>CM050164.1:129819754-131019754 GCA_027410445.1 Discoglossus pictus
TCAAATATTTAGTAAGAAACAGGCAGTGATTATCAGAAAAATATGTCTTCCATAGAAAAGTTCAATGTACTTACAAAGTTATATGGAAGAGAGTAAAATCCAGCTTTGCACACTATCAGGAAGTGTACATAACCAAGTATGCATAGGAAGCCAGCCATGTACGGAGTTTGACCTTTCTGGTAGGGGAGGGGGAGAGAGCGGGAGAGAATATATCCCAGGCTGCTTTGCAAACCAGGAACCCCAGAATGATACAATTGTATCAACTAACCTCTGCTCTCTTCTGATTGGCTAAAACAATTTATGAATTTTATGCTAATCTTAGCAGGGATTTTCAGGTGTGTCAACTAACAAAAGCTGCAGTTTGTGAAAAGGAAATATTTAATAAATCAGGGTAAGTTTGTAAATGTTTATTTTGGTATTTTTTTCATGCAATACTCAGATGCATTCATAATCCAGGACACTTAGATATGCCTTTAAAATACATTCTTTCAAATATACAATAGAGCCTTTTGGAGCTCAGTGTCACTTCATAAAAAGTTGAAATATTTCAATTTGCTCCGCATAATTACTTATATTTGAATAAAATTAAATCTAAAAACATACTAATATTTGCAAAAGAATGCAATGATGTAGTTAAGTATTATACCACTCACATAATTCTCACAAAGAAATACAAGAAACAACCATAAGGAAATCATGGTGTAATGGTTTCCTACCACAAACCACATCTAATCTAAACTACAGAGATTGTCCAGATGGAAATACAAGGACACTGTTGTAATTATCTCACAGATATGTATATCCAAGATGAAGCTTCCGGTCATCTCATGTCATAAGAAAGTTGGTTTGGTAAACATAATAAGAGTGAACTTCAAAGTGATGAATTTTCATTTAATAGGTACTGCTTCATTTTATACGCCTTTAAATTTAAATTTGGCAAAAACATTCTTGCTTCAAGGCAGCTTCAATCTCATCACTGCAAGCTGGCTCTTTATAAAGAACCACAAAGCAGACAACAGGTCTTTCTGTGGTCCCAGTGCTTTACACTAAATTCTTACATGAAAAACAAGAGAACCTTTTGTATATTTAAATATTAAAACAAAGGGCATGAGACAACATTATTTATATATATATATATATATATATATATATATATATATATATATATATATATATATATATATATATATATATATATATATATATATATATATATATATATATATATATAGTACATCTGTGTTCACATTTGAATGTCTAAAACAAGTTAAAAATCCTGCTTCCAGCTCAGAGTTCCGAGAAAAACAGTTATTACACTGCATTCTGGGAAGCTGAGTAGGAATGTGCCCGCAAATGCCTCGCTCTTCAATCCATAGCCATCATCAAACATGTATTTCCTTTAAGCTTATGCATGCTGTATTACACAGCTTTAATGCAAAGCCAAGGTTGGAATAAACACAGGCTGAGTATCCTATCCATGTACAGCGGTTTCAAGCTAACTGGCTATCATCAGCATGGAGCGGGGTCTCAGCCTGTGTTGTGGATTTTATGAGTAGGTAGTTCACCACAACAATCATTTATAATATGGTGGGCAAAAGCAAGTTAAAAAAAACTGTTTCCATCTCAGAATTCTGAGAAAATCAGTTATTACACTGCATTCTGGGAAGCTGAGCAGGGACATGCAAATGTGCCCACAAATGCCTCACTCTTCAATCCATAGCCATGTATATAATGTGATAGAAGTCAGTTATGTCATACTTTTTGGATGGGAACCATTTATTAGAATAGAATATTACAACTCAGCAATTCTTTGTGCAATGAAGTTTCTGCCCAACCCATAATATATGAATATTGTCTCCCTTCTAAGAGTTTATTGTGATGAAGAGGTTGTGTTACAACCAATTAAATGGTATTGCCTTTACAGTAGCAGCACAAATTATACAAAGCAAATGCTGAATTTTAAAACTAAATGCACCGTTATGTTGCCAGTGAGGTGTCCACTGTCATCCCAGGAGGCAACACATATCAACTACACTATTACATGAATGGTTGGAAACAAAATGTAGGATCTGTTCGCATCTTGGACACTAAGCAACCTTCTTATTGAGCCAGGCAGTATATGGACACAGACATTATGCAACATCCTAATGCTTTGGCAAGAAGAAACAATCCGACACATATCTATACAATCTTAGGTGACTAATCAATATTTTTGTATTTTTTAAAATAAAAAACAGCTCAACATTTTTGGTGCAAGTCCTTAAAACAATTTGTAGTTGCTTTCTCAACCGATTTATCCTAATGAAATGTTAAAAATGCATGATAAAAAAGTATCATGTTTTTGTTTTTTTTACTCCCTAAATTCAGAGGCAGCTTTATTTCATATACTGGGAAATTGTGAATGATCAGATATTATGGTGACTTCCCTTTCATCATCTGTGTGATGATGCCACTTCAGGTCTCTAGGCGGGCTCAAAAAGAGGAGGAAGTGGGGCCATATTGAAAAAATGACCAATTTATTTTGAGAGAACGTTTCTTGTCTGTGGTCTTTCTTGCACTTAAATGGCCATTGCAATGCCATAGAAAGAGATTGTTGTTTTAATTATGCATGGATTGCTTATAAAAATTCAGATTTAATTACCAATTTAATAAAGCAATATCAAATTCATTTTTCAAACATTAAATGTCCCACCTTTAACTGAGTGTTAGGCTCCATCTTAATAAAATCAAGAAGGAGCATTGTGCTGGTACAGTTTGTGTCTGAAAAATTAGCAGGTGTCTAGCTGCCTCCCCCCACTGAGCTTTTTTTGTGAATTTTCCCAATGACTAATTAAAATCAATTAGCTCATGCTAAAATTAATAAGATCTTACTTGGTGCACTCCTCCTGCTGCAAACAAAGTCGCCCGTCAATAGGAAGGAACATTTTATTGGTGGTGGGATTATATTTTTTGTTTGACTATTCCAAGGAGCATATGCACTGTTGGGGCCAATGACATCTCATATGAGATGACACACCCACCTGCACAAGCACAACACTGTCCAGGACAAGAACCAGCAGATAGATACACAATATAATGTCACTACCTAGTGCAGATACCATCCTAAACTGATGAGATCGAAACTAATATAAAAAAAGGGTCATGGTATGTGCAGATCTACAATTTTCTTCTAGCTTTTCCCCAAAGTGAATATAATTCCCACTCACATTAGACGGGCTCCTGCACACATTTTTACTTCTTCGCATGTATACCCTCATGCAACTTAAAGTACCGTCATGCTATAAAAATAATGGCTGTTAAAATGAAAATACATGCATAAGTATACTTGATTTATAGTGTTTAAGCTTTGTAATGTTAGTAGTTAGATTTAAAGCTCTTTTAAAAGGTTTCTCCAGATGTGTTGTGCCACTTACCTCTTGCCCCTTTTGCATAATTAGGGGCGGCACAACTGTAGAATACTTCCTGCTGTGTGTTCTAGAGCATCAGTTCTTTAACCTCTCCTCAAGAACCACCAGACAGACCATGATTTTGGTTTCACACCGTTGGAATTCAGATGAGACAATTAGAGTCTGGTGAATTCTGATTGCTCCTCCTGTGTTCACACAGTGTTAAACTAAAATTCTGGCCTGTCTGGTAAGTCCTGAGAGAAGGATTGAGAAACACTGTTCTAGAGTCTGACCGGAAGTCTGCTTCAGCTGGCCCGTCCCTAATTTACAAAAGGGACAGAGCTAAGCGGCACAGCATGTCTGGCAGAAACCTATAAATGGAAGAGCTTTACAGTATAACTGCTAGCATTACAAAGCATCAAGTATACTTATGTACTTTCAATTTTACAGCCATAATATTTATAGTACAGTGGTCCTTTAACTTGTTTCCCCCTACATTTCCTTAGCTCTCTTCTTGATCTATTTCAACCATGACAGTTTGTTGTTGGTGTAACAAGTGCAAAAAAAAAAAAAAACTAACAAAAACCTTACTTTAAGCTTTAGCCATTTATTTTGTAAATGTACTCCTTGTACAAACAGCCATTGTTCTGGAGTATAACTAAAACACACAAGATAACCATATCGAAGCTCTTACTACAAATCACTATAGTTAAAGCATTACACATATGTGCATCATCCATAACTCATTCAAAGCAACATATTCCATGCCCCATTTGATATGAACGAACATCTGTTGGTTATTATTTATTTGTAACACGCCAACATATTCCTTAGCGCTATACATACATTATGATCAAGGCAAAACAATATTAACTCATTACAAAAGATGGAGAAAATCCGGTATACTTAGTGTTTTCCCCAAAGTGCCGTGCAAGACTGAAAACTTGCAGACAATCTAAAGGTTTAAAGTGTATTTGTAGTTTTTAAAGTGGCATTGCGGTCTAATATTTTCAGTGCTAATAAGCAAAATGTTTTCAGAGAGTTAAATAAAAACAATGTTTTATCACCTATCATATGCAATTAAATGTAGTTTTGGCCATTTGCTTTGTTCTCTTATAAAGACCTCCCAACCTTCCTTGCCTCAACTTACAAGGCTTCTTCCTGCTTGAAAGGTAGATAAGCAGCGTCACTGTCCAAGGCACTGGTCCCTAAACATCTGCTCAAGGACCCCCAGGCAGATCATGATTATGTTTAACACTGAATGAACACAAGTGAGGCAAACACAGTTTAATTGCCTTATTTGTTTATTGTTAATCTAAATCCTAACCTGTCTGGGTTCACAGAAGATAGGTGCAGGAATTATTTGTCTAAACCATAATAAGATAGAGCGGGACATCGAGGCCAGAACTGAACACAGTTTCATAAGTATTGCAATACATTTATTGGTTGTTTTTATTATTTTACCTTATGGATAGCACATTATTATGAACCTTAATTTTAACACGCCAACATATTCCGTAGCGCTAAACATGGTCAGAAACAATTTTAACAAATCACAAAATAATGCCTTTCTTAATAATATCACATTGCCCATTATCAATACTAGCCCTTTATAAAAGCATAATACAAATAGACTACAGTGTCTCTTCCTACATACCAAGCACTATATGTAGCAGTCCTCCATAACCAGTCTCATTGTCCTTCTACCAGTCCATAGCCAGCACTCCCTTTCCCTCCTGTACACATCATGGCCTGAAGGCAAGGCTTTACTGTCTGAGTGGCAGCTCATGTTACTGTTCATCCCTTCACTGAATTGACAGGTTGTAATTTCTTTAAAATCACATCACCTCTCTGGAATGGGTGTTTGCAATGCCCCTATCCATAATCTAGCCGCACCTCTATCATGGTAGGTGCCGAACCCAATGACAATTCTTCTTACCAGTTCAAATCATACAAAACAGGATCACAGCAGGAAGAAATGTATGTGCAATGTACTGTAGGATAGTGGGTACATCACTTGGCAGTCAGTATAGAGTGGTATTGGTGGCAAAAGCACTAGATCGCCTTGGTGCACAATAGTAAATAAAGAATATGACAAACAGATGCATGCTTAAAAAAAATATATATATATATATATATATATATATATATATATATATATATATATATATATATATATATATATATATATATATATACACATACACACACACACATCTCTCTCTCACGGCTCAAAAAAACTCAGGTGCTTGGGAGTTACTGGCTCCTACAATGTCATTTCTAGCTATGAACTTGTTTGGTTATTTCTCATACCTATATGCATATCCACTATTCTGGCTCCTAAATTTCATATCAATCTGTCAACCCCTAGTTTATATTTTTTATTACTCAACAGTAAGGTAAACCAACGTGTGTGTGCGCATATAAATAAACAAATTAATTATTAATTATTATGTGCACTGAATTGAACATGTGAGATTAAAAATTGCTCATATAAAGCATGGGCAGCAAAACGTTGTCCACCCACATGCAGGGGTTGAAAACAATTATATTTCTGAAGCTTGAACTCTATATTGGAGCTGGGGAATAGGCCCATAAAACTATTCAGAAAACAAAATAAAAAAATTACACACACACACAATGTTTAGGTGCTGAAGTAAAAATAGTTAGAAATTAAGAACGCCTAGCTTTACGAAGTAGGAAATAAAAGCCTGAAGGTAAAATAATCATAATATAAAAAGCAACAAAATAAATTATGTTGTAAAAAATGCAAAAACTACAATTAATAAATACAACATTCCGTGAAGAACTAATTGAAATTATCAGTTTCAATACAGTAGCATGGACGATACTTAAAATGATGTGTCCAAATATGTTAAATAAAAATACCTGTTATCTAGGGTAAACAAAATGCAGGAACAAATGTGTCACGTCAAGCACATACCTTGGTTTCCGAGATGAAAGACGCAATCAGACGATAATAAAGGCTTATAACCAGCTCTATAAAGCACATCTGATTCGGCATCTGAAATTCACATTTGCCCACCTTCATTGCTATTTCACAGATGTGCAGCTGAACCACATCACCAGAAATAATGCTGTTATATGCTCCAGGAAACTTTGTGACCATATACGTAACACCAGTTATATATAGAACAGACAAAGACTTGATGTATATATATATATATATATATATATATATATATATATATATATATTTATATTTATATATATTTCATGCTGCAGTACACGGACCCTAAGGGTACACTCCTTACTGCTCTAGATCTTCTCATAATATGAGCAGACATAATTACTGTGGATGGGAATCACAATCTCCTCCTCTATCCCTGGAGCCTGGAAGGAAGATACATTATGCTTTGGAAGAATATAGTACATTCTCCACACACACGCGTGCATTTATATAAAATATATATATATATATATATATATATATATACATACATACACACACACAAATACATGTATAATAACTATAGTTAGGAGCCAGCTGTAAAATTGTAAGAACTTTGGCTCCATACTCAGTGCACAGCTGGCATAAATGTTCTACATGTCTAGTTGTAAAACAATTGTAGCTGAATAGTCAATCTGGAAAATATTAATGGATAAAGAAAAGTTAATTACTACATGAAGAACAACCCTCCAGTCACAAAATTAAAATTAATCCCATACATGCACTTCATTATGAAAAATGCACAAATGGTGCCACATTTTGGTGTAATAGTCCATTTAATCAGCAATGCCTTCAATTGAATCTTTACATATGGCTGCTAATCATTGCTGTGATATTAGTAGTTGCAGCAACATCAGTGGATGACGTGGACAATCTAGCGCTTCCTAAAGCGTTTTCTTACCATCAGTCTTAAGTGTAGCAACAATAGCATATTCTTTAATGTTGTGGTGTGCCACAAATCCCTGTAACACCTTCATACCGCAAGTGCCTCCTACACCATATACTGTAATATGTCAACTTATAAAACCTCAGTACCAACAATGCACTAATTAAAACCATCTAATATGTTTTTAGTTCAAATTGTCACAAGCAAAATTTCTACAGCAACCACTTAACTAGTAATGGCCAAGAGATCTGAAATAACAGAAGCATTTCAATACCAAGGGTCCATTTGCGTGACCTTGGGAAAGTTATCCTGGACTCCTTGTATGATAAAATGTTTGTGTACCAGCATCAGCTCCCATAGCACTTACTAGGCATATCCATAATTGTATTACTAAAGTGCTGGCATCCTTCCTTGACTTGTCCTACTATGCTGCTCAGTCATCCATACATACCTCTAAAGATGTCATCTTCGGTCCCATTTACATGAATTTACCTGAATTTGCATAAGGTGAAGACTGCCTCAAAGTCAAGCAAATAATAGCCTTTAAAAAAAAGCTTAGATGCAAGAACTATTCTGTCAACGGACAACTGCATGAAGTCATTTATGTGTAAGCATATTTACTTATACAATTCCCGTGGTTTCTTATTTACCTTCATAAAACAATATTGGGGTCTCAAACGAATAACCTTGTATCATAAGACACTGTGCAAACTATAAGATAATCAAAAGACAAGTATCCCCAAGAACCGTAGTCATTGCAAAAACACGTCCATAAAAAATGGCTGGTCTAGAAAGCTGTTGATATCAAAATGAAAATGGTATAACTGTATAGAAAGTATTAATTTAGAGTAATATATGATGTACAACCATAGTTGTTACAATAACGTGCGTAAACCCCCGTACAGTTATAGTCTTGGGATTTTCCATGAGATAGAAACCAAGAAAAAGAATGAGATCTGTATTTTGTATTGAAAAATATTGGGTTTTTACGATGAAAATCTATTCTATATTTGGCAAGTTGTAACGTGGGACAGTGGGGTTTATAGCATCTAAATAGAGATTTGTGCCAGCTTCACGCTTGGCAAGGAAGGATAATCACATTAACCAGTTCATTGCCAGAGACACCGTTACGTAGTATAAAGGGATGGCTTACAAATGATTTCAATCATAAGTAACAATGCAAGCAAACACACACATTTTATCTACGGTTATTCATATGACTAGGTAGTAGTACTACTAGCAGAAATAAGCATGCTTGTATATATACTGGCTAATAATATGCTAATACGCTAAAGTTGCTCTGCAAAGTCATAATTATAAGATATAAATAAAAATACACAGCGGATGTCAGAGACCATAATATCTTTCTAGACACCATTCCTCAAGACAATCGCTGCTTGTGCAAGGCTTGCATCTTTGAGCCTTGCTGTCACATCTTAAGGCCCTTATGCCTTGTTTTAAACCCATCATATTAAAAACAATCAGCTAGTCCTGACTTTGCATATCTGCCTCCCTCTGATACCAATTACAGGTTTACAATTGTCAATTTACTGGGATAGGGGGGGAAAAGCCAATCCCTGGTAACATGAAACCATATGGTCACAGGCTGCTAATGCAAGATCATCATTTGTGTTCAGGAGGGTGGATAACACACATTACAGGTAAGCCAGCACTGCAAATGCACATGCATGAGCTCTGCTTGTCATGGCAGTGACATACAGGGGTATTATTCAATATATACATGTGGTGATCAGACATCCCCTTTAAATGGGTGCTTTGTAACAAAATTATTGTTGCAGGGTTGCTTAGAATTTGCAAATAAGGGTGCAGCCCTGCAATATGTATTTATTATAAGCACCCACTTAAAGGGGATGTTTGGTCAATGTATATATGCATGCACACATATAATGTCCATGCATCCCTGGGTGTAGATGTATATACATGTAAATAGACATACTGAGCGTTAATAGGCACAATCACAACTTACTTCCCAATCACCTCGCACAGCTCATACACATCCTCAAACAGCACGTCGTCGTCGGCCATTGTCCTGAGGGTTTTTGACTTAAACCACAAAATAAAATGATCAGATCCAGGCGAGATATAAATCCTTGTGGGTGGGCGATGCAATCCGATCACACACAGAGGTGGGAGAGGTGACACCCAGCCTTCCCCTCACATCAATGGCCCGAGGCCGCTCTACATCACAGGCCCCCCGCCGCTCCTCTGCCAGCTCTCCGCCATCCTCAAGAAACCGAGCGCCTGCCGGCGCGACACGAACCAAGCGCTGACCGCGCCTCGAGATGCCGGTGCCGTGCACAAGGAGCTGGATGGAGATTCAGGTTTGCAAATGAGTATGGGGACGAGCACGCAGGAGTACTCCCTCCCCCAGCCCGACAGGTCCTGGAAGAACCACAATATACAAACAACTATACAACCTGCAATAAAATATCAACTGGCTACTCTCTTTTTTCTTTTTTGCAAATATGCACGCGGACGAGCACGCAGGATCTAGATCTAAACAGGAGGCAGGTCCTGGAAGAACCACATAGCCACGCTATGTGTAAATCAATTGAATGGAAATGTCAACCTCCTTATTCTTTTCATGAGTTGCAATCAGCTACACAGTGCTTTTAATGCAATACAAACATCGGCAGCTTTTCTTTTTTTCTGGGTTGCAAAATGAGCACGGGAGCGAGCACGCAGGATCCCTCTCACTTTCTCTCTCTCCCAGACTGGCAGGTCATGGAAGGTGTACAAATCATTATGTATATGCAGTATGACCATGCAACAACCCCTTAGCAGCAATACCATCTCAGTTTTGTTCCTGTTTCTGAGTTGCAAATAGCCATACAATCCTTTCAATGCAATGCACATGACAGCTGCCTTTCCTTGGATTGCACATTAACAGGAGAGCTTGGAATAAATAACCATACAAGCATTTTATTCCAATAAAATGTCAGCTGCTTATAACAACCATATAGTCATAAACATAATCCTGCCACAGAATTTTTCCCCAGGCTACTCCACCTCTATTGGTCTCCTTTTGTTCTCCATGTCCTAATGTCCATATGCTCTTTTCTGTGCAACAATACATGTTTACACTTTACAACGTTTTAATGAAAAAATATCTAAATAAACATTTATACTAACCCTAAAGTTTCCTGATATCAAGTTATTAAGCCCCCGATTTTCAGAGTTAACACCCTGGAAATCCCTGCTAAAATTAGCCTTTAAAAAATCATAATTTTTTTTGTCCAATCACAGGCAGCTAATACATTGTATCAATTTGTGATGGCATTTTGTGCAGTCAAGCATCATGTGATGTGTAGTCCCCTGCACAATAAACAGCTCAAACATTGCTCTGTAGATCTCTGCATTGTGCTGCTGTTGGCTTGAAGGTTAGTACAGGGATACAAACATACCCAAATGCAGCGTTTCTATTGGTAGGTACTATGTGCCTATGTAAGCACCTCTGAGGGTGTGGAAAACAAGTTTTATTTTATTTTTAAATAAATCAGTATGTTTATATAATGACTCAATGTAATGTGTGTGTGACTGATATAAGCAGCTAGATTAGAAAATGGGAAAATCAGGAAAACTTAGATATACCTTTTAGCCACTCTCCACTCTGCTTGTCCTGAAAGGACCATAAAATCTTAGGAGCTGCGAATCTGACTATATACTACTTCTTTGGTAGGTTTCACCAGATATACAACTCATCTCCAAAGCTCTGTAAGTCCTGCAAGAACCATACACCTCTTATGAAAAAACAATAGATAAATGATTAAGTGAACAATAAATTACAGATTTCTCATAGCTTCTGTTTAGGGGCATAACATTGCCCCCTTCAAAGTACTATATCAAACTGATTGGTTGGATTATCCTACAGCCCACTAATTCACAAAATGTAATCCCAGCCACTTTTTCTTTTCCAAGGGACCAAGGCCCACTGCCACAACCACTTATACACCAGGGCCCTCCTCTGGGGGGCAGAGCTGCGTATTTTTTTTTTTTTTTTCTGTCCATTTCATAACGTCTTGGTCTGAAAAATTTTCATCAACCTATATCGTTATAAAGTATAGAAATAAACGCAGTTGAAAATGTGGGGATTGAGTGGGATGGGGGCAGGACATGGTGTGCATGGTTCTGTGTGGGCTGAAGGGGGACAGTGAAGGTGATGTGGCAAATGACCACAGTTGGGCCAGTTATAGAGGAGGTTTTAATCCTCCTCCTCAGGACTGTCAAGGATGGAATAACCTCTTAGCAGACTGTGAACCAGTTTGCAGCAGTCCTAGGTGGTCACTGTGATCTGTTTCAGTATCGGGCGGTTTCTGGGAAACCAAAGGGCATTCTTCACACAGCACATGAGGCACCAAGCATCTCGAATGGCCCCAACACTATGTGTCCCAGAAAACAGTCCATAAAGTACTGAATGATAAGATAAATTCATCCTCAATACACATTGCTCAAGTTCAAGCCAAACAGGCCCTGGACAAAAGAACATTGCCAGAAAACACGCAGAGCTCTTTCGTATGTGGAACAGCCCCTAGGGCAGTGCCTGTATCTGCACAACCTCCTTGCGTGCATGAACTGTCCAAGAGGGAGAGCCATCTGAATAGTCATCCATGCAGTGTCCTTCTGCCTGTTGGTCCTTCTTTTTGATGCAACATTGTCCCAAATAAGTTCAACATTTTGGGCAGGAAGGCCAGGAACTGATTTCGTAGTATCTTTACTTAGCAAAATGTTGTAGATTACCTTTTGGATCCACAGGTTAGGCTTGATGATCTGAAGGTGGTACTCCTTCACAAACAGTCCAACATCCAGGTACAAACCATGGGGTGGTCCAGTATTAAGGAAAAGAGCTGTCCCAGCCAAACACTCTCCAAAGTGGTAGCATGAAAAAAATACGACTAGGCCACTCCTGCAGATTCATGGTCACTTTCTCTCAGAGTCCTGTGCACACAGTTGCATGCAAATAAAGACCACAGCATGATAGTGACAATGGGCACTTATTTCCCACCTTTTCAGGCTCATTGTACATCACTGTGTGCTTTACTTTGTCCATCTTTGAACGTCAGATGAAGAAAAATATTGCCTTCGATATGGCCCGGCAAACAGGGGGTCAAGCTTTGGCAACATAATGCTAAATAAGGGAATCTTATTCCTCAGTATTTTACCCTCCATGGAAAGGTCTCTGAGGCTCCAAATTCCAAACTTTCTCTGCACTTTTGCCAGTCTTTTCTCCAGCTTTTCAGGGCAGCGCCGCCACCATCAAACCAGACTCCTAAGATCTTGATGCGGTCCACTTTGATGGGGAAAGAAAGTGGGCTAGAAGTCAGGTGCCACTGACCAAACAGCAGTCTCTTGACAAGCACCTAGGAGGCAATGCTAAAGCTATCTTACTCTGCTCCCCTTCATCATTTGACATAGATAGGGGCAGGACAGTTGCGCCACAAGAGTGCACAGAAACCGGTTGTAAGTGCTTCCTGTCTCTGATGGATCTGACAATATATGTTGGATGAGTTCCCTGGTGAATATGTTTTTGCAGTTGATACTGGGCTTGGAGGAGCTTTCTCTGTATGTGTGTGCACGTTTTAGGCTACAACTTGATAGAATAGAAAGAGAGAGCTGGATATCACAGACAGAACAAATAGCAGTCCAGTAGCAGGAGGGCATTATGGATTGGATGTAGTTATAAGGTAGGCAGGCCACTGTGAGTCAAATTCGGATACAGGCAGACCACTGTGGGACAGAGATGAATACAGGCAGGCGGCTCTAGGACGGAGCCCAGTACAGGCAGGTGGCTAACAGGCCGGAGCCAGATACAGGCAGGTGGCTCTAGGACGGAGCCCGATACAGGCAGGTGGCTAACAGGCCGGAGGCAGATACAGGCAGGTGGCTCTAGGACGGAGCCCGATACAGGCAGGTGGCTCTAGGACGGAGCCCGATACAGGCAGGTGGCTCTAGGGTGGAGCCCGATACAGGCAGGTGGCTCTAGGACGGAGCCTGATACAGGCAGGTGGCTCTAGGACGGAGCCCGATACAGGCTGGTGGCTTACAGGCCGGAGCCCGATACAGGCCGGTGGCTAACAGGCCGGAGCCAGATACAGGCATTTGGCTGTGGGATGGAGCCAAATATAAGCAGGCCACTGTGGGACAGATCCAGTGTAGAGTCAACATTTCTCTGTCCCTGTTGATAGAGCAGGAAATAACCCTTTAAACAAATCACACAGCCCCAGGCTTGTATCTCACCTTGTCCTTGCTCGGCCACGCCTTGCTGTCTGCAGACATTCTTGATAAAGAAACTGCCTGGGAGTGCATTAAAGGGACGTGAAATGCAACATTTTCTGTAATGCATTTAAAAGAGCATGTTTTAAAAACTGTAAAAGTTGCTTTTTTCATAACAACATATTTAGTAAAACTAGATTAAACTCATTGGAAACTAACAGGAAACCTCAGTGTGAGCAGAGAAAATGCCCTAGATCTTATTGGCAGACACTTAACACTCATTCAGCTATATTACTGCACATTGACTAACAGGGACATATCCCAAAATACATTAAAAGCAGTGTATTCTGCTCCAGGAGCTTCATTTAAAAAACAAAGAAACATACTCCACTCCTGTTTTTTTTAACCTTAATATGGAGGCTATGTCTTTTATATTTATATTTTTATACAAACAAAGAATTTAGAAATAGGAGCAGAAGAGTGTTGTGTATGGCAAAGACCTGAAGAGAAACAATTGAGGTAGAAAGAGAAATATGTTACGGTGCTGTGGCAATGAGAAATAATAAAATTTTTAAAATACTTACCATTTCACAACATTATTATTATAGTTCATTTATAACGCGCCAACATATTCTGTAGCGCTGTACATAAGTTAAGTTCAGACAAAGATAAATACAAATTAACAAATAGCAAAGCAAGGAGGGCCCTGTCTTTGAGCTAGGAATCCAATGTCCATGGTGCATTCCCAAAGTACTTAGGATAGAAACTCACAGACTTACAATCTAAGGGATAGTGAGTGGTAAAAGAGGGTGAGAGAGGTGATAAACCTGTTAGGGTGGAAGGTGATACGCTTCTTTAAAGAGATGCGTTTTAACTGAGGTTTTAAATGTTTTGAGGCAAAAGGATAATCTGGTGGAGCGAGGCAAGGAGTTCCAGAGACTAGGGGCAGCACGAGAAAAGTCCTGGAGTGGGGAGTGAGAGAAGGTGACAAGAGTTGTAGAAAGAAGACGGTCATTAGCAGAAGGAAGAGGGCGGGTCGGGGAGTATTTGGAGATGAGAGCAGAGATGTAAGGGGGAGCATTATTGTTGAGGGCTTTGTAAGTTAGAATCATGATTTTAAATGTCATTCTTGAGGCTAAGGGAAGTCAGTGGAGTGATTGACAGAGATGTGATGCCGACACTGAGCGTTGTGTACGGAAGATGAGTAAAATATATTTGGAAATGTGCTGCGATATTGCCTAAAACTCAATATTCTTACACAAATAACATATTAAATAACTGACTTAAATCACATCATAACATGTCTTCAAGTCATGTAATATGTTTAAATGAATTTAATGTATCTATTAACTTGTATCTGCTTTATTTTATTAAGGCATGCGTATAACCTGTTTTTACTCCCTAACATCATACAACTGAAGTATTTGTACACATAGGTTAGAACGATCTATCTATCTAACTGTATTTCTATCTATATGTATGTACTGTATGTCTGTCTATCTATCTATCTATCTATCTAACTAACTGTATTTCTATCTATATGTATGTACTGTATGTCTGTCTATCTATCTATCTATCTATCTAACTGTATTTCTATCTATATGTATGTACTGTATGTCTGTCTATCTATCTATCTGTATTTCTATCTATCTGTATGTATGTCTGTCTATCTATCTATATTTATCTATATATTTATCTATCTATCTATATGTATGTGTTTATCTATCTATCTATATGTATGTACTGTATGTCTGTTTATCTATCTATCTGTATTTCTATCTATCTGTATGTATGTCTGTCTATCTATCTATATTTATCTATATATTTATCTATCTATCTATATGTATGTGTTTATCTATCTATCTATATGTAAGTCTGTCTATCTATCTATATTTATCTATCTATCTCTCTGTATGTCTGTCTGTCTATCTATCTATATATATGTATGTATGTATATCTATCTATCTATCTTAGTTTAAGTGACCATTATGTGCTGCTAAAATACTTTTTTATGATTCTTCAGTGATATTTTTGATAATGTCACAGATGTCATGAATGTTGTCATCAGAAAAAACTTTGCATGGGAGGGAGGGATCTTAACGTTGTGTGCGATCTTAACTTCCAAATTCCCTGCATTTCTCCAGCCTTAAATTGCCCCATCCCGCACTGCAACCTTAACTATACTTTAATGCTGTTTTTTGCCAATAGATTCTCAGGCCCTCATTCAATTGCGATTTGGCCAATTGAATAGGGCTCTAAATAAGCACATAACATATATTTTTTTTAATAAGTTTTTAGTTAGTGAAAACCTTGCTTTTGGATAGATGCTTACTAACTAAAAACTTCTTTAAAAGTATATGCTACGTGCTTATTTAGACCCCTATTCAATTGGTCAAATTGCAATTAAATGAGGGCCTCAGTGTTTTTCTCAATTAAATTTTTAATGCAAATAGATTTAATGAACAAACTTTATTCTCTTTATTTGTAATATAAAAGCAACACAAATAGTTTGTATCAATGTATAATAATATTACTTTTAAGGTGAAAGAAAAAAAAAATACTTTTAGTTAAATAAAAACAACTGACACATCAACACACATGTTTACACATATAAGGCAATTCCCTTAAGGTCCTATTAGACAGGTCCATTCAAGTGACAGCATTGTATTTGCTCTTTTTAACACAATAAAATTGTATTTATGAATAGTAAGTATGGATGGCTGCCAAGAATATGAACATTATAGATACAAACACTATACACAGTAGTTTTTGATGGAAAAAGACATGCAAATTGAATAAGGGGAATGTCTGCAAGTTATCCCTCAGCAGAGCAGCAGATATGATTCCCGTTTGTACTGGGACAAAGGTAAATTCTATCACAAAAAGGGCTTCTTATGAGGAGAATGACACGCAAGTTAAACACTTCTCACTGATATATAGAGATGTGGCCTGAAGCCAACAACATGATTTTGCGGGGCAGGGTTTACAGTAATAATCATTTTGTTTATGGTGAGCAAATGAGTAAGAGGAGCTCTCTACCTCTCTACAGATATTTATATATATATATATATATATATATATATATATATATATATATATATATATATATATATATGCCTTCTGGGTCGCTACCTTGTCATAGAGAAGGGGCTTGTGTACCTATATGAAGTTGTGAGCTATACTATGTAAGGTCATCCAAAATGAGCAGGTCATAGCATAGAAGTCAGGCAAATTGTGGTCTACTGGCGTGCTGCCTGGCGTGCTGCATTTATATTGTCACCAAGAGTCAGGTACTGCTGAAGGACTGAACACTAGGTGGCATGGCCAAGATTTTAGTCAATTTATTATTAGTGTAAAGCTTATCATCTGCAAGTACTCTAACTCTTACCTCTATCCCTAAAGCCTAACCCTAAATCTAACCCTAAGTCATAACAATAGGAAATTAATTCAAATTGCAGGCCCTGATACCTAGTGGCTGCTGGCCACTACTGCTGGTGGTCAGAAAACAGGAAATGTCCTAAAGCCATTTTGTGATTTTTATTTTAAGGGGAAAAAGCAGATATGCACACTGTAATAATGTAAGAAAAACATGTATTTTTTCATCTAAAAAAGTGACGGATGTTTTGCATTGACCGGGTTTCAGGATGCAACACATGGACAGAATATATCTCTGTTAAGAAAAAAAATGTATAGTCTTATATAAAATGATGTTTTCTTGTATATTAAGCTATTATCTAGAACATATGTATGAAAATTAAGAATTGGATACATTTTATAAAATGGAAGTATTCAATAATATACATTATAATATGTGTTCATGTCTGCATGAAGTAATATTAACTTGTAACTGAAAAAACAACAAGGATGGGTGATGAAACCTAAGAAAAAATGCAGCTAAGGTCTGTTCTTGCCTTGCAAGGACTTTTATGAGAATTTGTTCTTGTAATGTATGGATCTTTCAGGACCTGCAGATCTGACAGAGGGAGGGAGAGTTTGCGTGCACGCTCCCACACACTGTTCACAGCCGCTGCTGCTTTAAATTACCGTGTCCGTTCCAAAGGTAACCGTGTCCCACATTTCAAATCTGACGTCGGGCTGCGCGTTCGCGTCACAGTACCCACCCTCTTCCTCCTTGTCAGCCTGAGATCTGACTGCGACCGCGCTCACATCGCTCCTTAGTTTTAGGGCTGACGTCGGGTCGCGCGCCTCAGTGCTGTTCCTGTCAAAAAATTTTCTCTACACATAAACGCGCCAGTTGCCTCTGGTGGTGTGCTGGCTGCGCGTGCCCGTCGCAAAAAGTGCATGCTATACAGAGAGTGCATCTGAGGTATAAACATAGATACATACTAGAAAAGCAAATGCAATAGCTTAAGATGCAGTGATTACACCAGAAGCTCTAGGGCATTATAAATGCCACTGTTGGTGGGATAAGTACTGGAATAAATAAAGGATACTAAAAACGAATAATAAAGAAAGCTTACCAAATTATAAACATTTCATTAATACAATGTAGTCTTTTCAAATAATAGAGGCAACAATAAGCAATACATACTATACATTTGAATGGTATTTACTAGTATGATGCCCATGGCTCCAGAGCTTCTTACATAGGCACAGTGTACCTACCAATAGAAACACTGCATGTGGGTATGGATTTAAAAATGTACTAACTTTCAAGCCAACAGCAGCACAATGCAGAGATCCACACTCCAGTGTCTGGCTCCTCCTGCTTCCCTGCAGAGGACTACACATCCCATGATCCCTTCCTGCACAAATTGCCATCACTGCTTAGTTGCCTGTGATTGGCCATGACAAATTATGAATTGTATGCTAATTTTGGCAGCAATTTGAGGCTTGTTTACTCTGAAAATCAACTGCTTGCAAACTGAAGAGATTTGGCAAACTTTAGGGTAAGTATAATAATGTTTATTTTGGTATTCTATCATGCAATTTTTTTTTTTCATACACTACGGATTCTTTATCAGTTGGATTTATAATCCATGAAATTTAAATATGCCTTTAAGCAAATATATGATGTAATACACACAAATAAATCTGTCAATATATTAACATATTATTTAGTATAGGATATTTCCTGTTATCTGCCACTTGTTGGCCGATGCACGCTACTGGGTGGTTAGGGTTAGAGATTAGGGTTAAAGTAGTGGCAGATAACACATGGTAAAATAGTGGCGCAAGCCCGAAACCCTAAACCTAACCCTAAGAACAAATTCAACAAAGTCTGTTGAGCACAATAATGTGGCACCTTCTAGTGGCTGAACTGGGGGGCAGAAAATAGGCAATGTGCTGTCTTTAATTTATTTATTACGTTGATAAGAATATGTTCTAACATTAATTTCAAATGTTCGGCGCTCATTTCAAGCTTTTTTCAAAGTCTTATGGGCCTTGCAATGAAAGCCGAACTTTTGGGCCTGTAACTTTCGGGCCTTGCGCTCATTGCATATGCGCAAGGCCGTAATTTTTAACATTGAGTAAAATTATACATATAATATTTATAAAATAACATATATAGATATAAAATCTACGGTTTTCATTCATTCTTTAAGTGACTCAGAAAATGTCCCATTTAGTGAAGAAAAGTACACATAAAAATAAAATTGCGTTAGCTCCAATTAAAAATTTTAAGTGGAAGTGCTTTAAAATTGATATAGAAACTAGACTTATTTTATGTATAAATCAATTGAAAGATCGACCCTCAGAGCTAATGGTTTTATCAGCAGCAGTTAATTAAGATTATTAGTATAGAGTGATAAAAATATAAACATGCCAAGTTGAAAATAGTGATAGTGGAAACTAGACATGCTTATCATCTTTATCACCCCCTCTGCTAATCTTAATTGCTGTTGATAAAACCATTAGATCAGAGGGTGGAGTTAATTTAAGTATAATTTAACTTGAACTACTACAACAATTTAAGACACTTCCACCTAGAAATTGTAATTGCAACCAATTGCACTTATGTTTATATTTATGTGTACTTGTCATTTTTTCAATAAATTAGATCTTTTCTGTGTCACTTTAGTTTTGGTCCTCTGCCACATCTTCACTACTAAATTAATGGATCAACATGGGACGGGCACTTGTGATGCTGGGGTGGAGCAATGCAAATACCCGCACCGTGGAGGAGCCATGGTTACATACTGTCAGATCAGTGCAGGATAGAAGAGTAACATGAGCTGTCATTCAGACATGAAGGTCATGCTTTCTATTAAAAATGTGTACAGCAGAGGTAGTGCTGCCTGAGGACTAGTACTGGAATAAGCAGAATAAAGCTGCCGGGGCTGGATTAGGCAGAAAGATATCTCTAGCTGAGGTCTTTTTTGTGCATTATTTAATATATTTGTATATATATATATATATATATATATACACACACTGTGGACCCATGGTACTTGTCATTAATTGGTTCCAGGAGTGGGGAAAATGACTAGTACCAAGTTCCCATAAGGAGTAATGTAAATTGGCTAAACAAAAAACAAAATAGAGGTGCTCAATCAGAGAATGAACTAACCTTAATAGGTTAGTTCTTTTGACATGATAACCCATTCTGAGAGCCACCTCTTTTAACTCACTTGTGCCCTTCACAGGGAGAAATATCCTATAGTAGTGGTCCAGCCCCGAAAATACCAGCCGCTAGAAAATCGGCAAAGCGTGGGAATAAACGTCAGACAAAAACTGTAAAAATTCTGAAACAGGATGAAAACGATCCTCTGCAATGCCAGGCATGCAGAACTTAGAAAATACACATCAGGCGAAAACAGTAACGCTTACACTAACAACGCCAGGCACGTAGAACTTGGAAAATAAAAACCAATGAGGACCAAAAGACTTGCATTGTATGCCAACTTGCATTGCCAACCTTACAATTTCCTTCCCGTCATTCTTGATGGAAAATTTCCTAGTTTTCTGATAACTTGCTGCATTCATCTTGCCATCAATTTTCACAAGATTCCCCGTGCCTATAGAGCTCCCCCCCCCCCCCTATAACATCAGTAAACCACCACCATGCTTCACAGTGGGGATGGTATTCTTTTCACTACAGGCCTTGTTGACCCCTCTCCAAACATAGCGCTTATGGTTGTGACCATAAAACTCTATTATGATCTCTATTATGACAAATTACAGTGTGCCAGAAGCTGTGAGGCGTGTCAAGGTGTTGTCTGGCTTTTTTTGTGGCATTGGCACAGTAAAGGCTTCTTTCTGGCATCTCGACCATGCAGCTCATTTTTGTTCAAGTATCGTCATATTGTGCTCCTTGAAACAACTACACCGTCTTTTTCCAGAGCATCCTGTATTTCTCCTGAGGTTACCTATAGGTTTTTCTTTATATTCCGAATAATTTTTCTGGTAGTTGTAGCTGAAATCTTTCTTGGTCTACCTGACCTTGTCTTGGTATCAAGAGATCCCCAAATTTTCCACTTCTTAATAAGATTGAACAGTACTGACTGGCAATTTTAAGGCTTTGGATATCTTTTATATCCTTTTCCATCTTTATGAAGTTCCATTACCCTGTTGCGCAGATCTTTTGACAGTTCTTTTTTGCTCCCCATGGCCCAGTATCTAGCCTGCACAGTGCATCCACGTGAGAGCTCACAAACTCATTGACTATTTATACACAGACACTTATTGCAATTTAAAAAGCCACAGATGTGGGAAATTAACCTTTAATTGCAATTTTAACCTGTGTGTATCACCTTGTGTGTTTGTAACAAGGCCAAACATTCAAGGGTATGTAAACTTTTGATCAGGGCCATTTGTGTTATTTCTGTTATCATTATGATTAAAAAAGGAGCCAAAAAACTATGTGATATAAATGGCTTCATATGATCACTATCTTTCAATAAAATACATTTTTTTTTGCATGATCAGTCATATTTTCAAAATAAATGCAAACATTTCACAATTTCTGCAAGGTATGCAAACTTTTTAGCACAATTGTATATGTTATTGTTCGTATGTGTATGTATATATGTTCATGTGTGTATGTATATATGAGCTCTCTGTTTACTGCTGGTGGCAAGGCAAACTGCCATGGGACCTGTGTGACGCAATCATCGTCAACCTGTACACAAAAAGGGGGAAAAATCAGACTTCTCCAATTACCGGGGGATAACTCTGGTCTCTGTCGCGGGCAAAATCCTTGCAAGAGTACTTCTAAACAGACCCGTGTCCATTATCACAGAGGAACTCCTCCCTAAGAGTCAGTCTGGCTTTAGAGCCAACAGGAGCACCACTGATATGGTTTTTGTTCTCAGGCAGCCCCAAGAGAAATTCTGAGAACAGAAAAAGGGACTTTACTCAACGTTTGTTGACCTTAGCAAAGCGTTCAACACTGTGAAAAGATCGGTCTGTCGCAAATCCTGGAACGTATAGGATGTCCTCCCACTTCCTCAACATGATCATCCAGCTACATGAAGACCAGCGAAGTCACGAACAGCAGCGACCTGTCGGAGATCTTCCCAATAAGTAACAGTCTGAAACAGGACTGTGTTCTGGCACTAACCCTATTAACGCTATTCTTCAGTATGTGCTTCAAAGGGCCATGGCAGATCTTGATGATAAGGATGATCTCTACATCTCTTATTTAAATGTTTTATTGTTTGGTACAAAATAGACAAAACAGAATATCACAGAAAAAAACATAAACATTACTAAGCATTCAATGCCCATCCAAAATGAGGAAAAATACAACATCAAAAAGAAAAGCATCCAAAATCGAGGTATTCTATTCCATTGCATGAGTAGATATGAATATATATATTTACTTAAACCTTTTTCTAAATCTCTGTCACCAATATCAATCTCTATAGATATATAAGTGTAAAACTTCTAACAAGTGGGGATTTACTATATAATTTGTGCTATTTACAAGTTTACTGAATGGAAACTAACCTTTATCCAGTTTTAGTGCAAATAACTATTTATAAGTGTATTTTTCAAAACTAATAAGTATTGCAAGTGTATTTTACATGTAAAAAAAAAAAAGAAAAAGAGATATTCGAGGTTAGATGCCACAAATCTATAAGTATACTTTTTCAAACCCTTAGTGAATTGCTACAAAAGTACATGCTCTTTACTGTTGTCTATATACAATCCTTTGAACATTGATGAAAATCATTTAGTGTTAACCCACATTTTACATTAAATTAAATAAAGAACAAAAAAAAAAAAGCAATCATATGCTGCACGCCTAGTTCAAATATTGTCCGGTCAATTCATTTTCCGCTAATAAGGCTACCCAGCTGATAAGGTAAAGCATGTAGAGATGACTGAAAAAAGTTTCCATCTTAACATTTAAGTAAGCACATCAGTGTAAAGAGGCAGTTCTTAATTCTTTATGCTCTATTGTGTAACTTTCTGACATTCTGTGTCTCTTAAATTAAGAGTGGGAGTGGGGGTAATCTGAGTAGAACTATCAAATTTAATCTCCCATTCCTTCATACACTCTTCTCCTTCTCTAGTCATTTTTATAGTGGTCCAGCGGGCTTCTTTAAAAATAAGCAAGTGAAAGGGGAAACTCCATTTGTATGCAATATTTTCTCTTCTCGGAGCCTCTGTAACGTTAGAGAGTTCTTTCCTCTTCAGAAGGGTATTTTGAGAGATGTCAGAAGAGATCTGTATATCGTAATTGCATAGCCCTCTGTATCTGCAATAGGGCTCTGTGACATTACAGTAAAACGCTGTATCTGCAGTGACTCTTTGGTATTTGCAGTAGCTCTTCTGTGTCTGTAGTGACTTTTCTGTGTCTATCGTGGCACTTCTGGGTCTGCAGTGGCTCTTCTATATATGTATTGGTGTTTTGTGCCTAGAGTGGCACTCAGCATCTGCAAGCACAGTCAGTGTCTGCAGTGGTACTAGTGTATGTAATGGCACTCAGTGTCTGCAGTGGCCCTCTGTATCTACAGTGACACTCTGTATCTGCCGTGACACTCTGTTTCTGCCGTGGCACTCTGTTTCTGCCGTGGCACACTATATCAAAAGTGACACCCTGTGTCTGCACACCTCTCTCTCTCCACACAATGTACTCCTCTGCCCCGGTAGATCTTTTCACAGGAATGGGGGTTCCTAGACTTTTTACTGTGGTTGTCTGTAATCTCCTTTGGGGGGTTCTCTCTTTTTTAAGTATTTAATTCCTGTGTAAAGAGTATTTTCTTTTCACTTCTCTTAGAGTGTTAATATTCCCAATTAAAGAGCAGTACCTCCTACAGTCAGTGTCCTCATTACTGTTAGCTTCCTATATTACTTATACCCCTTAGTATTATTACATCTTGGTGTGTTATGGAGAAGTTAAATATCTCCTACCTTATCTGTAGGTCAGAGTGCATTAGGGTTAAAGTATCCACCTCTATGAATTCTTCTTCCATGGGATACTGCTTCCTCGTAGTCTGAGTGCTACAGCTCCTCCATTGGACCTCTGCTCTTGCTCACTGCTCTCTATCCTCTCAGTAGTGCTCTCTAGTTCCAGTAGTTTTTTTTAGGACTGGGTGTTCTTAAGGTGGTTGTAGCGGCTGTCTGTGATCTCCTCTAAGGGGGTCTTTCTTCCTGGGGGCTTCCGAAACAGATCACTACCGCTCCTACAATAGTATTTTGAGACTGCACACAGCTCTATCCACTCAGGAGATCATTGGGCAGCTTCAGGGTCTCTAATGCTCACAACACTCTGTAGGAAAGAGTGCCGCAGCATTCCACCCAGACACAGGTTTCTACTATTACGGTATTCTGGCAGCGGTGCTCTCCCTCCAGCAGCCAGCTCTGTTCTTCAGAGCTTGATCTCCTCTAACATTGCTTCCATCTTAGGAGTACTGACCGGAGTGTGGTGCACATGCTGGGAATCTCTGTTTGAACTGCCTACCCTTCCCCAACAGATTGCAACTGACTCAATCAGCTGACCTTTCCATTCCCTACTTGCAGGTTGACCATTATGGGATGGTCTCTACATCTGATAGCGCACCAGCAGAAATCTGTTCAACATAAGGAGACTAAAGGCCCATTCCAAGACCATGGAACGACTCGCCACCAACGCTGCCATTGTTTCCCATATGGCGACAGCTCTGCAGTGAATGACATCTTGCTTCATGAGGCTGCCGAGCTTTTCGGTCTAGTTTGAGGAAGCCAGAAGTTCTCCACCAGCCTCTCCACCTCAGAAAGAATACTGTCCTCCTTGCATCACCATTGGCATGTATATATATGTGCGAGTATGTGTTCATATGGCTGGAAGCTTGTCATTATTAAAGCATAGTCATGTTCTAATAGTTCAAATTACCTTGATGTTCCATTGTAAAGGGCCATTTAACTCACTATGAGACTGAACAACAAGTGCTCTTCATGGTGTGAAAGAGCACAACTTGTATGTTAAAATTATCTATTTTTAATTACATTGATGACACCTAAAACTCTAAAATTTGAGGTTGATAAAATCACTCTATCCTGCCTCCTGACTGTTCAACGATTAATAACATAAGCTGACCCATGTAGTGAAGACAAAGATTTATAGCAGTTTTCCCTGAACTCAGGAATGCAGCAGCAGATGTTAACCCACAACAGTCCTAACTCTTTTTTTGCAGAGCTGTTGCCATGGGTCTGCCTAGTGCTTGCCAGTAACCCATATAAACAGAGATTTAATTTATTAATTTCTCTGTGAAAAATGCATGTGTTTCAAAAAGTATTTCAACAGTGGTGTTCTCCAAATTATGCTGAATTAAGTGGCCCTTTAATTATTTTACAAGGACAATACAATACTCTGCAGCGAGTGTAACAAACAGAATTAGTTCACAAAAGAAAATGGAATTTGTTCATTTATATTGCTTTCTAAAATCTTTTTGTCCATCATCAAAAATAGTTTAAAATACCATATAGAACAACATTTAGTGCAGTAGATTTCATCAATAAACTTGCAAATTGTGCTGCTAGTCAGTAGAATTTGTGTAAAATTAAATATATGCAGTTGGGTCATATAAGACCTTTTGGTCAGTTCACATTTGTTTGAGGCTGGACTGAATTCTTGGATATCATTTTTTTGTATATTTTATGTTGTAATTGCTCCTTACTGTCCATTGGCATCCATAAACCAAGTGGTCATGATTTGAAGTTCAACAGGATAGGGCTGAAATGCACAATTACTACATTACACAAAGAATGGTTTCTAGTGTTATTACTAAGGATACATGCTGTCACATAAGCACACCTATGCATATTATACATATCTAATAAGCAAACACTTTCTAGTTGGATGCAATGAGATGACTATATGGGCTTGTTAGAATTTTATCTGCCATCACAATAGATGCATAAAGCAGTTTTATGACCTGTATGAAATATAGAACCACTGTAGCTTAGGAAAAGCTTCATGTTTGTGACATATGTAATAAACTAACTATGGCCTTCATTACATTGCTCCCATAGCAATCCTTACATATAAAAATCACATGTAAGAACCCACATAGCTATTTATTACATGTTTCTATTAAATCCTTATGTGTAACACTTTACAAATGACTGTTAAGTGTGACCTGTTAGAGGAGAATCAGCAGTGTATGCAAACATTTTTTGTATTTAAAAACTCACCATGAAGTAAGCAAACTATTTTGTAATTTCTGCCAGTTGAAAATTAGAGTAAACACCCTCTTCAAACCCAGGCTAAATTAGCATAACATTCCTAATTCGTTTTGGCTGATCAGGAGCAATCACATGCAGCTGAAACATTTTTATCAAAGTCTGGTGTTCCTGTCTGATAGTCCATTATTTGCATCAACTACTACTCTCTCTCTCCCTCTCTCCATTTGGAGAGTAATAAAAAAGGTTAACTTTTGTATCTGGATGCTCACCTACATTCTCTCATAGAGGCATGCAAATCTGGATTTCTATCCAATGCACATAACTCTGTAAGTACACTGAACATTTCAATAAAATACATATTTTTATGCTAATCAGTAGCTGATTAGGGAACATTTAAAACCCAACAAACTTCTATATATATAGTGCCTTGCAAAAGTATTCACCCCATTGACTTTTTACCTATTTTGTTACATTACAGCCTTAAGGGCAATGTTTTGTTAAACTGAATTATATGTGATGGATAAGAACACAGTAGTCTAAGTTGGTGAAGTGAAATGAGAAAAATATATACATAAAACTGTTTTTTAGAAAAAGAAAACAGAAATTTGGCATGTGCATATGTATTCACTCACTTTGTTACAAAGCCCATAAAAAGCTCTGGTGCAACCAATTACCTTCAGAAGTCACATAATTAGTGAAATGATGTCCACCTGTGTGCAATCTAACACATGATCTGTCATTACATATACACACCTTTTTTGAAAGGCCTCATAGGCTGCAGCACCTAAGCAAGAAGCACCACTAACCAAACACTGCCATGAAGACCAAGGAACTCTCCAAACAAGTAAGGGACAATGTTGTTGAGAATTACAAGTCAGGGTTAGGTTATAAAAAAATATCTAAATCTTTGAAGATCCCCAGGAGCACCATTAAATCTACCATAACCAAATGGAAAGAACATGGCACAACAGCAAACCTGCCAAGAGACGGCTGCCCACCAAAACTCACGGACCGGGCAAGGAGGGCATTCATCAGAGAGGCAGCACAGAGACCCAAGGTAACCCTGGAGGAGCTGCAGAGTTCCACAGCAGAGACTGGAATTTCTGTACATAGGACGACAATAAGCCGTACACTCCATAGAGTTGGGCTTTATGGCAGAGTGGCCAGAAGAAAGACATTACTTTCAGCAAAAAACAAAATGGCACATTTTGAGTTTGCGAAAAGGCATGTGGGAGACTCCCAAAATGTATGGAGGAAGGTGCTCTGGTCTGATGAGACTAAAATTGAACTTTTCACCCATCAAAGAAAATGTGTCTGACGCAAACCGATCACATCAACCAAAGAACACCATCCCCACAGTGAAACATGGTGGTGGCAGCATCATGCTGTGGGGAAGTTTTTCAGCAGCTGGGACTGGGAAACTGGTCAGAGTTGAGGGAAAGATGGATGGTGCAAAATACAGGGATATTCTTGAGCAAAACCTGTACCACTCTGTGCGTGATTTGAGGCTAGGAAGGAGGTTCACCTTCCAGCAGGACAATGACCCCAAACACACTGCTAAAGCAACACTTGAGTGGTTTAAGGAGAAACATGTAAATGTGTTGGAATGGCCTAGAAAAAGCCCATACCTCAATCAAATAGAAAATCTGTGGTCAGACTTAAAGATTGCTGTTCACAAGCGCAAACCATCCAACTTGAAGGAGCTGGAGCAGTTTTGCAAGGAGGAATGGGCAAAAATTCCAGTGGTAAGATGTGGCAAGCTCAAAGAGACTTATCCAAAGCGACTTGGAGCTGTAATTGCCGCAAAAGGTGGCTCTACAAAGTATTGACTTTAGGGGGGTGAATAGTTATACATATTGACTTTTTCTGTTATTTTGTCCTTTTTGTTATTTTACTCCATTTGTTAACACCTACCTAGCCTACAAACACTTTGACCATCTCCAATACCAATAACCCTGTCCACACATTTAATGTATTTAACCTGCCATAAAATGCCATGTAATATGTTCAAGGAATAGTCCTAACGACATGTCTAAATAGTTTGAATAAATGTTTTTCATCCTGATAAGTAATCACTTCTGATCCAGTGTATGTTCACTCGACAATAACCAATTTCAATAAAGACACTTACATAGTTTCAATTCTACAGAAGGAATCACAATATACAATATGCATGGTCAGCAAAGTAACCAGACGATGACTGAATAGTTTTAGGGTAGAGCAAAACAATTCAGGAAGGTCAAGAGGCTAAGTGAAAATAAAATAACAAACCTAGCTGATTATTGTTATCGTTTATTTATAACGCGCCAACATATTCCGTAGCGCTGTACATAAGATAAGTTCCAGGCAAAGGTAAATACAAAGTAACAAATAGCAGAGCAAGGAGGGCCCTGTCTTTGAGCCTTGAATCCAGTGTCCATGGTGCTTTCCCCAAAGCGCCCTGCAAGATTGAAACTCACAGACTTACAACCTAAAGGTATTTTGTGTGGTAAAGGAGGGAGAGAGAGGTACTAAGTGTGTTAGGATGGAAGGTGATACGCTTCTTTAAAGAGATGCGTTTTTAGTGAGGTTTTGATGTGTAGTACCTACCTTTTTAACTTATCTGGTCAGTACACCAGAATAAATAACACTTATGTGAAGGGATTCTTAAACAATTGAATTCCTAAACTGGAACTACAGGCATACCCGATTAAAGCTACACCTTTTAGAGCTAATTTGCTATAGAGCTGTTTTTCCTGCCAGACCCCTTTTTTATGCTAAACGCTGTTATTGCCTGCGAAATCCCTTTTAACGCTCTGATTCTCTATAGCACTGCCTCGGCTATAATGCTGTTTTTGCCTGCCGGACCACTTTTAACACTCTGAGTCACTATAGCAATGTTTTTTTTTCTCCAAAGGAAACAGAATCCAGGATGACCAAGAAGCTCCAACATTAATAATTCAAAGTTTATATTTCTGCTAATGTTCAGTTTGTGTTAGTGTTATGTTTGCTGTTTCTTTGAAGGTCATATGAAACAAAAAATAAAAGTTTATATTACAATTGCAATTGTGTATTTTTTCATGAGATCCCCTATCCCTATCTTCCCCATGTTAAACTGCCCCGCTTAACACTCCTGTTGCCTGGAACCCATATACAGCGTTAAATGAGGTATTCCTGTATTAGAAATCGTGCAAAGCATATCTATCTCTTAGGGGAAGGACATCCCATATACATACACACTTCAAGTGTCATTGAACATTTTAAAAAGCGTATAGCACAAGCCTAGAATGCTCTGTGTAGAAAACAAATTACAAAAAAGAAAGGGGGAGGGATACAATGGATACGTATAGTTTAGTAAGCATAATATATTAGTTTTTTTAATAGGCAACCTTACCTGTTGCTGATCTACAAGCAGTGATAAGCAGTGTTGAATTAATTGTCAAAATATAAATTATAAATTAAGCTGCATCTTGTTTATTACTGATCTGTGATCTCACAATTATGCTTTTGGATTACACTCTTAAAATTTAATTAGATTGTCCATTTACAAGAATGTGTCAAACATTTTGGAAAGCCCAGCACAATGTTTTATAGCAATGGATATACACACACACACACACACACACACACACACATATATATATATATATATATATATATATATATGTATATATATATATATATATATATATATATATATATATATATATATATATATCTGCTTCTTCAAGGGGGCTTGATATGAACCTAGTTCAAACCTACCCCAGCAGAATCATGTAGTTCCTGTTCTCTGTGGCACAAAAGATGGCTTCTGAAGAGGACAAGGCCCAAAAGGTACAGTTAGAGAATACTGCATACAGGTTACTAGTGGCCCATGGCAAGACCACTCCCCAAGTCAGGATACAACACACAGAAATAGTCTCACACCTTGTTTATGTGAATACTATCTCTCAACCTTTATTGAATGATCAAAACAACATATTTATACTCTCCAATACCACAACCTTGTGTACATTTGTGTATGTGTGATGTCAGCCCATCTGGCTTGCAACCTTGGGCTATCAAAGCTCTTGAGATTAAATTCACCAGATATCTATAGCTGGCTAGTGAAAAAAACCTTTATGTTAAACTCAAGTGTTTGCTTAGGACTACTTGAAGTACATACATCTGTCTTGACCCAAGATGTGTATGTGTGAGTGTGCAATGATCTGCAGCTAACTTCTATGCAGAGCATTTTTACTAATTCCACATATGTTCTATATAACATTTTTCCTCTTATAATATATTATAACTAGGAGTACAGTGGAGGGCTTCTATCGCTCTTTTGCCCACCATATTATAAATGATTGCTATATATATATATATATATATATATATATATATATATATATATATATATATATATACATATTGATTATTAACACCTGGCAGACATAGGTAGTTTTAGATATTAATTTGACATAAAATAATGCCAGATGAAGCACTATCAGACCACAAAAAAAACATAGAGCCTCATTCAATTGAGCAATTGTAAGTAACGGGCACCCATAATGGAGCCAGTAAGCTAATTTGCTAATTTGCATCTTTTTGCAAACCACAAATGGTCTACAGGTTACGGGATTGAAAACCTTGTGGCTGTTACAACCGTAACTTACACCCCATCTAAGCCTTTGATCTTTCCCAGCCGCAAGAGTTACGATCGCTAAAATCGCAAATCGCTATTCAATTGCTAAAATTCCTCAAGACCACAAATGTCTTAGAAGAAAATCCCAAAAGTACTAGAGAGGACTCGCAAGGGGATTAATTACATGTCCTTAGCACTGTAAATGCAAATAAAAAATCAATACTGGACAGTAAATGACAGGGAAAGTGATGAAAAACAGAATGAATCGCACAACAGTCTCAAGCTCGCAAATCACCAATCAAAAATGTTTCAATGTTTCAATTCAGGGTTTTATTGATCTCAGGAATCAATACATATCAGGCCACCCACATGGACTAGAATGGTATCAGCAATCATTTTTATTATTTTGTATTTTGCGGTTTTGCAAGTCCGATCGCATATCGGACCTCTAAACGCTAATTGATTGACATGTAACCTCCATCGTATACTGTATAATGCTGGCGGTCTCATTTTCTATTGGCTGTTTCTAAATGGGTACTTATGGCCTTGCTTAATTGATCATGTTCCCGCCCTGAACTGCTCTATACGTGTTCATGGTTTATGGTTTTGTCTTTCGGCCCGTAACTTGCGAGCTTGTTAAACTTAATACCACTGTAATTGTAGCAGAGTGCAAGCCCGCAGCAGGGCCGCGGGCATACGGCCTATATACCGCAAGAAGTTTCTTTCTAATTGAATAAGGCTCCTAGTCTCTGTCACTAATCTATGAACATGGGCACTATTCATGTGCGCTTATATCATGTCTCGTATCATTTGGAGACAATCACATTACAATCACATATATAGTTGTGGATCTTGCGATGCTGGTGACGTTTGCGATCTTGGTCGCGTTGTTGCATCCCTCGCAAAGCGAGGGTGCAACCGTGAACCTTGCAAAGCGAGACGAGCCAGCGGCATCAACACACATGCGAGCCTCGCAAAGCGCTCTTTGCAGCCAGCGGTGCCGTCACACCTGTGAGCCTTGCGAAGTGAGGCGAAGCAGCCACGCAGCACTTAGGCAGCCATCAGTGCCATTGCAGCCAGCGGCACAGTACTTAGGCAAGCCTTGCTTTGTGAAAAAATTATAACACACTTACACACAGCACAGGGGGAGACACAGGAAGCCTGGGAGTGAGGTTGCAAGCGAATTACACCCATATTTGGCATTTTTCGTCACTCCAAAATCGACTAAGCAAGTAAAAAAATGGAGGACGAAAACGCGAAATTTCAGAAACAGCATGAAAACGAGGCTCAGCAACTCCAGGCTCGCAAAAATTACAAAATACATGACGCTGAAGACACACTTACACGAACAATGCCAGGCACCCGGGACTTTGAAAATACATGACACAGACTTTGAAAATAAAACCAACGCCAGTCAACGCGCGCCACCTAAACATTCAACACACAGAGGAGAAAGACACAGGAGAGGGACTCGGGGGAAATGCCGCAAAGAGACACATGGGTGCTTATTACGAGCCCCGCAGTGAGCACTAAAGGTTGGTCATGCACTTGCCTTCCTCGCAATGCGAGGCGAACCATTGATGCACGCATGGCTTAGGCTGCAATGAGCGCCAAAAGCTCTCATTGCACTGCATACTTTGCAAAGCGAGGCGAGCAGTTGAAGCATGCAGGACTTAGGCTGCAATGAGCGCTGAAGGCACTCATTGCACTGCAAGCCTCGCGTTGCATGCAGGACTTAAGCAGCAATGAGCACCGAAGGTGCTCAGATGAGCAAAAGCCTCACATTGTGTGGCAAACAGCATTGACAGCCTTATAATTTTAGTCCCGTCTTTTTTGACGAGCAAGTTCCTAGTACTATATAAAGAGGATATGAAGCCTGTCACTTCAGGAGCCTGTGATATTATTCTGGACTTTGTTATTTTAAAGATTATTCTTGCAAACATTGATTGTGCCATTCACTGCTTGTGAAAATCTAAACATATGTGAGATTTGTTCACAAATCCGATATGGTTATGTACATGTATGATGTTGGTGTGCACTGTAAATCTTTCACTTACAATATCTACAATATCAGGTAGTACTGCTTGAAAATGAAACTAAAAGCAGTAACTGACACCTCTTACTTCCTCCCCACACTCCATAACCCTTAGAAATGGGTTGAGGTGGAGGATGTGTAGTGGTTTAGGTACACATGGGTAGAGAAGCAGCATATTGGGACACCCTCTCCTCTGACGTGGTGGACTGGGATGACAGATATACTTGTCTTTGCATGTCTTCCAGCATGTCTTTGCATGTCTTCAAATTAAGGCCCGAGAGTTGCCCTTTTGATGGACTGGGCCATCTTTAGATTCTAAAAATGGCTCATCAGATCATAGTACACAGTACATTTGACTATGGTGCCTCTTGTTGTCTAGAAGAACCATCACATTTCATGGAATAGCTCTCTGTGGAAGCCATCCACTGCCTGGAAATGCTTGCTATGTGATGTAGGCCATATCAGTAAATAAGAGTGCATGTACTCAACTTGCAAGATGCCAGACTTGTCTTTCACAGCCAACAACCATTCTGATTCCCCCGGACGAAGTGTTTAAAACTTCTCATGAAACTGACCCAAGTAGCCCTCCTTGTCTCCAGGACCCCATAACGGCTATTCCTCAAAGTGTCTAGCACACTGAAGTCCAATTCCCCCATATTCCCCTCTTCTGTGATTATTGTTTGTATAAAAAAAGTTTTTTGGGAGTGTTAAATATATACAGTAGATTCCATAGCACTCAATGGAGCTTTCCACTGCACTGATATTGACACCCAGCATAGTTAACAAGCTTGTCAGACAACAATTGAAACACTTTATTTCCATAGATAAAGGTCAAGAGATGCCAACTACCCTGGAAGTGATATCGCCTTGATCAATTGTCTTGCAGTTAACCACTAAATTGTATGTGCTTGAGTGTGTCAAACAGCCCTAGATTCCATGCACTCTATGGAAGCCCTGGCCAGCTCCCCCCCTCCACCACTTGCAAGTTGCACTTCCTGGACTCTCAGACAGCAAACTTACCCAGTGGAGACTGTGCATCATCCCCAGACGCTATACAGAAGATCTGACCATTTTATGGGTAGCCCTTTCCCCGTTCCTATACTTCCCACCAATCAGCACTCACCAAGACGCTTGCTAATTGATTCAGGGCTGACCTATGTAAATGTACCATTGTTTGTATGTAAGAAATGTAGAAAAATGAGACCCTAGGAATAAAGATTGTGCTCTCTCTTTAATTAACCATCTTGAAAAGACCACCACCCTTAGCTCTTGAACTGGCAGACTCCTCTCCCATCTTCCTCTTCATTGTGGCCCATCAGTAATTATAGCGATGCTTGAGACTCTTCAATCCCATAGGATATTGGCTGCCACTTCTCTTCACATCTTTGCGCTCCGACCAGTTCTTACTACTCTGCCTCTCTTGATAATCTGCTGTTTGTCTCAGGAGGGATTTCATGAACATTAATTGTGGTTTCTGTGTTTCCTTTTAGGCTCTTGCCCCCGTAATATGGTCATAATGGTTCTTGGGGATCCTTTCCAGCACTCTCCTTCTTTTCTGCCCGGAGGGTTGGAGAAGACCCCCTTATGCCCCAGCCATCCCTAAAGCATGTCTCTCTGGCTCTTTTTCTTGTGTCCCTGGTCTTGATGAGGCTCCTGACACTCCTCGCTTCTCTAGGTGGCCTCTTCTCTCCAATCCTCTCCACATCTCTCTCCTCCTGTCCTTCTTTCAATCCCTTCCATGCAAACTACCTCCATCACTCTTCTTTGCCCTACTCTTCCATACTTTCTCCTCCTGCCATCTTAGATGAATAAACATCAATTTACTCACAGTAGTCACTCACTGATTTTTTGTTGTTGCATCGTTCAGGCGTTTCCGACTTTCCGCGACCTCATGAATTGTACAACACCAGGCACATCTTTATGTCTGCTGATCAACTTGGTTTTCATGACAGAGATACTGGAGTGCGTTGCCTGTTCCTTCTCCTGTGGGCCACAGCATTCCTAGTTGGTCTACCGATTCGTAACCACTGGACTGCTCATGTGATTAACAGATAAAAAAAATAGCCTTAAACTTGTAGTTATGGAAAAACATGTGTATGCATTTTTAGGTGTATTAGAATTGTGTAGTACAAAGGGTAACTGGGTAATAGCATGGTTATGTAGCAGGGAATATGTGTGATGGGTATGTTGTATTGGTATGTAATAGTGGATATAAGTATTGTTATGCAATAGGGTGTTAGCAGCTAGGGACTATGGGTGTGGGGATGTGTTGAGGGGGTGGAAAATATATGTTTCAGGGTAGGGTGGGTATGGGGTGTAGAATAGATAAGATGAATATTATTGGGGGGTATGTGGCTATGTGTAATATTAATAGTTTAACAATGTTTAAAATAATTTCGAAAGTACTACACAAATTCCTACTCTGCTTTTTCCTAGATACTCCCACTCCTTCCCTTGCATTTGCCAAACCCCCTCCCTATGGACCCTGTGTGTTAGCTCTTGCAAGCTTGACACAGGCACAATTTGAGTGGCAAACACTTGCTTATTTAGAGTCCTGAAATTCTTTGACTTGAGTGCATTTGCTATGATGACTACTGTGTTTAAGGGCTTTGACTCGCTACTTCATATTCATAGCTGCTTATGTGTATACATAAGGAGTAATGTGAGTGTTTTCGTAAGCACATATCCCTAACATGCGAAAGCCCTTGGCTATGTGAACGTAAATTCTTATGTGAGTTTACCTATGGAGAAAGATAATAACTCCATAAGATCTCCTTGGAAAACCTCTGTATTACAGAGGGCACCTTATGGGAGTTTCTACATGTGCAATGTAAGCTACTAGACCTGTGTAAGCAATTATTAGTAGTTTTATAGAAATATTTTAGAATAATCTGCTTGTATCTAGGGGTTGTCATATAGTGTTTATTCAGCATTGAATATTGGTCTAGAGCAGCGGATCTTAACTTTTTCGATCTGGGTACCATCTAGTTATTTTCTAGTGTTCATGGGGACCTGTTCTGAGTTACAGAACATATTTAACAATGTGCTACTAGGTTTGTCACTGATTTCAATAAATTACATTTTTAATAATCTATCCATCCACTTGATAGTGATATGTTTAACGTATCAGGCTCTCCTCGTCCCTCTTCTCCTTGAGGACTGACAGATAAGATCTCAGGGACCGCCCCCAGACCTAGGACCAGCTGTTGAGAGCCACTGGCATAGAGCATGAGGGAACATGTACTGCAATATTTTTTTGTTGATCAGTATGGGAGCTAGATATGTGTTCTCATTTTCGCATAATTCCAACAAGCTTTATGGTATTTTGATAACAGGTTTTTAGAATGCAATAAAAATAAAACACAATTTTTACATTTTTATGGGCAATTATTATTTTTTTGTTCCATTTTCTCTTTTCTGACCTGACTCTGTCTGCCAGTTTCTCAGGAGGGTGTGTCCTTATAAACAAATGAGCTTTCCATTAGTCTAATTGAAAGCACTGACAGTTTTAGATGATATATTCTTACTGTGCAGATATGAATGTTCTGCACTCAGTGGGCCTCATTCAATTGCAATTTGTCCAATTGAATAGGGCTCTACAGTATATAAGCACAGAGCATATTTTTTTACAGAAGTTTTTACTTAGTGAACTTCTATCCAAAAGCAAGGTCTTCACTAGCTAAAAACTTCTGTAAAAAATATGCTCTGTGCTTAAATAGAGCCCTATTCAATTGAATGAGGCCCAATGTCTCCTCTCACCTCAGGAAATTGATAAACAGAAACCAAAATGGTATATTCCACAGGGACAAAATTGAATACAAAGGGTAATACATTATTGGCTATATTAATAATTTTACATTCTAAAAACATTTTGCTTTTTAAGTGTAAGTATATTTTAAATATAAATTCATAGAGGTCTTTTAACATGTGAAAATCCCCTCCCACATGTATGCTTAGAAGTATGTGTTTGCACTTCTCAGTGAAATTCACCCTTGATACATGCTCTAACCATGAGTGATCACTGGTATGACAATCCCTAGAACTGAGAATAATCTGTGCTTCTCTAACTATGGCCCCTATGTAAATCTCTGTTTGTAAATTGTGACATTGCCGAAAATTGGCTGTGGGAAATTGTTTACTCTCCGGTGGCCCCTGAGAGTAGAGGGATGGAGGGAGGGGACAGGTGTGGGTGAATAAGCTAGAGGAAGGAAATTGGGGTGAGGGAAGGAGACATAGGGAGTGTATTAGTGGAGGGGGAGGGCTCGGAGTGGTAGTTCTGGGCAGGAGAGGGTGGGAGGTGAGGTAGAGGGAGGGTGGGATGAGCCCATAGATCTATGCACATGTAGTTCAGGGTTGGGGGAGGGGCCTAATTTCAGGGGTAGTGGGGTGGAGGGACAGGCAAGATTTGGATCCTAGTCCACAGTCAGGAAGACAAGAGGCTGAAGCCAAACACAGGGCCCCTAACTATAGGCCAGAGGATATAGTGGTACTCTTCAATGCCATCCATGCCCACGTCCACATTATTACTGGGGGTAGGGTAGTTAAGGCCAGATGTAGCAGTCACATTCACTAAGGCAACTGGGCAAAGGTCAGAAGGAAATTGGAGGAGTAGGCCAGAGCATCTGCATCTACCAGTGGTGGCCCCACAATGACTGTGCGTTACAAGCAGTGAGAGAGGATGCTGAAGGAGATGATGGATGCAGGGACCATCCCTGGAGCTCCAGGCCTGGTGGATACACAGTACACCACATGTACACCACACACACACCCTAATCAAATGGAAATGCAATCATACAATGTTGTTAACCATATACCATTCTTCTCTCATTACAGCTTGCAAGAGGTCACGGTAAACAACAGAGACAGAGGTGGTGGCGACGACTCAGTTGGAGCCTGAGGTTGCAATCAGTGTCGCTGCCCAACATTCGTCAGGAGAGGAGGTGGAGCCTAGAAGAGGATCCCAGGTGTCCAACCCGACATGCCCAAGATAACTTTCTTTGGACTCTTATTTATGTGGTTGCGGGATTGGGCTCAGTGGGTTTACATTGTGTTTTGTAGTTATTTGGTTTGCTATGTTATGTTGATTACGCTATGTATGTTAATTACTGTATGTTATGTTGCTTCCCTATGTTAAGGCTTTTCTTGCTACACCCCAGCCATGCAGCCAATGGAAAATGGTCAATAGATTAGTGACTCTCAGGCATAATGGAGAAGAGGAACAGACAGGTTGCCCAAAGACTGTGGTGAGTCCATTACCTGCTCGGGAAATAGGTGAGAACTGGGGTAATGTAGAGGATCTCAAACTAGCACTTCTTAGCGATTAAACTTTGGCTGGAGCTAGGCGAAGGGTTGAGCAACAAGAAAGGGACCCAGAGGGAGATTATTATGTCTGGGAGCAGAGTTGCTATACAGAATTCCTGCAGTTACCAGGAAGGGGAAGAGGGGAAAAATTGTTGGCCTTTGCTCATGAGGTCCCTTTGGCTGGACATCAGTGCATTAAGAAAACCTTCCATTGTTTAACTAGGGTGTTCTATTGGCCTGGAGTGAATCAGGATGTGATTACTTATTGCACCTCTTGTTATACATTCTTGTTATCGCCAGGGACTCCCAGGGCATGGGTGCCTTTGCAGCCCCTCCCCATGATAGAAGTTAATTTCCAGGGGGTGGCCATAGGCATTGTGGGACCTTTGGCTAGATCAGTAGGTCAGGCAAGCAGTTAATTCTCACTGTAGTGGACTATGCTACCCATTATCCTGAGGCAGTCCCCTTGACAGAAATCACAGCGTAAAAGATTGCTGAAGCTTTAATAGGGGTGTTTTCCCATAAGGGTTTTTCCCAGGAAATGTTGTCAGACAGGGGCCAACAATTTATGGCTAGTGTAGTACAGCAGCTATGGAAGTTGTGTGGGATTAAACACCAAAGTTCCTCTCCTTATCATCCTCAAATCAATGGCCTGTGTGAGAGCTTCAATGAATCCTAAAATGCATGTTGTGTGCTTATGCAGCAGGAGAAATATTGGGAATGGTTGCTTCGTTGCTTGCTCTTTGCTTACACGGAGGTGCCTTGAGAGTCCACTGAGTTCTCTCTCTTTGAACTCTTGTACGGTCGGCAAGTTCGAGGTGCATTGAATGTGATCAGGGAGGCCTGGGAGGGGGATTATAGTCAACATCCAGTGTCTGTGGCTTCCTATGTGGTAGTATTTAGAGAAAAGCTGACTAGGTTAACTGGACTGGTCAGGGCTCATGTGCAGGTAGCCCAAGACAAAGAAAGAAGTATTATGATAGAGGCACCTGAAAAAGAAAATTAGATGTGGGTCAGGAATTCTCAAATGGTGCAGTAGTTGGGTCACTGGTTAGGCAGTGGGCAGCTCAGACCAGAACCAGTCAAGATAGAAGATATAGTGGCTTGGCCTATTCCCCAAACCAAAAAGCAGGTAATGGCTTTCCTAGGTACCACAGGGTATTACCAAAGGTTTATTCCTCATTTCAGCACCCTGGCCAAGCCATTGATGGCCAAGCCATTGACAGACCACACACAGAAGAAGATGCCTAGCCTGATATAGTGGACCACTGCGTGTGCTTCTCCGGACTATAATCACCCCTTTGTGGCACAGACATATTCTTCGACTTTTGGACTAGGGGCTGTGCTGAGACAAAAGGTCGAGCAGGGGATAGAACATTGCTTATATCAGTCGAAATTTGCTGCCTAGGGAGGTTGCCTATGCAGCAATCGAATAGGAGTGTTTGTCTGTAGTCTGGACTCTAAAGAAATTACAGCATTGTTTTTATGGGAGGGAATTTCTGGTGGTGAATGACCATAATTTCCTGTGTTGGCTGTCCAAGGTAGCTGGAGAAAATGGAGGACTGTTGCGCTGGAGCTTAGCTCGTCAGACATTTAATTTTGCAGTACAACACCGGGTTGGAAGGTGCATCAGAACGCTGATAGCTTTTCCAGACAAGATGATAAGTGAAAGAGTGTAGCTTGCCAGTCATCTAATTGAGATCACTGTCCAGGCTACACTGGCTGCTGGAGGGGAGCAGTTGTCACGCCTGACATGCCCAAGAGACCTTTCTTTGGACTCTTATTTATCTGGTTGTGGAATTGGGCTCAGTGGGTTTTGTAGTTATTTGGTTTGTTATGTTATGTTGATTACCCTATGTATGTTAATTACTGTATGCTATGTTGCTTCTCTGCGTGTGTTTTACATGATGTTAGAATCTTTATGTTGCCTGAACAGTTAACTATTTTAAAATATAGTGATGTAATCTGTAACTGTCAATTTGAGAAGCTTTCAGTTATTAAAGTTTGCTCTGGTGGTTTATACATAAAAAATGTATCTGTCATGAAGTATCCACCACACTAAAAGCAGTTCCAGCACTATTTGTCCAGAAGCACTATCCTGTATGCTGATCCTCTGTGTACATATTTTAAAATGGTGCCTTGGGATCAAAAGAACTAAAAACTGGGCTGGTTTGGCCAACAGCCTTATCAAGCCTGACTGAAAAAAGCAGATTGTAACACCAGGGTCCGTGGGTTGAGGAGAATTACGCTCTAATTCTGTGATCAGTAGCATTTGATCCCAGTCCTCCTCCTCCCACAGATTGATTCCCCACTTGGGACTCATTTTGGACAGATGCCAGGGCCATGCCACCATCAAGTCCTCCCATCAGTGTGACATCTTTGGTGCCACCACCACTAGGCCCACCACCAACAGGACCTTCCTATGCTCCTCAGCACCTCCCCACTTGTCCACCACTGCTGCCTCCTCTCACAGCCATCCCCTGGCCAACCTTTGGAGTCCACCATGGGGGAGATGCTGGCCCTCATTAGAGAATGGAGAGACAATATGCAGGGGATCCAGGACAGCTTCTCCTACCACCAGGCCTTGATAGGCTGCAGTTTGAGGAGGCTACATAGGGATGCAAGGAGGCATTACCACCAGGTGGAATCCTACATGGCCAGGGTGCTCCTGTTGGTGCAGAATCAGAGCATGCTAACCCAGCTGATCGTGAACATTGCCCAGTGTGCTCTGGTTCTCAGCACCGAGTGTCCTTCCCTGTACACCCTGGCCCCTCCTTACCTCCTTCCATGCCTCTACCTCCACCAGTGCTGCTGCCTCCAGGCGGTGGTGGCTCCTCCTGCAGCTTCCCCTCGCATAGACCGTGGGGACAGTGGCATAATCTAGCCTGGCTACAGAGTAAAGGATCATGGCCTATGTGATGGTGATATTTTTTAAGCAGATGGCTACCCCCAATCACATGGTCCATGATCCTCTCCTTTGTGGACATTTCCCATTAGGAATATTTGGTACTTTTTTTTTCCTTTTATGCACATTTCAGGTCTATGAAAGCAACCTCTTCATCCGCAAGCAATTCTATCAAATAATGTGAGTGTGATAGCTAGACAGCAGCCATCAAATAGCCATTCCATAAATGACATCCCCTAGCCATATAACCTGACACACCATTAACTAATCAAATATCATGTTCAATAATACCTGTTTGTTGTTAAGTTCAGCTCCTTGCAATGTAGATTTGGCATGGGACTATCATAGTCAAAAAACTGCCCTTTCAGATCTGCCCACACCGCACCCATGATATTATTGCAGTAGTATATGTTTATGACTGTGCTCTGTGTATTCAATAAAGAATGTTATTGTTTTACCTTTAACCATGTTTCCATGTGTTTCTCAAGCTAATAGATTAATTACATACACATTCATAACAATTATTTAACTATTTTGTTTTGTTTTAGGATATTGGTCATCATCATGTATAGACACCCCTTCATGCAGTTTATAAATCCATAACATTCCAGTGACACAAGTGTGGGTTACAAATGATCACATACATCCAATATGTGTTCAGATACTTCTTAAGATTATTTGCACCCTATTTTGTGAAACATGGGTGAACTAATTATTGATTATTATGAGTTAATAGTTTGATACATATACATAGTGTCACTAATGGGAGTTTATTATTCAACTGCAGGGTTGTTATGCATCTAACATGTGTAATTACTGCTCAATTAATACATTAGGAGTATCAGTAATTGTCACATGCGATTTATTGTTATACATCAGCGGTTCTCAACCTGGGGGTCGAATGATGATTTGCCAGGGGTTGCCTACAGTAGCATAGCAAGGGGGGAGCGTCCCAGGAGTCAAATTGGTAGGAGTGGCGCAGGAGGAAGAAACAATGCTGCGCGGAGGAACACCTCAGCCATATTTTTTCCATACTTGTGCTTGTAAGGAGCTTGATCTGGGAAGCAGGGGGTTAACAGCCTGTTAGGGGGGCAAGATCAGATCAACGCAGTGCCGGAACAAGCCTCGGAGCACATGGAAGAGCCAGGGGGAGAACTGATCTGATCTGCTCACAGGCTGCCCATCCTACGCGCAGCACACCTCAAACCAGGGTCAGTGTGTGTGATATGACATGCTGAGTATGTGTGTAACAGGGTGAGTGTGTGTGACAAGCTGACTGTGTGTGTCATATGACAGGATGAGTGTGAGTGTGACAGGCTAAGTATGTGTGTGACAGGCTGTGTGTGTGTCATATGACATGCTGAGTATGTATGTGACAGGCTGAGTGTGTGTGATATGACATGCTGAGCATGTGTGCAACAGGGTGAGTGTGTATGTGTGACAGGCTGACTGTGTGTTTCAAATGAAAGGATGAGTGTGTGTTTGACAGGCTAAGTATGTGTGTGACAGGCTGTGTGTGTGTTATATGACATGCTGAGTATGTGTGTGACAGGCTGAGTGTGTGTGATATGACAGGTTGAGTATGTGTTTGACAGGCTGAGTGTGTGTGATATGACATGCTGAGTATGTGTGTAACAGGGTGAGTGTGTGTGTGTGACAGGCTGAGTATGTGTGTGACAGGCTGACTGTGTGTCATATGACAGGATGAGTGTGTGTGTGCCAGGCTGAGTGTGTGATATCTCCTCCTCTTTCAGTATGTAAATCCATCCCTGTGCTCAGTGCGTAAGAACACAGCCCATCTACTGTGCTCTACACAAGAATGCCACTAGCCACTTTGGGAGAAGAAGACTGGGAAGTAGCACAGTCAAAGCAGAGGATGGATGACGGACGTCTCCAGCAGACCTCTCCAGTAGACAGATACAGAGGATGTTAGTGCCCTCATTTTTTTTAAATCCATTACGGGTTGGGGGGAGGTTGGGATTAACATAAAATATTACTATTTTATCCCTTGTTTTGAAAATGCAGATCTATTTCATAATTAGTATAGCTGTTGGTAGTGTGCAATATAATTACTCTGACAAATTCAATGACACCATATGTGGTCAATAGTGCTCCTCATATGGTGATTAGTACTCTCATATTATGGTGATTAGTAACCTCATATGGTGGTTTATGCCCCCCATATGATGATTAGACTACTCACCATATGGGGAGCACTAATCACCATATGAAGCACACTAATCACCATATGAGGGGCACTGATCATTAGTATGCTTCATATGGTGATTAGTGCCCCTTGTATCGTGATTAGTGCACTCATTGGGTAACTAATGCCCTCATATGGTGATTAGTGCCCTCATATGGTGGTTAATGGCCCCCATATGGTGATTAGACTAATCACCATTTGGGGGGCATTAACCGCCATATGAAGCGCACTAATCACATATAAAGGGTATTAATCAGAAGGGGGAGGCATAAAGGGGAAGGTGTTGGGGTGGCGTGATGGGTGGGCGGGGTTTTGAGGGCGTGAAGGGTGCGCGGAAAATAATTTTACTGTTAGGGGTCACCACAACTTGGGAAATTTTATCAAGGGGTCACAGCTCTAGAAAGGTTGAGAACCACTGTTATACATGTTTGCACTTGCACAGCAGCAATGGCGTGGCACTTCCAAGGACAAATGTAGCCAAACATATTGAGGTGAAACCTAATGATGTATTTATATGATTTATATTTTTCCCAATTGTGTCTCTGTGACTGTAATTTATTATATGTAATGTAGGTCTGTGATTTCTGAGGCTATTTCTGGATGTGCTGTCTATTTAAGATGTGAGCAGATATTTCCTTTTTCAATACACTAAATAAATCACAATTGACAGGCAAATGGTTTTAGATTGCATATATGTGCCAATAGCAATTTAAATGCTTAATTTGTGATTATTTTGCATGTTTTTCTTTTGTTTTCTTTTGTTTGCTGTTGTCCTGTACTTTCAAGAGGTGCTGCGTCAGTCCGCCATGGCTTTCCAAGCCAGTGGGAGTGGTGCTTGGTACCCGTAAATAATTTGTTCTTTTGTTTGCAGTTATGGAGGCCCTGATTTGCGAGCAATCCTTAAAATTTTATTAGCATAGGGTTTGGGGTTGAAAGTCTTTTGTAACTCGTAATGTATAGTCAGCCTGAAAAGTCAGTCGGAAATCCGTAATTCCCAACTTCGGCTTGCCGCAGTGACTCATAGCAGTTCTCAATGTTTTAGGGGTGGGAGAATAGCATAGCTAGGTACGATTTCTAATGCCCTTCTGCACTCGTAATTGATTTTCTAGGGATTAAGATAGGGGCCTTTTAAATTATTGACTAATATAGCTGCAAATGCTATTTAGTTGTTACTTTACAGGCATGAAGTTTTCTGCTAAACTGTGGCAAAGTTTGTGGCCTACACTATAAACCTAGCCATCTATAATGTCATAAATGTCAAATAGTTGAAATCTAATAGTGAACACAGTTAAAAGCAGCTGGAGTTTTTATGCTCTCAGCACCAGAATATATAAGAACTGGGAACATGATTACTACAAAATGAATTGTGTGTCTCAAAAAGCCATTAATTCTGAAAAAACCTCAGTCTACACATTGGGATTAGTTATCGTGCTGTTCAATCCTGCTATGATGGTTTACCCAGGAGGAAAATATACTGTATATATAATTTCAGTAAATGATAAAAATAAAGTATACTGGGTTCTAAATTTAATAAAAATCTGTGTTTCCATTGTGATTTTTTATCAAAGTCCTTTGTAACAAAACAGCACTTCACTTCAAAAAGGCTTCAGAAGCATTTGTATAGTTTTTTGACACATGATTCAATAATGCAACAATAATTTGGCCGTATAATCAGCTTTATTCAGTATCATTAACCCTTCCGACCTGAGCACTTCTTATTTCTATAAAATCTATACTGAAAATCATCAATGGATACAGAAGATTTTTTTTACTGAAGCATTAGATGAATTATCTCTGTCAGCATTTTCTCTAGAAGAATGTCTCATTAATTTTAGCTTTCTTAGGAGTTATTTTAAATCATTAAACAAAGCTCATGGGTATAGTGTGGTGAAAAGACAAGCCGGCACTAAGCATGAGCCATTGATCCTTATTTAACATAAGATTAGATGGATTATACACATTCTGGTTTTCTCTCTTTATACTGTTGTAGTTTTATTTTCCTAAAACTGTATGTATTTCTTCCAGATTTGTCTGCAATGTTGTTTCTTCTGAAATTCAGTTTTTGGTCTTCCATCTGACAAATCTTTTTTTTTCAAAATTTGTAACCGTCTTTGTCAATCTTTCTTATGTGGATTTAAAAATACAGATTTTTATAATGCTCCTTTAGACTGAGAGCCTGATTCAATTGCAAGCCCACATCTTACGGGATCCAGCCGTATGTCTGTCGGAGTGTTGCAGGCTCCCATTCTTTGCCGATTTTGGAGCTATTGGATTAAAGGAGCCCACAAGTTACAGGCCCAAAGCCAACTCCGTAAAACATGCACTGGCTCGTAGCAGTTCAGAGCGGGAATATGATCAGTTAAGCAGTTTGAAACAGCCAGTAGAAAATGAGACCGTCATCATTACGGCAGTAAAACATGGAAGTTACATGTAAATTAATTAGGTTCGGGGGTCTGACATGCGATAGGACTCGCCAACCCTCAAAATACAGAATTATAAAAATGAATGCCAATACTGTTCTAGTCCATGTGGGTGGCCTGATATGTATTAACTCATTGATTCTCAAGATCAATATAACCCAGACATGAAAAATAAAAATATATTTTATTTACTGCCGATTTGCAAACTTGAGGCTGTTATGCAATTCATTCTAATGTCTTTCCCCGTTATTTACAGTGCCGTATGGATTTTTATATTTGCATTGACAGTGCTACGATCAGGTGTTTAACGCCTCTGTGGGTCCTCTCTAGCAATCATAGGATTTTCTCCTACATTTGCCTTTTACGGGTGTGAAGCCATTTGCGGCCTTGGGGCATTGGAGCAATAGAATATCGATTTGCAATTTTAGCCATCGTAACTCTTGCGGAATTGAAGGATCAAAGACTTCGGGAGGCTGTAAGTTCCAGATTTAATAATTCCGAAACCCGTAAATCGCTTGAAGCCCGCAAAAAGACGCCAATAGAATAGCAAATTAACTTACGGCCTCACTTACGGGCTCCAGTAACTTACGATTGCTCAATTGAATGAGGCTCAGAAAGTCTGCAGGTGTACAAGTAATATGGGTGTGTGGATGAAAGGTTTAAACACGATGCAGCTTATCTATCAGTCACCTGCAGTGACTCCAAAAGCTCCCCATCCCCAAATTATTGTGAGAGAACTGCTACGAGTGAATTGCTACAAGTGAACTTCACAACAAAACTGAAAAGCAATTGGCTTTATGGGTCAATCCCTGACATTCTGGCACCCAAACCCTATGCTACAAAAAAAAATCCCCTCACCCTCAACTAGAGCAGTTCCCTAACTACCAAAAAAATACAAAAATTAATACAGGTACCATAGACTGCTCATAAAACATTCCCTTTGCCACCTAACATTTACCCTTAATAGCCAGTGAGTCGAGACCGGGACTCCCTGGCACCTCTTATAGTCCCTGATATGTATATCTATGTATATATATATATATATATATATATATATATATATATATAAAATCCACCAACTATATGGCAAGAAAGAAAAACTAAAGGACCAAATACTATCCCTTCTTCAACAACTAAGGGAACACAACATACATGATGCTGTTCTCTCTAGAGGACTATCATTCTGTCCAAGCACAAACCTGGATAAAATTCAACTACACTCTGACCTGGAAGAATTCTTCAGGAGACTGAGATTTACAGAATATTTCTACAACAAAGATGATACTACACCATCATTGGATTATAACAGCAGGAAAAAGAATACACAGTTCACTCCATCACCTGGACGCAACCCCAAACTGGACAGTAACATAGAAAGCTTTTGCCTGAGAACTACATCCTTAATAACATCCCAACAGAAAAGAGACTTATACAATCTCTCTCCATTAGAAAGAGCTGTCATAAAAAGCTTAAAATCAAACCCTAACATCACCATTAAACCAGCAGACAAAGGTGGAGCAGTTGTGATCATAAACATAGAGGACAACATACAAGAAAGAAACAAACAACTGACACACAATACCTACTACAAAAAATTGACCCAGGACCCTACAGAGGAATACACCATCCAACTAAGAAAACTCATTCAAACGTTCCCTAAGAATGTGCAACAAGAATTGGAGCAGCTCATACCCACCCATCCTACAACTGGGACTTTCTACATGCTGCCAAAGTCCACAAACCAGGCAACTCATGGAGACCTATTGTTACAGGTATGGAAACACTGACTTAACAGTTATCTGGCTTGGTTGAAAACATCCTTAAGCCACTAGTTAAAAACACTGACTATATACAAGACACCACTGACTTTCTTAACAAACTCAGTCAGATTGAGGGCCTACCTGCCAACACACTACTTGTAACTATGGAGGTTGAACTCTTTACAGCAACATCCCGCACACAGATGGTTCTGAGGCATGCATGAAGTTTCTTTCTACACACAATAAGAATCACAAATACAACCCTGATACCATTGTCAAATTACTAGAATACATCCTGACCCACAACTATTTCACCTCCAACCAACATGTTTACCTACAAATAATGGGGACCGCAATGGGCACGAAAATGGCACCACAATATGCCAACCTATTTATGGCCAACCTGAAAATAGATTTGTGTGCACATATGTCCACAAACCTTACAGATACTTAGATGACCTGTTCATCATATGGACAGAAGGGGCAGGAAAACTCAAAGACTTCCATAATTCATTCAATACTTTTCACCCATCCATTCAATTTGAAATGGATTGCTCCACAGAACAGGTTAACTTTCTGGATACCACCATTTCCGTTACAAATAGTAAACTAAATTCATCTGTCTATAGGAAAACTACAGACAGATGTAGTTACCTCCACAACTGTAGCTTCCACCCCTCCCATACTAAACAAGGAATAATTCATAGTCAAGCCATCAGATACCACCGAATACTGTATGTTTAAACATAGAGGACCGTGATAAACACTTAAAAACACTGTCTGCCTCCTTCAGACAGAAGATTTACAAATCCTGTATTATTACTCAGAAAGTAACCTCTGCCATCAGAACACCCCGGGAACACCTGTTGCAATACAAAACCAAAGAAACAACTTCACATACTCCTCTGGTAACCACATACCATCTGGTTCCAGAAGGAATATGCAAAATATTTAAGGATTTACAACCACAACTTACAGAGGACACAGAATTGAAACATATATTCTCCAAACCCCCCATTCTTGCATTTAGGCAGCCACCAAATTTCAGACAAACATTGGTGAACAGAAGATTGCCAAATTAACAGCATAACAGAGAAAAATGGCACCAAACCCGTCAATAAAAGTCGCTGCAAACTATGCCCACACATCTGCAAAGAGTACATAGCCACGCACAACAACAAGACCCACAATATCCGAGGCTCATATTCATGTACATCATCAAATGTAGTGTATATGATACAATGTACTGTATGTGAAAGGGGGTGCTACATTGGAGAACCCAGCCAGAAACTACACATGCGAATGAACCTCCACCGAAGCTCCATCAAAAAGCACCATGAAGACAGTTATTGTACTCCAGTGGGATACCATTTCACCCAGGTGAATACAGAACCTGAAAATAAAAGTACTCAGAGGGGATTTCAGAACTATCCAACAGCAGAAAACGTTTGAATTAAAAATGATTAAATTTTTTAATACAAAGGATTTGGGCATCAACATCGACTTAGGCTTTCTGGCCCACTATCTTAATATCTTATAGCTAACACATTCCACTTACCTCCCCCCTTCTATCACTGTTTTTGTAAGCTACTTGCTGAAATGTATTGCTCTCTATTTTACTCTGCTGTGTTCTTATCTACAACCTGATCTACAGACTTACTTACTGACCTATCAGGACATTATTCACAATGCTGGTCTATTTCTCACTTAACTCTGCCCAATTAATTTTGTCTTTCTTATTTTTACAATTTTTTTTCTTCTCTTTCTGTTGGCTGTTTTTAGTTCATACTTGTATCGGTATCGCTTTTTGACTTGATAAAGAGAGGCATTATCTCTCGAAAGCTCGTCGCTTAATTATGAATAAGTTTGTCCAATAAAAAAGGTATCACTATTCACTGCAATACTCTGATGATTCAACTGGATTACTGGACATTCACGGCTACCTCACTCTTTATATATATATATATATATATATATATATATATAAAATCATATTATGAAGAAAACACCTCATGTGAACATGCGTGGATCCAGCCATTTTCAAACTATGAGAAGCTGTGGCAGAAAGAAAACTTAAGAGCCCCTGTGTGTCTGGACAAATGAGGTAGTAAATCATTTGGGACAGGTTTTGAGAAGTCACCTTAGAGGCATCAGACTTCGGATACTTCACCGGAAGGTGAAGCCAGGCTGAACAAGAAAAATAAAACAGAGAATAATGTAGGAAAGCACAGCAATGAACATAGAGGCCTGAAAGAACTGCAGGATTGTGTATAGCATTAAAGAAAACAGCTAAATAAACTATCTCACCCTCCATTCGGGCTGCATGTTCTAGGACATACTTAGCAGTGCATCACCAAGCTAGAGTTGGCGAGGTAGAATTTTCCCTAGAACCAAGAACTAGATAAACAGCTGAAATGAACAGAGTTGTGAAAGTGGACTTTTATGTTGTATGAATATTTAGAAACTAGACTGAAACCAGAACATTTCCTTCACATAATCTCCCCCACTGCAAAGCTTTAATTAAAAGTGAATATTGCCATCTCCAACATAGCAATTCACCTTCTGTAATTTACACCTTACAACGGCTGTGTAAGAAAACTACAAGAGAGCTGAAAAATGAAAAATGTAGAAGATAATCAAAGCATGGCATGCAGATTGAAGTAATATAAAATGACCTGGTGGCAAGATAGATTAAATAGGTAGGCCATGGGATTAATCAGCTCTGGTTTTAAAAAATGTAATCAGTACCAAAATAATAAGGGAACGAGAATGAGAGAAAAAAAGATTAAACAGCAAGAAACAAAATCAATTAGTATCTGAGACACCTAAGGACCACAATTAACATATATGCAGGTGATATTGTTTTTAGTTTTTGAACTTGATTAACAAATTGTAATGATTTTTCTTTTAAATTTATAGCTGGCCTACTTTGAATGAGAACATCCTCTTATAATTATGCATTACAGAATATCTGATATCTTCTCCATTCTTATATAAGATGGCAAAATATTATTCTATTTACTTTTATTGTGTTTTAGTTGTTTTATTGTATGCATCTTTTCTGTATATACATACTTTATTTATACATCTTTTATTTAGACAAAACATGCAAAGCCTATATTATGTCATGACAGTACTTTTTCTTTCATTTAGTTTGTTGTCATGACAACTTGACTTGGTTTCTCAACTTCAAACAGACCTGTTATTGAATGACTTGCTAAGGTGAAATAGAGCTGATTTATTCTGAGCCATTATTATAGGACCAACAGGATCTGCAATCTTGCTCTCTATATCTAACCTTCTGGAGTACAGAACAATCTAAGAGCATATGAGGCATTGAAAGAATAAAGAAAATGGTTGTTTTTTATTTTCTTCTCTCTAAATATAATTAGTGCTTGGTATGGAGATAGACAAGCCAGAGGAATGATTAACAAAATGTCAGTTGTTTCAAATCAAAATTTAGAATTCTGTTGCTGGTAATATTTAATCCATGCTAAGGAAACTATAGAACAAGGTTAGTCTATAGGCAGATCTGAATCAAAAACTCATGTCCCTTTCTTATGGAACTTCACATTTAGCAGGGATAGCCAAAAATTCCCAAAGTTCCAGCTGTATTTATGAAAGGAAATCAAAGTACAGGATCCACATTTTTTTTATGGTTATACTTGCAAATGTATTAATAAAATTACATTTAGAAGGGCACAGAAAGGAAGTATATAAAGTGAAGGGGCATGCCGCCATTTGGTCACACGCGTCGTGCGCAACATCATGTGCTCGCCGACAAAGGCGCGCACCCACACCAGCGTGGAGAGAGGGTGAGTACTGGGGGAAAGGGACCTGGGGTTAGAGGGTGGATACTAGGGGGAGAGACAGAGTGAGTAGTGGGGAGAGAGAGAGCTGGGGAGAGAGGGAGAGTACTGAGGGAAGGAGGGAGAGCTGGGGAGAGACGGTGAGTACCGGAGGGACAAAAGTTGATCTAGAGGGGCAGGAGAGCGTGAGTGCAGAGTGCTAAACTGGCACGGTGGTGTGGGTGCGCGCATTTGTCTGCCTTTGTAGGCGCGCACGTGACGTTGCGCACATCTTGTGCGCTCAAAAGTCCTGCTACCAAGCAGCACATATAACCTACCATGAGGATCATAGGATACTGTGTAGGGTGAATAGGAGCTTTATCATAATTCATTTCTTTATAAATCTTTGAGTTTCTTTTTAGTTGCTTTGCAAGTGGGAATCTTGTTAGTACCAAATAAAAAAAAACATCTGTACTAAGCTATAGAATTGGCTTTGCACTAATGTTTTATACTGATATTGGACTTTTATGATTGAGTTTCTATGATGAGTAACAGTTGCACCATAAGAAAGCTTATATTTTCCAGAAAAAGATAATTCTTACATACCAGAACCCTTCACAATATATATATATATATATATATATATATATATATATAAATGTACTGTATATATATATATATATATATATATATATATATATATATATATATACATACACAAATGGTGCAATGAAAACTTAAAAAAAATGAAGTTAATACCTTTCTTTGTGAGTTTCAGTCTACATGAATAACAGAGGAACATTGAGACATGAAGGGATGACTTGGTGAAAATTGTTCAGTCATTTGGTTCTATCAAACAAAACAAATAATAGATAAATTAAACAGGACCAGTCTGGAAACTAAATGAATAGAAGGAGTGTTACTGAAAGCTATATTGGAATAACCCATAAATAATATCGTATAGAGACTGACATGTTACTATATCAGATGGTCAAGATGGTGATAACAGCTCGAGTTAAAGTGGCCAAACATTAACCTGCCCATCTAGAGCATCTGTAATAAGTGGTGAGTCAGAGACCAAGAGGACAGTTGGGTTGTAGGACATGATGAGTAAATGGATGAGTTTTAGCTATTCTGGGTAAGTAAATGGCTGATTATGGAAATGCTGCATAATTAATAGTGATGTGATTTTTGAGTGGCCGAATAAGAGGAATAAAAGTGAGAGCTGAATCAAATGCAATCTCCATGAGGCAGGCTGTAGATTTTGGTGTTAGGGATTCCTGCCAATGTGGGAGGCAGAACGTGTGTCTTTGTGAGAGATGTGCAGACTTTGGTTGCATGCGAACTGTAAGAGCTCGCTTGTTTTTATATTCATTTTTAGATTATGTTATAACTGATATCCGGATGTAATGCAGCATAGCAAATGGAAGTACTAAACAGAAGTAAAGAGCCTGTCACAACCTAGTCTTCTGATTCACTGATTTAGCAACCAGTCCTATTCCCTAGGTCTTCTTCTGCAGTTCAATGTCCCCTCACAAGAATCGCTGCATACAGGGTACAACAAGTAGTCACACACCTTTACAATAAACACTTCATGGTTATGTTGTCAAAGTGCTCAAACTTTATTTTCCACAATGCTACTTTATACCCCACAGAACACAATACAACCCCAGTAACTGTTACGGAAATCAATGGTTGTGCAACTTTGGGAATTCATAATTCCCTAGGGGTAGCTAGTTGCGACTGAGTCTACAGCAACAATTAATAATACAATGACTGCTGGCCAAGATACTGGGGTATGTGTAGGTTGTGACAGAGTGTACAGGTGTAGGTAACAGTGATGAGATCCAGAATAACTGGGTGGTTTAATGTCACATGAGCTTGGATGTTGGAAGTACAGTTTAAAGATGTGTTTCTAAAATGGAGACACCATTACAAAGTATCAATTACAAAATATGACAATATAGGAACAGGTCTATGCAGTAGACCATATCTTGGCAGCTAGTTACAGAAGAGGTGAGAAAGAGTAGGCTTGATAAGAAAAGACTGAAACATACTAAAGATTAGGGAGAAGCTAAAGATTTAGGAAAGCATGTAGTTGAGAGAACGTGGGAACTGAGTTAAATTGCTTGTTTGTAACATAGTAGAAGGATTGCAAAGATCTAATTCTCTTTTACAAGAAAATAGTAGAGAAGATGGTTATGATGTGTTTGGACAGAGTAGATGGCTGACAGATTTTGGTCATGTGCCTTAAAATGTTGTTTAAATTAATTCTATTTATAAGAAGGGCTCATAATGTTGAATAGTAAACCAAATTATAGGAGGTGTCACAGTAGAACTAAAGAGACAATTAGATTTTTTTTGGCTTAGAGAATTACAATTTGGGTGATTAGGAGGGTAATGATTTGAAATTAGCAACATGGTCATTGCTAATTATGCTTTCTTATCTGATTTGCATTTCAGCCAATGAAAACCAAAGCACAATGATGTTGCAGTTCAGACATCCATAAGGCTCACTGACACTCTTTGTGTATGTCTACACTGTCTACAATTAATTACATTTTGCTACATTATATTAAATAGTGATGTTGTAGTTGCATGATATACATCTTTGGACTACAGTGGCACTTAAAATGCATTCCAAGGCTTACCTGTCATATTTATTTTCAACAAGTACTTTAGAGAACAGTAGACTTTTAATGGATCACATCCCATTCATCCAGCACCACCATTGTTTCAAAGTCTCCCAGCTGCAAATTGAAACTTGTGTATCATTTTTTTCTAATGAATAACCTTGTCTCTCATGTCTAATTGATGTTTCACAAAAATAATCTTCATATTGTTAAACAACAAAATGGATCTTCTCTTAACCAGAGGGTTCCTTTCATTTAATTCGTAGTCGTACAAACATCTATTGTCTAATCAACCATCACTGAACAGGTTAGGAATTGTCAGATTACAACACAGTGAGAGAACAAGAACAGTTAGACATACTAGATAATGACACTATTTATACTGTGACCTTTAAAAAGCTTTTGTTGGACATTCTCTGTTAAATATTCAGGTAGTAAAAATAAAAGCTAGAAAATGAAAGGATGGAGAGAAAGAATGAACAGAGCTAGCAGAAGGAAGTGCATTGGTGATGCTTTAGCGTGCAGTCTAGCCATAAACTGAGGTAAATGAAATATAAAGCACCAATGAAATAATTTTAAAATAATTAAATAATTAACTAGTTTAATATTGATGTATATGTTAGATTATATATATATGTTGTATGTCATAAAATTAAATTTAAAGCACCACTTAAAAAACTAAATCATTTTCTATTGATGTGTTATTAAAATTACATCTGTATGACATGTTGTGTGTTGAAATATAAGATGAAAAATAAAGCACTATTGTTCATTGTTTTTTTAGTAGAATTCTGGATCGCTACCTTGTCATGGTGAAGGAGCTTGTGTACTTTGATGAAGCTATGAGCTATACCATGTAGGGTCAGCCAAGATGGGCAGGTCATGGCAGAGAGGAACTGGCAAACCACTCCAGTATCTTTGCTAAGAAAACTTTATGGACAGGCACAACCAGAGGCATAGCGATATGGCACCAGAAGATGAGCCCCTCAGGTCAGAAGGTGCCTACCACATTACTGAGGAAGAGCAGAGGGCAAGTACAAGTATCACCAGATCTAATGAAGTGGTTGGGAAAGATCAATTCAGAATAGGAACCTGGAATGTTAGAACTATGAAAGACAAACTAGATGTGGTCAAGAATGAAATGACAAGGTTATACATTGATATCCTGGAAATTGGTGAACTTAAATAGACTGGAATGGGACATTTCACATCAGACAACCACCAGATCTTCTATTGTGGTCAAGAATCCCGCAGAAGAAATAGAGTGACAGGAATACACTGAAGATCTATACAGGAAGGATCTTAACAGCAGTGATGACCTCAATAATTTGTCCAATTAGTTGGAGCCATACATCTTGGAGAGTGATGTGAGATGGGCCCTAATATGTCTTGCTGATAATAAGGCTGCAGGAGGTGATGGAATCCCAATTGAACTATTCAGAATTCTACAGGATTACAGGATGATGCTGTGAAAGTGTTGTGTGCCTTATGTCAACACATGTGGGAAACTCAAAATGTCCAATAGACTGGAAAAGGTCAGTCTTCATCCCAATCCCCCAAAAAAGGTAGTGTCAAAGAGTGTTCCAATTAATAGAACAATTGCACTAATTTCACATGTCAGCAAGGCAAAGCATAAGATTCTTCAAGCTCGACTCCAACAATATATGGACCAGGAACTACCAGATGTGCATGTGTCATGATCTGCTTCTTCAAGGGGCTTGATATGAACCTAGTTCACACCTACCCCAGCAGAATCATGTAGTTCCAGATCTCTGTGGCACAAAATATGGCTTCTGAAGAGGGCAAGGCCCAAAGATACAGGCAGAGAATACAGCATACAGGTTACAAGTTGCCCATGGCAAGACCACTCCCCATGTCAGGATACAACACCCAGAAATAGTCTCACACCTTGTATGTCCAGCTGTCTTTTCTCTGTCCCCAAGCCACAATCCGGATCCCCCTGTACCGTGTCCCAAAGTGCCTCTTCCAGCCCCAATGAAAAATTATGAGGTATCCCAACAGGTCCCACCCAATAAGCATATTGCTCTTCCAGGGCAACCTCCTCACATACTAATTCTTCCAGCCATTCCATTAGCTTGTGACCTGGCCATAGTCCCAGGAACGCTATCAATTTATTTATAAGGTCCATTCCTCTACAGTCCTTTCCAGTCACCAGACCATTCTCTGTCTCTACTGGGGATAAGCATTTCCCCTCCACAGGAGCTGAGACAGGGCCATTGCTCACCCTTCTCCACCTCTCCTGTACCTCCTGTGTGATCTGTATCCGGAGTTCTCTCTGCTGATCCTTGGTTGAACCTGCAGGCAGTATCTCCATCCATCTTTCGAACCATCTGGACACTTCCTCCTCCTCTGCTGCAGACATCTCTTCATAAGCTGCCATCCTTCTGTGTTTTCTACAGAGATCCCACCCTTGTCGCCAATGTCACAATTTGCTTCTTCAAGGAGGCTTGATATGAATCTAGTTCAAACCTACCCCAGCAGAATCATGTAGTTCCTGATCTCTGTGGCACAAAAGATGGCTTGGGAAGAGGGTAAGGCCCAAAGATACAGGAGGAGAATACAGCATACAGGTTACAAGTTACCCATGGCAAGACCACTCCCCAAGTCAGGATACAACACACAGAAATAGTCTCATAAATAGTCTCATAACAACCCCAATGCAACAATGTCATGCTCCCTTGGCCATATTCATAAATTACTGGCAATATGAGTCCTTAAACAATTTTATCATGACACCGGGTTCCACAGAGGAAGAGGCACAAAAGATCAAATTGCTAATGTCCGCTAGATAATAAACAAAGCAAGAGAGTTAAAAAAAACATTTACTTCTGCTTCATAGACTATTCTAAAGCCTTTGTCTGTGTGGATCACAACAAAATGTGGCATGTCCTTAAAGAGATGGGAGTACCAGATCATCTCATCCTCCTCCTAAAGAATCTGTATGCCAACCAAGAAGCCACGGTCAGAACCAAACATGGGACAACAGAATGGTTCAAGATGGGAAAAGGAATGCAAAAAGGTTGTATATTGTCACCTTATTTATTTAACGTATATGCAGAACACATCATGCGTAAGGCTGGACTGGTTGCATCCAAAGCTGGAATCAATATTGCTGGAAGGAATAAACAACCTCAGATACGCCGATAATACTACCCATATGGCTGAAAGTGAAGAGGAACTAAAGGACTTATTGATGAGGGTAAAATAAGAGCGTGCAACAGTTGGCCTGCTGCTCAACATTAAAAAGATGAAGATCATGGCAAACGGCAATCTCACATCCTGGCAAATAGACGAGGAAGAAGTGGAGGCAGTGACAGATTTTATTTTTCATGGATTCAAGATCTCTGCAGATGATGACTGTAGTCATGAAATTAAAAGACATTTGCTGCTGGGGAGGAAACCCATGGCAAGCTTGGATAAGCTAGTAAAAAGTAAAGATATTTAACTATCAACAAAGGTTTGCATAGTTCGAACTATGGTATTCCCAGTAGTAACATTTGAATTGTGGTGTTGAAGAAGACTGCTTATAGTCCCTTGGACTGCAAGAAGATCAAATAAATCAATACTTCAAGAAATCAAGTCAAACTGTTCACTAGAAGGCACGATCATGAGACTGAAGCTCAAATATTTTGGCCATATTATGAGACGGCAGGATTCACTAGAAAAAACTCTGATGCTGGGAAAGATTGAAGGCACAAGAAGAAGGGACGACAGAGGCAGAGATGGATAGATACGGTCACTGAAGCAATGAACATGAACTTGATGGAGCTCAGAGGGGCAGTGACTGAGAGATACACCTGGCGTGCTGTGGTCCATAGAGTCACAGAGAGTCGGACGCGACTGAATGACTAAACAACAATAACAGCAACAAAAGTTCAGCCCCAAGTTCAGCTCTGTATTAGTGCTATAGGCACTATAGTAGAAAAGTTCAGCCCCCTTTTAGTGCAGTAGAGTCCTATTCTATTCAAGCAAAGCAAATTTTGTTATAATGTAGAATCAGCTGCAGGAGATTTTACATTTAGCAACATCCATAATCCTGTTAATTGGAAAGATGTATATGTATCTAAAACTCTGTTTATTTTGTGTGCATATATACTTATAAATATATATATATATATATATATATATATATAAATTAAAATATATATATATATATATACAGTTGTGCTCAAAAGATTGCATTGTATGGCAGAAATGGTGACATTTTGGAATTTATTTTGAAAATATGACTGATCATGCAAAAAAAATATATATTTTATTGAAGGATAGTGATCACATGAAGCCATTTGACAATGCACAATGCAAGTACACCATATACATACAGCCCTATTAAATTTGAAGCCCACAACAGCAAGCCCGCAAATGCTGCAGGCTTAAGAATCTGCTGCGTTACAGAGCTATTAAATTTCACCGTGCTGAGAGTTATTCTTGCATTGTAACTGTGGACGTGAGTATGATCAATTAGTCAAACCTGTAGTTACAGGTTTAGATGGAGCCAATGGCAAAATAGATTGTCATCATTACGTCACTGAAAAATGGAGGTTAGATTCCAAAGCCCTACGAGCTTCAATTACAAGTTTCAATCGGACTCGCATTCCAGAAATAATGCAATACTATTAAATCACTAAATATGATATTCTAGTCCATGCGAGTTACATTATATGTATTAACACATTGATTGCTGGGAACGATATAACACGTAAATGAAACATAAACAAAAGTATTTTATACTGCAGATTTGCAAGCTTGAGAATGTTGTGCTATTAAAATTAAAACCTAACATCACTTTTCCTTTAATTATGAGTACAGTAGTGAGTGAATATTTGAATTTACAGTGCTACAGATAGGACTTTAACCCTTTTGCGGGTCCTCTCTAGTACCCGTTGGATTTTTGGCTCTATTTGCGGGTTAAGGGTTGGAACGCCAGTGGATTCGATTCTCTAAAATAACTGTTACAGGCTTGACAGAACAAAGGATTTCTGGCCGAGGAGTTCAATCTTCGACATCCATTGGGTTTTTTCGCCCTTACCCCGCAAGTCGTTGGCGGGTGCTTTACGGGGCCAATTTAATAGTCACAAGTCTTACGGGCTACGTTACTGGCTATGGTTTTACACATTCAGGAAATTTAATAGGGCTGATAGTGCCTTTCATATAGCCATTTAATCATTTACATCAGTCCAGAAGAATGATCTCACACACTATAAACAGACACATATATCTTGTTTTAATCTCCATGATTGATGTTAAGTTTTATATCTACCAATTCCCATATGGCTATTCAATTATACAGTCCTACAATACTATATTAATCAAACCCAGCAGTTATACATGAGTGGGTTTAGCACGTCACCGTCTTAACATATGAGACCAGATACTAAAAATAAAATAAAATAATGAACAGACATTATGGCTGATGACCTTTATTTTTCATCAATAATCATATGTACATGTTTAGATTTTAAGATATCATAACTGCCAGTTATCATCTGATAACATCTGTATACCTTTAACATATGATACAATTTACCTAAACAATATCATATTGAGATAGTGATAGTACTTTTAACCTACTAATTGTGGTCACAGCTAAGCATTCCTTGTGAGATCCCTCATCATTGCTAAATAGTTGCAATTGGTCATGGTAATTAATTTCTCGTGACAGATAAGGCATTGTTTGCACTGCTTGTAGATAAACATCAGGTAAGTTGGTTTATTGTTACAGTAACAGCGTAAAGCACTGTTCTATACATACAGATATTGCTAGAACTTATTCCTCCTCATTTCTTTTTAGAACATGACCATATACTGATCATTTCATAGCTGTGTTTGACTTTTTTATGTTTTATAATCACACTGTATTTTCATAACTGATTTAGAATACATACATTAATCCTGGAATTATTGCATCTGTTTAATTGAGAAGATAAAGACACAGTGTAAGTAGTATGGGAAATTGCTGGTTAATAATATTTGGAATTAGGAAATATGAGATTTGTATTCATTAATTATCGTTACTGTGGTGTAATGACCACACGTGACTCTAATAGATGCTATGCATCATTATTATTATTAACTTTAACCTTTTAAATTATCCCTTTTTCAAAACCCTGTAAGAATCACTTGCACCACACAAATGATATTAATGCACGATCAGTTACATTTATGACTGTGCTCTGTGTATGCTATACATTTATATTATTATTATACAGTAATCCATTTGTCCATGTGTTTCTAATGGTTACTAATTTCAGACATAAACATACATTACATTTAATGATCTGATTTGTGTATCCAAAACATATTTCAGTATACTCATCCTGTGTTAATGTATAGTGGATGAGTATAAATATTATTTTCAGAAATCATTTGCATGAAGAGAATAGAGTATTTTTATGTAAATGTTTAAAAATATGCAGTATAGTGTCAGATATTCCTGGACTCAGTGTAACATTTCATTGTCTTATAAATTACAATTATTTGGGAATTCAGATAAAATGGATTTCGAACACTGTTTTATTCCCTTTCCATTCCAATTTGTAATTTATATTTTAGTAAAATGCAATACTATTATAAGGCAATTTAATCTTTAATCTCTTCTGTGAACAATAGTCACTGTGCAGTCATCGAGCCTCATTCAATTGAGGTTTTCAGGAGATCATTTGGCGTCTTTTTGTGGGCTCCGATCGAGTTACGGGCTCCGAGCTGCTATTCATTGTGATTCATTGCGATTTGTAAAATCGCAAGTTAATGCCCCTCCAAGCCTTTGATCTTTCACGACCGCAAGAGTTGTGAACTCTAAAATCGCAAATCGCTATTCAATTGCTCCTATTCCCCCTCGCTAACCACTCCGTCAAGCCTGCAAATGGCAAAAATCAAATCACAAGTTACTGGTAGCAAGGAGGTCTCTCAAAGGGCTTAATGACATGTACGGAGCACTGTAAATGCATATATAAACACTCTACTGTACTTTTATTAAAAGGGAAAGTGATGTTAGGTCTAATGGAACTCGCATGTAATAGAATATCATATTATCAATATTGCATTATATATGGAATGTGGGTCCGATCGTAATTCATAATTCAAGCCTGTAGGACTTCAATAAAAATTGGAGGTTGGATTTCAAAGTTCTACGGTCTTGAACCACGAGTCACGATCGGACCCACATTCCATTGGCTGTTTGTAACCGGGAGTTACTTCCTTGCGTCAGCGATCATGTTCAAGCCTGCAAAAGCTACTTTCGATAGCATGGGTTGTAATGTGCGTTTATGGGCCAGTACTTGCGGGCCCGGGCAATTGAATAGCACCATAAGTTTCAGCCGCTGTGGGCTCGAATCAGACCCACAGACATATGTCCTACTCTGATCGAGTTGTGGTCTCCGAATTGAATGAAGCTCATTGTATTTTCATCACTCAGGCAATCATTGGCTAAAGTTACTAAAAACCTGGGCCCTATTCAATTGAGCAATTGTTGGTTACTGGAGCATGTAATGTAGGCCGTAAACTAATTTTCTATTCAATTGGCGTCTTTTAGCGAGCTGCAAATAATCTGTGGGTTACAGGCTTAAAATCCCTGCAGTTGTCAAAATCATAACTCCCAACCCATCTAAGCCTTTGATCTTTCAAGCTCGCAAATGTTACAATCGTTAAAATCGCAAATCGCTATTCAGTTGCTATAATTCCCTAAATACGCAATTGTCTTCAAAGCCGCAAACCGCAAATGTAGCCAAATATATTACAGGTTCCAAATAGGACCCGCAAAGGGTTTACAGACTAGTTTGTAACACTGTAAAAGACAATTAAAGCACACCAATGGACTAAAATATGGGGAAATCAATGGAAGGCATTAGAATTCACTGCACAACAATTCCCAAGGAGCAAAAAGGCCTTAACAAATATTTGATTTTCTCATATGTTGGAATGGTCGTGCATACGTCAAAATGAAAAGTCTTGCTGCAAGATGCTGAAAGCAATTAAAGAGAAAATATCTCATTAAATTAAAAACACAAAAACATGAAACTGCCAGCAATATTATCCCTAACAGAGGCTCTAATGTGGACCCTAAAAATACAAAGATAATCTTATATATATCTCACTCATCAGATCTACATTGGGAAAAGAAATAGTAGCCAAATTACACTGCCACATGACATATATCAAGTACCAGGGGAACATTTTAATTTTTGTTGTTCAGTCCTTCAGTAGTGTCTGACTTTCTGTGACCATATGGACTGCAGCACACTTATCTATGTCTCTGTGCTTATCCACAAGGTTTGCATGGCAAATATACTGGAGTGGGTTGCCAGTTACTTCTCCAGTGGACTGCAATTTGTCTGACCTCTCTGCTATGACCAGTCCACCTTGAGTGACCATACATAGCTTACAGCTTCATTAAAGTACATAAGCCCCTTTACCACGACAAGGTAGCGATCCTGAAGGGGACCAGGAGAACATACACCACACTAATCTACTCTGACCCATCAGGAAGGGCCGCAAACACACATGGAGGCTGTGCTGGGGATGTGGAGCAACAGTCAACTCACCTCCTTCAGGGACAATCTCTGCTATGCCAATTCTGGAAAGTCCCACGCCATTGCTGGTGGCCATGTGCCAAGATATATACCCATTATCATTTGGTGAAATCCCATCAAGTGTTTTGCTACCAATCAATTGACAATATCACCTGTCATACTGTCATCAGGCCTTCAGGGGAATGTTGATACTCCATATGTATTAACCCTATATATGTATGACATCACAGAGCTGGTGGATGTTAGAGACCTTGCACTCCCCCACCTTCCATTTGAGAATGCCCCAGAGATGCTCAATAGGGTTTAGGTCTGGTGACATGCTTGGCCAGTCCATCACCCTTACCTTCAGCTTCTTTAGCAAGGCAGTGGTCATCTTGGAGGTGTCTTTGAGGTTGTTATCATGTTGGAATACTGCCCTGCGGCCAGTCTCCGAAGGGAGGGGACCATGCTCTGCTTCAGTATGTCACAGTACATGTTGGCATTCATGGTTCCCTCAATGACCTGTAGCTCCCCAGTGCCGGCAGCACTCATGCAGGCCCAGACCATGACACTCCCACCACCAAATGTATACATCTTTACTGAGGAAAGGTAGTTGAAATAATCCCTAAATGACAGAGAAATGTATAAGGCACAAATAACACAAAAACAGTAATATGAGATGAAACCCTCAGTTTGAACGTAAACAGTAATGCAGAGAGAGTGGAGGCAGCATCTGACATCATCCGGTAAATGCATATAGTCGGAATCAACACAACATATTATAGAAAACATATATACACATATAGACATATGTGTATATATGTTTTGTCTGGGCCTGCATGAGTGCTGCCAGCACTGGGGAGCTACAGTTCATTGAGGGAACCATGAATGCCAACATGTACTGTGACATACGGAAGCAGAGCATGATCCCCTCCGTTCGGAGACTGGACTGCAGGACAGTATTCCAACATGATAAAGACCCCAAACACACCTCCAAGACGACCACTGCCTTGCTAGAAGCTTAAGGTAAAGGTGATGGACTGGCCAATCATGTCTCCAGACCTAAACCCTATTGAGCATTTGTGGGGCATCCTCAAACGGAAGGTGGGGGAGTGCAAGTTCTCTTATTATACAGGCTGTACACTTACTACTTTACATTGTAGCAGAGTGTCTTTTTTTCAGTTACGTCACATGAAAATATATAATAAAATATTTACAAAAATGTGAGGGGTGTACTCACTTTTGTGAGATACTGTATGTGTTAAGAATGATGTATAATACATTGTTCTGTTTTCATTCCTAACTATCTGACATCTAGGCTTAAACCTGGATGATTCTCTTAATTGCAAATATGAGTAGCTATCATTTGAAAGATGTGATCTATTCATTGATTCTTGATCTTTCTTGGCTCCTAACCCTATCTTGATTCTGAAAGCGGTCTGTAATTGCATATGCTGCAGTGAGAATACTCATACATGGACTCTCAATTGGTTGATTACTAGCTCGCTTTCTATTGGCTCAGAGGCCTGTTGCACTCCATAATTACGGGATTGGATTGTAACTGCAGACCGCTTTTTATTCCGGCCCCCTGACAGCTTGGGGGTGTGGGAAGGGTGTACGATCTTGAGGCTTCGGGACTTAAATTAGCCTTGCTCAATTGAATCGCTCTGTAACTGTAGCAAATGTCAAGCAGTGCAATTGAATGAGGCCCCAAGTATGACAAAATGTCATTCAATATCAACTCCCATTTTAGATGTTAGAAAAGTTGTTTAAATGAATGTAGATATGCAGGTGTGTTACAGGTTCCTGCTTTTAGGGAATTTTTCACATACTTTAAACATGTGGAAGTGATGATTAGAGAACCTCAAAATCACATCACTTCAATCTTTAATCTGTCCTACAAATAGCAAATTAAGATTATTTGTTGTATAACCAACACTTTAACCAGCCATTAAGAGCATGCAAGAACTGAAACTATAAAGTGACTATGGGACATGCAACAAAACACAGTACAGTGAGTTTTAAAACAAACTTTCATTCAACATCAAGCTTCTGCTAAAAAAAGAAGAAAAGAAAGCTGTCTAATTGCAGGTGTTTGAATGCAAGGTTACAATTAGAGATTTGGTACAATTAGGTCTGTTTCATTTGATGTACAAATTAAATCATTGAATTTGCTGCAGATGTGTAGAGTTCAGGATATCAGATTGCTTCATTTGCAAATATTAAACTATAAATACAGTTTAACAAGAAATGAAGGTTAATTAATGCCTATTTATAACAGAAGAAATCACGAATCACAGATTGGTAAAGTGCAATGTTTAATTACAGATTGTTCATGTTTAATATATCAAACAGAAAACATGAATATTATTAGGGTTTGATAGGACTACGTTTGTTATTTAATAACATTATCTATTATCACTTTTGTAAAAAAAACAGCATTTAAAGAAAATAAATTGGGCCCTTCCTGCTATCTGCCCACCACCTGCGAAACACCTGCTGGCTGCGACAAACCGCTGAGAGTGCCACTATTTTAATTTTGGGTTATCTGCCACTACCATAAACCCTAAAAACACCCTAAAAAAAGTGAACAAAGTTGCGGCAGACAGATCAGAAGATCGGCACTGGAGCAGGCAGATTGGCGTGGGAATGCTCATCAGAGTGGCCGGAATATAATAGGAAAAGTCCAATAACTTAATGTAGCTTTTAAAACTTACATTTTAGCTTTACTGTTGCAAACATTAGCAGATCTGCGTCACTCCAACCCCAAGATGATTTGTTCAGGAGGCTGTCCTTATAGAAGCCTTTAACTTCCTTTTTTTCCACAGTGACAACTGCTGCTAACTAGACTGGTTTAGTAGAAATTATAAAACATAATAAGAAATATGTATGGTGGTTGAATTGTTGTAGAACCCTTGGAGTGACCGATGTTAGTAAATATGCCCAATAAAGTAGCAAGACTATAGATGTCCTCTAGGTGTTCTCAAACCAGTCACTATTTAGTCTGGCCTGATATCTGAACAAAAGGCGCATCTACATTTAAATAATAGTCAGAAATATCTTCTCAATTGAAGACCTTCACTTGAAAATAGAAATGTATCAAATTGTGTTTCTGTTTATGTTGTATGACCAATTGATTGAGTATAGTTGCCAGGACTATTTTTTACTGTTTTAATTTCTTTTTATACAATGTTATGCCAATCAGCGTGCATTGAACTACAGCTTTATGAGCTTCCCATATTGTAATTGGATTCATGTGATTGATGTCATTAATGTCAAATTAGTTTTTGATTGCTTTATTACTTAAAGGGATATGTAAGTTTGCTGGATTATGAATGCAATTCCGGAGAATTAGTAGTGTGTGCAAACATCTCTTGCATGAAAAAAATCCCCAAATAAACATTAAAACACTTACATTGAAGTCAGCAAAATCTCTTGCAATTTCTGACAGTTGGAAATCAGGGTTAACATCCTCCAAACCCAGGCTAAATTAGCATCACATTTAAAATGATTTGTTTTGGCCAATCAGGTTAGCTGAAACTTTTGAATTAACTCTGGGTTCCTGTTGGCAGTGCAAAGTAGCCTGGGATATTTAGTGTATTACTGATATGTGCTATGTATTGCTGCTGACATAGAGACAGGAAGCTGCAAGGAACAGCAACAGCAGGTAAAGAGTGAGTTAATATTACTATATCATACCATGCTAATGCTAACATGAGAACATCTTCTTTCTGGGGCTGTACCAGAAATTATCTAATGCATCAGCTTCCAGGATGCTAGGAGGGTTGAAGGGCCACGAGGAACTGCGTCCTAGGCCCTGTTCACTACTACCACTCCCTCATACCTCAACAGTAGAAGGGGCTGGTGCCGCAAGAAGAGGCAAAAAATATTTCCTAAAGTGAGTTTATACTTTTAGATTTAACAGTCAATCAATCGGTAGACAAGATCTCCCAATCCTCATTTGAAAGAACAAGTTCACCACAAGAAGATGAAGTATTAACATGTTCTAAACGGAGAGAAATTTGGGACAAATTCCAAATAAATCTTACCTCAGAGCTATCAAAACAAATAACAGCAAACACAAATTCAATTGCTGAGGTCTCTACTAAGATTGAAAATTTGGAGTGTAAATGTGATAAATTAATCTGTGATAATAATTCTTTGTTGAAATACTCCTCTTTACTGGAAACAACAATTGAAGAATTATCTAAAAAGATCTGCAATGCAATGAAATAATTTACGAATTAGGGGCATTTCAGAAACTATACAAGAGGAGGATCTAAAGGCCTATGTGGAAGCTTTGTTTAAGAGCATAGTACCTGACTTCCCAAATGAAGACAGGAAAACGGATGCCATACGTAGACTACCCCTACCATAGAAATGGTAAAATACTGCCCCTAAAGATCTTATACATTATCTTCCTTTTAAAGAGGAGTTAATCAAAGCAAGTTTTCTTAAGAGAAATTTTGAATTGCCGTATGATAAAATTAAGATCTTTATGGAGATCTCACCACACACTTTGTCCAAAAGAAAAGAGTATTCTTCGATTACACCATGTCTGCGACAATAAGAGATTAAATATAAATGGAAATCAGCCAATGGCCTTGTGATTTGTGTTTTAGTGTGGCATAATGTGAATTCTACTTCGGATGGTCTCTTTCAGCCACAAAGATGGAATTTAAATGTGGACAATCAGGCTAAATCCGAGATAAAACCACGCTTGAATTTGAAATCTCCAGAATGGAAAACAGTTAAATAATTGTATTCTACCTATTATTGGTCCTAGATAGTATTTTTCAGTTTATTTTTCAAAATAGTATTAATTACTAGAGCAATACACACTGATCAAATGAATACAGAATCTATATAGGCTTAATCCTAGTCTATGAGCATTAATATTTATGGTCTAGTATGTAGCATTTTGCTGCACAAGATGGTAGTTGGGTAGACTAATATAATACATTTACGTAATGATGTGAATTTTTTTTCTTTTTTTGAGATCATGTATGATAGATTCTTGATAAAACAACAAACATTTAAGGTATCACTTTACAGTATGTATATATGTCCCAATGTAGAAATAATGAGTTAACAATTGTGTCACATTTTTTTTTCTCTCTTTTCTCTCCACAAGGATGTTGACAATGTGCAAATATATATACTTGCATGATCATCCACTTTATTAGCTTTGAATATATGCTTCAGCAAATTAAATTATTCATTTTTTCTTATTTCACATAAATTAATGAATTTTTGCTCTGGTTAAACATACAAGATACAAGGGGTCACCTTAAGATTATGGTATAGCAATTTATTTTATTAGCTCTGTGTTTAGACGACCAAAACTAATATATGTTTTAGTTAAATAATGATTGTTTTCATTATGATCATTGCTCTGGTAACAGTAGATTCACTTAGATAGGTTCCTCAAACCTCCAACCAAAATGTAATTACATCTTTATCCATCATTTCAAAACATTGGAAAAAACAGCCCTGTTGAGGGGGACCGGGAATATCTCCCCCTTGGAAAATGAATGTTGGTATGAATGAGTTAAGTATGATTGAGCTGCAGAGATTAAGAGGCTTACTCCTGCGGCCTTATAACTTATACAGGATCCTTCTCACTAGAGAATTCAAAATCTATTATACAAAAAAAGAGAATAGGAAAGGCGTAAAAAGAGAGAAAAAGATAAAGAGAATAGAACCCATAGGTTTATAGTTTCTATTAGCAATAATATGCTTAACCCCAATGAGCATCAAAATTATCTCACATAACGTTAACGGAATGAATTTCCCTTCAAAAATGCAAGGCAGATATTATCTGCCTACAGGAGACACATTTGAAGGGAGATACAGTCCATTATCTGAACAACTGCAACTATAAAGACAGAATAGATGTGACTTATAATAATAAATCTAGAGGTGTCTCAATCTTTTTTAATAACAGAGTAAATATTCAAGAAGAATTCTCCAAGATTGATATTATATTATATTTACCAAATAAAAAACAGATTTCCTTCCTTAAAAAGTTATTGAAAGAGGTTAAAAAAAATAAGGAAACGCTACTTATATATTTGTGGAGATTTCAATATGGTCCTAGATCCAGGAAAGGATAGAGTGGGTAATGTAAAAATTAAAACTGAATTTCAATTGATTAAAACATCTTATGAATTCTCCAAATTGATCAATGGTTTCGATTGATTGTATTCATGGAGGGTACTACACTCATTCGAGAGAGGTTATACTTTCTTCTTGAACTGGTTTAGTTCATACTCCAGCCTCGACCATTTATTTGTAGATCTCCAATCATTAAGAATGGTAATAAATATTGAAATAAATACTTCAGTATGGTCAGACCATTCAATGAGGAAAGTACAGACACCTTTAAATTCTGATAACTAGTCTTAGACCCATGAGCCACACAAAGTGACATACTATGTAGAATAAATATGATACAAAAAGGACCTACTCCATATATAATTAAAATATAACTTTTATTAATTAATACAGTATAAAAATATATCTACAAAATTATTATACATATAGGTTAAAAAGATATACTTGAATATCTAAAATTGCAATAATATGTCTCAAAAAAAAAGTAGAGATAATAATAGTTTATCTATCTATAAATAAACACAATTGTGTGTATCAAATACGTGATCATATATCCACTTGTCATTTATTGATATAACCACGGGTGAGTGCCATCCATATCTAAAAATATTTGAGACACATATAATATTTAGTCTCCCCAATGATATCAAGTAATTAGAATAACACAGTGACTGTTACAATTGAAAAATAAATAAGCATGGACTCAAGTGGAGATAGAGGGGACAGAAATTCTACCTCTGTGGCCCTATCTAGATAATTATAGCGGATTACCCTATAATTGAATCTCGGGGACAACGGTATTTATCCCCTGTCCCTATTAGATATCTATTCCCTTCTCTACAATGCCTGGGACTAGTCCCCTCCACTCCACTTACCTTATCTGAGTCCAACCACACAGCTTTCTGATATTCTAAGCAGTCTAGGTGTTTGTGTACGACAGCGTGTAGCCGTATGCTGACGTCATCTGCGGGAGACTAACAGCACAGCTGATCCGACGCGCACGTTTCGCGTCCTTTGCTTCCTCCGGGATCAGTCCTGTCTAAGGAGCAACATAGGTCTTTTATAGGGCGAGCAGGTACTTGATTGGAAAAGTGGATAGCCTTGTTGTGAGTTAAATATCATTCTGAGTCCTGTAAGGACAGTAAAGCATTATAATAATATAAAATATAAATAAGCACAAAATGAAAGAATATATGAGAAAATAATAATCATCAAATCATCACTTATAATATAAACACCATACATATTAGAGAAGGAGAAAGATTTTTTGTTATTTACATATAATAAATAGTATCCGGTGAATCATTTCATTGAGTAAGGAGAAAAATGTCCAGATAATGTATGATATATCTCACTATACCTATAATGATATTGATCATCATCAGAAAGCTTTATTAAAGACATTTATTTGTTACTCCAATTCAATAATGCATTCATTAATATCCAATAACATGATTATAGTTATAAATGTATCAGATGATAATTCAACCGTAAATCACAAAAAAAAAAAATAATAATCAGCCATATGTCAATGTATATACTATTGATTCAAAGAGGTCATTATATCCAAAAAATATATTTATTCTGTAATAATTTATAATTTCTAAAAAGAAGTATACTGTAAAAAAAGAATTGGAGTATACTATAAGAAAAATTCCCCAAAAAATGTTTGTAAATCTTTTGACAATGGACATTTAAGCAGTAACACTAAAAAAGAGAGAAGATTAAAGATTTGATATGTACTGGACATGTACACAGTACAAATTTAGAGATATACACCAAAGTTGTTATACTCGTTTAGACCATTGGGAGGTACAGTGTTAAGTATGGAATTTCATCTAGTTTCCGCTTTGAGATGTTCCTGTTCTAAATCGTCTCTTCTAATGCCCAGTGTTATTTTCTGAAGTACCCAACATTGAATTTTAGGTTTTGACATATGATATTCATTAAAATGTCTCGCTACTGATGTCAGTTTTTTACCATTTCCGATGTCTCTGGGACTACTACAGATATTGCGTATGTGCTCGCCCAATCTATTCTTAAGTGCAGGTATCGTGATACCAATGTATCTATAATGGGAACGGACATTCCAAGCAGTAAACTACTCCTTGTGATCCACAATTGAAAAGGCCTTTTAAAGGAATATTTCTTCCAATCCTGTCAGTCATCTTATTTCTTTTGTCCATATATGGGCAAAAAATGCATCGGCCACATCCAAAGGTCCCATTAGGTAAAGATATTGATCATTTCCTCTTTTTTACAAAGTGACTGCGTACTACGGTATCTTTTAAATTTTTTGATCTTCTCCATCCCATCTGTATTTCATCACCTATACATTTATTAATGACTGTGTCAGTCTTCAGAATATTGATATGCTTGTTCAAGATATGGGTGATGTTTGCTGAATCTTCACTATAAGTGCCAATAAATCTTGTAGGGCTGTCTTTCTTGATTTTCGGTTTAGGACACAATAAATTCTCTCTAGTAGTATGGAGTGCTTTTTGATATGCTCTTTTTAATGATAAATTACTGTATCCTCGTTTTTTTAATCTCTCTTTGAGCTCCTTCGCTCTTTTTTTAAAGATCAACACATAGGAACAGTTTCTTCTTAATCGTAAAAATTCACCAACAGGTATGGCTCTTAAAGTGGGAGAGAAATGAGAGCTTTCAAAATGTAGGGTTCTATTTTTCGCAGTAGGTTTCCTATACAAATCTGTTGTTATATACCCCTCATCATCTTTGATGATGGTAATGTCCAAGAACCAATTTTGTTGGAAACAATTGTATGAGTCAGCTTTAGATTAAGGGTATTCTCATTGAGTATCTGAATGAACTTTTCAAAGTTCTTGGCAGTATCATTCCATATAATGAAGATGTCGTCAATATATCTCAGCCATAATGATATATGTTCCGTGAACAGTGCATTCTTTTCATTGAAAACAATTTCTCTTTCCCACCATCCAAGATAAAGATTTGCATAGGTGGGTGCTACTACAGATCCCATGGCAGTGCCACGTTTTTGTAAATAAAACTTATCATTAAATACAAAGTAATTGTGATGTAAAATAAATTTCAGCATCCTAATTAGAAAAGTGTTCTTACTTTGATTAGTGATAGTTTGCATATTAAGGGAATATTTTGTAGCCTCACATCCAGCTTTATGGTCTATTGAAGTATAAAGACTCTCTACGTCACATGTAATCAGTAACGTAGATGTAGACAATAGAATGCCATCTAGTTTGTTTTGTACATCCATAGTGTCTCTAACACAGCTGGGTAAATTGAGGACAAACGGCATCAATTTAGAATCCAAAAATTGACTCGCTTTCTCTCCCAAACTGCCATTACCAGATATAATCGGTCTGCCTGGTGGTTTGTGTCGATCTTTATGAACCTTAGGTAACATGTAAAATGTTGCCATTCTAGGATTTTTTATCGTTAAGAAAGCAAATTCTTTTACACTTATGACATTGTCATTTTTACCCTCCACAATCATCCTTTCGTATAGTTCAACATAGTTGTCTGTGGGATCACCAAAACAGCGTTCATAGCAGTACTTGTCATTTAGTTGACGTTTTGCTTCATCTACATACATATTGACAGGCCAGATAACTGTGTTACCTCCCTTGTCCGGAGGTTTAAGTATCACGTCTGCCCATTCATTTATTTATTTGAGGGCCTTCCTTTCATCTCGTGAAATATAACTTTTATTGCTTGATATGAGTTTTTCAAGATCATTAGTTACCGCTCCAACAAATATATCCACTGCCGAACAACTAGAAAGTATAGGATTGAATTTTTATTTGACCTTCAATTTATCTGTCTGTATCACTTGATCTTCCACAGACAGTGCTACTTTATTACTGTAGTATCTATATCTGATATAGGGATCAAGGGAGTATCATCAGTTTTATAAAATCATTTTTTAATCAGTAACTTACGAGCGTATAGATGTAAATCCTTGAAAATTTCAAAGAAATTGAATTTCTCACTAGGTGAGAATGTAAGTCCTTTGTGTAATAGAGATATCTGTGAAGGAGTAAGTTGTCTCTCAGATAAATTGATGATGTGCATATTGTCATCATACCTTATCTCTGTCTTCTTGACCATTGTTTCACCGAGGTTTGCCCATCTCTCCCCCTCGGTTCCCATCTCTGATAGTCTCTTTGAATCTCTCCTCATGGGGGATCTAATCTCTCCTCTTGCAGATATGTCGGATGTCTCGCTAATCTTAATCTCTGTCAATAATCTAAAAAATCTGGCTGATTTCTATTGAACTCACCCTGATTTTTCTTCCTTTTATCGTCATCATCAGTCGCCGACGTATCAAATTCAGATGGCGATAGATGGGAGAATCTGGGGGTATCCGTTTTAGTTCTCAATCTTCTTCTATTATTGGATTTGTGGGTCCAATCAAAAATATTCCCCACCTCAAAATCATGTATATCTCTATTATACTTTTGTCTTTTTAAGTTGATGATATCTATTTCTCTTTTATCCAAATCAGACTGGATCTTCCGACAGCACTTCTTGAAGTCTTCTAGAGTCTCAAATTGTGTGAAACTCGTATTCATTTCATGAATTTCTTTATCCAATCCAATTTGTATCTTCGTCTCATAGTCAGAGAGTATAGCTAAGAGCGTCTCTGAGCATGTCATAAGTGCCTGCTCCCATCTATCTTTATAAGACGTTAAATGAAAAGTGAATGAGGGAAATACTTTTATCCTCAGCCCTCTAGGAATTAAATGCTTGGCCAGATATTTGTCATGGCATGTTTTATTCCAAAAATAATTAAGTTTTTTTTTTAAGAGGTTATCTAAGTTTCTAAGGCCAATTTGCCAATCACCATTCAGATCATCACTTTACATTGATCAAATGCTTGTTCAATTCCCTCACTTCTTTTATTTGTCCTTAGACGATAATCAGAGTCTAAGTCTATGGCTGCCATCAATAGACAGTAGTGGCTAAAAATTGTTACTCGTCACCAAGAATGCTATCATAAATTTAATTCAATAGAAAAAGTTTTTCGGTGAACAACAATAATAGGAATTTCCTTAGGTTGACTAGGACTTGCTATAATATAGCTTTTATTTTATTTTATTTTTTTTAAATAATTTTTATTATTTTTACAAAAATATAACAATGCATCATATAAACATCATAAATAAAATTAATAACAAAGTGCATTGAGATAAACAACAAGGAAAAGAGAGCATACCATTCACATGACATAACATCTAGAAAAGACATTCACTCTGCATGCATACACATTCATTAGCATAATCCCCAATGTTAAGTATCAAATTGACAAAGATGATTGAAAGCAAAAAGAAAAAAAAAAAAAGAAAGAAAAACCCGGCACAGGAGAGAGAAAAAAAAATAAAAAGGATATTTCAATAAGAAACCAAGCCGGGAACAGCAAACATTTCCATTAGGCAAGCAAAAGCAACAACAAAAAAAAACACTAAATAAATAGAAGTTTTAGCAACCCCATTGTGGACAGAGTCCCAGATTTTCCACTTTAAAATGTTATTGCGAGAGGTGCTTATTCCTTCACAATTAGTTTGTAAATCTCTTACTCGTTGAATCATTAGTAAGATTTCGTAGAAATTTTATTAGATTTCCATCGAGAAATGATTGATCTTTTTATTGACATACAAATTAAAATAATGAAAGCTTTCTTGTCTATATTTATCACATTTGGGAAAATATGCAACAAACAACATTGTGGTAAAAAGGGAAGTTTAAAATCTATAGAACGTTCAATAAACTCAAAACCTTCAAGCCATAAGGGTTTAATTATAGGGCATTCCCAGAATGTATAGAGAAAATCACCTTGCATGCCACATTGCCTCCAACACATACTGTCTTGAAGATTGTGTGAAAACTGGTAAATTTGAGAAGGCACCATGTACCACCTATTTACCAGTTTGATATGAAGTTCTCTATCAGAAGGGTGTTTAACTATTCTATTTGTCCCATACAGTGAGGATTCCCATATCTCCCAAGAAAAAGAGATACCAAGATCTATTTCCCAATTTTCCATGCCCGATGTTTTATTAAGCACCAAGGGCCTCCCTATAATATTATAACATTTTGATGATAAACGGCTATAATTGTTAGAATTAATACGTTTTTCCAAAGATGTCAAACAATCCTCAGCGTTGCTTGATGGATAACGTGCGGATAAAAGCGCAGAGAGTTGTTTAACTCTTAACCAACAGTTAGAAGGAAGCCCATAGTTGGAAAACAATTGATCAAAAGAGGGTAAACGGCCCTCATAATATAGATCTTTTATACATAATACCACTAGTTCTGTCTCAGAACACAAACCGGACTTGTGAAAAGTGAGAGCTGGGAGATTTTGAATTAAGATGCTAGTTGTTGGAATAAGCTAATATTTGTTTTTTATTAGTCTCCACAAATTATAAATGTTCTTAACCATCTGCTAGCCAACTATGAAGTCTTTAGGTATCTTGTTGCCCATAAAAAATAAGAATTTAAGATCCATACAAGGTACCAAAGCTTTCTCAATTTGGGACCAAATATAGGACCCACTTGAATTAAGCCATTTTAGTGCATGTGTCAGCATATTGGCATCGTGGTATAATTGCAACATGGGATAAGATAATCCACCCTGAGAAAATACTCTAGAAAGAGTTACTCTCTTAAGTCTAATATGTTTTGAGGAGTGGATGAACTTATCTATAATAGATTGAAATTTTGTAACCTGATATTGAGAGATTCTAACTGGCATGTAGCTAGTGAGATAATCAAATCTAGGCAGAAGAGCCATTTTAAAAATGGCAATTTTGCAGCTGAAGGATGCTTTAACTCCCTTCCAACCATTTACAATATTTAGCCATTTACAACAGAGGGTATTATAGTTAATTGTGATCATATTTTTTAACTTTTCTACAAAAGTAATACCCAGATGCGTGAAAGAATTGGAATTCCAATTGAATGGGTAAGCTTCCCTTAGAGGTCTTCTACAATTTTCAGAGAGATTTATCGCTAAAGTATCCGATTTTGTAAATTAAGTTTGTAATTTGATATTAAACTATATTCATTAAACAATAACATCAAGACTTTCAAAGATTCACCAGGGTATGTAATCGATAACACTATGTCATCAGCAAACAGAGATATTTTGTGTTCTCTCTCGCCCAACCGAATGCCACGGATGGCTAGATTAGATCTAATGGCTACTGCCAATGGCTCTATCAATAAAGCAAATAGGATGGGAGAGAGAGGACACCCTTGCTGGGTTCCATTTGATATCCCAAAAGAGCGAGAATGAAAACCAAAATTAGATACTGATGCAGAAGGGGATTTATATAAAGCCCCTATCGCGTGAGAACCAAAGTTTCCCAAACCAAATTTCCTCAAAGTAAGATCCATATAGTCCCACCCTACCCTATCAAAAGCCTTTTCAGCATCTAATGAGAGGAATAGGGTGGGAACCTTTATCGCTTTTGAGTAACAAATCAGATTAAATAGTTTTCTAACATTATCCGAACCAGAACGGCTGGAAATAAAACCCAGCTGGTCAATGTCTATCAATTTATGAATAACTTTTTGAAGCCTAATCGCCAGAATTTTAGAGTATAACTTAACATCTACATTCAATAATGATATAGGCCTATAGCTAGAACAGAAATGCGTATCTTGTTTAGGTTTGGGAATCATAATTATACTAACATTAACCATTTCTGGAGAAATAACCCCTTCAGTTTTGATTTCATTGAATAAGTTCGTAAGATGAATACATAATGTTGAAGAAAGATTTTTTTTTTTTAAATTACTAAATCCGTCAGGGCCCGGAGTGGTATGAGATTTTAACTTAGCGATTACCTCCCTAACTTCCTGAACAGAGATAGGGATGGTCAATTCATCTAGCTCCGCTGGGGAAATAACGGGGAGCTTAAGTTGCTCCAGAAAGGTTTGAATTTGCAATATTGACGGTTTATGGAAATCATTGTCCTTAGATAAATTATAAAGATTATCGTAATAATTGGCAAACAAATTGGCGATCTCCTTAGGGCACATCGTAGGTTGGCCATTATTCATTATGTAATCGATTCTTCTCCCTTGATGGTAATAAACCTGTTGCATACGCCAAATCCTTTTATCTGACAAAAGTTGATTAATTTTATTTACTTTGTTCTGAACCTTTTGGATTTCAACCAATATGGAATCTCTAGGATCCTTTTTATTCATGGTTTCCAGTTTATCTAAATTAATATAAAGCTCTCTAAGGGACTCTCCTCTTTGTTTCATAACCTGGGACCTTAATTTTATTAATACACCCCTAATGAAGGCTTTGTAAGCATTCCAAAGAACCCCCTTAGAGGAGACTGTGCCTTTGTTCAATTCAAAAAATTTGTCTGACTCTTCAATCAGAATCTGTTTTCTAGATTCCTCCTTAATTAGGTAATCCTCTAGTTCCCAATTACGGCGACCCGTTTTGTACAGATTAAAGTTAACCTCCAAGGAGATACAGGCATGATCTGAAAGATGTTTGTTGAACTATACGAAAGGATAATTGAGGAGGGTAAAAATGACAATGTCATAAGTGTAAAAGAATTTGCTTTCTTAAAGATAAAATATCCTAGAATTGCAACATTTTACATGTTATCTAAGGTTCATAAAGATCGACACAAACCACCAGGCAGACCGATTATATCTGGTAATGGCAGTTTGGGAGAGAAAGCGAGCCAATTTTTGGATTCTAAATTGAGGACGTTGACACTTTCCTAATTAGGATGCTGAAATTTATTTTACATCACAATTACTTTGTATTTAATGATAAGTTTTATTTACAAAAACGTGGCACTGCCATGGGATCTGCAGTAGCACCCACCTACGCAAATCTTTATGTTGGATGGTGGGAAAGAGAAATTGTTTTCAATGAGAAGAATGCACTGTTAACGGAACATACCGTATATACTCGAGTATAAGCCGAGTTTTTCATCCCTTTTTTTAAGGCTAAAAAGGGCCCCCTCGGCTTATACTCGAAACACTCTCCCCCCGTGTCTCTCTAACCCCCGTGTCTCTCTAACCCCCGTGTCTCTCTAACCCCCCCGTGTCTCTCTACCCCCCGTGTCTCTCTAACCCCCCCGTGTCTCTTTCCCTCCCCCCTCTTCATTCTAAACCATCTAAATACCTCCCCCTCTCCCTTTCCCCTCACTTACCTGCTTCTGCTCCGGCCTACACTCCTTCTTGATCCGGCGCGCATGTGACATCACGTCATTAGCATATACCGGGTGCCTGCATCTGGTATATGCTAATGACGTGGTGCGCATGTGACGTCACATGCGTGCCGGGTCACGAAGGAGCGGAGGCCGGAGCAGAAGCAGGTAAGTGAGGGGAAATGGAGAGGGGGGGGGGTATTTAGGGGGGTTTAGAATGTGGGGGGTTGTGGAGGGAGGTTGGAGAGGGGCGTTGAGGTTGAGGAGGGGGGTTGAGCAGGGGGTTGAGGATGGGGTTAAGGATGGGGGGTTGAGGATAAGGATGGGGGCATTGAGGAGGGAGGATGAGGATGAAGGGGTTGAGTAGGTAGGTTGAGGATGGGGAGGTTAAGGAGGGAGGTTGAGGTTGAGGAGGGGGTTGAGGGTGGGGTTAAGGATGGGGGGTAGAGGATGAGGATGGGGGCGTTGAGGAGGGAGGATGAGGATGAAGGGGTTGAGTAGGGAGGTTGAGGATGGGGAGGTTGAGGAGGGAGGTTGAGGAGGGGGGTTGAGGATGGGGGTTGAGGAGGGGGTTGAGGATGGGGGGGTTGAGGAGGGAGGTTGAGGATGGGGGGTTAAGGAGGGAGGTTGAGGATGAGGAGGGAGGTTAAGGATGAGGAGGAAGGTTGAGAAGGGGGGTTGAGGTTGAGGAGGGGGTTGAAGATGGGGGTTGAGGAGGGAGGATGAGGATGAGAGGGTTGAGGAGGGGGTTGAGGATGGGGGGATGAGGAGGGAGGATGAGGGGGGAGGTTTAGTAATGGGGGTTGAGGATGAGGAGGGAGGTTGAGGATAAGGAGGGGGGTTGAGGAGGGGGGTTGAGGTTGAGGAGGGGGTTGAAGATGGGGGTTGAGGAGGGAGGATGAGGATGAGAGGGTTGAGGAGGGGGTTGAGGATGGGGGGGATGAGGAGGGAGGATGAGGAGGGAGGTTTAGGAGGGGGTTGAGGATGAGGAGGGAGGTTGAGGATAAGGAGGGGGGTTGAGGAGGGGGTTGAGGATGAGGAGGGGGGTTGAGGTTGATGAGGGGGTTGAGGAGGGGTGGTTGAGGATGGAGGGTTGAGGAGGGGGTTGAGGATGAGGGTATTGAGGAGGGAGGTTGAGGATGAGAAGGGAGGATGAGGAGGGAGGTTGAGGATGAGGAGGGAGGATGAGAAGGGAGGTTGAGGATGAGGAGGGGAGTTGAGGAGGGTGATAAGGTAGGGGGGAAGAGACACAGGGAAGGGAGAGGGGGGAAGAGATACATGGAAGGGAGAGGGGAGAAGAGACACGGGAGAGGGGGACACAGAGGGCACAAGAGGGACACAGGGGGCAGCACATTTCCCACCCTCGGCTTATACTCGAGACACTCATTTTTATTTTGTGGTAAAATAGGTGCCTTATACTCGAGTATATACGGTATATCATTATGGCTGAGATATATTGACGACATCTTCATTATATGGAATGATACTGCCAAGAACTTTGAAGAGTTCATTCAGATACTCAATGAGAATACTCTTAATCTAAAGCTGACTCATACAATTGTTTCCAACAAAATTGATTTCTTGGACATTACCATCATCAAAGATGATGAGGGGTATATAACAACAGATCTGTATAGGAAACCTACTGCTACAAATAGCACCCTGCATTTTGAAAGCTCTCATTTCTCTCCCACTTTAAGAGCCATACCTGTTGGTGAATTTTTACGATTAAGAAGAAACTGTTCTGATGTGTTGATCTTTAAAAAAAGAGCGAAGGAGCTCAAAGGAGGGGGGGGGGGGTTGAGGAGGGAGGTTGAGGATGGGGGGTTAAGGAGGGAGGTTGAGGATGAGGAGGGAGGTTGAGGATGAGGAGGGAGGTTGAGGAGGGGGGTTGAGGTTGAGGAGGGGGTTGAAGATGGGGGTTGAGGAGGGAGGATGAGGATGAGAGGGTTGAGGAGGGGGTTGAGGATGGGGGGATGAGGAGGGAGGATGAGGAGGGAGGTTTAGGAGGGGGTTGAGGATGAGGAGGGAGGTTGAGGATAAGGAGGGGGGTTGAGGAGGGGGTTGAGGATGAGGAGGGGGGTTGAGGTTGATGAGGGGGTTGAGGAGGGGTGGTTGAGGATGGAGGGTTGAGGAGGGGGTTGAGGATGAGGGTATTGAGGAGGGAGGTTGAGGATGAGAAGGGAGGATGAGGAGGGAGGTTGAGGATGAGGAGGGGGGTTGAGGAGGGTGATAAGGTAGGGGGGAAGAGACACAGGGAAGGGAGAGGGGGGAAGATATACATGGAAGGGAGAGGGGAGAAGAGACACGGGAGAGAGAGGGGGACACAGAGGGCACAAGAGGGACACAGGGGGCAGCACATTTCCCACCCTCGGCTTATACTCGAGACACTCATTTTTATTTTGTGGTAAAATAGGTGCCTCGGCTTATACTCGGTTGGCTTATACTCGAGTATATACGATATATCATTATGGCTGAGATATATTGACGACATCTTCATTATATGGAATGATACTGCCAAGAACTTTGAAGAGTTCATTCAGATACTCAATGAGAATACTCTTAATCTAAAGCTGACTCATACAATTGTTTCCAACAAAATTGATTTCTTGGACATTACCATCATCAAAGATGATGAGGGGTATATAACAACAGATCTGTATAGGAAACCTACTGCTACAAATAGCACCCTGCATTTTGAAAGCTCTCATTTCTCTCCCACTTTAAGAGCCATACCTGTTGGTGAATTTTTACGATTAAGAAGAAACTGTTCTGATGTGTTGATCTTTAAAAAAAGAGCGAAGGAGCTCAAAGAAGGGGGGGGGGGGTTGAGGAGGGAGGATGAGGATGGGGGGTTGAGGAGGGGGTTGAGGATGGGGGGGATGAGGAGGGAGGTTGAGGATGAGGAGGGAGGATGAGGATGAGGAGAGAGGTTGAGGAGGGGGGTTGAGGTTGAGGAGGGGGTTGAAGATGGGGGTTGAGGAGGGAGGATGAGATGAGAGGGTTGAGGAGGGGGTTGAGGATGAGGGAGGATGAGGAGGGAGGTTTAGGAGGGGGTTGAGGATGAGGAGGAAGGTTGAGGATAAGGAGGGGGGTTGAGGAGGGGGTTGAGGATGAGGAGGGGGGTTGAGGTTGATGAGGGGGTTGAGGAGGGGTGGTTTAGGATGGAGGGTTGAGGAGGGGGTTGAGGATGAGGGTATTGAGGAGGGAGGTTGAGGATGAGAAGGGAGGATGAGGAGGGAGGTTGAGGATGAGGAGGGAGGATGAGAAGGGAGGTTGAGGATGAGGAGGGGAGTTGAGGAGGGTGATAAGGTAGGGGGGAAGAGACACAGGGAAGGGAGAGGGGGGAAGAGATACATGGAAGGGAGAGGGGAGAAGAGACATGGGAGAGGGGGACACAGAGGGCACAAGAGGGACACAGGGGGCAGCACATTTCCCACCCTCGGCTTATACTCGAGACACTCGTTTTTATTTTGTGGTAAAATAGGTGCCTCGGCTTATACTCGATTGGCTTATACTCGAGTATATACGGTATATCATTATGGCTGAGATATATTGACGACATCTTCATTATATGGAATGATACTGCCAAGAACTTTGAAGAGTTCATTCAGATACTCAATGAGAATACTCTTAATCTAAAGCTGACTCATACAATTGTTTCCAACAAAATTGATTTCTTGGACATTACCATCATCAAAGATGATGAGGGGTATATAACAACAGATCTGTATAGGAAACCTACTGCTACAAATAGCACCCTGCATTTTGAAAGCTCTCATTTCTCTCCCACTTTAAGAGCCATACCTGTTGGTGAATTTTTACGATTAAGAAGAAACTGTTCTGATGTGTTGATCTTTAAAAAAAGAGCGAAGGAACTCAAAGGAGGGGGGGGGGGGGGTTGAGGAGGGATTATGAGGATGGGGGGTTGAGGAGGGGGTTGAGGATGGGTGGGATGAGGAGGGAGGTTGAGGATGAGGAGGGAGGATGAGGATGAGGAGAGAGGTTGAGGAGGGGGGTTGAGGTTGAGGAGGGGGTTGAAGATGGGGGTTGAGGAGGGAGGATGAGGATGAGAGGGTTAAGGAGGGGGTTGAGGATGGGGGGGATGAGGAGGGAGGATGAGGAGGGAGGTTTAGGAGGGGGTTAAGGATGAGGAGGGAGGTTGAGGATAAGGAGGGGGGTTGAGGAGGGGGTTGAGGATGAGGAGGGGGGTTGAGGTTGATGAGGGGGTTGAGGAGGGGTGGTTGAGGATGAGAAGGGAGGATGAGGAGGGAGGTTGAGGATGAGGAGGGGAGTTGAGGAGGGTGATAAGATAGGGGGGAAGAGACACAGGGAAGGGAGAGGGGGGAAGAGATACATGGAAGGGAGAGGGGAGAAGAGACACGGGAGAGAGAGGGGGACACAGAGGGCACAAGAGGGACACAGGGGGCAGCACATTTCCCACCCTCGGCTTATACTCGAGACACTCATTTTTATTTTGTGGTAAAATAGGTGCCTCGGCTTATACTCGGTTGGCTTATACTCGAGTATATACGATATATCATTATGGCTGAGATATATTGACGACATCTTCATTATATGGAATGATACTGCCAAGAACTTTGAAGAGTTCATTCAGATACTCAATGAGAATACTCTTAATCTAAAGCTGACTCATACAATTGTTTCCAACAAAATTGATTTCTTGGACATTACCATCATCAAAGATGATGAGGGGTATATAACAACAGATCTATATAGGAAACCTACTGCTACAAATAGCACCCTGCATTTTGAAAGCTCTCATTTCTCTCCCACTTTAAGAGCCATACCTGTTGGTGAATTTTTACGATTAAGAAGAAACTGTTCTGATGTGTTGATCTTTAAAAAAAGAGCGAAGGAACTCAAAGGAGGGGGGGGGGGGGTTGAGGAGGGATTATGAGGATGGGGGGTTGAGGAGGGGGTTGAGGATGGGGGGGATGAGGAGGGAGGTTGAGGATGAGGAGGGAGGATGAGGATGAGGAGAGAGGTTGAGGAGGGAGGTTGAGGTTGAGGAGGGGGTTGAAGATGGGGGTTGAGGAGGGAGGATGAGGATGAGAGGGTTAAGGAGGGGGTTGAGGATGGGGGGGATGAGGAGGGAGGATGAGGAGGGAGGTTTAGGAGGGGGTTGAGGATGAGGAGGGAGGTTGAGGATAAGGAGGGGGGTTGAGGAGGGGGTTGAGGATGAGGAGGGGGGTTGAGGTTGATGAGGGGGTTGAGGAGGGGTGGTTGAGGATGAGAAGGGAGGATGAGGAGGGAGGTTGAGGATGAGGAGGGGAGTTGAGGAGGGTGATAAGGTAGGGGGGAAGAGACACAGGGAAGGGAGAGGGGGGAAGAGATACATGGAAGGGAGAGGGGAGAAGAGACACGGGAGAGAGAGGGGGACACAGAGGGCACAAGAGGGACACAGGGGGCAGCACATTTCTCACCCTCGGCTTATACTCGAGACACTCATTTTTATTTTGTGGTAAAATAGGTGCCTCGGCTTATACTCGGTTGGCTTATACTCGAGTATATACGGTATATCATTATGGCTGAGATATATTGACGACATCTTCATTATATGGAATGATACTGCCAAGAACTTTGAAGAGTTCATTCAGATACTCAATGAGAATACTCTTAATCTAAAGCTGACTCATACAATTGTTTCCAACAAAATTGATTTCTTGGACATTACCATCATCAAAGATGATGAGGGGTATATAACAACAGATCTGTATAGGAAACCTACTGCTACAAATAGCACCCTGCATTTTGAAAGCTCTCATTTCTCTCCCACTTTAAGAGCCATACCTGTTGGTGAATTTTTACGATTAAGAAGAAACTGTTCTGATGTGTTGATCTTTAAAAAAAGAGTGAAGGAACTCAAAGGAGGGGGGGGGGTTGAGGAGGGATTATGAGGATGGGGGGTTGAGGAGGGGGTTGAGGATGGGGGGGATGAGGAGGGAGGTTGAGGATGAGGAGGGAGGATGAGGATGAGGAGAGAGGTTGAGGAGGGGGGTTGAGGTTGAGGAGGGGGTTGAAGATGGGGGTTGAGGAGGGAGGATGAGGATGAGAGGGTTAAGGAGGGGGTTGAGGATGGGGGGGATGAGGAGGGAGGATGAGGAGGGAGGTTTAGGAGGGGGTTGAGGATGAGGAGGGAGGTTGAGGATAAGGAGGGGGGTTGAGGAGGGGGTTGAGGATGAGGAGGGGGGTTGAGGTTGATGAGGGGGTTGAGGAGGGGTGGTTGAGGATGAGAAGGGAGGATGAGGAGGGAGGTTGAGGATGAGGAGGGGAGTTGAGGAGGGTGATAATGTAGGGGGGAAGAGACACAGGGAAGGGAGAGGGGGGAAGAGATACATGGAAGGGAGAGGGGAGAAGAGACACGGGAGAGAGAGGGGGACACAGAGGGCACAAGAGGGACACAGGGGGCAGCACATTTCCCACCCTCGGCTTATACTCGAGACACTCATTTTTATTTTGTGGTAAAATAGGTGCCTCGGCTTATACTCGGTTGGCTTATACTCGAGTATATACGGTATATCATTATGGCTGAGATATATTGACGACATCTTCATTATATGGAATGATACTGCCAAGAACTTTGAAGAGTTCATTCAGATACTCAATGAGAATACTCTTAATCTAAAGCTGACTCATACAATTGTTTCCAACAAAATTGATTTCTTGGACATTACCATCATCAAAGATGATGAGGGGTATATAACAACAGATCTGTATAGGAAACCTACTGCTACAAATAGCACCCTGCATTTTGAAAGCTCTCATTTCTCTCCCACTTTAAGAGCCATACCTGTTGGTGAATTTTTACGATTAAGAAGAAACTGTTCCTATGTGTTGATCTTTAAAAAAAGAGCGAAGGAGCTCAAAGGAGGGGGGGGGGGGGGGTTGAGGAGGGAGGTTGAGGATGAGGAGGGAGGTTGAGGATGAGGAGGGAGGTTGAGGAGGGGGGTTGAGGTTGAGGAGGGGGTTGAAGATGGGGGGTTAAGGAGGGAGGATGAGGATGGGGGGTTGAGGAGGGGGTTGAGGATTTGGGGGATGAGGAGGGAGGTTGAGGATGAGGAGGGAGGTTTAGGAGGGGGTTGAGGATGAGGAGGGAGGTTGAGGATGAGGAGGGGGGTTGAGGAGGGGGTTGAGGAGGGGGTTGAGGATGAGGGTATTGAGGAGGGAGGTTGAGGATGAGAAGGGAGGATGAGGAGGGAGGTTGAGGATGAGGAGGGGGGTTGAGGAGGGTGATAAGTTAGGTGGGAAGAGACACAGGGAAGGAAGAGGGGGGAAGAGATACATGGAAGGGAGAGGGGAGAAGAGACACGGGAGAGAGAGGGGGACACAGAGGGCACAAGAGGGATACAGGGGGCAGCACATTTCCCACCCTCGGCTTATACTCAAGACACTCATTTTAATTTTGTGGTAAAATAGATGCCTCGGCTTATACTCGGTTGGCTTATACTCGAGTATATACGGTATATCATTATGGCTGAGATATATTGACGACATCTTCATTATATGGAATGATACTGCCAAGAACTTTGAAGAGTTCATTCAGATACTCAATGAGAATACTCTTAATCTAAAGCTGACTCATACAATTGTTTCCAACAAAATTGATTTCTTGGACATTACCATCATCAAAGATGATGAGGGGTATATAACAACAGATCTGTATAGGAAACCTACTGCTACAAATAGCACCCTGCATTTTGAAAGCTCTCATTTCTCTCCCACTTTAAGAGCCATACCTGTTGGTGAATTTTTACGATTAAGAAGAAACTGTTCTGATGTGTTGATCTTTAAAAAAAGAGCGAAGAAGCTCAAAGGAGGGGGGGGGGGGGTTGAGGAGGGGGTTGAGGATGGGGGGGTTGAGGAGGGAGGTTGAGGATGAGGAGGGAGGTTGAGGAGGGGGTTGAGGATGAGGAGGGAGGTTGAGGATGAGGAGGGGGGGTTGAGGAGGGGGTTGAGGAGGGGGTTGAGGATGAGGGTATTGAGGAGGGAGGTTGAAGATGAGAAGGGAGGATGAGGAGGGAGGTTGAGGATGAGGAGGGGGGTTGAGGAGGTTGATAAGGTTGGGGGGAAGAGACACAGGGAAGGGAGAGGGGGGAAGAGATACATGGAAGGGAGAGGGGAGAAGAGACACGGGAGAGAGAGGGGGACACAGAGGGCACAAGAGGGACACAGGGGGCAGCACATTTCCCACCCTCGGCTTATACTCGAGACACTCATTTTTATTTTGTGGTAAAATAGGTGCCTCGGCTTATACTCGGTTGGCTTATACTCGAGTATATACGGTATATCATTATGGCTGAGATATATTGACGACATCTTCATTATATGGAATGATACTGCCAAGAACTTTGAAGAGTTCATTCAGATACTCAATGAGAATACTCTTAATCTAAAGCTGACTCATACAATTGTTTCCAACAAAATTGATTTCTTGGACATTACCATCATCAAAGATGATGAGGGGTATATAACAACAGATCTGTATAGGAAACCTACTGCTACAAATAGCACCCTGCATTTTGAAAGCTCTCATTTCTCTCCCACTTTAAGAGCCATACCTGTTGGTGAATTTTTACGATTAAGAAGAAACTGTTCTGATGTGTTGATCTTTAAAAAAAGAGCGAAGAAGCTCAAAGGAGGGGGGGGGGGGGGTTGAGGAGGGGGTTGAGGATGGGGGGGTTGAGGAGGGAGGTTGAGGATGAGGAGGGAGGTTGAGGAGGGAGGTTGAGGATGAGGAGGGAGGTTGAGGATGAGGAGGGGGGGTTGAGGAGGGGGTTGAGGAGGGGGTTGAGGATGAGGGTATTGAGGAGGGAGGTTGAGGATGAGAAGGGAGGATGAGGAGGGAGGTTGAGGATGAGGAGGGGGGTTGAGGAGGTTGATAAGGTTGGGGGGAAGAGACACAGGGAAGGGAGAGGGGGGAAGAGATACATGGAAGGGAGAGGGGAGAAGAGACACGGGAGAGAGAGGGGGACACAGAGGGCACAAGAGGGACACAGGGGGCAGCACATTTCCCACCCTCGGCTTATACTCGAGACACTCATTTTTATTTTGTGGTAAAATAGGTGCCTCGGCTTATACTCGGTTGGCTTATACTCGAGTATATACGGTATATCATTATGGCTGAGATATATTGACGACATCTTCATTATATGGAATGATACTGCCAAGAACTTTGAAGAGTTCATTCAGATACTCAATGAGAATACTCTTAATCTAAAGCTGACTCATACAATTGTTTCCAACAAAATTGATTTCTTGGACATTACCATCATCAAAGATGATGAGGGGTATATAACAACAGATCTGTATAGGAAACCTACTGCTACAAATAGCACCCTGCATTTTGAAAGCTCTCATTTCTCTCCCACTTTAAGAGCCATACCTGTTGGTGAATTTTTACGATTAAGAAGAAACTGTTCTGATGTGTTGATCTTTAAAAAAAAGAGCGAAGGAGCTCAAAGGAGGGGGGGGGGGGGTTGAGGAGGGAGGATGAGGATGGGGGGTTGAGGAGGGGGTTGAGGATGGGGGGGATGAGGAGGGAGGTTGATGATGAGGAGGGAGGTTTAGGAGGGGGTTGAGGATGAGGAGGGAGGTTGAGGATGAGGAGGGGGGGTTGAGGAGGGGGTTGAGGAGGGGGTTGAGGATGAGGGTATTGAGGAGGGAGGTTGAGGATGAGAAGGGAGGATGAGGAGGGAGGTTGAGGATGAGGAGGGGGGTTGAGGAGGGTGATAAGGTAGGGGGAAGAGACACAGGGAAGGGAGAGGGGGGAAGAGATACATGGAAGGGAGAGGGGAGAAGAGACACGGGAGAGAGAGGGGGACACAGAGGGCACAAGAGGGACACAGGGGGCAGCACATTTCCCACCCTCGGCTTATACTCGAGACACTCATTTTTATTTTGTGGTAAAATAGGTGCCTCGGCTTATACTCGGTTGGCTTATACTCGAGTATATACGGTATATCATTATGGCTGAGATATATTGACGACATCTTCATTATATGGAATGATACTGCAAGGAACTTGCCTTTAATAACCTCGAAAGTACAAAAAAATCTTAATTAGGACTTTAGTAGTAAGGAAATATTGGATGCTATGAAAAATGAAAAAAAAAAGGCCCCAGGCCCTGATGGGTTTGATCAATTATACTATCAAATATTTCAAAGGAGATTTGTGATCATCTATGCAACATGTATAATGAGATCAAAACAACAGGCAAGTTAAGATCAGAACTATCTAATGCTAAAATAATAAATATCTTCAAGTAGGGAAAAAACCCAGAACTTAGTTCGAGCTATCGTCCAATTTCCCTGACAAATGTTGATGTAAAAATATATGCCCAAATATTGGCAAATAGATTAAATCTTATTATACCAAAATTAATACATTTAGATTAATCAGGATTTGTTAAAGGATGACAAGCTTCAGATATAAGATGCCTAGATGACATTTTGTTACTTGCTAAGGGTAAAGATCTACGCTGAAAAAGCGTTTGACATGGTCGCTTTGGATTTTCTAGATGTAGTTTTGGAGAAGTATGTTATGGGCGAGTATGGCTCTAAAGCTAATAAAGCCCTATATACTAATCCATCAGCGTTTATATCAGGACCCGAATTTGAATCCCAGAGTTTTACCATCAGTAATGGAACGCGCCAAGGATGCCACCTATCCCCCCTCCTGTTTATTTTATTTATGGAGCCCTTTGCGGCATCCATAAGAAATAATGTTTTGATTGAGGCTTGGGTATACTGTCAATAAAGGACATTCATGATAGAATTTTAATTTCAAAATCCACATAATGTTGTGGCTTCCAAATATTGAGTCTATCCCCCTTAGAAATGTACCAGGAGGGTTGAAAGCCATGTTTAAATTCTGGTTCAAAATCAGATCTAAAAAACATTTCATTCACATTCCCTCCTTGGCTTCTCCTATAGAAATTTTAAGAACTAAAAAGAATCATCAGACCCCCACTTACTTGAAAAATAAGGCTATTAATTATATAGGCGATATGTACTCAGGGGGTTCAAGATCGGAAAAGGACTGCGACAAGGTTATATATTGTCACCTTATTTATTCAACTTATATGCAGAGTAAGGCTGGGCTGGATGAATCCAAAGCCGGAATCAATATTGCTGGAAGGAATTTCGACAACCTCAGATATGTAGGTGATACTACTTTGATGGCTTAAAGTGAGGAGGAACTAAAGGGCTAAAAAATACGAAGATCATGTCAAACGGCAATATCAGTTCCTGGCAAATAGATGGGAAAGAAGTGGAGGCAGTGACAGATTTTATGTTCCTTGGATACAAGATCTCTGCAGATGGTGACTGTAGTTATGAAATTAAAACATTTTCTTCTGGGGAGGAAAGCTATGGCAAGCTTGGACAAGCTAGTAAAAAGTAAAGATATTACATTATCAACAAAGGTCCGCAAAGTTAGAACTATGGAATTCCCAGTAGTAACATACGGTTTTGAAAGCTGGACCATAAAGAAGTCTGAGCGCAGTGGAATTGTCGCTTTTGAATTCTAGTGATGGAGAAGACTGCTTAGAGTCCCTTGAACTGCAAGAAGATCCAGCAAATCAATACTTCAGGAAATCAAGACAAATTGTTCACTAGAAGGTATGAACAAGAGGCTGATGCTCAAATATTTTGGCCATATTATGAGACGGCAGGATTCCCTAGAAAATATTATGATGCTGGGAAAGATTGAAGGCACAAGAAGGAGGGGATGACAGAGACGGAGATGGATAGATGAGGTAATTGAAGCAATGAACATGAACTTGATGGAGCTCAGAGGGGCAGTGACTTAGAGATACACCTGGCATGCTGTGGTCCATAGAGTCACAGAGAGTCAGACACGACTGAACGACTAAACAACAACAATGCTGCATGCTGCTTGGGGTGGATCATATGCCTGTGTAGACACCCCCTGGGGGTGTCAACATAATCATTAGAGGGATTTTTAGATGTTAATAAAAATAAAGCTGCATACACATAAGCTGTTTTTTGCCTATAGAGTGCAAAAAATATATTAATACATTAAACTTTCATATCCCTTTAATATATTAACACTGACAGCTTTTATTATATTTTCATTAATGCACCAGTTAAAAGGCTAACTAGGCATCTGAATGTTATTTAATGAAGCCTTAATAATGTCACGGTCTGGGAATTCTATATTATGAATGTAAGTAGTCTTGATACTTTTGGTAGTAACTGTTAATATATCTTGATTTAATCTGTCCTAGAATAGCTATTATGTACATGAGAATAGAAAGTATAATTCCTCTCTGAAGCATATTGGCATCTCTATGAATAACGGATATGCAGTATATGTTTTTTTAACCAGTGTGATAAAAATCTGCTGACACCATTGGGTGTTTGTTTAAAATGCCTCTAACAGCCTTATTAAATTCCCTGAATGTGTGAAACCGTTGGCCCCGTAAAGCAACCCGGCAACGACTTGTGGGATAAGGGCGAAAAAAAACTACGGGATGTCGAAGATTGAACACCGCGGCCGCAAATCCTTTGTTCTGTCAAGCCTGTAACAGTTACATTTGAAAATTGCTATTAAATTGCTTTTAATCCATTGGCGTTCCAACCTGTAACTTGCAAATGGAGCCAAAAAACCAATTGGTACTAAAGAGGACATTCAAGGGGGTAAAGTCCTATCCGTAGCACTGTAAATGCAAAAATACACACACTACTGTACTCATAATTAAAGGGAAAGTGATGTTAAGTATTAATAGCACAACATTCTCAAGCTTGCAAATCTGCAATATAAAATACTTATTTTTATCTTTAATTTACGTGTTATATCGATCCCGGCAATCAATGTGTTAATACGTATAATGGAACTTGCATGGACTAGGATATCATATTTACTGATTTATTAATATTGCATTACTTCCGATAGAAACTTGTAATTGAAACCCATAAGGCTTTGAAATCTAACCTCCATTTTTCAGTGACGTAAAGATGACGATCTCTTTTGCCATTGGCTCTGTCTAAACCTGTAACTGGTTTGACTAATTGATCATGCTTACGGCCGCACATTCAACGCACGCAAGAATGGTTTATGGGCTTGGCCCGTAACTTGTGGCATGGTGGAATTTAATAGCTCTATAATGCAGCCGAATTTCAAACCCACAGCCTTTGCGGGCTTGCCGATGCCGCTACTGGCTTCGAATTTAAAAGGGCTGTAAATCTGTCTAATTATGTTTATTAGAGGCAAATTAAAATCACTGGTCGTAATGGGTATTTCTCGCTTAAATACTAACCAAGTCTATTGAATAATTTGTTTCTGTTGTGTTTGGTGCATACACATTTACTGTTGTTATAGTTTGGTTATACAGTGTTCACACTAGGATTATGAATCTGCCATTTGTTTCTTTTCTTGTGTATTCTATTTGCAAGGGTATATTTTTATGTATTCATTACTGCCACTCCAGATTTTGCAGTGCCTCCAAAAGCTAGAGTGTATGGAGGGAAGTTGTTTTCTAGGAAGTTTGTAAAAGGATTTGGAAAAGTGTTTTTTCTGCAAAAGTAAAACGTTTTAATATTGTAATATTTAAATGCATTTTTTTCTGTTGATATGGTTGTGTGATAAAATCTATAATCTTTTGCTTTGGTTTTTGTTTTTGGAATATGAAGATAAATGAATTGTAGGTATGCTTCTCCTGTTTCTTGCTTTGAGCTAGAAAGCTAATTTTATGTTTTCTAGTGTCGATCTGGTTGTGTTTATTTTTGTATTTAAAAACATTTTGCTTGGTAGTTAAGTTTTTCTAGATTTTCTACCTTAAAAAAATCACACAATGTCAATTTATTTTAAACTCTGATACGTAAAATTAGCAGTAATTCAGATCTTGTCTCATTCTCTTTCCCTAATTACTTTTCCCAGTCAGCAATGCCTAGAGGAACAAAATTGAGGGAAGGGGTTATGACAGCAGCAGAGAGGGGGAGTAAGGAGGAGAGAATGAGGAGAAGCTGGGAAATGTTAAAAATAATTGCTCCAGCCTCCTGCCTCACTTACCCTCATGTGCCCCTCCACATCACCAGTCATCATCCATGGTTGCCGTTTATCTAAAATTAAATTATAATGGCTGCGCCTGCCATAGATTCAGTGTCGGCTCTGATGTACCTCATCCTCAGGCAAGCTGCAGAGAAAGGCGGATCCAAGAAAGATTACTGGTAGTCACTTCTGATGAGGCTCCCCCTCCTCCTATTCAGACCCACTCTCACAAAACAAAATTTCTTTCATTTATTATCACTAATATAGATGTCATACTGTGAGTAGTTGTCCCATTGTGGCGCCTGCGGAGCGAGGCGAGCAGTTGAAGCACGCTGCAAGACTTTGGCAGCAATGAGTGCCGAAGGCGCTCATTGCAGCCATAGACACGCGGGACTTAGTCTGCCGTCATCCCGAGACTTACACTTACCCGAACAACGCCAGCCGCGTTCGACTTACAAAATATATGATTACGAAGCATGTATATTTCTCGAGAGGCATGTAAAACATAGATAATCACCACCATTTTAGCGTGCACAACACACAAAAGAAAAAAATGGAATAAGGAAAAATGTTATACAGCTCTTATTTACAAATAGATGCTTAGCTGTTTAGGTTGGGTTTTATGAACATTAAATATAATAGGTTTATTTAATAATTAATTTATTCACTAAATTAATAGAAATTAAATACATTTGGTTAATTAGGACATTTTAGCAAGGCATAATTTAAGTACTGCTGTAATAGATGTTTAGCTCTTTAAGTTGACTTATTAAAAAAAATAAAAATTCAGGAAAATAAAATTGATTTATTTTATACTGCAAGCATTTACAAATAGATGCTTAGCTGTTTAGATTTTGCATATATGAAAAATACATATAATAGGTTGATTTATTAATGAATTTATTCTATAAATAGAGTCAACGGAAATTACATTTTGTTTATTAGGAAAGTTTAGCTGGATTCAAATTTACGGACTGCTGTAATAGATGTTTAGCTCTTTAAATTTGCCATGTATGCACTATATTTTTTAAATAGAAATTCTAAATGCTTTTCATGTCATTTTACAGTTTGCAGCTCTCTGTGAACACTGTACCTGTATGAACAGAGAGTGTGAGCTCTGCAGCTTTACAGTTTGCAGCTCTATAACAAGACTGCACCTGGATGAACAGAGAGTGTAAGCTCTGCTGCATTTAAACTGCTCATTTTTCAAGTTACAAGTATATCAAATTTTATATTGCATGTTGCCCTTATTTATGAATACATGATTAGCTCTTTACGTTTTGCCTTGATTATAATTAAACATAATACATGACTTAAAAAAATATATTAATTAATTAATTGAAGAATTTTTTTAAGATTGAAAAGAATTGAACATAATACCAAAAATAAAAATAATTAGTAAATTAGTAATTGTGGAAAATGTTCAAAGTGAAAAAATATAGTTATTCATAAAAAAAAATGAAAACAGCTTTTTTGTCTCTTTTGCAGCTGTCACTCAACACTCAATGTGGAAGAAGACACAGTTTGCTATCTGAAACATTTACCCTGCAATTACTACACTACATCACAGGTATATTGAATAAAACTTTTGAAGAAATATATAGATTTCACAAATGAGAAGTTCATGAATACATGGGGAGTATTAGGAGTTAATTTTACCATTGCTGTGTTAATTAATTTTATAATGACCTCATTGATGAATTAATGTTTACCTATTTAGGTTTTTGATTTAGGACAATTAAACATAATACACAAAATAAAAATGTATATTGATAAATTAAGTGATGAAAATAATAAAAAGGAGCCAGTAATAGGCGCAAGAGATTATTAAGATAATACTTTAAGAAAAAAAAAATGACAGATACAGATAAGCAAAAGATAATTGTACAAAGGTCATGTTTGGAATTGTTTGTTTGCTATATAATAAAACATGAAATTACAAATCCTAAAAATAATAATGTCTATTTACAATTACAGATTACAATGGCAGACAACGCAGAACAACAAAAACAAGCCCCCCAAAAAAGGAAAGGGAACGGAAGCAAAAATGGAGAGATGAACAGCCATCGGAAACTTCAAGAAGGTTAAGAGAAAAAGACCGTCAATGATTTTCCAACAAAAGAGCAATCACTGTAAAAGCACAAAATGAGAGTCAAGGAGCTTCAAAGAAAAGAAAAAGTAAAACACATAATACATGTCAAACATTGGAAAATGGGAATCAAGTAATTATAGAAAATAGGAGTAATAAATGTGCTCACGATAGACTCTTATTTAATGCTTTAACAGTCGAAACACAATATTCTAGGTTACTTAATGTGGTTTGGCAAATTTGTGGGGCTTATCATTTTGAGAAAGAAAGACCAAGAGATGTGGAGTTTATTAGTTGCTGTCAAAAAGGAAAGGTAAGACTGCCAGAAAGACACACATTTCCAGAATATTTAAAAAGTTTAATGACTGATGTAACATTTCCAAATTATCAAAATTTCAAACAAAACATCAGCTCTTATAACAGTGCAATTTAATTTGCTTCGAATTGGTCAACATTATCAGAAAATGTGCAAGGTTATGGCCCATTACTGTTTTAAAGTACATGGACAAATTTATCACTGCACTTCACATTTACACCCAGAAGCAGGAGGGCAAAGGAAATTTGCACAGTTATATGTCCTCGATACAATGGAAGCAATTCAACAACGTATGACACTTCCTGAAAATCTAAAATGTTTAGCAACTGTTTTTAAAGAGCTTGATACAATTATGAAGAACAAGCCATACACTCAAGCATAAAAAAATGTAGCTGAAGTAGAAAGAGAATAACAGACACATGCTCAAATAAATAATTTGCCAATTCCAAGGGTAAATATGGTTCTTTAAAGAGATCGGAATTGCGATCAAAGACGTTATAATTTTCAAAAATCGAATGAGGTTGCCATGGTGTTTCAAAATGACAATGGTAAACCTCCATTTGAATGGGATATTAGAATATATCCAAGAAATCCAGACCAACCTTTCATTAAGATAAATATATTAAGTACTAATTTGGATCCCATGACGTATCCAGGATTGCAACCAAAATTAAAAATGCAAAGTTACCCAAATAGTAAAGTTTGTGTTAGAAACAATATTTCCATGCTGGAATATAAAGTGACACAAACTGCTATTCGTGATATCTTTAATCAATTTTTTTGTGTCGGCAAACTCACACAACAATGGATCACAAATCAGCATGTAGAAACAAATAATCAAAATGTTATAAAATTTCAACAAAATATACTTAGGGTAGAACAATATTGTGGACTGATGGATTATGTAGGTGAATTAGCTACAAACATAGAACTTCCAGCTTGCAGAGCTATCATTTTGCCATCTTCTTTCCAAGGATTGCCTCGCAATATGCGAGAAAGATATAATGATGCAATGGCTATTGTAACAAAATTTGGAAAACCAGATTTATTCATAACATTTACATGTAATCCACAATGGCTAGAGATAGTAGAAAATTTGAAACATGGACAAAGTGCTTCAGATCAACCAGATTTAGTGGCAAGAGTATTTAAAATAAACCTCAATGCGTTAATCCATGACATAACCATCGCACACATTTTTGGTAAATGTCTGGCTTTTGTTTGTACCATTAAAATTCAAAAAAGGGGACTTCCACATGCACACCTACTTTTTATACTGCAAGAAAAAGATAAATTAAATACAGTGGAGAGAGTGGTTTCACTGATTTGTGCTGAAGTTCCACATCCAGAAAAATATTTTAAACTCTATGACATTGTAAAACATCGAATGATTCATGGTCCATGTGGGGATAATAATCCCCAATCACCATGTATGGAAAATAAGAAATGCACTAAGAATTCCCTAAAGAATTTAGAGAGCAAACTTATGCTAATTGTGATGGATATCCTTTGTATAAAAGAACAGAAGGACAAACTGCAATAATTTGTGGAAAAGTTGTAGATAATAGATATGTAGTTCCATATAATCCACAATTGCTGATTAAGTACAATGCACACATAAATGTGGAAGCTTGCACTTCTATCAAATCCATAAAATATGTGTACAAATACATTTAGAAAGGATATGATGCAGCAACTGTTGTTGTGCAAGATGCACAAAACCAAGAAGAAATTCCTATTTTACATGATGAAATTTCATTTTATCTCGATGCACTCTATGTAAGTGCTCCTGAAGCCATGTGGTGTCTGCTCAAATTTGAAATGTATGATCGCTCACATGCTGTGTATCGATCAATTGTACATTTGCCACAAAGACAATTATTTTACTTTAATGATGGAGATGAAAGAAATGCTCTGGCTCAAAATGAAAATAGAGAAACAACACCTACTGCATGGTTTAAATTAAATTCACAGCACACTGAGGCAAAACAATTTTTATACATTGAGATTCCATATCACTATGTCTTTATCAATGGCCAATGGCGACAAAGAAAAAATGGAAATAAAGTTATCCCAAGGATTCATACAGTTTGTCCAAGAGACAATGAGCTCTTCAGTTTAAGGTTACTTCTTTTAAATGTTCCTGGTGCACAAAGTTATGAACATTTACGCACAGTGAATGACATAGTTTATGATACCTTTCAATTAGCTTTGAAACATCAAAACTTCCTTGCAGATGATACTGAATGGAAGAGATGTCCACAAGAAGAAGCACTATGTCAAATGCCAAAGCAGATGAGAGAACAGTTTGCATTAATTTGCATATTTTGTAATGTTCCTGATGCATTAGCTTTGTGGGAAACATTTAAAGTTAATATGTGTGAAGACTTCTTAAAACATTACAATGAGTCCATCGCTAATTTAAAGGCATGAATGGAAATTCAAGAAGTATTTCTTTGTCATGGATTAAATTGTGCAAATTTCAATCTGACAGATCCATAACTGATTGATGAAATAAACTTTGAAGACTATGATGCTGACATTGAGCAACAAAAAAACAGAGGGAAAAATAGCAACTTTAAATACATTGCAGTTGGAAGTATTTCACACCATCAAAAACACAATAGATGATGCTCAAAAGAGCATTAATTCTGCCTGGATGGACCTGGAGGCTCAGGGAAAACATATCTATATAATTTACTTATGAGTTGCATGCTAAAGGTGAAATAGCTCTGGCCTTTGCAACAACTGGAATTGCGGCACTATTTTTAGAAGGTGGGAGAACTGTGCATAGTGGCTTTAAACTGCCAGTTCCAATTTTGGAAACATCAGTGTCAGATATTTGAATGAAATCATCTCAAGCTAAGAAATTACAAAAAACTAAAATAATTATCATAGATGAAACAACAATGATGTCTTGCCATGCCCTGCAATGTATTGATCATTTGTTGCGCAAAGTCATGGCTACAGATTTGCCTTTTGGGGGAAAGGTGATGTTGTTAGGTGGAGATTTTACACAAACATTACCTGTTGTTGTCCATGGAAATCGGACAGATGTTCTGGAAAGGCAAGTCCACTATGGAAAATATTTACACATCTTAAATTAGAAAAAAATATGAGATCAGAGAGCCAGAATGAATTCAATGTTTGGGTAATTAACATTGGTGAAGGGAAAACACAGGTTATAAGTAATTTACCTGAAGATACTGTGGAAATACCACAGGAAATGATTAAAAAATTCACTAATATCGGCTATATTCCAACATGGAATAATTCCCTATGTAGAATCAGACCTTGCACAAAAAGGAATATTAACAAAAATTACATCCAAAAATAAAGATGTATTGCATCTGAATAATGAAATCTTGAAATTAATAAATGCGACACAGAAAAACTATTACAGTGCAGATTCTCTTCTGGCTGATGACAAAGACAGTGAGGCCAATTTTATCACTGAATTTATAAATCCATTAACACCATCTGGAAAGCCACCACATATTTTACGCTAAAAATAGGTAATTTGTCATGTTAATGAGAAATATGAACCCAAAGAAAGGGCTTTGTAAACGGACCAGATTAATTGTGCAGGATTTAAGAGATCATTTCATACATGCAGAAATTTCTGAATGGTACCCATAAAATTGAACAAGTTGTTATACCAAGAATTGATTTGGCTCCAAGTGAGAGTCTTTTATGCTTCAAAGGAGACAATTTCCCATCATCATGACATTTGCTATGACAATCAATAAATCACAAGGACAAACTTCAAGTCAGTTGGAGTCTTTTTAGAGTTACCAGTATTTGGCCATGGACAACTCCATGTGGCATTTTCCAGCTGCAAAAATCCAGAAAGTATTAACGTTTTAGTGAAAAAAAAACAGAAAGCCAGGTTGATCTGTTAAATGATGGGAGAATTTTCACTAAAAATATAGTTTATTATGAGGTGCTGTAAGTTCAACAACAAAAGGAAAAGAAATTTAAAAAAAAGTCAAACAAGAAAATTATAACTAACATTGAAAAGCTAGAAAGTCTGTTGGACTATTTTTAGAGTAGCCACTATTTGTCCAGAGAGAACTCAATGTTCCATTTGTACTAATTAACGTTTGGAAGTGAGTATCAGTTATTAAACGATGCAAAAGTGAAATACTATTTGCACCACAACAACTATATATGCTATTTTCATACATTTAAAGTTAAGCGGTTATTAAAGAATGTTACGGTTTGTAATGTAAAGATTGTATCTTAGATGAAAAAATCATTACCCAGTGCTTCCCAAACAGGTTGGCAAAAAGCAACAAAGAGGTTCAGAAATAAAAACAAAACTCTGTTAACATAGGTGAGGCACAGACAGGCTAAATGCCCTGTGCATTACTCAGTTCACACAGTCTAACTGTGAGGAATTGACTCTGCTGGGTTTTGAACCCTGGTCCCCAGGATGCTGAACCTCTTCCCTACCACTGCGCCAGCCTGCCTTTGTGAATTTCCTTGAGATCTGATAAACCTTGTCTCTTCAGCTGTGTCTGGTCAGGTGTCTGGTCCTTGGCCTATATAAGGCACTTCCCGTCTATGTACCTTGCCAGATTATTGTGGTTCCTGTTCCCTTCAATAAAGCTTGTTCCTGTTTCACCTAAAAGTTGCTGAATTAGATCATTGCTGACCTAGGCTGCTGGTCTCCAAAACCTTGTGATACCTATATCATTACAGAATAATCTGGCCCTTTCATGGAGACCGCTGGGTCAGATTCTGCATTGGCCCAGCAGGTTGCTTTTACTGCAAGAACTGTGCAGACCCAGGCACAGACCATTCAAGTGCTGCAGGACCAGGTAGCTGAACTGCAAAATAAAGTTCAGTCAATGCACAGTGAGTATACCAGCTACAGGGCACGTGATGTTGCGGCTGCTACTGTTACACCTGCACAAGATGCCCGTTTGCCCCTACCAGAAAAGTTTGGAGGAGATCGCAAAAGATTTAGGGGTTTCCTGAATCAATGCCTTTTTCACTTCATGATGTTACCTCACCGTTTTCCATCTGAAAGAGAGAAGGTGGGATTTATTTTCTCCCTATTCAAAGATGAAGCCCTGGCTTGGGGCTCCCCTCTTCTGGAACAGGACAGTCCAGTCTTGGGTAATTTAAATGACTTTCTTGAGGCCATGTGCCTAGTTTTTGATGACCCCAATCGATGTGCTACAGCATAAGCCACTCTCCTTCATTTGCATCAAGGGAGGCGCTCTGTGGCTGAATATGCTGCTGAATTCAGACAGTGGGTTGCTGATACTACCTGGAACCAATCAGCCCAGAGGTTCCACTTCAGAAAAGGTCTCTCAGAAGCTATAAAAGATGAGCTAGTTCGTGTTGATCTTCCTGCTGACTTTGATGCATTTGTGCGTTTGGCTATCCGTATTGATCGGAGACTTTCTGAAAGAAGATTGGAAAGACAGGGCTCTTTTAGACCAAGTGCTACTCCTATTTCCTATTCAAGAATTTCTACTCTGGCCCCACAAACACCTACAGACTCTGAGCCTGAGGCTATGCAGGTAAATCGACGCACTCACAATTTATGCCTGTATTGTGGTAGTGCAGGGCACTATGCCATCAATTGCCCTAGCAAATCCAAAAGAACAATAGCTATGGTGGCTGAGGGTGCACAGATTCGACACCAATCCCAGATTTTAGATCAACTGGATTCTGTCACACAACCCTTATTTTCTCTGGCTCATGGTGAAGAGGGTATGTTGACTCAACATCCTCATTTTGTGGTGCCTATCACGTTGCAATGTGGTGATCGTAAAATTTCAACTACAGCTATGATAGATTCTGGAGCAGGCGGAAACTTTATGGACATCAAATTTGCAGCAGGAAATAGAATTCAGTCTATCCCTAATTCTTCACCTGTGTTAACGGAGACAGTAGACGGTTCTCCACTTACGTCAGGCCCGCTTACACATGAGACTGTGCCCTTAAAGTTGACTCTGGAATTTAATCACCATGAGGCTATATCTTTCCACCTAATTTCCTCAACACAGTTTCCAGTGATTTTGGGGGTACCTTGGCTTGCTCTGCATAACCCACAGATTGATTGGAAGACCAGAACACTGCTTAATGAATTGTCAACCCTCTAAGGTAACACCTGTTGCCCCAACAATTAATGAAATGGCTGCTACAAACTTGACTAAGCTTCCTCTACAATACCGGGATTTTGCAGATGTCTGTGATTAGAAGAATGCTGATCAGCTTCCACCCCACAGGCCTTATGATTGCCCAATAGAGCTGTTACCTGGGGCTGCTATCCCATTTGGCCGTATATATTCCCTTTCTGAGCCTGAATTGAAAGCTCTTCGTGAATACATACAAGAAAATCTTGCCAAAGGCTTTATTCGACCATCTAATTCCCCAGCAGGAGCTCCTATATTGTTTGTAGAAAAGAAAGATGGCAGCCTATGGCCATGCGTTGACTACAGGGACATTAATAACATCACTGTTAAAAACAGCTAACCCTTGCCTCTCATTCCTGAACTTTTGGAGAGACTTCGCTCAGCTAAAATATTTACAAAGCTTGATCTCTGGGGGGCATATAATCTGGTTCGCATAAGACCAAATGATGAATGGAAAACAGCTTTCAGAACCAGGTACGGGCATTAGACATGGGATGAGGAAGAAGGACATGGGATGCAGGAAAGACATGGGATGAGGAAGTGATCAGTGAGCACTGTGTACTGTACTCTAGGTCCTAAGGGCCAATCTGTGAATTGCAGCATTTTATTTGAAGCCAAAAAAAAGTATTTTTAGGGGTATTGAAGATTAAAAAAATGGACACCCCTCAAAGGGAACTGCCTAGTTTGCCTAATTGGGTAATCCGGCCATGCTTATATATAACGTATTGGTCCGAATATAAGCCGCACCCGCATATAAGCCGCACCCGTAAAGTTCAAGGGGAAAAAATAGAAAAAAGATAGTACTCAAATATAAGCCACACCCGTAAAATTGGAGAGAAAAAGACTCACAAAGTGATCAGCCATTGCAAGAAACAGGCTTTCTAATTAGCACTGTAGCTTCTTTTGCAGGTTACAGACTTTACAGGACGTTAGAATCACTAAAACCGTAAATCGCTATTCAATACCGCAGTCTAAAGCATGAAAATCGGCACCCTTTACTCGCAATTGCGCAAATTGGCAGTCATTTTGCATCCGCGAATAGAAGCCGCACACGTAACAAGCAAAGTTCGCAAATCAACAATGATTTTTTTGCGGTTGCGAATATAAGCCGCACTTGTAACTTGCAAGCTAAAAAATCGGAAAAAAGGTGTGGCTTATATTCGGACCAATACGGTACGCAAAATATATAAAACCCTGTGCAGAGAATATGGTTATGATTGTTGTTGTTAATTAAGCTTATCCATAAGGTTTTCATGGCAAAGATACTGGAGTGGGTTACCAGTTCCTTCTTCAGTGGACCACGATTTGTCTGATCTCTCTGCTATGACCTGCCCATCTTGGGTGACCCTACATGGTATCGCTCACAGTTTCATTGAGATACACAAGCCCCTTCACCAAGACAAGGTAGTGATCTAGAAGGTGATTAACTGCATACATTTCCTGTATTCCAACATATTCACTACAGAATATGTTGGAGTTTTATAAAAAAAAAAAAAGAAAGTATAATCCACTATAATAGTTTTCATCTTGTGAGTAACCCTTGCCTCTCATTCCTGAACTTTTGGAGAGACTTCGCTCAGCTAAAATATTTACAAAGCTTGATCTCTGGGGGGCATATAATCTGATTCGCATAAGACCAAATGATGAATGGAAAACAGCTTTCAGAACCAGGTACGGGCATTACGAATATCTAGTAATGCCATTTGGGCTTTGTAATGCCCCTGCAACTTTCCAGCATCTTATCAATGATGTACTACGAGATCTTCTGGATCAGTTTGTTGTCCTAATATTTTCTGATAATATTGAAAACCACAGAAAACAGGTCCGTATAGTTCTGGAGCGCCTTCGTACCCACCACCTATACATTAAACTGTAAAAATGTGAGTTTGAACAAACAGAAATTCAATTCCTGGGGTATGTAATAACTCCTAAAGGTTTATGTATGGATTCAAGTAAAATTAAAGCTGTGCTGGACTGGCCCATCCCCAAGAATGAAAAAGATATTCAGAGATTTGTGGGGTTTGCCAATTTTTACAGGCGTTTCATTAAGAATTTCTCTGCCGTTATTACACCGATCACTGAACTTACACGTAAAGGGACTCCTTTTCAGTGGTCCGATAAAGACTTTGTTTACATCTGCCCCCGTCCTGGTACATCCTCAGCTGGAATTACCATTTATTGTGGAAGTTGATGCTTCTGATTCGGCTGTTGGTGCTATACTGTCTCAAAGAACTGGACCTAAGATGCTGTTACATCCGTGTGCCTTCTATTCCCGCCAGATGGTGCCAGCAGAAAGAAACTATGACATAGGGAATAAAGAACTATTGGCTATAAAAGCTGCCTTCACCGACTGGAGACATCTCTTGGAGGGAGCTACCCATCCAATTACTGTCCTCACAGATCACAAAAATCTGGAATGTATTCGATCAGCTAAGAGACTGTCAGCCAGACAAGCACGCTGGTCCCTATTCTTCTCGAGGTTTAATTTTTTGGTTACATACCGTAAGAATGGTAAGGCGGATAACCAAGACCACCATCTTGCCGGAGGATATATTTATTGGAGTTACATCTCCTTCTGATCTGATGTCTCGCATTAAAAAGGGCTACGCTGAAGATTCAGTTCTTCGTGATCCTCCTCGTGATCTCCATATGACGATGCTTAATGGGTTTTGGATTTTTCAACAACGTCTGTTTGCTCGGAGTCAGTGCGACTGGACCTTTTACGTCTCTAACACGACTCAAAACCAGCAGGTCATCCAGGAATCCGAAAGACACAAGAGTTACTCGCCCAATCTTTTTGGTGGCCCAAGTATTATGAGGATGTTAAGAAGTATGTGTCCTCTTGTGATGTATGTGCCAGACATAAGACTCCTCGCTCATCCCCTGTTGGCTTGCTTCAGCCTCTTCCAATTCCTCATCGTCCCTGGGGATCTATATCCATGGACTTTATTGTGGAACTACCTCCCTCTAAGGAACACACTACCATTCTTGTTGTTGTGTACAGGTTAACTAAGATGGGTCATTTCATACCAGCTCGGGGTCTCCCTTCAGCTAAACAGACGGCTGACCTGGTTATTCAGGAAATATTTTGCTTGCATGGAGTGCTTGATGAAGTAGTTTCTGACAGGGGAGTGCAGTTTACATCTCGTTTTTGGAAATATTTTTGCTCTAATCTAGGTATTAATGTAAATCTGTCGTCAGCTTTTCATCCACAAAGTAATGGACAGACTGAGCGAACCAACCAGACTTTAGAGCAATATTTGCGGTGCTATATTAGTTACCTGCAGGATGACTGGCTGGATTTTCTACCCACGGCGGAGTTTGCCTATAACAATGCTCCACTTCTCTGAGCCCATTTTTTGCCAACTATGGTTACCATCCAACCTTTCTAGTGAGTCTCCCAATTACTACTTCCATTCCTGCAGTCACTGATCGACTAACCACCTTACGAGATTCCCAAGACCTGTTGAAGGAGACTCTTTCGGAGGCTCAGGAATGTTACAAGAGAGCTGCTGATAGGCATAGAACGGAGGCCCCAGTTTATCATGTTGGTGACAAGGTTTGGCTGTCAACAAGGAATCTTAATCTTAGGGTTCCTTCTCATAAATTGGGTCAGAGGTTCATGGGACCTTTTGAGATCATCGCTCAGATCAATGCTGTCCTTTGCAACTTCAAGATTCCATGAGAATACATCCAGTGTTTCATGTTGCACTGCTGAAACCTTTCCATGACAACACTTTCCCTTGCCAAGCCCTGCCTGCCCCACCTCCAGTCCTCGGGGATGGTGAGGATGAATACGAGGTGGAGAAAATTCTGGACTCCAGGATCTTCCGCAACAAGTTTCAGTATCTGGTTCGTTGGAAAGGCTATGGCGAGGAGGATAGTTCGTGGGAACCAGTGGACAATATTCATGCTCCTGATCTTCTTCGGTCTTTTCATGTGCAGTACCCTGTTAAACCGGGTAATAGGGCATCCAGAGGCTGCACCTATAGAGGCGGGGGTTATGTGAGGAATTGACTCTGCTGGGTTTTGAACCCTGGTCCCCAGGCTGCTGAACCTTTTCCCTACCACTGCGCCAGCCTGCCTTTGTGAATTTCCTTGAGATCTGATAAACCTTGACTCTGCTAGCAATAGTATCAGTGACTAGTCTCTTCAGCTGTGTCTGGTCAGGTGTCTGGTCCTTGGCCTATATAAGGCACTTCCTGTCTATGTACCTTGCCAGATTATTGTGGTTCCTGTTCCCTTCAATAAAGCTTGTTCCTGTTTCATCTACAAGTTGCTAAATTGGATCATTGTTGACCTAGGCTGCTGGTCTCCAAAACCTTGTGATTCCTATATCATTACACTCACATTCATATTACAACCTGTATGGGTACCATTGAATCTACTTAGCACTTGCATTGTATTTAGTTATCAGTTTAAATGTATGGATTTTGGGGGGTTAGGGGATGTTAGTAGGGGGAATATTGCATTTTAACAGACTTCTAATGTATAATTAAGGAGAAAGTATTGATCAAGGGAGTAAGCCGATCGCCAGTATCTGGGGTCAGGAAGGAATATTTTTTTTCCCAAATTGAGACAATTGGCTAAGTTTCACTTGGCATGTTTGCCTTCCTCTGGATTCAATATTGCAAAAAAATTATAAATTGTTTAAAAATAAGTTTACACTTTCGTCAAATATTCATGTATATGATACAATAAAAAAAAATTACTATTTAAAAAAATTATGGTTTCTGAGTTAAAAAAAGATGTTATAACAATAAATATATTGACTAATTATTCAAATAATTGTTGTCCTTTTTCATACAAAGGAAATTGCACATGGAAAAATACAGGTAATAAGAATAAACAAAAGAAAAAAAAGGGCAATTTACAAAAAAAACACATCATGTCATTTTTTTACGTCATTTTTTGATAGGCAAGTTGCTCGTATTATATAATACACAAAATTAAAAGTTATTTTTTTTAATAATATTCCTCTCTGAAAAAAACACAATATGCCAGCACCCTTCAAGACAAATGAGCCCGTCGTCACCCAGGTCTAACATTTCTGGGAAACCTTTCAGATCTCCTGCTAGAGTGCAATGCCCAACAGCCGCTGATGACTAGCCACCCTGATGAAGCCCCTATACCTCCATTCTACCTTCTTTTCCTTCCTCCATGCTCCAAGGTCTTCCCTTCCACCTTATCCAAAAGTGGTATGTCATCTTCTTCACCAGACAGCATTGATAAAGCAGTTACTTTGGTAAAGCGAGCAGGTTTTGGAGCTTAACTGGCAAACCAAGATATTCATGCGTCTTTTCACTTACTCCGCCGTCATAAAAATAGTCAGCAACTCTTTGCATGCCAATTTGACAGGACATTTTAAGTTGACATGACTCTTCCTATGGGATGATTGGTTTCCTGATCTTGTTCCATTTCCTGCTCTTTTCTTGAATGGGCCGTTAGCATCATTTTTGGAAAATCCAGTTCTGTTCTCTACCTGGATGATTTCTTGTTTTTAGGCACCTTTGGTTTTTTTAGCCTGTGTTTTTTTTAGCAATTGATTAAAACACTGGCTGCAACCTTGGATGTCCCCCTATCAGCTGATAAATTGGAGGGTCCTGTTTGCTGTTTCCAATTCTTGGAAATTATCTTTGATTCAAATATTACGGAATGTAGGCTTCCAGAGGATAAATTATGCACTTTGGGCTTAGACTTATAGTCTATGCTATGAACTCCTGGGCAAACTAAAGTTTCCATGCCGCATCACGATATCAGGATATGAGTATCCTTGTTAAAAAAGTAAATGGCTAATCCTTCATTAGAGCTGAAGTGCAGACACATACAGAACTTCAGCTGTTCACGGACACTACCAGGTCAGTTGGCCTCTGTATATTCTTCCAAGCCCTATGGTGTGCAGAGAATTGATCTCAGAAGTGGATTCTGGGAGTGATGACTAGGAACTTAGCATTTTTAGAACTCTTCCTTATAGTACTTGCTATTTTTCTTTGCGAAGATAAGTTTCAGGAAAAACAGGTTATATTTTTCTCTGACAATTTAGTTTGGTTCAAGTCATTAATACCCAGTGTGCATCATCCATCCCAGTAGACAGGCTATTAAGGCATCTTTTGCTTTGCAGCCTGGAACTTAACATGCAAAGCATAAGATGCCTCAATAGCCTGATCAGGGAGTCAGCAATGGAGTTCCCACTTCTATTGCTGACTCTCTTTCAGCTGGACAAGTTCTGACAGTTGGCTCCAGGAGCAGTAGAGACTTGTCTTCCCATTTCATGTCATTTTTCGGACCTCTGCCAGAAATAGCCAGGCTACTCTGTAATTCTTTAGCCATGTCTACCTGGGCAGCTTATCAGAGCACTTGGCATGAATGGTCACAGTTAGAGTCTTGAGCTTCATTTTCCATCACTCTTATAATAGAATCCATCTGTTGTTGTGGTTCCTGCTGCTATACCAAGAGCAGGGTATATCTCACTCCACTATCGACAAACACATGACAGCTCTTTCCTTCTGGTTTAAGATGCAAGGGTTGGAAGATATGACACAGTCTTTTGTGGTGAAACAGATGGTTAAGGGTCTTAAAAGGAGTAAAGCTTTAATTACAGATTGCCTATTTCCTTTTTACTGTTGTTAAAGTTTATGACTGCGTATTTGGAAATCTGTTTTAATCATTTTGAAGTGTGTTTATTTCAAACTGCTTTCTCTCTGACCTTTGTTTGGAGCATTCAGAATTGGCAAATTGGTGAGAGCTAGCAAGTCAGTTCCTGGTGGTATTACTTGCAGGGCATATGTCTGATGAGGGTTCCAATTTTACCACATTATTCCCTAAATCCAAAACAGGAGGCCGCAGGAAAGCAGCGTTTTATTTGATCCACTGGAGGAGATGCATGTCCTTGTCTTCTCCTTTGTTCTTTCCTTCTAATCTGGCCTGCTGTTGGCGGCCCAGTATTTATCCATGCTGATGGCTGGTCACCCTACCAAATTGCAATTTATCAGAGTATAGAAGCTTTGTCAGCAGTATTTAGGTTATAATGGGGCTGATTTTAGCTCTCATTCGTTCCGTATTCGGGTGGCCATAGAGGCTCCTTAGATGATGTGGTGATTTGTAATATAAATACCGGATTACCTTATATTAAAGAAAAAAACATGTTTTGCTTCTTTCAAAAATGTATATTTCCCACTAGCCTTATTCTTTGCATTATTTGCTAAAAGAAATAGGTTAAATTTTAAATTGTAAACAAATAAATGAAAACGCTAAACCGGAACCGGGAGTGACATGTGAAGACAGGAAACCAGAAGTGACGTATCGCACTGGAACCGGAAGTGACGTCATGATGACGCTAAAGCTTTATCCACTATATGAAGCCAGCCAAAGCAACAGTGAAACACTCTTGGAGCCTTTGACAAAGTCACTTTAAGTGAAGAAACCGGTCAGGACTCTCCCTATCCACATGCAGGACAACAGGAACAATGGACCACTGATTTTTGAAGGAACGATATTGTAATTAAGACACACCTTTCCTGTTTTTTGTGCAAGTACATTTGTATGATGCTGACCGCGATGCTCTTGATTAATGAGGAAACTCGCCTTGCTGATAGTCAGTTACCTACTTATAACAATATATACAGGGGGTTGTGAATTAGGAATGTATTACAGATTGGATATACAGTACATTAATATACCTTATCACAAGTCCTTCCTTTTTGTCCACATATTTTGATTATTTTTATGATGTCCATGTAAGTGTGTAGAATATTATTTTTTATTAATTCTTCTCCCATCACTTTTTCTGTGTTTTTAAAATAGAATGAGCCTCTAATTTAGGCATACCAAGGATTTGTCTTGACTAAAATGAGGTTTGCCTTCAATCATTAAACATAGCACTTGTATATACTAGCAGTATCAATTAGCAGAGCAAGTCACTTAGCTATAAAGTGTGCATTTGTTTAGCACACTGAATAAGAACATATTCACTATAAGTAGAAAGTTTATTTGCAACTTTTTAAACTGTATATACACGTTTCTAAGTATATATTGCACTCCATATAATTTTTTGTACATCACACTAGTCATTTGATATTTATTTATTTATTTTATTTATTGACCTTATACAACATCACTAATTTCAACACAAATCTATGCCTGTTAATTTATAGTTATTCTGTTGGTATAACACTGGAGCATTAGACTCCAATAGTATATTTATTGGTTACACAATATACTTTATGTAAAGGCATTTGCATTTCCTCGTTTATATCATATTCTATAGTAATAAACTAGAATATTACCCTAATATTGAGACTGTTTTTAAGTGTAGCGCATCTTCAAATTCCCTAATAAAGATTATATAAACTAACCTCATAATTTTTATCTAGCTCTTCCTAATCTTCTTTTTCTCAAATCATTTTAGGTCAATTAACCATATTTTTGGCCTTTATATAATTATGCTTTGGTACTCACACATTCATTTATTACACCCATTATTAAGATTATTTTGTCAATATTTTTTAAGATAAAATTTTATCACAGTTATCCTGTAACAAGATAATGACACCTGTTTAGGTTTGCATTATGTAAATGACTCTTTCGAACACATGTGGAAAGGACTAATACAGGAAAGTAGAGAAAATAACAAAATAATGCTGAAAGTAAGTAGTACTCTTACAAATGAACAATGCAATACAAGTGATTATCAAATATTAGATTATTATACTTAAATCATGCATAATTATATTGATGTAAAACATTTACAGTCTTAATGTGATTCAGCAAATTTAAAAGCGCTCTATTTAAGCACACAGCATATTTTTTTTACAGAAGTTTTTAGTTCGTGAACTTCTATCCAAAAGCAAGGTCTTCATGAACTAAAAACTTCTGTAAAAAAAATATGCTATGTGCTTAAATAGAGCCCTTTTAAATTTGTAGAATCACAATTTAATAAGGCTGTTAGAAAGTAAAACATGGAGTCTTTACATATAACTTTTCAATGCAATTATTCATTACTGAGGTATTGTGAAACATTTGCTTTGATATCATGTTTTCATTTTGGAGTGAAGAGAGGGGAAATGGAGTAGTGGGAGAGGGGAAAGCCATTCCTGCTCAGAGTTTGCTGTGTGATCACCATCAAGAAATTGCAGGGACACAGCTGGCACAAGATTATTTCTCTTAATGGCAATTTTATGTAGTGTGTTCACTAAAACCAAGTGACTAGTTGATATTAGAGCCAGAGGGTCTTATACCCATGATATTGCATTCGCAAGTTCTCATAGAAAGATTGCTTTAAGTTGACAATTTATTTTATAGTAATTTATCGAATCAGGCCTATATGCTTTACAATACTTCACTATATTCTGCTATTCATAAAGATCATGCATTAACCCTAGATAGATTGTCTGTATATTGATGTTCCATCCTGTAATACTTTTCAACATATTATATAGGAAACAACACAGCCTTAGGCAAGGACAGCTAGAATCTATATATAGGACTATTCCCTTAACAATATCTATATACTGTATCATGTATCACTTAGTGAGTTATGTATATATCTGAGTACCGGTACATGGTGCAATAAAGACTAAAAATAACAAAAGTGGAACAAAGATGATATTTTTAATGAGATAACCGATGAAAAAATGAAGCATGCTTCAAAAAGACAGAGATTAATCCCAGTTCCTGGGAAATAGATGGGGAAGAAGTAGAAGCAGTGACAGATTTTATTTTCCTGGGCTCCAAGATCTCTGCAGATGGTGATTGCATCATGAAATTAAAAGACATTTGCTTCTGAGAAAGAAAGATATTACAGGTCTGGACAAGCTATCAAAAAGTAAAGATATTACACTATCAACAAAGGTCTGCAGAGTAAGAACTATGGTATTCCTGGTAGTAACATACGGATGTGAGGGCTGGATGATAGAGAAGGCTCAGAGCCGTAGAAATGATGCCTTTGAATTGTGGTGCTAGAGAAAACTGCTTGGATTGCAAGAAGATCCAGCCTATCAATACAACAGGAAACCGAGCCAAACTGTTCACTGGAAGGTTTGATCATGAGGCTATAGCTCTAATATTTTGGCAATATCATAAGAAGACAAGATTCCTTGGAGAAAATTCTGATGCTGGGAAAGATTGAAGGCACAAGAAGAAGGGGACGACAGAGGAATGGATATACAAGGTCATTCAAGCAATGAACGTGAGTTTGAGGGAGTTTAGAGAGGCGGTGGCCATCTATTTGCTGCTGTCCACCAGGTCAGGGAGAGTCAGACATGACTGAATGTCTGAACAATAACAATACTTGCATTTACCCATTGTGTTTACGTATATATTTAAAATAATTATTTTCATATCTCTTAAAAAATTTAAATTATAGGTAGTCACAAGCAGAGTTTATCAATTGATAAACTGAAGCTGTGAGCAATACCATGTAGGCTCACCCAGCATGGGCAGGTCATAGCAGAGAGTTTGGACAAATTGCGGTCAACTGGAGAAGGAACTGGCAACCCACTTTAGTATCTTTGCCATGAAAACCTTATGGATGAGCAAAAAGAGACACAAGATGGGCCTGGCATGATGCAGCCCATAGGGTCACGGAGAGTTGGACATGACTGAACAACAAAAGTGGAGTAATTAGCAATGGTTACAATCTATCAGAAAAATAAGAACAAGAACCGCAAGTGAGGATTTTCACCAAAGATAATATTTATTGTATAATGTGATATGAATATAGGGATAGTCTTAACAATGAAAGCTCACATAGCTCTAAGACAACACTTAGTTGTTTTTTAACATATGTAAAGTTCCTGTACACATAATGAAAATGTTTGAAAACATATAAGAAGGGCCAAAAATTAGGTTTTACTCGTAAACACATTCTTACCTGAGTTTACAAAACATACAACATCTTGTTGTATAAACCCAACAGCTTGAGAAAACCTGCTTTGTCACCTTGTACACTTCAATGCATTTACATTTTATTTATGGTATTTTGCATTGTTTGCACTGCTTTGTGGTAATTATAGTGACCTATATGTCTTTATAATTACCAAATACAGTACCCACATTATGTTTTCTGCTAAATTCATTAATTCTGAATACGTATCTTTTTGTTTACTTAATTTGTTTTCTTTGAATTTGCAGTTATTAGACAGAAATCTGAATTCTTTCTTTTCTTATTTTGTGATCCTGAAATAGCTTTTCTGCTCCTCTGGTATCCTCTGGGATTTCTTCAAAGTTCAATCAATAATGCTGGCTTTAGTCCATTTGCTAATATGTGGTTTGTACTTAAAAGAAGTTCTAAGTGTTATAAATAATATACAGGTTGTACCTCTTAGATTTTAATCTAAAGATGTTTGTTTCTAGTTTACTGTTGTTTTGTGTTGTTCAGAGTTCAGTTGCAATTATTTATTGTCATTTAGGTAATCAAGGTAATTTTACGCCAGTACTTGATTTAAAGATCGACTGAAACCATACATTTTTCAACTTATAGGAACACTGAAGTCAGAAATGTAACATTTTACATTTAAAAAAGCAGGTTTTAAACATTACATTTTAGCATAAAAAATGAATGCTATACATGTTGAAAAATTGCCTTTTAATCCCTGTAAAAATAGCTTTTAGAAAATAGTCAGGACCTCCTCCTAAAAGCTTTTCAGTTGTATTGCCTTCAGCCACTAGAGGGAGTAGCTGATCTTTTCACTCAGCTTCATAACTTGACTGGTGCACTACCTTGATGTAGGAAGTTATGTTTTTCCAAAAGAGCAGCACTTATTTTCCACACAATTTTTGTAAGATTTAAAACCTACTTTTTTTAAAGAAATAACAGGTAATCTGTGACTTGAGTATTTATATGCAGCAGGTAAACTACATTCATATTCATAAATGCAAGTATGTATGTTAAACAATTACTTTTATCAGACAGACTAGGAGGATCATCTAAAGTGACTTGGCAGACACACAACTGTTAACTTCTTTGATCAAATTAGGTCATAAATTACAAAACAGATCAATGGTGTCTACCCATGAAATACCTTTAAAGATTAGGTCTATTCAGGTTTTTGCACCCTGCACGTCTCAGTTATGTGTGCTTCCCCAATCTTTAACCCCAGTTACTACTCCTATCCTCTTGCTATATGCCAAAATCTTTGTTTAGTTTTATATATATATATATATATATATATATATATATATATATATATATATATATACTGTATTTATCGGCGTATAACACACACCTCATTTTAAGAAGGGAATTTCAGAACAACAAAAAAAATTCAAAATTGAAGCAAAATCCTCAACCTCAACCTCCCTCCTCATCCTCAACCCCCTCCTCAACCTCCCTCCTCATCCTCCCTCCTCAACCCCCTCCTCAAACCCCACATCCTCAACCCCCTCCTCCACCCCATCCTCATTCTCCTTCCTCAACCCCCCTCCTCATCCTCAACCCCCCTCCTCAACCTCCCTCCTCATCCTCAACCCCCCTCCTCATCCTCAACCCCCTCCTCAACCTCCCTCCTCATCCTCCCTCCTCAACCCGCCCATCCTCAACCCCCTCCTCAACCTCCCTCCTCAAACCCCCTTCCCGACCACATCCTCAAATCCCCTCTACCCCCCTCCTCAACCCCCCCATCCTCATCCTCCTTCCTTAACCCCCCTATCCTCAACCCCCCTCCTGAACCTCAACCCCCCTCCTCAACCTCCCTCCTCATCCTCAACCCCCCTCCTCATCCTCAACCTCACTCCTCATCCTCAACCCCCTCCTCAACCTCCCTCCTCATCCTCCCTCCTCATCCTCTACCTATCTCCTCATCCTCAACCTCACTCCTCATCCTCAACCCCCTCCTCAACCTCCCTCCTCATCCTCCCTCCTCATCCTCTACCTCCCTCCTCAACCTCAACCTCCCTCCTCATCCTCAACCCCCTCCTCAACCTCCCTCCTCATCCTCCCTCCTCAAACCCCACATCCTCAACCCCCTCCTCCACCCCATCCTCATTCTCCTTCCTCAACCCCCCTCCTCAACCTCAACCCCCCTCCTCAACCTCCCTCCTCATCCTCAACCCCCCTCCTCATCCTCAACCCCCTCCTCAACCTCCCTCCTCAACGGAGCAGAAGCAGGTAAGTGAGGGGGAGGTATTTAGGGGGGTTTAGGTTGAGGAGGAGGGGGGTTTAGGTTGAGGAGGGGGGTTAGAATGCTGAGGGGGTTTAGAATGAGGAGGGAGGTTGAGGATGAGGAGGGGGGAGGGAATATCGGCGTATAACACGCACCTATCATTTGCCCCCTATTTTCAGGGAGAAAAAGTGCGTGTTATACGCCTATAAATACGGTATATATATATATATATATATATATATATATATATATATATATAGTAAATAAATAGTACATTTGTGTTTACATTTGAACCTATTTCCTGCTCAGAATTCCGAGAAATACAGTAATTACACTGCATTCTGGGGAACTGAGCAGGGATATGCCAATGTGCCCAAAAAAGCTTTAATACAAATACTATTTCAAACATGGCTCCTTTTTAGAATTTGCCTGCTCTATTATACCAGGAAACCTACATACATATATATATATATATATATATATATATATATATATATATATATATATATATATATATATATATATATATATAGTAAACTCTGGCACCCATGGCGATTAGTAGATGCTGGTTGCTTGAGAGTTATTATTAAACGAGGCCTAGATTAGCTGCACATAGGATGCTCTGCTAAGTATATTTGTCAGTGAGGGCTGTTCTAGCAGCAGCAGCTTTCACTCCTCACTTACACACAGGTACATTTGAGTGTGCGCTGCTGAACCAGGGAAATGTAATGCCAACACTGCACTGGCTCCTTCCAGGTAAAACTGAATTGCAGAGACATACAGTGCATGCAATCTAGGTGCCTGTAAGCATTTTGTGGTATGACAACCTGGCTCCTAGCATTTGCTGAGACCTGTAAAATATAATTTTTAATTTAAAGTACAATATAAAAAAAAATCTGGTTGCATGAGAGTTCTGGTTGCTTGAGTTCTGGTTAACTGAGAGTCTACTGTATACACACATATATATGTATATATTTAGATGTATAATGACATGTCACTGTGTATAGACATTTCTGTGAATATAAATAAATTATTCCATATTTAGATAGCCCGCCTTGTGGGCACAGGTCTAAACACACCAATGGTGAAGTACCTTAAAGCCTTTCTAAAGCACATTTTAAAATTAAAAATGTAATAAATTAAATGATACATAATATTAGGGTAAACATATAATTCTATTCAATACTTAAATGAAAGTCACACAGTCCGAATACAATACTGTTTTATAATAATTGGAGATATTACTTATCTATTAGGTTTAATGCATCACTAATATATTGCCCCTGTGTAGCGGAACCCATCACTGTTTTAAACTGTTTTATGATTATTATGGTTAAAATATGATCCTACTATATGTATGTTGGTTGATGTTCTACAGAATATATTGGCTCAGAATATTAGCCAGACTTTTGCAGACCTAGGCTAATAGATAATCCTGTTACAGAGATTCAAGAGATAAGAAAGTTGTAAAGGATCCTTGCATTTTCCAAAGTGTTTTCATTCTCTGATAAAAGAAGAATGATCTAATTAATGTCTGATTGTATCCAAGTTGCCAGGGAGGTGTGACTCACCTATTGTCCTATATGTGTATTGTATGGGGGATATGTGCAATGTCTGTGTGTTATGTGTAAAAACATACTTTTACTAACTTTTGAACCCCTGGTCTGATTCATGCCATTTTTTGTATATGTTGTTCCCCTGGGTGAGAGATATTGAATGGTGCGGGACTTAAAGGTGTACCCCCGGTATTTGGGGTACATCCAGAATGTGGTTAAAATTGTGTCTGTTTTAATTGTGTTACCTGTTATCTGAGGGGAGGAGACGTGGGGGTTGAACCATGTATATAATTGGCTAGGACGCATCCATCAACGGAGGTACCCGGTCGGGGTGCCAGTAGATCCGTTACATTGGTGGCAGTGGTGGGATGGCGTCCTAGTAAGAGGAAAAGCAGCACGGAGACACCGGTAACGTTTGGAGTTACAAATTGAGGGCAACGCTAGTATCCGTACAGCGCCCCTGGCTACAGCAGGATGGAACCGGCTAGTTTTCAGACAGCTTTTCATGATGAGGAGGAGGAGGCGGCCGCGGACTACAGGGATGCAGACAGAAAGGAACTCTGGTATGATGCCCTGGAAGATGCCCAATGGCGGCGAGGTGAGAGTCTCCCCAGTGATGAGCAGCGGCTACAGAAGCGTGTGGCGATGCGGATGTATCTATTGGGAGAGCAGCCCCTGGATGAGTGGGTGACAAGACTAGAAACCCTGGTATGGCGTGAGCTCTGGCTAGACAACGCATACCAGGCCCTCTGGTGGCATACCGTTCGACTTACCCCCTGGACGTCTGAACACGACTTACCGGAGGGGGATGATTATGATGGCCCGGGTTTATTATGGGATGCCTTGGAGGACGATATTGATCTTGGCAGCACGGAGGGGTCTAGGTTTTGGGACATCTACGACTACCGGATGGGCATGTATGTCTGGGATGACGAAGGCGAGGTGAGCAAAGACATGACCCACCTGGTAACAAGAGAGTGGGAGCTGGAGCAGGACTACCAACACCTGCTCAGCCTTGTGCAGCCCCAACCTACTCGACAAGCAGAACCAGACTTCATTGACTGGTCCTGGGATGACCTCCAGATGGCAGGTAGAGATGGGACCGAGGTCTCTCTACCGGCCCTACAGAGGGCAGAAGGTGTCGTCCTTCCCCTCCAGCGGCAGTGTGAACCCCAGGGGGCAGAAGGTGTCGTCCTTCCCCCCCAGCAGCAGTGTGAACCCCAGGGGGCAGAAGGTGTCGTCCTTCCCCCCCAGCAGCAGTGTGAACCCCAGGGGGCAGAAGGTGTCGTCCTTCCCTCCCAGCGGCAGTGTGAACCCCAGGGGGCAGAAGGTGTCATCCTTCCCCCCCAGCGGCAGTGTGAACCCCAGGGGGCAGAAGGTGTCATCCTTCCCCCCCAGCGGCAGTGTGAACCCCAGGGGGCAGAAGGTGTCGTCCTTCCCCCCCAGCGGCAGTGTGAACCCCAGGGGGCAGAAGGTGTCGTCCTTCCCCCCCAGCGGCAGTGTGAACCCCAGGGGGCAGAAGGTGTCGTCCTTTCCCCCCAGCGGCAGTGTAAACCCCAGGGGGCAGAAGGTGTCGTCCTTCCCCCCCAGTGGCAGTGTGAACCCCAGGGAGCAGAAGGTGTCGTCCTTCCCCCCCAGCGGCAGTGTGAACCCCAGGGGGCAGAAGGTGTTGTCCTTGCCCCCCAGCGGCAGTGTGAACCCCAGGGGGAAGAAGGTGTCGTCCTTTCCCCCAGTGGCAGTGTGAACCCCAGGGGGCAGAAGGTGTCGTCCTTCCCCCCCAGCGGCAGTGTGAACCCCAGGGGGCAGAAGGTGTCGTCCTTCCCCCCCAGCGGCAGTGTGAACCACAGGGGGCAGAAGGTGTCGTCCTTCCTCCCCAGCGACAGTTTACCCTGACAAGGGGAGATACCAATCTCCCAGACGGCGCAGATGGGACCATGGTCTCTGCGCCCACAGCCTGTCCAGATCCCCAACTACCCTCACTGGGACAACCGGAGGAGGGGGTAAGTACAAATTCCCCTCCCCAGCTAACTTCTAATGTGGCCCCAGGGTTAACAGAGGAAATGTTAACCCCCACTGACCCCCACGTTTCCCTGGCTACTGAGTCGGAATATGTCCCAAGTACCCCAGCAGAAGAGCTGACAGCGGGGCAGAGTGCAGTCGGCCTCTGCCCTCCCTTTGTCCCTTGTACAGAGCAGGATGTCCTGCAGGTTATACCAGCAGAAGAGCTGGCATCAGGGCAGAGTGCCGCTGGCCTCTGCCCCTCAAGTCCCCTCAGCGTGTTGCCCCATCACCACAGCAAAATATCCAGGTACCTGGTTAGACTTCCCCCCAAAGGAGAGATGTGTGACGAAGTGCCCTTCGCCACTTTGGCTTGGAGAGGACTGTTTGCCAGCCTCCTGCCCTGCGACTATGGCCCTGGTACATATTGCCCTTTGGAACCAGTGTTCGGCCATACCAGAGTGTAAGTCACTCATTCTGGCCCTTTACATACAGGGGGGTCATTCTGTACTTGCCCTGTGTGAACCATGATACCCCAGATAACTGTGCCATGAAGCCCATTCATATAATGAAAGACTATGGGAAAGACTTTAGCTACATGGCAATTGAACTGTGTGAAGAGGATCTGAGCGCTATTCAGTGATTTTGTGCGCTCAGATCCCAGCTATCTGGGGATATGGGAAATGTGAGTAAATGTGAATTGCAGTAATGCTGATGGGTTGTCAAACTAGAGAATTGACCAACAAATACTTTTGTCCGGACATCCCCAGGCCGATCCGTTGGGATCAGACCGTGTATGCCGGCTTATGGTCACGGGGGAGGTGTGTAGCGGAACCCATCACTGTTTTAAACTGTTTTATGATTATTATGGTTAAAATATGATCCTACTATAAGTCCTACTATTGATCTTGGCAGCACGGAGGGGTCTAGGTTTTGGGACATCTACGACTACCGGATGGGCATGTATGTCTGGGATGACGAAGGCGAGGTGAGCAAAGACATGACCCACCTGGTAACAAGAGAGTGGGAGCTGGAGCAGGACTACCAACACCTGCTCAGCCTTGTGCAGCCCCAACCTACTCGACAAGCAGAACCAGACTTCATTGACTGGTCCTGGGATGACCTCCAGATGGCAGGTAGAGATGGGACCGAGGTCTCTCTACCGGCCCTACAGAGGGCAGAAGGTGTCGTCCTTCCCCTCCAGCGGCAGTGTGAACCCCAGGGGGCAGAAGGTGTCGTCCTTCCCCCCCAGCAGCAGTGTGAACCCCAGGGGGCAGAAGGTGTCGTCCTTCCCCCCCAGCAGCAGTGTGAACCCCAGGGGGCAGAAGGTGTCGTCCTTCCCTCCCAGCGGCAGTGTGAACCCCAGGGGGCAGAAGGTGTCATCCTTCCCCCCAAGCGGCAGTGTGAACCCCAGGGGGCAGAAGGTGTCGTCCTTCCCCCCCAGCGGCAGTGTGAACCCCAGGGGGCAGAAGGTGTCGTCCTTCCCCCCCAGCGGCAGTGTGAACCCCAGGGGGCAGAAGGTGTCGTCCTTCCCCCCCAGCGGCAGTGTGAACCCCAGGGGGCAGAAGGTGTCGTCCTTTCCCCCCAGCGGCAGTGTGAACCCCAGGGGGCAGAAGGTGTCGTCCTTCCCCCCCAGCGGCAGTGTGAACCCCAGGGAGCAGAAGGTGTCGTCCTTCCCCCCCAGCGGCAGTGTGAACCCCAGGGGGCAGAAGGTGTCGTCCTTGCCCCCCAGCGGCAGTGTGAACCCCAGGGGGAAGAAGGTGTCGTCCTTTCCCCCCAGCGGCAGTGTGAACCCCAGGGGGCAGAAGGTGTCGTCCTTCCCCCCCAGCGGCAGTGTGAACCCCAGGGGGCAGAAGGTGTCGTCCTTCCCCCCCAGCGGCAGTGTGAACCCCAGGGGGCAGAAGGTGTCGTCCTTCCCCCCCAGCGGCAGTGTGAGCCACAGGGGGCAGAAGGTGTCGTCCTTCCTCCCCAGCGACAGTTTACCTTGACAAGGGGAGATACCAATCTCCCAGACGGCGCAGATGGGACCATGGTCTCTGCGCCCACAGCCTGTCCAGATCCCCAACTACCCTCACTGGGACAACCGGAGGAGGGGGTAAGTACAAATTCCCCTCCCCAGCTAACTTCTAATGTGGCCCCAGGGTTAACAGAGGAAATGTTAACCCCCACTGACCCCCACGTTTTCCTGGCTACTGAGTCGGAATATGTCCCAAGTACCCCAGCAGAAGAGCTGACAGCGGGGCAGAGTGCAGTCGGCCTCTGCCCTCCCTTTGTCCCTTGTACAAAGCAGGATGTCCTGCAGGTTATACCAGCAGAAGAGCTGGCATCAGGGCAGAGTGCCGCTGGCCTCTGCCCCTCAAGTCCCCTCAGCGTGTTGCCCCATCACCACAGCAAAATATCCAGGTACCTGGTTAGACTTCCCCCCAAAGGAGAGATGTGTGACGAAGTGCCCTTCGCCACTTTGGCTTGGAGAGGACTGTTTGCCAGCCTCCTGCCCTGCGACTATGGCCCTGGTACATATTGCCCTTTGGAACCAGTGTTCGGCCATACCAGAGTGTAAGTCACTCATTCTGGCCCTTTACATACAGGGGGGTCATTCTGTACTTGCCCTGTGTGAACCATGATACCCCAGATAACTGTGCCATGAAGCCCATTCATATAATGAAAGACTATGGGAAAGACTTTAGCTACATGGCAATTGAACTGTGTGAAGAGGATCTGAGCGCTATTCAGTGATTTTGTGCGCTCAAATCCCAGCTATCTGGGGATATGGGAAATGTGAGTAAATGTGAATTGCAGTAATGCTGATGGGTTGTCAAACTAGAGAATTGACCAACAAATACTTTTGTCCGGACATCCCCAGGCCGATCCGTTGGGATCAGACCGTGTATGCCGGCTTATGGTCACGGGGGAGGTGTGTAGCGGAACCCATCACTGTTTTAAACTGTTTTATGATTATTATGGTTAAAATATGATCCTACTATATGTATGCTGGTTGATGTTCTACAGAATATATTGGCTCAGAATATTAGCCAGACTTTTGCAGACCTAGGCTAATAGATAATCCTGTTACAGAGATTCAAGAGATAAGAAAGTTGTAAAGGATCCTTGCATTTTCCAAAGTGTTTTCATTCTCTGATAAAAGAAGAATGATCTAATTAATGTCTGATTGTATCCAAGTTGCCAGGGAGGTGTGACTCACCTATTGTCCTATATGTGTATTGTATGGGGGATATGTGCAATATCTGTGTGTTATGTGTAAAAACATACTTTTACTAACTTTTGAACCCCTGGTCTGATTCATGCCATTTTTTGTATATGTTGTTCCCCTGGGTGAGAGATATTGAATGGTGCGGGACTTAAAGGTGTACCCCCTGTATTTGGGGTACATCCAGAATGTGGTTAAAATTGTGTCTGTTTTAATTGTGTTACCTGTTATCTGAGGGGAGGAGACGTGGGGGTTGAACCATGTATATAATTGGCTGTTGTGATAATTATGTGGGTGTAGCCCTTCAGAGGGCACCATTGCATAAAAGGAGATTCCCTGTCATTAAAAGTTAGTTCTACTTGACCCTTCAAAACGTAGCCTTGTCTCGTTATTGAAGGGATCGCTATATCATACTGGGGATTGCTATGCTTTTGCATACTCCCTTGAGCTGTAACTACTGAACGCTTGTTCCTGTCGTACTATCCTTGGAGTCTGTGGTGGTTTTGGTGTCCGGTGCAGTGCTTGTAGGCCTCGACGCAAGCTAGGACGCATCCATCAACGGAGGTACCCGGTCGGGGTGCCAGTAGATCCGTTACACCCTGTATGACTGCTATATCAGCACTTGGTATAGCTCGATAAAATGGTGCTAGACAATTGCACTCACTGTTATCAAATTGGGATGTTCATCCACTACTTCATTAGGGTTCTATGTACAAAAGCTTAGTACAGGTGCCACCCAGAGAACATATGGAAGCTTACATGTAATAGATTCCCTTTAATAGGCGTACTCAAAACCCTGATTTGTGCCTTATAATAAACTAGTGTCTTACCCGTCAAAAATGATGGCAATAAAATTGTAATCCTGGCAATGCTGTTTCCCACACAGTACGAGTCTCTGCCTCTCTGAGCACCTTTGGTGCTCATTGTGAGCCCCTCGCTGAGAGCCTTTGGCTCTCCTGCTGTCTACTTTACGGGCGCTCATCGCAAGCCCATCAATGAGTGGCTCTGCCGCTCATTGCAGGCCTTGGCAACCCGCAACTTTCATGCTGTGCAAGGATCATCTTCGGCGCTCATCGCGAGCCCCACGTTAAGCGCCTTTAGCGCTAATTGCAAGACTCTCCCCCCATGAAGTTTACGCGTCTTGCGCTTATTGCAAACATCTCCCCACTCTCTGACCCCTGTGTCTGTTCCCCCAGCTCCCTTCCATGTGTCTGTTTTCCCCTCGCTCCATCCCCCTCCTCTCCCTGCCCTGTGTGTTTTGTTTTTCCTTATTTCACTCCCCTGTGTGTTTTTCCTTCATCTCTCAGCCCTGTGTTTCTTTACACCCTCTCACCCCTCTCCCTCCCCTGTGTCTTTCTCCTCTGTGTCTCTGTTCAAGTTTAGCATGGCTTGCGCCCAGTGCCGTTGCATTTATTTTGAAAGTCCAGCGAGTTGCGCGTTGTTCGGCTGTGTTACTGGCTGTGTATTTTAAGTCCTGCGTGCCTGGCGTTGTTCTGGTAAGTGTTACTGGCTTCGGCCTCGTTTTGATACTGTTACGTTTTTTCGGCCACCATATTTTTCCTCGCTTAGCCGATATTCGATGTCTGAAAAATGGCAATTAATCCAAATATTAGCTTGCAACCTCACTCACAGGCTTCCTGGCTATCCCCCTGTGCTGTGTGTGAGTGTTCAAGTTCATTTTTTTAATTATTTGGCATTTTTTGGGGGTCTTTCAAGTTTAGTGGTTGAAAATGTTGTGGCTGTTAAAGTCATAATTTACTGAAAGTGTTGCATGCCTCGCGATCAGTGACAAAGTGCTCTGTGCTTCAGCACCGATCGCAGACATCGCTATGTGCGTCTGCAATCTCTTTCCATCCGTTATTGGTGTGTAAATTTGTCTCAATTTATGCAGTAACCTCCTGGATGAGTGTCAGCAGCACATGTACATAGTGGCAGCTTAGCACTGAGTGCCTCTGGGTGCCAGAAATATAAATCCACATCAAAATACTCATAAAGGAAAATAAAAAATAATTATTAGTATATGCCATATTTTTTTTTCTTGTGGAACAGCAGCTGTGTTACATATACAGTATTCCAGTATTCTCATTAAATATAATCCAGTTTAATGTGATTGCTCAAAAATCTGATGTCTATATATTTAAATTACTTAATTTAGTCCTGCAGGTGACTTTGTTCTCAATATGTCTATCCAGAATGAGCCTTGCATCAATTTCCCAATCATGTCCCTTTCCTCACATCCACCTCTTAGGTTTGAGCTAACTTATTGTCAAGAAAAGATCCCATATAATAGTTGTCAAAAGTTGTCGTCACGCAATGTTAAAAATAACAACCTTGCGCAGGCGCAATGATCGCCGAAGGCGCTCATTGTGCTCCTTGTGATGAGCGCCATAGGTGCTCATCTCGAGGCTTGCACGACTTAGGCTGCAATGAGAAGCGTATCTTTCAAGCTGTAATCAGCAATGTGATGCTTATTGAAAGCTGAAAAACAACTAGAAATGAGCCGAAATGTGTAATTAGGGCTTGTTGAAAGCCACGTGACAATGAAAAAGTGTGACTTGGACGTGGGTAGGGACATTGATAGGGTTGAATTTGGGGACATGACACTGAGCGACTGATGGTTAGGACTTATTGAAAGCCTTTGGTGTCATGGCTCTCCAGCAATGGTTATGCCCTTACGGTCATTTTTACTTAGTAGATATGGCTCAAAATTAAACTGAGTAACATTGGCCTAAGCAAAGTCAATATTTAGTAGATATGACCCGATTTTTTGATAAAATGTGCCAAAACTATGTATGTAGGCTAGGTAAAGCCCCGTAGGAATACTTTCGCTGCTTATTGAAAGCCTATGACAATGAAATGCTTATGATTAATATACTGTATGTCTATATGCCAATGTATTGTGTACAGGGAGTGCAGAATTATTAGGCAAATTAGTATTTTGACCACATCATCCTCTTTATGCATGTTGTCTTACTCCAAGCTGTATAGGCTCGAAAGCCTACTACCAATTAAGCATATTAGGTGATGTGCATCTCTGTAATGAGAAGGGGTGTGGCCTAATGACATCAACACCCTATATCAGGTGTGCATAATTATTAGGCAACTTCCTTTCCTTTGGCAAAATGGGTCAAAAGAAGGACTTGACAGGCTCAGAAAAGTCAAAAATAGTGAGATATCTTGCAGAGGGATGCAGCACTCTTAAAATTGCAAAGCTTCTGAAGCGTGATCATCGAACAATCAAGCGTTTCATTCAAAATAGTCAACAGGGTCGCAAGAAGCGTGTGGAAAAACCAAAAAAGTCAAGCGTGCAGCTGCCACGATGCCACTTGCCACCAGTTTGGCCATATTTCAGAGCTGCAACATCACTGGAGTGCCCAAAAGCACAAGGTGTGCAATACTCAGAGACATGGCCAAGGTAAGAAAGGCTGAAAGACGACCACCAATGAACAAGACACACAAGCTGAAACGTCAAGACTGGGCCAAGAAATATCTCAAGACTGATTTTTCTAAGGTTTTATGGACTGATGAAAAGATAGTGAGTCTTGATGGGCCAGATGGATGGGCCCGTGGCTGGATTGGTAAAGGGCAGAGAGCTCCAGTCCGACTCAGACGCCAGCAAGGTGGAGGTGGAGTACTGGTTTGGGCTGGTATCATCAAAGATGAGCTTGTGGGGCCTTTTCGGGTTGAGGATGGAGTCAAGCTCAACTCCCAGTCCTACTGCCAGTTCCTGGAAGACACCTTCTTCAAGCAGTGGTACAGGAAGAAGTCTGCATCCTTCAAGAAAAACATGATTTTCATGCAGGACAATGCTCCATCACACATGTCTATGTACTCCACAGCGTGGCTGGCAAGAAAGGGTATAAAAGAAGAAAATCTAATGACATGGCCTCCTTGTTCACCTGATCTGAACCCCATTGAGAACCTGTGGTCCATCATCAAATGTGAGATTTACAAGGAGGGAAAACAGTACAACTCTCTGAACAGTGTCTGGGAGGCTGTGGTTGCTGCTGCACGCAATGTTTATGGTGAACAGATCAAAACACTGACAGAATCCATGGATGGCAGGCTTTTGAGTGTCCTTGCAAAGAAAGGTGGCTATATTGGTCACTGATTTGTTTTTGTTTTGTTTTTGAATGTCAGAAATGTATATATGTGAATGTTGAGATGTTATATTGGTTTCACTGGTAAAAATAAATAATTGAAATGGGTATATATTTGTTTTTTTGTTAAGTTGCCTAATAATTATGCACAGTAATAGTCACCTGCACACACAGATATCCCCCTAAAATAGCTAAAACTAAAAACAAACTTTTTGGGTTTTTTGGGTTCATTGAGAACATGGTTGTTGTTCAATAATAAAATTAATCCTCAAAAATACAACTTGCCTAATAATTCTGCACTCTCTGTATACTATATATTATACTATATATGATGCATAAAAGCTGTGTAATACAGCAGACATAAGCTTAAAGGAAGCCATGTTTGAAATGGTTTATGAATTGAAGAGCGAGTCATTTGTGGGCACATTTGCATGTCCCAGCTCAGCTTCCCAGAATGCAGTGTAATAACTGTTCTTCTTGTAATTCAGATCTGGAAACAATTTTTTATTTAACTTTCTTTAGACATTCAAATGTGAACACAGATGTACTATTTATTTACTATACTAGCAGATTGTCCGTAAAAAAAATTACAGCAAAAAATTGTAAGCCAGGCAATGCTGTTTGCCGTACAATGTTAGGCTTTTGCTTCTCTGAGCACCTTCGGCGCTCATCGCGAGCCCCGTGATGAGTGCCTTCGGAGCTCATCGCGTGGCTCACAATGATTAGGCACTTAGGCACTTATTGCGAACCTATCCTCCTACCTACTGTACGGGCCTCTCATTGCAGAGTTCATTAACCTGCAAGTTTTGTGCTTGGGAATGCTATGTGTCTCTTTTTAGCATCTCCCCGCTGTCTCTTCCCTGTGTGTTTCTCTTCTGTGTGTCTGCTGAATGCTTGTGCCTGACTGCCGTTTGTTTTATTTTCAAAGTTTTTCATGCCTGGCGTTGTTGGTGTAAGTGTTAGTGTATTTGCCATTGCATATTTTTTTGACTTTGTGTATTTGCTCAGCCTTTTTCGTCTGTTATTTTTTTCGCTTTGCCGATTTTCGAGTGATGAAACATGTCAAATAAGGGTCAAAATCACTTGCAACCTCGCTCCCAGGCTTCCTGGCTCTCCCCCTGGGCTGTGTGTGAATATGTTTTAATTTTTTTTATATTATTTTTCTTGTTTTTCGATTTCCCTGGTTCGGCCATTAAATTAGTATTTTTCCGAGGTTGTACTTTTTTTTCCAGAGTTTGCATGTGTGATGTCCTATGTCCTGAGAGCTTGGACTGCTTCAATGGCTCACCTCGCTTTGCAAGGCTCACAGTTGCGGCCCTCTGGGCCACAAACGGCTCGCCTTGCTTTGCGAGGCTTGAAAGTGTAACGACAAATTTGAAGCCATAGCAATGCTGTTTGCCACACATTGCAAGGCTATGACCCCTCTGCGCACCTTTAGCGTTTATCGCATGTCTCGCAATGAGCGACTTTAGCGCTTATTGCGAGTCTCTCCCCCCTGTGTAGTTTTGAGGCTTTGCAATGAGTGTTACTGACTTTGGTTAACTGTTACTGTCTTGGATTAAGTGTTACTGGCTTCTGGCTCTTCTTTACTGTCTCCAGCCTCAATTTCATCCTGTTAAGTTTTTTCGGCCAACATTTTTTATCTTGCTTAGGTAACTTTTGATCGTGTAAAAACGCCAAATATGGCTCAAATTAACTTGCAACATCACTCACAGGCTCCCTGTCTCCCCCCACTGTGCTGTGTGTGATTGTGTAAAGGCATATTTGGAGTTTTTTGCAGGCTTTTCCAGTTCTGTGGTTCAGCCGTTAAACTTATAATTTTGTGAGCCCCGCAGCCCATCTACGTGCTTCTGGCCCTTAGTCATATGGGCCGCAATTTTGCGTCCGTCGCTAAGTCCAGGGGCCTCGCTCGTCTCATTGCAGCCTAAGCGTCGATGGATCTCCTTGCTTCACAAGACTTGCAAAGCGTGACGACAACTCGCGGTACGACAACTATATACCGTGCCTTGCAAAAATATTCACGCCCCTTGGCATTTTTTTCTCACAACCTGTAATTAACATAGAATGTTTGTGGATTTGCATCATTTAGTTTACAGAACATGTAAATTTAATTTCCAGAACATGAAGCAAACAACAAATAGGACAAAATAACAAAAAAAAAATGCATAACTATTCACCCCCCTAAAGTCAATACTGTATAGAGCCACCTTTTGTGGCAATCACATTTCCAAATCGCTTTGGATAAGTCTTGATGAGCTTGCCACATCTTATCACTCGGGTTTTTGCCCATTCCTCCTTGCAAAACTGCTCCAGCTCCTTCAAGTTGGATGGTTTGCACTTGTGAACAGCAATCTTTAAGTCTGACCACAGATTTTCTATTGAATTGGGGTCTGGGCGTTGACTAGGCCATTCCAACACATTTACATGTTTCCCCTTAAACCACTCAAGTGTTGCTTTAGCAGTGTGTCTGGGGTCATTGTCCTGCTGGAAAGTGAACCTCCATCCTAGCCTCAAATCACGCACAGAGTGGTACAGGTTTTGCTCAAAAATATCCCTGTATTTAGCACCTTCCATCTTTCCCTCAACTCTGACCAGTTTCCCAGTCCCGCAGCTGAAAAATTGGATGGTGTTCTTTGGGTAATGTGATGTGTTGGGTTTGCGCCAGACATAGCGTTTTCTTTGATGGCCGAAAAGTTTAATTTTAGTCTCATCAGACCAGAGCACCTTCCTCCATACATTTTGGGAGTCTCCCACATGCCTTTTCGCAAACACAAAACGTGCCATTTTGTTTTTTTGCCGAAAGTAATGGCTTTCTGCTGGCCACACTGCCATAAAGCCCAACTCTATGGAGCGTACGGCTTATTGTCGTCCTATGTACAGATTCTCCAGTCTCTGCTGTGGAACTCTGCAGCTTCTCCAGGGTTACCTTAGGTCTCTGTAGTGCCTCTCTGATTAATGCCCTCCTTGCCCGGTCTGTGAGTTTTGGTGGGTGGCCGTCTCTTTGCAGGTTTGCTGTTGTGCCATGTTCTTTCCATTTGGTTATGATAGATTTTATGGTGCTCCTGAGGATCATTAAAGGTTTGGATATTTTTTTATAACCTAATCCTGACTTGTACTTCACAACAACATTGTCCCTTACTTGTTTGGAGAGTCCCTTGGTCTTCATGGCAGTGTTTGGTTAGTGGTGCCTCTTGCTTAGGTGTTGCAGCCTCTGGTGCCTTTCAAAAATGTAATGACAGATCATGTGACACTTAGATTGCACATAGGTGGACATAATTTCACTAATATGTGGCTTCTGAAGGTAATTGGTTGCGCCAGAGCTTTTTATGAGCTTCATAACAAAGGGGGTGAATACATACGCACATGCCAATTTTCTGTTTTCTATTTCTAAAAAATAGTTTTATGTATATATTTTTCGCAGTTCACTCCACCAACTTAGACTATTGTGTTCGGATCCATTACATAAAATTCAGATTAACAAAATATTGAACTTAAGCTGTAATGTAACAAAATAGGTAAAAAGTCAAGGGGGTGAATACTTTTGCAAGGCACTGTAGGTATATTTATATTGATATAATGTATGCCTATATGCCAACTTATTATGTATATATATATATATATATATATATATATATATATATATATATATATCTATATATATATATACAGTCGATATAAAAAGTCTACACACCCCTGTTAAAATGACTGGTTTCTGTGCTGTAAAAAAATTATACAAAGTTAAATCATTTCAGAACTTTTTCCACCTTTAATGTGACCTATTAACTGTACAACTCAATTGAAAAACAAACTGAAATCTTTTAGGTGGAGGGAAGAAAAATAAAAAATAAAAATAATGTGGTTGCATAAGTCTGCACACCCTCTTATAACTGGGGATGTAGCTGTGTTCCGAATTAAGCAATCACATTGCAAATCATGTTATATAGGAGTCAGCATACACCTGCCATCATTTAAAGTGCCTCTGATTAACCCCAAATAAAGTTCTGCTGCTCTAGTTGGTCTTTCCTGAAATGTTCTTAGTCGCATCCCACAGCAAAAGCCATGGTCCACAGAGAGCTTCCAAAGCATCAGAGGGATCACATTGTTAAAAGGTATCAGTCAGGAGAATGGTACAAAAGAATTTCCAAGGCATTAGATATACCATGGAACACAGTGAAGACAGTCATCATCAAGTGTAGAAAATATGGCACAACAGTGACATTACCAAGAGCTTGAGCTCCCTCCAAAATTGATGAAAAGACGAGAAGAAAACTGGTCTGGGAGGCTACCAAGAGGCCTACAGCAACATTAACGGAGCTGCAGGAATATCTGGCAAGTACTGGCTGTATGGTACATGCGACAACAATCTCCCGTATTCTTCATATGTCTGGGCTATGGGGTTGAGTGGCAAGATGAAAGCATTTTCTTGCGCAGAAAAACATTCAAGCCAGGCTACATTTTGCAAAAACAAATCTGAAGTCTCCCAAAAGCATGTGGGAAAAAGTGTTATGGTCTGATGAAACCAAGGTTGAACTTTTTGGCCATAATTCCAAAAGATATGTTTGGCGCAAAAACAACACTGCACATCACCAAAAGAACACCATACCCACAGTGAAGCATTGTGGTGGCAGCATCATGCTTTGGGGCTGTTTTTCTTCAGCTGGAACTGGGGCCTTAGTTAAGATAGAGGGAATTATGAACAGTTCCAAATACCAGTCAATATTGGCACAAAACCTTCAGGCTTCTGCTAGAAAGCTGAACATGAAGAGGAACTTCATCTTTCAACATGACAACGAAACAAAGCATACATCGAAATCAACAAAGGAATGGCTATACCAGAAGAATATAAAAGTTTTGGAATGGCCCAGCCAGAGCCCAGACCTGAATCCGATTGAAAATCTGTGGGGTGATCTGAAGAGGGCTGTGCACAGGAGATGCCCTCGTAATCTGACAGATTTGGAGTGTTTTTGCAAAGAAGAGTGGGCAAATCTTGCCAAGTCAAAATGTGCCATGCTGATAGACTCATACCCAAAAAGACTGAGTGCCGTAATAAAATCAAAAGGTGCTTCAACAAAGTATTAGTTTAAGGGTGTGCATACTTATGCAACCATGTTATTTTATTTTTATATTTTTTCTTCCCTCTACCTAAAAGATTTCAGTTTGTTTTTTAATTGAGTTGTACAGTTTATAGGTCACATTAAAGGTGGAAAAAGTTCTGAAATTATTTATCTTTGTCTAATTTTTTTACAGCACAGAAACCTGACATTTTAACAGGGGTGTGTAAACTTTTTATATCCACTGTATACTGTATATATATTTTATGGGTTTAACCTTTTACGGGAAAGACATACTGGGACATGGGAAATACATGGCGCCCTCTAGTAGCCAAATCTAGTAATGCATGATTGAGTTTAATTTTGCTATTTTTTGTGTACTCTGTTCATTTAATCTGGGGGGATTTGTCCCCCTCCCATCACCCCAGTTCCTACTCCCCTGCACACCATGCTCTTTGTTGCACTTGCTAGATCAATTCTACCTATTGGGTGACTTAGTTCAGTATCCCCACACACAGGATTCAAGGACAAGTTGCAGATTCTTGGACCAAGTTGCAGATTCTTAGGGCAACTTTGTTTTGTTACGATTGCTAGGATTGTAAAGTATAGGAGCAGGGAAGGGGCTATGGACTTCCACCAAGGGGCACGGCACCAGCCTGCCTTTCTCCCAGTCTAGGTGCCGATGAGTATATGGCTCCAAACGTCATATATCTTCTGTCATTGTTTAGGCACACCAGATACTGGGCTCAGGGTGCCCTGTAATTGGGTAGGGGATATGCTGATGTTTATGGGGAGGATGGGTTTTATGTGTACCATTCACTAGCCAACATCCTGTGAGGTAGATGTTCCTTTATTCAGTCGGAGAGGAGTTCACTAGGAGAGTGTGGTGGCCACAGGGCTATATTCACTTTAGGTGACCGTCCAGAACTCAATAATATTTCTAACAATTTGGCTCTTTATTAATGTTTTAATTATTTAATGTATTAAATTATTAATGTATGAGGGTCAGGCTAGTGTCAAGTATATACCAATTAGTGGTTATGCGCAAGACAATGGATCAAAGGGACATCACTTGCAAAGCACTTGACACCACTTGACCTTTGTCTGTTGAAGGTGTTTCAACTGTTGTCTGATAAACTGTGGTGCTTTGGAACAAGCACTAAATGCATTTGATTTTAAGCTTATAGGCAGTGCCCCCCATCTCAGCAGCTCCACATAGGTGGCCCCTGGTCGACTGAAAAGTATGCAGAATTGCTTTCGGTATGTCTCGGACATGATGGCATACCGGTCGTGGTGGTATCTGACTCACCATCTCATAATCAATGGCAATGTCCCGGGGAATAACCCATCAGTCTACGCTGGCTCATCCACTAAGCTGGCTGATCAGGAGCCTTACGCGCTCTGTTGGAGGAATCTGGTGTAACTCACTTTATCGTTCAAAGTCCTGCAGGAATCCATTAATGTTTTCTTCTAAGTGCTTAAAGCTGCTGTAAGTGACTTTGAGCTGGGCTGAGACGGGTCCCCTTGAATCATCGGTTGAGTGGTGAGAGGTGGCAGAAGCCAATCTCTGCTCTTGTTTGATGTAGACCTATTGGCTGATCAGATCAATTATCGTCTGATTTGCTGTCGGTCCCCTGGTATAGCAGCTCTCAGTGTCTGAAATCACATTACTTTATCTTTCCCAGCACACGGATTATCAGGGGGACTATTTGCTGAATGGTGCTACCAAAGAAGAGATCCACTCCGTCTGTTCTTTCTAATTGTTAACCAAATTAGTAAACCTGTTGGGTTTCTGTATCATCAGCGTGTTGGTTTTGTGTCCCAGCATCTTGCCTTAATTTGTTTGTGAAGCTCAGTGGCAGGCATGTCCTCATAATCTGACATTTTGTTATTGTGTTTTGGGGATCCCACCTTTCCCACCAGTTGTCACAACCTGCTCTTCATTGGGCTTGAATAGATTTATATTATTATATGATGAGCTTTGGTAAGTAACATCATATAATAACATAAATCCTCACTTGACATAGTCCTTTTAGAAACTCTTAAGATCATTAGAATAGCCCTTGGGTTAGGTAGCCACAGGGCTACTGTCTATTAATATCCCGTTCCCATCTAAATAAAAAATTCACAACTCTTGGTGTGACATCAGAATGACCAACGCTCATTTTGTCTTGGCATATAGCCTTGACTTATCAGGGGTAACGTTTCAGCTGTGATGTGCTTTCATTTAGACTATTGTGGGGAGGGCAAAGGGAGGGGTTACATTTTACCCTTTGGTAAGTATGATAAAATGAGTTTATAAATCCTCTTTAAATATTAAATTGTGTGCTCAAACAAATAGTGATGGTTGGGCTATAAAATAGGTCTAAGAAATGTAATATGAATAATACTTTCTCATTGTCACTCAAAGGATTACATTTGGTAATGATAAATCAGAAATATCATAGATTATTAGAAGTTAATTAATATAACTTGATATAAGACAACATTGGTATTTTAAAAGCATAATATCATATGACAATATCACTAAACTAAATATGTAATATTAATTCATCTAGGAACGGACCTATCCTATAATTTTGGGCACCTCTCCTATAATATTGATACTCAAAGAATAGAGCTATATGATGGAGGTAAATACTAATGGTACTATATTGCAACTTATTTGTGAAAGAGTTTATTACTGGATCTGACAAATGCTTGAAATAAAAATGTATCTCTAACAAACGCAAATGCTGATTTTAGTAATTTTTTGTTTAGCTGCTCTAATTTACCAGTAAAACATTTCTGGCATATTCACAATTATGTCACGTCATAATTGCTATTATCGTGCATTAGTGCTCTTTTTATGTTTAACATACTTGGGTTTTTTCTTCCCTAACAGGTGTTTCTTTTTTTTGGACTGAGTTTTTTATTTACCCTACACGAGCATGTTATTAAATAAATAACCTAATCTAATTTACAGGTAATAACATGCTTAATTTTGTTTTGCCCATCTGTGGATGTGCAAATTTATATCTACATGTGGACACATTCATTGCATGAGGACACTTCATTTAATCTTAATGGACTGGTTGTTGTGGTGAAAGTTCATGTGTACGTCAATGAAGCTCTCATCTATATCATGTAGGGTCACTCAAGATGGACAGGTCATAGCAGAGAGGTCAGACAAATTGTGGTCCACTGGAGAAGGAACTGGAAACCCACTGCAGTATCTTTGCCATGAAAACCTTATAAATAGGCACAACCAGAAGCGTAATGATATGGCATAGGAAGATGAGCCCCTAAGTACGTGTAACACCAGAACTAATGAAATGGTTGGGCCAAAGTTGAGAGAACACCCTGCTGTGGATGTGCCTGGTGGGGAAAGAAAAGTCTGCTGCTGCAAAGAACAATTCCGTATAGGAACCTGGAAAGATAGAACTATGACTCAGCCAAACTAGACGTTATCAAACTTGAGAAGACAAAATTAAACATTGATATCCTGGGAATTAGTGAACTAAAATGGATTGAATTGGACATTTCAAGACAACCACCAGATCCTCTACTGTGGTCTAAATCTCTAGTTACTGCCTTGCCTAAATGATCATGATCATGCCCTGAAATGCTACTTACAAGTGCATGTTTTACAGTTTAGGCTTTCGGCCAGGTAGCTGCGGGCTTGATCAATTGAATTGCTCTGTAACTGTTGCAGATTTGAATAGGGGCCTAGGAGTATTATTATATGGAGGTTATACAACAACTGACTGATATCAATGTATACAGCAAGTTATGTTATGATCCTACCTTTAGTGTTAGTGAAAAAAAAAATGATTTTGCTGTAATCAACAATTGGATAAACCAGGATTTAGCTAAATATGTTATACAAGTCTTACCAATACACCCCATCTTACACTTCACTTAAAATACACAAGAGTGTAATGGCTCCACCTTGGATACCTATTGTTTACTCTAGGAAAAGTGTATTAAAACCAGTAGGTGAGTATTTATATTCTATGCAGTGGAGGTAAGGAACAGATTTTGGACGCTGTAAATTGTAGATAGAATGGCTGAAAAACATTGGACAGAAGTCTGTGACATTGTTCAGAAAAAAAAATATATCCCCAAAAGAAAGTAAATTAAGAAAGCAAACTGGCTGCCTGATAAGGCTTTGGAAATAACCCCAGAAATGTAGTGGAGATAGAAAAACATTTATCCAAGTGAATGCAGGATTCAAGAGGATAGCAAGAAGAGACAAGAAGACATTGTATAATTAGCGATGTAAAGAGAATGGAGAAGATAACAGAATAGGAAAGTGAAGAGATCTATTCAAGAAAACTGGGGATCTCAAAGAAACCTTTCATGCCAAAGTGGGTGTGATAAAAGACAAAAATGGTAGGGACTTAACAGAAGCAGGTCAGTTAAAGAAAAGCTGGAAGGAATACAGTGAAGGTCTATACAGGAAGGATCTTAACAGCATTGATAACCTCAATAGTTTGTCCAATGAGCTGGAGCTAGACATCTTGGAGCTTGAAGTGAGATGGGCCCTAGGAAACCTTGTAGATAATGAAGCTACTTAAGTTGATGGAATCCCAGCTGAACTGCTCAAAATCCTAAAAGATGATGCTGTAAAAGTGTTACTTGCATTATGCCAACAAACTTGAAAGACTCAACAGTGGTCAGTCTACACCCTATTTCCCAAAAGGCAGTGCAATTATCACAATTGCACTAATTTCCCATGCCAGAAAGGTAATACCTACTGCAAGATCCTGCAAGCTCCTTCTCCAACAATATATGGACTGAAAATTACCAAATGTGCAAGTCTGGTTTCACAGAAGTAGAGGCACAAGAGATGAAATTGCCAATGTCTGCTGGATAATAGAGGAATCAAAATACAGCAGAAAAACATCAACCTCAGCTTCATAGGCTATTCTAAAACCTTTGACTGTGTGAAACACTACAAGATGGGGCAATTTCTTAAAGAGATAGGGGCACTACACCTTAGGAATCTGTAAGTTGATCAAGAAGCCTCGGTAAGAGCCAAATATGGGGCAACCAAATGGTTCAAGATCGTGGAAGGGCTGCAACAAGGTTGTGTTTATTGTCACCTTAATTATTCAATTTATACACAGAATACATCATGCATAAGGCCAAGCTAGATGAATCCAATGAATTTATATTGCTGAGATAAATTTAAACAAGCTCAGATATGTGGATGGTATTACTCTGATGGCTGGAAGTGAGGAGGAAATAAAGGGAAGGGAATGGCAGTGGCGGAGATGGATAGATGAGGTCAATGAAGCAATGAATGAGCTCAGTGCGGAGGTGGCTCACAGATGTGCCTGGGGTGCTGTGGTTCATAGGATCATGGAGAGTCAGGCAGAACTGTACAGCTAAACAACTAAACCGTGGGGATTATCTTTAGAAAATAACAGTGCACCACATACGACCATACTTCCTACTGGAATATCTACAAGGATCAGCAAGAACAGAGAAAATATACAATCCTGCAAAGCCAGAAGAAAAGAAAAATGAGAAAAAAACATTTGCAATCTTTAGACAGTTCACCAATTTACAATTTTTTAAACATGTTCATACAGCTGGCAAAAATAGTCTACTCAATAGGGGGTTGAATTTTATACTTTCATCTTATTTTGATGCCTTTTCATGGCAGGTTGAACAATATAAAATTTGTCAGAGAATTAAGATTAGCTGATTACTTTTCAGAACATGCTAAGGGAGAATATATGTCTGGCAAATTGAGATTAAAAAGTAAATTTGACCCACAGACAATAATGAATCTATTAAAACTTTTAATAAAATAATGTATTTATATGACTTACAACAGATTAATGATAGTAACAAAACAAGTACAAAAATTTGATAAGGAAGAAAGGAAAGCTATATTTACACCCAGATACGCCCCCACTGATATCAATGTGTATAGATAGCTATGTTATGATCCAACTTTCAGTGTTTAGTGAAAAAAATAAAACGTGTTTGATTTTGCTATAACCAACATTTGGATAAATCATGATTTAGCTAAATATTTTATACAAGTCTATCCAATACACTCCATCCTATACAGGGGGTTCAAGTCTGCAGACTTGAAATTTGCAACAGTCACAGAGCGATTCAATTGATCAAGCCCGCAGTTACCTGGCCGAGAGCCTAAACTGTAAGCCATGCACCCGTAAGTAGCATTTCAGGGCATGATCATGATCAACAAAGCAAGGCCTTAACTACAGATTTAGAAACAGCCAATAGTAAATGAGACCGTCATCATGACCTCAGTAAAACATGGATGTTAAACGTCAATCAATTAGCGTTTAGAAGGCCAACATGCGATCAGACTCGCAATCCAGCAATGTATAAAATAATAAAAATGAATTAAGAAAATGTTATAGTACATGTTGGTGGCCTGATATGTATTAACTCCTTGATAACCGATTTTGATATGGAAATTAAATTTAAAAAAAAATAATTTTGATTGAATAATTTTGCAGTATTGAATTTTTATTAGCATTTAACCCCCTTGCGAGTCAGATTTTCTTCTACAGTTGCCATTTACAGGTGTGAAAACAATTGCGGGTTTGAGGAATTGTAACAATTGAATAGTGAATTGTGATTGTAACATTTACGGGCTTGAAAGATCAAAGGCTTAGATGGATTGGAGTTACAACCACAGGGATTTTAAGCCTGTAACAGCAAATTGTTTGCTGCTAGTTCAAAGACGCCAATTGAATAGCAAATTAGTTTCCAGGCTACATTACTGGCTCCAGTAACTGACAATTGCTAAATGGAATAGGGGCCCAATTGTTTCCTCTAGGGGAAGTGCATTACAACCAGTAAATTAATATTTACTGTATATACTCGAGTATAAGCCGACCCGAGTATAAGCCGAGGCACCTATTTTACCACAAAATACTGGGTAAAATAAGTGACTCGAGTATAAGCCGAGGGTGGGAAATGTGCTGCCCCATGTGTCCCTCTTGTGCCCACTGTGTCCCCCTCTTGTGTGCCCTTTTCTTGTGTCCCCCCTCTCTCTCCCGTGTCTCTTCTCCCCTCTCCCTTCCCTGTGTCTCTTCCACCCTTTCCCTTCCCTGTGTCTCTTCCCCCTCCCTTATCACCCTCCTCAACCCCCCTCCTCATTCTCAACCTCCCTCCTCAACCCCACTCTTCATCCTCAACCTCCCTCCTCATCCTCCCTCCTCATCCTCAACCTCCCTCCTCAACCCCCTACTCAACCCCCTCCTCAACCTTCCTCCTCAACCCCCCATCCTCATCCTCAACCCCCCATCCTCAACCCCCTCCTCAACCTCAACCCCCCTCCTCATCCTCAACCCCCTCTTCAACCTCCCTCCTCATCCTCAACCTCCCCCCTCATCCTCCCTCCTCAACCCCCCCATCCGCACCCGGTATATGCTAATGAAGTGACGTCACATGCAATCCACGTTATCAGCATTGGCCGGGTCAAGACTCCGGAAGGAGCAGAGGCCGGAGGAGAAGCTGAAGATGAGGGTAAGTGAGGAGAAAGGGAGAGGGGGAGGTATTTAGGGGGGTTTAGAATGAGGATGGGGGTTGAGGATGAGGAGGGGGGAGGGAAAGAGACACGGGGGTTAGAGAGACACGGGGGTGTAGAGAGACACAGGGGGTGTTAGAGAGACATGTGGAGGGGTTAGAGAGACATGGGGGGATAAAGAGACACAGGGGGGTTAGAGAGACACGGGGGGGGTTAGAGAGACACATTGGGGAGAGTGACTCGAGTATAAGCAGAGAGGGCCCTTTTTAGCCTTAAAAAAAAGGCTGAAAAACTCGGCTTATACTCGAGTATATACGGTAGATTTTTATTTTTCAACAGATGGTGCATTCTCTGCCTCCCTATTTTAATAGGTATATAATATATCTGTCTATTTATTTGTTTGTACTTTATTTTATTAAGAAGTCCTTATAAGCTCTGTTTTTACTGTCTAAAATAAACAGTACTTGTTTGAATCTGCCCACTGCAGTGCAAGCAGACACAGACTCTGAAGTGTTGGATGGGCAGCCTTGTGTCCTAGTCTATCACGGACCACATCTCAGCAACAAGTTGCCTTTGTGAGCTGCAGAGGAGAGACCCAAACAGGTAATGTCTGGTTTTAGGCAGTAAAAAACACTTCTTCATAAATAAAGTACATAAAAGTAAATAGACACATGGGTATATTATATACCTAAAATCCAGAAAGTTCCATATGCCTTTAAATCATTTGATATTACTGAGTGATACAGATATTTGGTTAGAAACCATTGATGTAAACAGTTTATATACTGTTATTCCAAATTTGAAAGGTTTTGAAGCAGTACAGTCGATTTTGACAATGTTTCCCTACGTAGAACCACCTGTGGATTTTATTGTAGATGTATTGTCAGTAATACTGGAAATTAAATGAATCCCCCTCAGCTATGCATACAGCCATTTCTATACTTATGAACCAGACAAACTCTCATGCCTACTGTGGACTACTTGACAATTAATTGTAGATAGGGAGAATAAGCAATACGACTTGACAAAAAGGCTATCAGAAGCACTACCAACTGTAGAAGACTCAACTGCTGGTTTATCTGTTATGCACTATGACAAAATAATACTGCGTACCAAGGCAGTCCTCTCTATTCATGAATTCTGGGAGAAATGACAAACATTTATGTTGTCACTTACTCAGGTGGAGAGACAAACTAAAGAAATAAAATATCCCATATTATGTGGCAGACATGTATAATGATAGATATGATGTGTATACAAACACTTCAATAAACTGAAAAATAAAATAAAACTTTAATTGATGCATTTAAAATATTATGTTATAACATGTACTTAAAATGAATAAGGATACTTGATGAAAGGATATGATCAATGGATAATTCCATATATTCTAGCAGAGCATTAAAATAATAATATATTAAGTACCTAAGAATTAATAGTGAATGGGTGATACACATATAATTTATTATGTATAAGTGATTAAGACTGGAATTATCTCTGTGTTTGTATAGGTCTATTAAAGATGCATCAAGGAAGCATACATAGTTGTAATACATTATCTGTAGTAGCTAAATAAATGTTTAGTTGGTAACTGTATTAAACAAAATGTTATTAATTAATTATTCCTTTATTTAGCCATTCTGGTTATCCATTAGACCATCCTTCCATCAGGGCTCCTTATTTAATTATCTGGTGCAGAAATACCATGTTTTACTACATATTAAAATATATAACATTTTAAATATATCAATAAAAGTATAATATTTTTTTCAATGTAGAATGATCTCTTTATAATGTGCTATATTGTGTTTGCCTTTTGTAGAGTTACAGTTATGGTATAGTTATGCTTTGCTTTATTCGTGTATGATTTACATTGTCATTTAATCACCAATGTCAATCTTTCCTTAGTTTTTTGGTTAGGGTCTGGAGGAACAACATGCTATATACAATGTTCATGATATGAACAATAAAAGGCCCTGTTAAGACACACTGATCACCCATCACACCATTTAATACTAACAGTACAGTCCACAGGACAATTCAGAAATATGGATAGTTTGAAGAAGAAAGAGATTAGAAATTATTTTTTAACCCAGTAGGAAAAAAATACAAAATACACTGACATTGTAAACCACCTTGATTGATGTTTTTCAATCAGACTATCACTACTTACATACTCCAAGTTCTGGATATGTTATTGAAAACTGTAGCACACTATAAAGTGGACTGAAAGCACTGAGGTAGAGCAAATAGACTGGCCCTTGATTCAGAGGTCAATTCAATGTGGCAGTATAGTGGTTATTAGCAGATCCAAGATCAAGGGCATGCATCTAGCAGTGTCACAGGCTGAATGGTTTGGTAAGAAAGTATGGTCATACAGTGAGAACTGATGAAGAACTGAAGCAAGCAGAGTATAGGCAATAACACGTTCTCTTTTTCTACATTTGTCATCCATTTTACTTCATCCTGTTTCTCCCTTTAGTTGCCTTCCTTCCTGCTATATTTCGTCCTAGAGTTCATCTATCTTTCTTTGTACTTTCAAATTTTGTTATTAGCTTATTTGAATGATCATTCCAGTCTAATGCATTGTCTGTAGTATTATTCAATAATCCATAGGTTTCAAGTATACACACAAATCTCTAGTCATGTTTGGATTGCTTTGTTAGAACGTTAATACAGGTCTACATCAAGTCAACTGATGATATTATGTATAAACATCAGACTGAAATTGTAATCATTCTTTCCTTTGAGGTGTCTCATCATGTGCTTCAAAGCCAAGAAATCAATGAAGGAAATGGTTGGCATCATATCCAAACAGCACATAGTGACTTCAAAGATTTTTAGTATGAGTCAGAATCTATATTATTTTTTTCAGCTAAATGCCAAAAAACATTGGAATGGTGATAAAAAAAATGACAAAACCTTGTATCTATAGATTTCAGAAAGAATAATTTTCCATAAAAATAGGATATGGCTACAATATATTGGACCTGAATTATTAAAAAGTGAAATGTTAGCAAAATCTTGTTGAAACTCTTAATTTCTAGGTTATATAATGGGATATAAGTACTAAGATTTTCAATCACCAAGACTCCATTATAAGCTCACCTTTTAATATAAATGGACTATTGTATTTAAATACACTGTGATGCCCACGAAGGCCCCCACTGAATTTTGTGAACTATGGACTATTGTAAGGGTGGATGGGAACCGCTACCTGAATGATGGATTCTGTTATCTATAACTACAGCCCATGTGATTGCTAAATATTGTAATGGACATAGGACTTGTTAATGAATATGATATGTTGTTGCTGTGTAATGTACTGTAGATCTCAATAAGTAATGTTGGGATCACCAAGGGCCTCATTCAAATGTGATTTGGCCAATTGAATTGGGCTCTATGTAAGCACACAGCGTATTTTTTTACAGAAGTTTTTAGTTAATGAAGACCTTGCTTTTGGATAGAAGTTCACGAACTCAAAACTTCTGTAAAAAAATACGCTATGTGCTTATATAGCACCCTATTCAATTGGCCGAATCGCATTTGAATGAAGCCCCAAGAGAGTAGTGTGTGTATTATACAGAACAGTGTGGGCATTTGGCCTTAACAACAGAATGTATGAAGTATTAGTGTATCTGTGTTAGAAGTAGGATAGTAGGCTATGCTTAGATAATATAAAGTTAATGCAGTCATATCTGGGGTATACAAATGGTTAAATATTCTAAATAATTTATATGGCTTTGAGAGGCAGCCACGCACAAATCCTCTGGCTGTAGTTTGGAGGGGGAAAGTTTAATTCTATAACCCTGTACGTTGAGATCTGGCAACAAAGAGATGGGGGATGTATCATGGGATAGATCTCTCCCAGGTGGCGAGAGCATAACAAGCTATTGCCCACAAGAGGAGGGGTTAGGCATATGGGGAGAGTGAGATCTTTCTGTGTTTTGATATAACTCTGTAAAAATAAAGAAGGGGCCAGTCTGATTTTGGACACACAAAACAAAGGTAGTGTCAGAGTCTGCTTGTACTAATCAAAGATTGGGTGTGTATTACATTCTAAGATAAAGGGTCTGATGGTGCCTGTCTCTTCAGAAATGATGCTGTCTTCTGAAGTGTCTGATGGTGTCAAGATCTTAACAAACAGTTGCGACCCATAAAGAGAGAGAGAGAATTGGGGTGAGAGCAGTCCCTCAAATATGGCGGTCGTAACATACACAATAGGATCAAAATCAAAATATCAACTTGTAAGGTCCCAATGTAAGTAGTTTATATCTATTTTTGCTAAAATATTCCCTATAATAAGCAGCTAGTTAGCAATGTAAAATCTTGTCTCTTTCAGTAATTTTCCTTTATACTTTGGAATAATGTCTCTGGTTGCCCAGCGTCCTTTGATGTAAGTTGTGCATGCTTTTGCGTCTAAATGCCTGCTTCATTTGTACTATTTTGACACCATGGGATTCTGGAGTGCCTAGTTCTGATGCGCTAACCTTACAAATATGCTTGCCATGTAATCTGCATTTACGAATGTATGGACTATTGTAAGTACATATCCACAGAAACTGAGATGAAGTATAGTACATTTTAAAATGGTTATAATTCACTGTTTTAAAGGACCACTGACAACAACAAAAATATTATGAATTTAAAGGAGTTAAAGTATATACACCATAAAAACTATAGACATTTTTTATAATCACCTTTTCAATGTATGTATGTATGTATGTATGTAACTATAAATCATTTCAGAACTTTTTCCACCTTTAATGTGACCTATAAACTGTACAACTCAATTGAAAAACAAACTGAAATCTTTTAGGTAGAGGGAAGAAAAAATATAAAAATAAAATAATATGGTTGCATAAGTATGCACACTCTTAAACTTATACTTTGTTGAAGCACCTTTTGATTTTATTACAGCACTCAGTCTTTTTGGGTATGAGTCTATCAGCATGGCACATTTTGACTTGGCAAGATTTGCCCACTCTTCTTTGCAAAAACACTCCAAATCTGTCAGATTGCGAGGGCATCTCCTGTGCACAGCCCTCTTCAGATCACCCCACAGATTTTCAATCGGATTCAGGTCTGGGCTCTGGCTGGGCCATTCCAAAACGTTAATCTTTTACTGGTGAAGCCATTCCTTTGTTGATTTGGATGTATGCATTGGGTCGTTGTCATGCTGAAAAATGAAGTTCCTCTTCATGTTCAGCTTTCTAGCAGAAGCCTGAAGGTTTTGTGCCAATATTGACTGGTATTTCGAACTGTGGATGCAACTAAGAAAATTTCAGGAAAGACCAACTAGAGCAGCTGAACTTTATTTGGGGTTAATCCGAGGCACTTTAAATGATGGCAGGTGTATGCTGACTCCTATTTAACACGATTTGGAATGTGATTGCTTAATTCTGAACACAGCTACATCCCCAGTTATAAGAGGGTGTGCACACTTATGCAACCACATTATTTTTCTTTTTTTTTCTTCCCTCCACCTAAAAGATTTCAGTTTGTTTTTCAATTGAGTTTTTTCTGACTGGCATGCAACTTCTTATTATATACTAGATTGGACCCATATGATGGCCCGGCTTAATCAAATGACGAATCAGAATACAAAATCCATTACTGCAGTACATCACATATGCAGAAAGCAGTATTTATCAAGTGGTGAACATGTCTATAAACCATTGAATACAATAGAAAATGCCTGCATCCAATTCGGCAGCACAAGGGGTGGAGAGCAGTTTAAAATGCCTATTAGTAAACCAGCAATGATATTCTTGAACACTTTTAAGCTATATATGTATGTAAAATGGGATACATGGCTCCTGTAGAGAAAATTACAAAATGTTGTATATCCACTATGCACTATATCATTTATTGGACCATTCACTCATTTGTACTCATTCATTTATATCCTATATCCATGCATAGCAAAGTAGGAATAGGAACCATTTTGCACTCAGTTTCTACGTTGATTTTTGTGACAGTCAAATACTATCACAGAAGGGGGGCTGGACATTATTTTAGTATGCCGTCACCATTTCTAGTTATAAGTCCTAAGAGCCAGCCCTGAGTATACGTGTATGTACATTTAAATTTGCCTGCTAAGGACACTCTAATATGTTGATAATGTCTTGATATATGTGGTGAACTATATTCTTTTATTGAGTGTTGGTTATGGAGGCAGTGAAAAGGGAAATTTTTCCCACAACACCTGACTTGCAGCTATGAGAGTCTTGAAAAGCAAATTTGTGTAGCTATTCTACGACTCCCACAAAAAAGAACGTAATGACTTGTGGGGTTTTGCCTGGAGCTCTAACATGTACTTGCAGCTTTCTTGTAGTGGATTTCAGAAACGTAGGAGTCTTCATAGCAATGCTACGCACTACTTTGAAAACACTACCCTAGCCCTAACATTCTCTCTTATTTCTATGTATCTATATAAACAACTTCCCATGGCAGGGAAGGGGATAAATAATAATAAAAGCTAATACCTCTGACCTGTTTCCCTTTATAAGCTGGGCATCCCTCAGGGTTCCCCTTTAATATCTAGTAATCCATATGAGTCTGAACATACCCCTTAATATTAGAATGCACTGATTGAAGTTTGTGCATTCTAATTGTTTAGACTTTTAACTAATCAGAAATGGAATGGAAGTATTTCAAATACTCAATTTTGATTGGCTGAAATATGATTGAAACATATTTCAGCCAATCTGATTCCGAAAAATGTATATATTTTGTGAAGGCACGGTCAGAACCCTAGTTGGGGTAGAAGTTCTTTGGAGGTGGAGCTCCATTAGCTTTCATTTTTATATGGAGCATAGATCAGGTTTTTTTTTTTAGACAGAAGCCCTTTTCCACACGCTGAAAATGAGGACCAGTTGCTTCAATGAGGAAAGCAAAGGATGGATTATTTAATCAACATGGAAGTGCCAGTTTATTAATGGCTGAAGAGGACCAGAACGTGAATAATCATCACTGGAGTGCCATATGGACCTACATGGTGCCATGGCAGTCCATAGGAACCCCTATTTTTAAAGTTTATTTGGGAGAAACCTGGGGGATACCTGGCTTATAGGGGGATGAGGTATTAAGTGGGAAATCCGGGGTATACACAGGATCATAGGGGAAGCAAATATTAAGGCAAAATTCCAGGGATACCCTAAATCATAATGGTTGCGAATATGAATATATGAATACGTTTGCTACTGACAAATTCACATATCAAGTTTGATACATTTGCTGATCTTAGTGCTGAACTCTAGTTGCATACTGAGGAGAATCAGTACTCCAAAGTAATTCAACCTTTAATAAATCTGGGCCTAAAGAACCACTGGGGTCATATTTTTTAAATTTACTATTTTGAAGAACTTACTCAAAAATATGCAACATGTTTTTATATAAAAAAAATAATACAGCCTCTAATTATGATGCTATTGGGTTCAGATGATGTGCATACAAGCATTACAAAATGTAAAGACTATGGGCCCCATTGAATTGTAATTGCCTGTAACCTGAAATTTTGGCTGCGGGTTACATTTTTTTTAAAACATTTAATCTCATTCAATTGTCTCTGCGTTTTCATTTTTTTCTAAACATTTAAACTCATTCAATTGTCTCTAACTCACAACTGCCCTCTTACAGCCTCCACATGTAAACCATGTACTCGTAAGTAGGATTTCAGGGGGCATGCTTATATGATCTGACAATATTTAAGCAAGCCCATAATTTACTTATTAAACAGATGCAACACTTCTTAGACGCAGCCACTAGTAAATGAGACCGTCATCATGACATTAGTAAAACATGGACTTTATACTAAAATTAATTAGTCTTTAGAAGTGAAATGTGTGATCGGGCTCGCAATCCAGTGATGTAGAAATCAATAGAAATCATTAAAGCAACTTTTCTAGTCCATGTGGGTTCCATGAGATGTATTAGCCCCTTGATTCCCAGCATCCATATAACATGGAAATAGAAATTAAATATATTTTTTATTGCAGATTTGTGAGCTTGAGACTAATATGTAATTCATTCTAATGTCTTTCCATGCTTTCCCCGTATTTTTAAGTACAGTAGAGTGTGTTTAATATCTGCTGCAGTTGTCAGAACTAGAGACTAACCCCCTAGCAAAATGTAGCCAATTGAATATCTGTAACATTTATGAGCTACATTACAGGTTCAAGTAATAGCTATTTGGCCAATTGAATGAGCCCTGAGTTTTGATGTTTGCATTTTGTCCTTAATCAGTTTTAGTTATCGAAAAACAAAATACAGTAGATTTTTTTAACAGCAGCCTGGTAAACAGCCTGAACAGTTTATATAATTTAGTTAACATAGCTTTAATAATTAATTTAACTTGAACAGCATAACACTGTAGACTTAAACATTTGCCTAACACTTATCATGTTTGTTTAACAAGAAGCTTCACATAAAGATTTATTTACATCGGTTACTTCAACAAGAATGATTTTGCTAATTATAGGATTGATTTATTGACATGCCTACTCTTTGTTCAAGGAAGCGGACTTAAAGATATAAAGGATTTGTTAATGAGCAAGAGTTTAATTTCACTATTAAAACAGTTCTCTATAATTTGCTTTAATTATCTGCGCTTTTTTGTGGGATCATCTTCGGAATAACAAGTGTCCACAAATATTCCTCTTTATGTATAATAGGAGTGGCATTGAATTGGTGAACTATAAATTAAATTTGTGGTTCTATTCAACTTGCTCTCACTTACAGAAGTTAAAATAAATGTGTAAAATATTTAGCACTTGCAGTTTATTGCTATAAGACCTCTATATATATAAGATGACATGAGCTGCAGATGAACACAAAAATTAACTGCCACAGCTTACAATTTAGTTGCAGTTTGCTTGGCTCTTGATTTGGCTTCTGAACTTTTGACTCAATGAGCTCAGTGTCCGTTATAAAAAAACATTTTAAAATTACTGTTTCTTCTCTTCACAAGCACTTGCTGGACAAGTTCCACAACTTTTACATAGATAGTTAATGTTCTATATGATGCCACTACAGGCAGGACTGCTCCCTGTTGCAGTCTTGGCGCGGCCGTGCTGGCTCCCGGCTACTGACTGGATGGCGCCCGCGCGGGTAGTGGAACCGATCGTGTCTTGCTTGCGTGGGAGCCATCTTGGATCACTTTGCAGCCGGACAGCGAGGAGACAACAGCGCTAGGGTCTGTGCTGTTATTGGGTTGTCAGGCTCTGCCATTATCAGTACTAGGCTGTGTTTAGAGTTTCACTAATCATTATAGAAATGTGTGTATGTGTGTGTTTGTTAGGTTTGTTGTGTCTTGTGTTTCTGGGGCAGTTTTCTGCACATTTTTTCCTTTTTTCTGCCCTTCATTAGTGGTAGTATGGATGATATTGAGTCTACTGCTCTGGATAGGTAATTGGTACAGGTGAGAGCTAGAGCCCTTAGCCACGGGGTAAGGTGGCTCGAGGACTGTCTGGGTGGTAGCCTTGGACAGCGTATAGGAATGTATGGTACAAATGGTCGGATATAGTGGTCATGGCAGGGGGTGCAGAGTCGGAGGAACAAAGGTTGGGAATTATTTTAGGGTTCATCCTGAGGTGTAATGTTGAAGGAACATCGTTGGGAAGGCAGGTTGCGGATGTAAATTTGATGTTCAAGCTAGATGGGCAAAAGCACCTTTATCTGTGTCTTGTATAAGAAAATATAGTATCCTGGGGATGTTTTTAGGTGAAGACAACATAGTTTGGTTTATGATTGTGTGTAAGGAGTGAAGGAAATAAAACTCCAAAACAGCAGGCCTGAGTTGTGGAAATGGAGATGGCATTGTCAACTGTGAGGGTTATCTAAGAATGCTAGCTGCTGTAAAAGAGAGAAGAGTAGGATCTACTTGATAGGAAGTTTGTGGCCTGTTCTAAAACAGAGATATATTTGAGCGTCATCTCTATATAAATGATACTGAGAAGATAGAGGATGGAAAGGGCCTAGAACAATTGGGCTATACAAACACCAAGACGGATTGAGAAAGAAGTACAAAAGAAGAAAATACTAAATGTCTGATTTGTTTAATAACATGTAAACTATAAGAGAGCTTTGTCATGGATGCCAAGAGAGTAGAAAGCTTAGATAAGAAGAAGAAGGTTAAAGGGACATGGAGTGTTCAGTGTTTTTAATATTAAAATAATCGAATAAGTATTTGCATATCTAAACATTGTTTTATTACCAAGTGCTTAAAAGGCTCTATTTTTACTGAAACCTTTCAAATACCTACCAAGGTTTGACCCCTATAGCTCATGTGTACAATGTTTCTGTTGGTACTACTGTATATGTGCTAGCCAATCAAAGACTGTTTGATCAACATCATGTTGTTGAACTGCTGCTGAGTTATAATCTGTGACTGGCTAGTATGTCTAGTTACAGGAGGCACACCAGTGAGTAAACAAAGATTTAAGCACTTGCTAAAAAAAGGATACCCTTCTGGATCACTATCATGCCATGGTGAAGGGGCTTGTGTATGTCAATGAAACTGTGAACTATACCAAGATGGGCAGGTCAGAGCAGAGAGGTCAGTCATATGGCGGTCCACTGGAGAAAAATAGGGCAACCCATCCAGTATCTTTGCCAATACTGTATTAAACCATTATAAAATAAAATAAAATATATATATATATATAATGTATACAAACCCCCTTATACATGGAAGCTCAACGATATGCTCCTCCCCAATCAAATCTTTCAGGACCAGGTTGCCTCGGAGCTCAGCCAATACTATAAGGTCTATACAGAGCCCCATGAGACTATAATTACCCCCTCAGTCCAATAGGGGTCTATATAGACCCATATAGGACACTATTAACCCCTAGGTTAACCTTACAAGTGCTATGAGGGTCCTCCAGGACCCAATGTACTTCAGGACCCCAGTGTACTTCAACTTTCCTGCTTTGCAATGATCACCTTCGGTGCTCATCGCGAGCCCTGCGAAGAGCGCCTTTGGAGCTCATTGCAAGCCTTTCCTCCCGCCTACTTTATGGACCGCTCATTGCAGGGTTCGTTAACCTGCAAGTTTTGTGCTTGGGAATGGCATGTGTCTCTTTACATCATCTCAACCCCTGTCCCTTCCTGTGTCTTTCTCCTCTGTGTGTCTACTGAATGCCGTTTGTTTTATTTTCAAAGTCCTGCATGCTTGGTGCTGTTCGTGTGTTACTGTGTCTGCCATTGTGTATTTTCAAAGTCTTGCCTGCCTGGCATTGGTGAGCCTCGTTTTCACCCTGTTTCAGATTTTTTACGTTTTTCATCCATCATTTCTATCCCTGCTTAGCCAATTTTCGATTGACGAAAAATGGCAAATATGGCTTTAAAATCACTTGCAACCTCACTCCAAGGCTTCATGGCTCTCCCCCTGTGCTGTGTGTGAATGTGTATTTATTTATTTTTTGCTTGTTTTTCAGGTTTTTCGAGTTACACGCTAAAAAAAAAATGGTTGCACTCACAGTGCCATCTGTGGCCATCACCTACAAAAGGCAAGTAGAGGAACTCAGATCACTTGCCCAGTACAAGCCTTTATGTATGTTAACAATGGTTTTAACAGCATTAATTAGCAGTCTATTTACTGATCAACTAATTTAAAGAGCCTCTATAATATTTCACTTACTTCTAATAAGCTTATGGAGTAACAGATTCTTACCTTCTGAAGCATATGCCTTTTGTTTTTTCTTGTTCTCCCGCATTAAAGGTGCCAGTTTGCTCAACTGGGACCTAGCACCATACCTACAGGGGAGGGCCTTCACACTACCAGTGTCTCAAGTTGCTCATACACACAGTATGTCACTGCTTTTTAGCAGCATGCAACTTTGGTAACATAATGCCCCACCTCTGTAGCTGTGGCTATAGCTTACAGCTGTACAAAATGACACCTCTTATGAGAGAGAACACGAAGATAGGAGAAAGGTCCAGAAGGAAAGAATCTGTTTCTCTGGAGGTTTTTTTGGAAGTAAGTGAAATGTAAATTTTATAACATAATTACATTTACGAGGATAAGACTAATGTAGTTTAAACATTTATATAAAAAAATGCCTAAAGAATCCTTTTAATGTCAGAAATTAAATTCTATAGCCAAACTAAGTCTTGACTTGTAGCTTGGTAATTTTCTCTGTAAAACAACTTTCTTGAGTATAAAGAGAACATCACTCCTATAAAGGAATGTATATAAGGCTGTATTGAAGAGTCAGATAAAGTCCTTCTGAGTACTAACTTGGAAACAGTTCAAAGGAAGCATAATTCACTGAGTTTCAAAATTGACTGTGTACACCAAGTGATTTCCTGTGTCTCAAAACTCACCATCTTGTAATACTTTTAACATTATCTATTACTAGAATATTGCCTGTCAAAAAATGACGGCAATGAAATTGTAAGTGAGCTAATGCTGTTTGGTGTATGGTAATGAAATAAATAATACATTAATATACTTTACCTATTTGGAAGTAATATCTCCAGGAAGCATTGTGTTGAAGAGCTGACAATCTGTTTTGATGTTGCTGCAGCATACAATGTGTGTTTTCAGTGTTGTGGAGCTGCTGTGTAAGTGTCAGCAATGTTTGCAGTGTGTAGTGTAAATAGTGTGCGTGCGTGAGTAAAATCCGTTAGGGTAGCTGTGTGTGGCGCCTAATGTGTGGTAAGCGGCTGTGGCTGATTATGCGTCCTTGATGTTGGACCACGTACAGATTTTTGGAAAAATCTGTATGTGTTTTGTGGTGTTTTGCGTGTTTAGGGTGCTGTAGCCTCGTTTTCGTTTTTTTGCGCGGGCCATTTTTTCTCTCGCTTAGGGGATTTTCGGGTGTCTAAACTCTTTAATTTCTACTTAAATTGAGGTGTAATTTCACTTTTAGAGGTGCTGGGTGCCCCCCCCCCTTGCTGTGGGTAAGCTTTTTATGTGTTTGTTGTGTGTATTTTTTGTGGTTTTAGTGTTTTCATGTGTGCGGGATTCGGCCGCTAATGTCGTATTTTTGCGAGGTTGTAATATTGTTTTTTTTAAGTGCCGCAGCTCGTATTTGCGGATGCTAACTCTGTAAATGTTGCGGTCGCGGTGGGAGCCTCCACCTCCGCAAATGCGGCCCCTCGCTTCGCGAGGGTTCGCATTTGCGGGCCTAAAGTCCTCAGTTGCTGGCAAGGAGCGCCTTCGACTTTTGACAGCCCGCACTGATGACAACTATACAGTCAGGTCCATAAATATTGGGACATCGACACAATTCTAATCATTTTGGCTCTATACACCACCACAATGGATTTGAAATGAAACAAACAAGATGTGCTTTAACAGCAGACTTTCAGCTTTAATTTGAGGGTATTTACATTCAAATCAGGTGAACTGTGTAGGAATTACAACCGTTTGTATATGTGCCCCCCACTTTTTAAGGGACCAAAAGTAATGGGACAATTGGCTGCTCAGCTGTTCCCTAGCCAGGTGTTTGTTATTCCCTCATTATCCCATTTACAAAGAGCAGATAAAAGGTCCAGAGTTCATTTCAAGTGTGCTATTTACATTTGTTGCTAACTCTCAATATGAGATACAAAGAGCTGTCACTATCAGTGAAGCAAGCCGTCATTAGGCTGAAAAAACAAAACAAACCCATCAGAGAGATAGCAAAAACATTAGGTGTGGCCAAATCAACTGTTTGGAACATCCTTAAAAAGAAAGAACGCACCGGTGAGCTCAGCAACACCAAAAGACCCGGAAGACCACGGAAAACAGCCAGATTAGAGTTTGCCAAACAACATAGAAAAAAGCCTTCACAGTTCTGGAACAACATCCTATGGACAGATGAGACTAAGATCAACTTGTACCAGAGTGATGGGAAGAAAAGAGTATGAAGAAGGAAAGGAACTGCTCATGATCCAAAGCACACCACCTCATCAGTGAAGCATGTTGGTGGTAGTGTCATGGCGTGGGCATGTAGGGCTGCCAATGGAACTTTTTCTCTTGTATTTATTGATGATGTGACTGCTGAAAAAAGCAGCAGGAGGATTTCTGAAGTGTTTAATATTATCTGCTATTATTCAGCCAAATGCTTCAGAACTCATTGGACGGTGCTTCACAGTGCAGATGGACAATGACCCAAAGCATACTGCAAAAGCAACCAAAGAGTTTTTTTAATGGAAAGAAGTGGAATGTTATGCAATGGCCAAGTCAATCACCTGACCTGAATCCGATTGAGCATGCATTTCACTTGCTGAAGACAAAACTGAAGGGAAAATGCCCCAAGAACAAACAGGAACTGAAGACAGTTGCATCACCAGGGATGAAACCTAGAGGCTGGTGATGTCTATGTGTTCCAGACTTCAGGCTGTAATTGACTGCAAAGGATTTGCAACCAAGTTTTAAAAAGTGAAAGTTTGATTTATGACTGTTAATCTGTCCCATTACTTTTGGTCCCTTAAAAAGTGGGAGGAACATATACAAACGGTTGTAATTCCTACACCGTTCACCTGATTTGGATGTAAATACCCTCAAATTAATTTATTTTGTTTCATTTCAAATCCATTGTGGAGGTGTATAGAGCCAAAAAGATTAGAATTATGTCGATGTCCCAATATTTATGGACCTGACTGTATATGTGATTACTTAAATCACTACAGTAAAATGCTATTCACATACCCTTTAGAATGTCACCTAACTTTAGAAAATTACCATATTTATCGGCATATAACACGCACCGGCGTATAACACGCACCTCATTTTAAGAAGGGAATTTCAGGGGAAAAAAAATTCAAATAAAGAACTTTTGAAGCAAAATCCTCAACCTCAACCTCCCTCCTCATCCTCAACCCCCTCCTTAACCTCCCTCCTCATCCTCCCTCCTCAACCCCCTCCTCAAACTCAAACCCCCTCCTCAACCTCAACCCCCCTCATCAACCTCAACCCCCCTCCTCAATCTTCCTCCTCATCCTCAACCCCCCTCCTCATCCTCAACCTCCCTCCTCAACCTCCATCCTCATCCTCCCTCCTCAACCTCCCCATCCCCAACCCCCTCCTCAACCTCCCTCCTCAACCCCCCTATCCTCAACCCCCTCCTCAACCCCCCCACCCTCACCCTCCCTCCTCAAACTCAACCCCCCTATCCTCAACCCCCCTCCTCAACCTAAACCCCCCTCCTCAACCTAAACCCCCCCTCCGCATTCTAACCCCTCATCCTCATTCTAAACCACCTTCCTCATCAACCTAACCCCCCCTCCTCAACCTAAACCCCCCTCCTCAACCTAAACCCCCCTTAATACCTCCCCCTCACTTACCTGCTTCTGCTCCGGCCTCCGCTCTGCTCCTTGACCCGGTGACGTCACATGCACGCCAGGTTGAGGAGGAGGGGGGGTTAGAATGCGGAGGGGGTTTAGAGTGAGGAGGGAGCTTGAGGATGAGGAGGGGGGAGGGAATATCGGCGTATATCATTTGCCCCCTATTTTCAGGGAGAAAAAGTGCGTGTTATACGCCGATAAATACCGTAAGTAATTTCAAACTTCATTATTACAGGAGATTTATAAAATCATGATTTGAAGAACATTTTTCTGCACCTCGTTCACTGTGTATATAAATACCACATACTTTCTATATTACCTTATTCACTAGATCTTACCAAATAATCAACCACCATGGAGGATCCAGGAATCAAATTCACTGAAGGCTATTGAGTATATATAAATGGTGAATAGTTTCTGGGAATGCTGTTAACACATTGCATATAAGAAATTATGACTCTACAAATATAAAATACTTTGCCATGCTGGGGAGGCCTAGGAGAGATGTGAGTGCAGTTAGTGATACCCATAACATACAGTGGAATGTCATCACACAAACTTCCCTCTTCGCTCTTTGCTATTGCTCCATGCTGCTAGGGTAGTATTATGTATGTACATCTGCCAGTTTTTTAATTGGAGTGAGGAACCAACCCAGACAGGCAAGGCCATTGTTTTATAAATAATATTTTGTCTTATTCAATCTGTTGAGCAGCTGTGTTAAAAAAATAATGTGGTTTAAAGGTGTAGAACACATTGACATTATTAGTACTTGTTTGAAATGACTCTAGTAATGGTCATGACCAAGAAGCCAATATGTCAGCATTATTTTGTAAGGTGTTTTTTTTTATTGAAGGGTGTATGTAAAGTGTGTCCATTGGAACATTGGTGTTAATTATTGTATGTTGGTGATTTTGCAGAGAATTATAAAAAAAAAAACATATTACTTTGTATGATTGTTTGTTGATTCTTTGGTAGCACAAATTAGTTTTTCACTTCACCATATTAAATCTGTCAGTAACACTAATTAAGGGAAGAATCTGCTGAAAAATGTGGTATTCTCAGCAACAGAATATCACTTGTGATCCACTGAGTATGGTTCTCTTCCTATGGGTTTTAGAAAGTCAATAAAACTGCTAGTCAGACATTTTTCAGCAGTAATAAAAAAGCATTGTCTGCAGGTTCTTAATTTATTATACCTGCTGGCAGTAAATTTGAATCTAATGTAATAAAGGCTAAAGTGAGATTGTTGTTTTGCTGTGAGGGATGATGACAAACAATTAAAGCGAGCATGCCTTCAGTTCTTTCATATATAGAATGGGGCATTATGATTAGACATGTATTGATCTAAAATTATAAAAAAAAATGTTTTCACTCCTGGCATCATCTTTTGTGACCTCTTTAAAAAATTAACTGAAAGAGTCCTACAATGAGTCTTCCTAATACCTATGAATAGGGATTCTCCCTGGGTTAATGTTTTCCTGCCATAGGGTCTGGTCTGAAGCTAATCTAGTTAGTGGACAAAAGCACAGAAGGCACATGGCAACTCTAGTGAAGTACCATTTCTAACTTGAAACATGTAAACACTTGTTATCACTACTAATATAGTTTGTGAAGTGTGGGTAATGCTCCAGGGGAGCAAATGCACACTTCACAAACTATTTGTACGGATTTCTGTACATGCCGCATGGGCACCGTGCGGCGCCAGCCACGCATGCGCAAAGCGTGGCACCAACCGTGCAAGGAACAGAGGGGGGAAAGGGACAGAGAGGGGGAAAGAGACAAAGGGGGAAAGGGAGAAAGAGACACAGGGGAGGGAGGAGGGTTGAAAGAGACACAGGGGAAAAGGGGAAAGAGACCGAGGGGGAAAGGGACACAGGGGAGGGAGGAGGGGGGAAGAGACAAAGGTGGAAAAGGCAAAAGAGACACAGGGGAAGGAGGAAGGTGAAAGAGACACAGGGGAGGGATAGGGCCATCTTGGACTCTCAGGATACGGCACAGTAGCCATCTTAGGACTCTCCGGATAAAGAATAAACTTAATTAGTGTCTTATCTTATGATATATTGTAAGGAAAGGAACGCAGCATGGACATAATATACATTTTCATGAATTTCGTCCACAACAGTCCCCCCTAAAATGTTATATTATGTTACATACTACACTTATATTCTATTCTTGTAGATATGACAGGTTAGATGTATTATATCTTCCTCTTCTAGAGGGTACTACATAAAATGTCTGTGTAAAGATATAGGTTTTTTCTTAGTAAAACGTATTAACTAAGGTATAAAATCATATAAACAGTAACAGTCCCCCCTAGAGACTATGTGTACAACTGTCCCTTTGGATGAGATGTATGAATGTAAGAAAGCCCTAGCACATCTGCACCAATGAACGCCCGTTCTTCTTTGTACGTTAGAGTTGCCATGGCTTGTCCATGACCCCTCTTGCCACTGTCATAGGCGAGTCAAATGCTATCCCTGACCCCTTGTTTCAGGAACATGTGGGACATGGGGTTTATGTAGAAATTTCACTTCTAGACACAATGGACTGTAACGCTCTATGCGACTCCTCACAATCAGCATCATAAATTTCTTGGTGCACAAAGGTTGGTGTGACTCCAGCAAATGACTTCTTTGAATATGTGTGGACTCAGGGGATAATACAGCAGGTAACAAATGCAAGAATTATCAGTATTGAAAGAAAGACAATTCCAACCTGTAACAATACCCTCTGCCAGTTGTTTATAACCCCAAACCATTTATCCCAATAGTCTGTGGTTCCAGAACTCTCCTTCAATTCTTGTGCCAAGATTTGACAATTTCTTTATGGCTAAAGTAATCTTACCGTTTGGACCTATATTATCAGGTATGTAGGTGCAGCAGTTGCCAGTGTCAGGGAGCATTTTACACCCCCCCCTTTTCAGCAAGGATCATGTCTAGTGCCATTCAATTTTGGAAGGCCATGTGTAATGTGGCCTTCAATTGTTTTGCAACTCCTTGCAGAGCATCTCTTGTGTAATCCACAAACCTTTGTTGGTTATAATATATATAATTGATCCAAGCAACATTTTTATTGACAGTTATGATAGGGAAAATTGATTCAAATCCTGCTGCAACCTGATTTCTAGCTTTAAACTCATCAGGCACCCCCCTTTGGACTCTAATAGAGTCCATGTACACATAGGGGTCGAAGCTACCTTGTGGGGAAGACACCTTTCTTTTGTGTCTAGATGTTGTCAGTAGGGTGTGTGGTGAGGTATCAGCTTGGATGGGCACTATGTGCACTGGCATTATGACATTTGCCTGGGTACTATCACCATACCAGATACCCTCTAGCCTTGATCTGAGCTTCATGTCCCCACATATCCAATATATGTATCCCAATGTTTGTGTCTGCTCTGTAAACTGTGAAGCCAATACAATATATAATGCAGAACCCTTGCTTAAACCTCTTTAGGTTTCTCCCTTGAGGTGTACTCCGAATATAGCATGTGTAATTACCTGGGCATATGGTTATACCTTCACCTGGATGTAGATTGTCAGTTATAATTCGATACCTGTTCTCCCATTGTTCACAATTTAGATCTTTTAGTTTGGGTAGCTTTATAAAGACTTAAGAAACACTTTTCTTCCTCCATAGTTACCATAAGTGGAACAGTGCCTAGGTGAGGTCTGGCACTTGCACAAACATAACAATTAGTCTTATTATGTGACTCTACGTTATATTTCATCCATTCCAGCCATAAGTTGAGGTCTGTGAACCCAGTTTCATTTGCTAGGGTTTCTTCGTACGTAGGTTCACTGATATCAGTCGTTTGGGGTAATGCCTGAGTGTGTTGTACTTGAATTAGTCCTTCTGATATGAGTGGTGCATTTAGTTCTCTGAGCATAAATTTACCAATCCGTCCTTTTGTTTCTCCTCTAACCCAGCCACCCATTATGTATGTACCTGCGTCTGTGGGTCTGGGGTTCTTGATAGTCAGAGTAAGTCGCATGTTAGCTCCAGTCTTGCCATTTGGCGAGCATTTGCCTGGCTTTATTAGAGTCATACGTTCAAGTAAAGGGCTTCCACTCAAATCTGTTCTATCTAAGGCACTCTGTGGTCTGTAGCTCCAAGTTGTCCCAGTGTTCCATCCTACAGCTTCCCAATGACTACAATCTTTTCCCCAAGTCTGGTCTGTAACACATATGTATATAGATGTGCTGGGAGTGTCTTCGTACAAGTTACATTGTTGAGTCACGCTTAGCTGTTGGCAACATACAACATGACATTAATCAAAGGAGAATGTGATCATATGTGTTTTAGATGAATTGTACCAAAATGTAATACCATCTTTCTTCTCACTAATGAATGCAGAAGGTTCTACTTTAGTTAAGAACAGACAGAAAAGGATATGTGTTATGATCATCATGATGTTGGCTGCTATGGGTCTGGTGCTGAAACTTTTTTGCAATGAGATGCATGGATCCAAGTAGGCCGTCCTTCAAGTTTAACTGACGGTGCAGTAATTAGAAGAACTTGAAAGGGACCATTATATCTGGATTCCAGAGGATTCTTTCTCACAAATCTCTTGACCAGGACCCAATCTCCAGGAAGTAGTTGATGAGTACCAGTGTCTACTTCCGGATCTGGAATAGAAGAAAACACTTGTGCATGTATTTTAGTCAGTGCTTGAGATAAAGCAATCACATAATCAACAAATACATCAGATTAAAATTTCAATTGCTGAGGATAATAACACCCTAATCTAGGAGCAGACCCAAATAGGATCTCATGAGGGGACAGAGAAAACCCCCCTCCAGGGGTGTACCCCACACTTAACAGTGCTATAGGGAGACTTTCTGGCCATGAGATACCAGTTTCTTGTGCTATTTTTTTTTAGCATTCTAGACTTCAATGTTCCGTTCAGTCTCTCTACTTTTCCACTACTCTGGGGATGGTAGGGGGTTTTACTCCTAGAACTGCCCAAATTTCTTTAGCTAATGTGGCAGTAAAAGCTGGTCCCTGATCACTTTCTATCACCTCAGGGACTCCATATCTGCATATGATTTCAGATAGTAAGTGTTTTACAGTAGTTTTTGCTGTCATATTTGTGACTGGATAAGCCTCTGGCCATCCTGAAAACATGTCAACTATGACTAGTACATATTCAAATCGACCACTTTTTGGCATCTGAGTATGATCAATCTGTATCCTCTGGAATGGATACAGAGATTTTGCTAAATGCTTCTGTGGGGGTTTCTCAGTTCGGCCTGTGTTACATTTAGCACAGATGCTACAGGACTTGCAATAGTTGCTCGTAAGTGTAGTTATGCCTGGTGCCATATAGTACTTATCTATCAGAGCGTTCATGAGGGTCTTTGACAAGTGTGCCGGTCCGTGGGCCCACTGTACTGTTGCTGGATAGAGATTCTTTGGTAAACACAATCTCAAATTATCGACATACAATCCATCCTTAAGGATTGCTCCCTTTGCTTTTCACTTGTTTACTTCTTCTGGTCTCCAGTCTTCTGCAATTCTTTGAGTAGTTTCAAATCTGTAGGTAAAGTCTGCATTGTGTAGATATTTATGTCTTCCTTCTTCTCTTTCTTGTCCATTTCTTGTGATATCATTGCTGCCTTCTTAGCCGTCTGGTCTGCTAGATGGTTTCCTCGTGCTTCATCTGAATTTAGCTTCCCATGTGCCTTTACTTTCAGTATGGCCACCTCCTTTGGGAGTGCTAAAGCATCTAGTAGTTCACGAATGGCTTTATCATGCTTTACTGTGGTGCCTGCAGCTGTCATGAATCCTCTGGCTTTCCAAATTATCCCAAAGTCTTAAGTCACTCCTAGAACATATCTTGAGTCTGTATAGATGTTGGCTCGGACTCCTGTCGCAATTTCACAGGCCTTAGTCAATGCAATCAACTCTGCTTCTTGTGCTGACATGGAGGGAGGTAGTGAGTAGGCTCGTATCACATCTTTTTCCGTAGTCACAGCATATCCTGTGTGATATTTTCCATTCTCATCAGCATACCTTGATCCATCCACATACAGAGTGATGTCTGGGTCTGTCACGGCAAGTTCTTTTACATTCGCAAGGTGTGAGGTCTCCATTTCCATTTGCTGAAGACAGTCATGAGGTGGGTTTACTGATCCTGGAACCGCATATGGGTCTTCAGCCTGTACTTTGGGAAAACTATTTACATGCCAGTTAAGGGTTTGTCTGCAGATTCCCACCACTTCAGTGCAGTCCCCAATGAGCTCCATGTACTCTGCGCAGATTTTGTCAATGCTATCTGTGGGACAGCTGTATCCCAATGTTTATAGAGCAACTCTGCTTCAAAAGGAAGCTCTACTGTGAGTGCGCTATCCCCTATTGTATCACTATACAATGTCATCAGTTTTAACGTGACTTGCTTCCATTTCATAAGCTTCGCTTCATTTGAAAATCCCGTCCCTGTGTTTGTTGGTTCCATAGCGTACAATGTAGAGAGTCTTGTGTTTCATCTGTTCCTGTCTGTTTGACTAGGCGTCCCAGTAAGTGACTTTTTACATCGGAGCTTATGTTGGATTCTTGATCCAAGTTCAAACTATACCAGAAATGTCCTTCTTCCTCATCTCCCCCTTCAGAAAATGGCAAGAGAGTGGCTGGATTAAGCACATAACACCTCTGTAAGGTGACATTATCTTGCAGGAGCAGTGAACATTGGAGACGGAGGTGTCTGGCTGCTGTCAGGTGTTTTGGCGGCGTCTGGTTTATGATAGCAGCAATGTCATGTGGAGCAAGAACTGTCAAGGGATACCCAAGGACTATGTCACTTGTCTTATCCAGTGAGGCATGAGCTGCAAATACTGCCCTAAGGCAGGAAGGGCCTCCTCTTGCCACAGCATCCAGATGACATAAGAAGTAGTCAATGGGGCGTTGTCTGTTTCCATGGGACTGTGTCAAGACTCCCATTGCATGTCCTTCTCTTTCTGATATAAACAGTTTGAACGGTAGGTCATAGTTGGGTAGCCATAATGCAGGGGCTGAGAAGTTATTTAGGGCTATCTGTGTCATCTGGTAGGGTTCAATCTTCAGGACATCATACAAGGGCTGCATCAGGAGAGAGGCTTCTGGGATCCACGCTCTGCAATAGGATATGAGACCAAGGAAAGCATGGAGGGGTCTGTGTCCTTCTGGTACAGACATTTCTTCTATTGCCCTAACACGGCTGCGTGTGAGATGACGCACTCCTTTGGAAAGGCAATGTCCCAGGAATATGACAGTCTCCTGACACCACTGTAACTTTTCTCTGGATGCTTTGTACCCTTGTTCTGCCAGATGTCCCAGTAAACTCTCTGACGTCCGTATAGCTGTAGGAAGGTCTTCAGCACAGAGTAAGAGATCATCAACATATTGCAGAAGTACAACATCAGGGTTTTCCTGTTGCCAAGAGCCAAGGATTAGACCCATGGCCTTAGCAAACTGACTAGGAGAATTCTGTGCTCCTTGGGGCATGACAGTCCATGTAAATTGATTATGATCATGTGTAAATGCGAAAAGGTACTGACATGAAGGATCTAAAGGAATGCTTAAGAAGGCATTTGCCAGATCCACTACAGTAAAGTATGCTGCTGTTGGAAGTATTCCAGAGAGGAGAGTGTGTGGGTTAGGTACTATGGGAGTGTCTAATATGGTTGCTTCATTGACTGCTCACAAATCTTGTACCATACGGTATTTTACTGGCTCTCCTTTCTTGGATTTATTTTTCACTGGGAAGAGGGGCATGTTACATGGTGACGTACACCGGACTAACGCCCCCTGTCTCAACAGGCTCTCTATCTGCTGTGGGATTGCATCAATCTGCGCTGGCTTCACAGGGTATTGGGGTTTTCATGGTAATTCGGCTCCAGGCTTCAACTTTACTATGACTGGAGGCACCTTTAAATGCTCAATATCTTCGGGACCACGTGACCAGATGGTTGCCGGAATCTTATCCAAGATGTCGGCCGGGCCTTGTCTATTGTTACTTTTCGCATCTAAGTGGAGTAATATTGGTAGTGAGCAGAGTGCTGACGTGTCAGTATTGTTAAAGGCGAGGACACTTGTATAGTCCCATCTGGGGTAAACATGATGGATGCTTGTAAGCGAGAAAGTACGTCTGCACCTAACAAGTTAATTGGGCATGTGGAGGACACTACAAATCTAGCAAGCAGGTCTGGGAATGGGCCTATTTGAGTGGATACCGTCAACTCCTACACAAGCAACATCAATGTCAGACAGGTAAGATGAGTCGGGCAGATCTTGTTGTCTAAGGACACTTCTGGCTGCACCTGTGTCTACTAGAAAGGTGGTAGGGATCCCTTCTATTGGTAATGTTACAATAGCTTGAGGTCCCAGTCCGCTATCCCCTGAAGATACTGCCATAGCAGGAGATAGTGACACCGGCTCACCATTGTCCTATGCTGTATTTTGGCCCCCCTGCACCTCATTAGTGCCATCCCCCTGCTGCTTTGTCCTCTGCTTTCTAGGCATCTTACAATTCTTGCTGATGTGCCCAAACTTGTTACAATTGAAACACTGCCGTGTTTTCCTTCTTCTCCCCTTTATATGCCGGCTCCTCAGAGGTTACCATGAGGGCGGTAGTCTTTTTGGACGCTGATGACGTAGGGTGTGTATTTTCTACAGACTCCAGACCTTTTGCAACAAGTAACAGCGTATCTAATGGTAACACTCTATATTCTGGTCTGGAAGTCAATAGAACTTTCTTTAAAGATTCCTTTAGCCCTATCACAAAAGCTGTACTTAGCATCTGTGTGTGTGTGTCTTATTGTGTGGGCTAAAGCTGAGGTCTGTAAACACTTGGGTGAGCCGTGAGTGAAACTTTTCTACTGACTCGTCTTTGTCTTGTTTAATATCCTGCAGACTAACAGCCTGGTCTGCCAATTTATCCTTCGCCTAGTCTCTTAGTAGTTCACAGAATATTTCTCCTGATTCATAGTCAGTTGTCTCACGTGACAGTTCATACGGGTCTATTGTCTTTTGCATTATGGGCCAGTATGAATCTCCTGCTCTGATTTCACACAAACTGACCAAGTCTCTCCAGGCTGCAGCATATGTCTTCTGTATTTGTGATATCTTTCTGTAGAAAGGCATAGGCTGCTTCTCAGGGTCGGGCAATGTGTTTATGAGGGAGGTGGCTTGTGTAAGTGTGAATGCGACATACATTAGACTCGCTCTGTTACGCCATCTACGTTGGCTTGTTCCTGAGCCCAGGGTCTTGCTCCTCCACTCCTTCGCACTCTCTCCTATTTTTATTTCATCCTCCCCATCTACACTGTCACTTTTAGGACGGCCTGCGGGAGTAGGGAGCAATGAGATATCGTTTATGTCCGACTGTCTCTGAGAAAGGGGAGGAGTGGAAGCGTCTGTCGCCGGTGCCCTTGTCTGTGGGGCGGCCCATGGTGATGTGTTATGTGGGAAAGGGGCGTATTCACCATGGGGGCGCTCGGTATGACAGGTGGACCTTCCTGAGTGGGCGCCGCTAATTGTGTGTGGGCACCATTTTAAGGCTGTGGCTGGATGGAATGTCTTTGTTCTGCGGAGGGAGTCTGTGTGGTGTTGGGGTTACAGGGTGCTTGTATTACAGGGGGGACAACAGTCTCACATGGTGCATAGTATGCATACATTTTCTGTCCACGTGCTTCTACCTCTCTCTCTGTCCACCCCTCTTTCTCAATCGCCTTAGCTACCCTGTACCATGCTTCTGCACTCGGTAACAAACCACAATCTTGCAACTGCCCTCTATTACTTCTCAACACTTTCCGCCACTCTTCTGCCCTCAGATGTCCTCCCACAATATTTGTGAATCCACACACTTTAAACATCTTCTTAGATTTATTTACCACTGCTTCTCCCCCTTTCTTCTATTTTCTCTCAATGATACAGACAGACATATTTTCACATAAAAACTAACACACACACACACACACACACAGAAGATGGGAGTAGAAAGGGGAGTGGTCTGCTATGCTGACTGTGTGTGTGTGTGTGTGTGGGGGGGGGGGGGTGGCCAAGCCCCTAACACGTCTTCTCAAAATGCAGACCAGTCACCTCCCTTTCCAAAGGTATAGCATCGAGTAAAGTTACAAACACACAGAAACTTCAGACAAAATATTTCAAAAGAATACACGCATATACATATATATATATATATACATATACACACATATATATATATATATATATATATATATATATATATATATATACATACATATAAATATACATACACACATACTCACAAGTACACAGAAATATGCAAACTGTTACATGCAATTCATTCAAACAAAATAATCTCCCATTACATTGTAGGTCTTATGGAGATTTCTGTCTTGGTTTAATAATCCGAAAACCCAACACACCTGTCTAAGGTCTGTTCATTGACGCCCCTGATGATTGTTACGTTGTTGTGTTCGTTACACAACCAATTCTCAATCTGCGTCCATATATATACTGTACTCTTAGGGGTACGTCTACAGTCCGAAGGTACTGTTTCCTTTGAGATACCTACTTTTACATTCGAGGTGCGTTCTCAAAGTCTAACTCCGTGTATATATCTTGAATTATTTACTTTTTAAATCAATCTACTCCCGGGACACACCTACTTTCACACAATATTCACACAAACATTTACTTCACATACTGTAATTACCCTTGAGCAAATTTAACAACATGAAAACATGAACAGAAACTTGAAACATGACAGTTATTTCACTTACCGTACAAATTCATACGACCTTAAGCATTGGCATAGAAAGAATTCTCTTAACTAAGAAACGTCCTTAAAAGAATTAAACAAGATGGGAGGGGGAGTATTCTTTCGCTGTGTGTGCTCTGACCTTGCCTGTCACACAGCCACAGCAAATTCAGCTTCTCAGCTTCACAAGTACAGGGGGAGAAATTCTAAGCTACATTTCTCATTAAAATATGCATCACATCCAGCAATAACAGACCATAGTAACATTTAAACAATTTCTGCAGAAAATTTCTGACTCAAAGATATTTTAGTCCGGGGTCTCACATCGTTGTGTGCTAAAATTGACGCCCTCAGGGCTATTGTGCTACCAGGGCACTAACGATCCGCCACTGAAGTCTGCATCCCACATACATGCTTTTACACCTTAGTGTGTGATAGACGTCTCTCGGGGTTATCACGCTACCAGGGCACGAACATCATGACCCCCGAAAGATATTCGGCTATCCAACATGCATAGACCCTCCTTAGGAAAAGTATGTCAAACGACACCGATCCCCAAAGTACGTATATGCACGCCTGTACGTACAGCTCCTCCGGTTTTATGTGCCATCCGTCCCCGGAGTCTGCTGCACGTACACATGTATGTCCCGGACCGCAATATCTAAGAAATCACAATCACTCAACCCACACTCTCAACAGTCATACACAGGCAACAGATATTATTCAGTACAGATATTTCTTCAAGGTACACCCTGGGCAAGCAATTTATCTGTACTTTTGGTGCCTTCAGTAGCAGCCCAAGACAAAGCGGCAGAACTATAGCAGCATTATTCATATATATGCAAGGTTTTAAAACATTAAACCTTACCATATATTAGAGTTGAGTTGAACAGGCTCCTTTATGCCACCATAGACCGTCCCAAAGTCTTCCTTGTCTGCTGCCTGTTGGTCACAACCCAGAGTCCCTGCTCTCGGGCGCCATGTTGTTTTGGATGGATAAAAATAATCCCATTTTATAATATCTGTTCCTGTCCAAATCATCCGTCTGTTGGCCATGTGTGCACACAGAGACAAGAATTTACACAGACCCAAAAGTTCTGTTATAAAACTTCTTGTATTTTTCCCAACCAACGAACCCCCCCAAACACAACATAGACAATTATATAGTATAAGTTGATCAGATATAACAATCATACAACTCATTATTAGACAGTGAGTGAGTTATTGATTGGTTGACAAGGTAGGAAGGGTCCTTCCATATTTGGTCTCGGATGATGATGTCATTATGGTCAGGTTAGGTGAAGCTTCTGATTGGCTCTGGAAGGTGGCGGGGCTCATATACTTATTTGGTCACGGATATTAATTTCATCCTAGGACTCCCAGGATATGACTCAGTAGCCATCTTAGGACTCTCAGGATACAGCTCAGTAGCCATCTTAGGACTCTCAGGATACGGCTCAGTAGCCATCTTAGGACTTTCAGGATAAAGAATAAAAGTAATTAGTGCCTTATCTTATGATATATTGTAAGGAAAGGAATGCAGCATGGACATAATATACATCTTCCTGAATTTCGTCCACAACAGTGGCACCAACCGTGCAAGGAACAGAGGGGGAAAGGGACAGAGAGGGGGGAAAGAGACAAAGGGGGAAAGGGAGAAAGAGACACAGGGGAGGGAGGAGGGGTGAAAGAGACAGAGGGGAAAGGGGAAAAGAGACCGAGGGGGAAAGGGACACAGGGGAGGGTGGAGGGGGGAAGAGACAAAGGGGGAAAGGGCAAAAGAGACACAGGGGAGGGAGGAAGGGGAAAGAGACACAGGGGAGGGATAGGGGGAAAATAGACACAGGGAAGGGAGAGGGGGAAGAGACACAGGGGAGGGAGAGGATGGAGGAGACACAGGGGATGGAGGGGGAGTCACATGGGAGAGAAAGGGGCAAAAGAGACACAGGAGAGGGATAGGGAGGGGAAGAGACCCATGTAATACTATACCATTTGTACAGATTTACGTACTTGCCGCAGTACGCATGTGTGGCGCCAGCCTCACATGCGCACCGCACAAGGAACAGAGGGGGAGAGGAAAGGAACAGAGAGGGAAAAGAGACACAGTGGGAAGGGGGAAAGAGACAGAGGGGGAAAGGGACACAGGGGAGGAAGGAGGGAAGAAAGAGACAAAGGGGAGGGAGGAGGGGGGAAGAGACACAGGGGAGGGAGAGGGGGAAATAGACACAGGGGAGGGAGATAGGGGAGGAGACAAAGAGGAGGGAGAGGGAAGGGAGAGGGGGAAGAGACACAGGAGAGGGAGAGGGGGGAAAGAGACACAGGGGGAAGGGGGAAAGAGACAGAGGGGGAAAGGGACACAGGGGAGGAAGGAGGGAAGAAAGAGACAAAGGGGAGGGAGGAGGGGGGAAGAGACACAGGGGAGGGAGAGGGGGAAAGAGACACAGGGGAGGGAGATAGGGGAGGAGACAAAGAGGAGGGAGAGGGAAGGGAGAGGGGGAAGAGACACAGGAGAGGGAGAGGGGGGAAAAAGACACAGGGAGGGATAGGGTGGAAAGAGACACAGGGGAGGGAGATAGGGGAGGAGACAAAGAGGAGGGAGAGGGAAGGGAGAGGGGGAAGAGACACAGGAGAGGGAGAGGGGGGAAAGAGACACAGGGAGGGATAGGGTGGAAAGAGTCACAGGGAAGGGAGGGGGAGAGACACAGGAGAGGGAGAGAGAGGAAAAGAGACACGGGAGGGGGGATGAGACACATGTAATATTATCTTGTCATTTCTGACAAGTAAACAACTAGTTTTAAAATAAAGGTTTAACAGGTTTGAAACTAATGTCCCACTTCACTGAGCCGAGTCAGGAAAGAAGTAATAATGCAGTTGGTTTACAGCTCTGAAGCCCCCGAAGAGAGACACGAACAGGCTTCAGTCGAGCCCCTCAGAAATCTTGCATTGAGAACTTCAGACCGCTCCTGTTTGGGTTCACTCTGTTTTCTGCCCACTGAAAAGTAATTACAATCTCATAAAATTTCACAGTAAATTTTTAGAGTATGTCAGTAAGAGGCCACTGTAGTGGTCATACAATAGGCTTAATTAATAATTGGTTATCAGTAAGATTGTTATTTAAAGAAAAATGTCAATTTATGTCTTAAAACTAGTATTTGAACTAGCATGCTCTTCTAGTCTGCTCATATTATAGAGCCTCATTCAATTGAGGCATCGGAAGTTAGGTAAGGTAGGACGAGCCCGCAGCGGCCACAACTTATGGTACTATTCAATTCGTCAGGCCTGCAAGTCCCGGCCCAGTATAGCACATCGCAAACCATGCTATCGAAAGTAGCATTTACGGGCTTGAACATGATTGCTGACGCAAGGCCGTAACTCACGGCTAGAAACAGCCAATGAATGTAATGTGGGTCCGATCGTGGTTCAAGCCCGTATGACTTTGAAATCCAACCTCCATTTAGCATTAAAGTCCTACAGGCTTGAACCAGGAGTCACGATCGGACCCACATTCCATTGGCTGTTTCTAACCACAAGTTACGGCCTTGAGTCAGCGAACATGTTCAAGCCTGCAGGACTTCAATGAAAAATTGAGTTGTGATTTCAAAGTCCTACCAGCTTGAATTATGAGTTACGATCGGACCCACATTCCAGATATGATGCAATTTTGATAAAGCCGTAAATATGATATTCTATTACATGCAAGTTCCATTATATGTATTAACACATTGATTGCCAGGATCGATATAACATTAAATCAAGTATTTTTTGGGGCCCGATTTGCGAGTTTGAGAATGGTGTGCTATTAATTCTAAGACCTAACATCACTTTCCCTCTTAATAATAGTACAGTAGAGTGTTTATATATGCATTTACAGTGCTCTGTACATGTCGTTAGCGAGACCTCCTTGATACCAGTAACTTGTGGTTCGATTTTTGCTATTTGCTGTCATGACGGAGTGGTTAGCGAGGGGGAATCCGAGCAATTGAATATCGATTTGTGATTTTAGCGTTTGGAAGTCTTGCGGCCATGAAAGATCAAAGGCTTGGAGGGACATTAACTTACGATTTGAACAATCGCAATGGATCTTAATGAATCGCAGCTCGGAGCATGTAACTCGATCGGAGCAAATGGAAACCAATTAAATAGCAAAATAAGTTACGGGCTCCATATGCAAGCCCAGATCTCCCGAATGCCTCAATTGAATGAGGCTCATAGTCTCTATTCTACTACACAAGTAGGTTTAGGTTTGCCTAAAGTGGACACTACAAGGATAGGTGCTAATGTCAGGAATCCCTCCTGGGTAAATGCAATGTTGGTATTGGGGCTGGAGAGAGGAGGAGATCTGCCTGAACCAGTCATACTAAAGTAAGTTTTAAATCTACACCAAACCTTTTTTCTTTGAAAATAGATTAAAATATAGATTTGTATTGCTAAATATCACTATCATGCTCATTTAAGTTAATTTATTAGGCACAGAAAGAAATGTCCAAATGAGTACACATGGTCATACAATAGCCCTTTATGTCTCATATTTAAGATTTATTTTAAATTAGAGGTTTGTTATAGAATGTAATGCTCACTGGGAGATTAACTATTTGAGCAATTGTGGACATACTTTGGGTTTTGTTATTTACCTGTGTATAACTTACTCCCTTTGTTCTAAGGTAAGTAATCATCCCTGAACATTTCAGCAACATTTATAATAATGAATCACTGTTAATTTCATTATGCCCTAATTGGAAGAATTTAAGCTAACATGACAGCATTAGCAGTTAAAATTCAACCTAAAGGGGGGGCGGAGCTAACGTCCAAGGCAGCAGGACGTGCTGTGAGTGAGCTCCGTGATCTTGGCCGGGGTTTAGGGGTTAAATATTCCCAAAAGGGTCTGAGGACTCCCCAGCAACATCGGGGAGCATCAGGAGCAGCTGACCCGACCCTCCCAGGACGCCCCAACCTGTGGAGGAGAGACGCCGACGGAGTTACCGTCACCCTTGGCCAGGAGGCTCCGGAGCAGTGAGAAGCTGCCCAGCCTGGGGCTGCGCCGGCCTGGACAGGTCACCGGACGAGCTGCAGGAGGGGGAGCGAGGAGCCCGGAGTCCCCAGATGCCCAGAGGCACAGAGGAGGCCGCCATCTTGTGAGGCTGGCGGGGAGGCACACAGAGCTGTGTACGTGGAGCACACGGAGCAGCAGGTCAGCTGCAGGTGAGAGCCAGGAGGGCACTGGAGAGCCCTGTAGGGCCGGTGGCAGAGTCCCAAGGGGTCAGTGGAGGAGAGTCTGGGTGGCAGAAGAAAGCCCGCGAAGAGGCGGCGGCCATCTTGTGAAGCCACAAGGCGTCCTGAGCCTGGTAAGGCCTCTACATTCCCATTCCCTGCCTAGAAAGCCTGAGACAGGTTAATTGCTCTAGACACCCTGTGCTGGGGGGAGAACACGAGCATACTTGCACTAAAACTCTACTCAGCTCCCCTTTAGCAGAGAAGGCAGACACAGAGACTCTAGCCTGACCCTAAGGGGACAAAGACTTTGCACTGCTTATAAGACTGCAGAAGGGGCCATACAATCTCTTTATCTTCATCTACATTACTACTGCCTCATTACTAATGGTAACAAGATTTACCTTTCCTTATATAACTGCTTCAGCCGTGGCCTGTGCTCAGTATTGGTACAACAACAAACCAAACATTCTATCATCATTGGAGGGAGCAGCACTGTCACCTACTGGTGCTCAGAAAATAGTGCAGCCCAGCACTCAACAAGATACACCACCCGCACCAGACAGAGCATTGACGCCATCTAGTGGGACATTGATGAAAGCAGCTTGGGCCTACTGAGAGCACTTGATCGACAGAGCTCAACAATACACTGAGATGTAACTACAGCGGCCCTACATGGTTCTAGCCGGCAAGGACCAAAAAACACCAAGACAACATTACAGGAACTGGGTGTATCCCGACAGCTCCGAGCACAGCAGATCTACTTACCTGAGAGGACATAGCGGAGCGGAGGGTTCTCATCAGATCAGCTGGCTAAATGCCTAGGCATCCAACAGCCAACCCGGAGACAATCAGCGGCGCAGAAATGGGGAAAAATAAAAAATCCTTACCGTCAAAGAAAATTGACGAGCATTTTAAAACCCTGGAAGCATTAAACACACCGGCACAAGACCTCGCCTCAGAGCAATCGGACATCTCAGATTTAGATTCTCAGGAGGTAACCTTACAGCCGGAGGTATCCATCAATAGTGCCTCAATGGCAAGAATTGAAGTGCTCCTGGCCTCCCATATCAACGGAGCAGTCATGGCATTGCAAAAAGACATATAGGAGATCGGACAGAGGACCCATCAACTTGAAGAAACCATGGACCAAGTGGTAGAGGCGCAGGAGAAGGACAGGGCCAACATTGCTGGCAATTCCTCCCGTATCTCGGATATAGAAGATAAGTTGGAAGACTTGGAGAATAGATCCAGAAGATTTAATTTGAGGATTAGAGGTGTCCCCACGGCTATAGTCGATCTACCACGCTACCTTAAAGGCACGATAGATGAGATCCTCTCAGGATACCCGGACCACGAGTGGGAGGTAGAGCGAGCGCACAGAGCCCTTGGGGGGAGCCGCAATCCAGACCTCCCTAAAGACATAATTGTCCGGCTTTTGCGCCAACAATCCAGAGACCTGATCCTCGCAGCTACCCGCAACAAGACCTCGACCACTGGTCCTGATGGGGCTAAGCTCCAGTTTTTTGCAGATCTTTCTACAACTACGCTACAAAGACGGAGGCTGAAGAAGCCGGCCCTGGAAGTGCTGCTACGCCATGGCATCAGATATCGCTGGGGATTCCCCTTTGCCCTGATCTTCTCTGTGGGAGGTATCCAATATACAACACGCTCCCTAGATGACTGCCAAGAGCTTCTCAAGCGCCTAGAACTGATTGGGGGGGGACACACAGCTCCTATGGCATCTGCTTCAGCAACTTTGCCTCTTCCGCAGAAACAGTGGTCTGAAGTGACCAGACAAAAGAGGCCTGCTGATCACGTCTCAAAAACTGCCAACAGACGCCCCAGCCAAAACATGGACACTCTGACACACTAGCACAATTGTCTTTACCCTCAGGACTGTTCAAAATGAGGGTTCGACTAAAGAGGCACCATGCTATCAGAAAGTCCTGCTCCCTTTTTGCTTTTTTTTTGGTTTGCTTTTTTGCTGCTACCTAGGGGAGACTCTCAGGAGGGTTGCTCAGAACTGAGCTAGCTGCTCTGTACTACCTTCCCCCCCTACTTTTTGCCTTTTGGACTGGCTCCCGGAGGAACTCAGGACTTTTGCTACGAGTTGTACCCAGCTGACAAAAGACTTTTGAACTGTTATTAACCCATGTTTTGCTTTTCCTTCCTACCTAGCAGGCTGTAGTAGATTGTTAAAGAAACACCTACTGTTGCTACTTGAGGGAATGATACTTAGCCTGGCGAGACCCCTTTGGCTGGTCTAGGTTTAGCTGTTTCTACTGTTTACAATTTATGTCAAGAGTTTTGTTATTAATATTTGCACAAATTATTTATAGATCAGGTTACTCTATTACGGTAACACTCCTTTTATCTTATTTATGATAGTCCTTGCCTGCAGGAGCTGAAGTAGAACCTGCTAGTACTTTAACGGATAGACAGGAATAGGTTAGGGCTAGAGGTCCTAAGAATGCTTGATTTTACAATAACCACTATATTTGTTCTTCTCACAACTTTCTGTATTTGTGCTCACCTACCATTCACTTGCCAACCTTTGCTCACCCACCCTATACTGGGTTCGGAACGAAGCAATTCATTCCTTGATTATTGTGTCCCGGCCACAGCATCCATTTTTAGAGTATATCCAAGCCGGGATCAGCTACTAACGCTGTTTACCCGTCCTCCTAATGCCAATCACCATCCACATAATTTAAATTACCCACATCCTTTGCCTACTTGCCTCCTGTGCCCCTTTAGCATTCCCGGGGTCTCAGGGCATAAGCGTAATGATCCTTATTTGGTGGAGGCTTTAGTGGTTGCCTGTTTGCAGGTCAACAGGCACAATCTAATTCCATTTACAAGTACATTATCCAAACCAAAATTAAGCCAACTGTTTTTTATGATAGGGCACCAGGGGGTGGCATCAAAACTCACGCACTCTTGCTTGTATATTCTAACTAGAATCAAGCCTGCTAGAACTCGCTCACCCAGGGCTCAGCCTCTTCCACACCTCCAGAAGGAGAAGCCGATCCTCACTCCCTCCTCGACAACTCGCCGGAAAGGTAAGGCTAATTCAGCATATCTGACAGACACCTTATTAATTTACCCATGCCCATAACAGTACTCACTCATAACGTGAAAGGCTTTAACTCTCCTTTCAAACGGAGGAAGGCCTTTTTATACTATAAGACCTACAAACCAGCTGTAATATTCCTACAAGAGACCCACTTCGCTAGGCATAAGACCCCTACATATCTAAATAAAGATTACCCTCAATTCTTCCATTCCATCCACACTTCAAAAAAAGAGGGGGTAGCAATATTGCTACATAGGAACCTTCAATTCCAGTTAACATCCAAACTGATAGACAGGGAAGGGTACTTTATTATTATAAAGGGTACGATCCTGGGAAACACGATTTCTCTGGCTTCCTTCTATGCCCCCACAACGGCACCACATAAGGCCCTAATAAGATTTTTAAGGGCACTGGAAGGGGGGGACTGGGGGAACTTAGTGGTAGGAGGGGATTTCAATTTAGTCTTAGACCCAAAGGCGGACAAATCTAGGGCTCCAGTGAGTGACCGATTCTCCAACAAAATTAGACAAATTAAGAAACTCCTGCACTTGGTTAGCCTGGTAGATGCCTGGAGGGGACTTCACCCGAGAGGGAAAGAATTTACTTTTTACTCACCCACACATGGCTCCTACTCGCGCATTGACACTATTTACATTAGCAGCTCACTTCTTGACAGCTCACATAGAGCGACCATAGTGCCTTGCACTTGGTCCGACCATTCAGCAGTTTTATTGGAAGTGGACCTGGGAAGTCAATTCAGCATACCTTACACCTGGAGGCTGAATGAATACCAAATCTCACTGCCTTCAACTCAGGAGCAGATAGAGAGAGAGTTGCTGGACTTCTTTGGGTCCAATGCGGGCAGGGAGACGGGAGCGGGATGGGTTTGGATGGCTCATAAAGCCTTTATAAGAGGAGTGTGCATCAAATTAGCTTCTCAGTGCAAAAAACAGAATCTACAAAGGGAGAGAGATCTGGCGAGCAAATTGGCACGACTAGAGCTACAAAATCAGCTCTCCCCCTCCTCCACTCTGAGAACAGAGATTGACAAGACAAGGCTGGAGCTAGATAGCGTATTGTCCATAAAAACGGACAAGGCACTAAGACGGACGCAGCATTTGTTTTACAATAAAGCGAACAAACCGGATAAATTGTTAGCCATAAGCCTAAGAGCAAAGTACGCCCAATCCAGGATTTCCCAAATCAGGAATAAAGAGGGCGACCTCATATATAGCCAAAATGAAATACAAAAAGTTTTTAGGGAATATTACCAAAATATATACTCTACTAAACAGGTGGCCATGGAAAATGACATTACTTCTTACTTAAACTCACTAGACCTTCCTCAAATCTCGCCCGATTATTTACATTCTTTAAATAAGGAAGTTACTGTTAAGGAAGTCCTAGAAGCGATTAAGGAACTAAAACTAGGAAAATCCCCGGGCCCGGATGGGTTCACCAATATCTACTATAAGAAATTCTCAACACTTCTGGCTCCTCATCTATGTAATCTCTTTAACTCGATACTGAGAGGGGAGATTGCCCCCCCAGAACTAAACCATGCTGACTTAACAATATTCCCTAAAGAGGGTAGGGATCAGAGAGATGCCAAAAATTATAGACCTATCTCGCTGCTTAATGGGGATGTCAAGTTGCTTGCCAAGATCTTCTCTCAAAGGGTCTCAATATTCCTTCCCTCCTTGATTCACAAAGACCAGGCAGGGTTCATCCCGCATAGGCAAACTGGCGACAACATCAGGAGAACTCTAAATGTCATCCATTTGGCTAGGTCTAGGGGGACCCCGGTCTGCCTGCTCGCATTGGACATAGAGAAAGCGTTTGACACCTTAGAGTGGCCCTTTCTATTTGCCACGTTAGCAAAGTTTGGGTTTGAAGGCAACTTCTTAAACTTATTACACACTTACTACACGCTACCCAAGGCCACTTTGAGACTACCAGGTTCCCAGACTAGTATTAATATAGAGAGGGGCACGAGACAGGGGTGTCCCCTGTCCCCGCTGCTCTTTGCTTTGGCCATAGAGCCCTTGGCCCAGGCGATAAGAGCGAACTCCTCTATAGAGGGGGTGCGGGTGGGGCATCAGCATCTAAAATGTTCTTTGTTTGCTGATGATCTACTGTGCACTCTCTCGAATCCTAGCTCCTCCATAGACGCCCTACTGGGCACAATCAATGAATATAGCACTCTGTCTGGACTGAGATTGAACCATAGCAAGACAGAAGCCTTAAGTGTGGGCATTCCTGGGGACATCTTGGACCATCTACAAAAGGTACACAACTTTCTATGGCCTACCTCTTACATTAATTATCTGGGGATAAAGTTGACTAACTCACTAGCAGATATTTATAAAACCAACTACCCACCCCTATTTAGGACCCTTCGAAGGGACTTAGACAGCTGGACAAAAAGGCAGATTTCATGGACGGGCCGAATAGCCACGGTCAAGATGAACATCTTGCCGAGGCTGCTTTATCTGGCCAGGACTCTGCCGATCCAAATTAATAACAGGGAATTGGCACAGTTTCAAGCCCAGGTCTTTAGATTTGTTTGGAGGAATAGACCCCCTAGGATCGCCAGACATACTATGTATAAACATAAGTCTAGGGGAGGACTATCCTGCCCTAATTTTAATTCCTACTTTAGGGCAGCTCAAATTGCCTCTATACCGTTGATACATTCTACCACCCTACAGCCCAGCTGGGTTTTTATTGAAGAGCTACAAATGGCCCCATTAAAATGGGAAATCATTTTATGGGCTCCGAGTTCGCACACGTTTGACTCCCAAATACATAACCCTATAACTAAATTTACACTGAAAATATGGAAATGGGCTAGGAAAGAACATAAGCTGATTCACCCCGTATCACCTCTTACTTCAATATTTACATCAACCTCTCTAGCGACCACCCTCACAGCTGACTCCAAAGCATTCTGGACTATACACAATTTAGACAAACTTGAGGCATGGTTTGAGGGTGACAGAATTATTTCTTGGGCAGAAATGAATAGGAAAATAGGGATACCACACCGAGAAATGTTTAACTACATCAAAATTAGACATTGGGTTGAGGAGATACACAGGATTCATGGCCCGCCCAAAGGATCGTGGATGTCAATAGTATGTAAAAACACAAACTTAATTGGAGGAACCTTAGGCTCACTGTACACTATGTTTAATGCCCCAAAGGCTTTGTGGAAGCCTGCTTACACATTGAAATGGGAGATAGACATGCAACAAAACTGGGAGGGGGACAAATGGGCGGAATCCTTTCTGAGCCTATCTAAGGGCTCATATAATTATAGCTTGCTAGAAACCTCATTGAAAATCTTACACCAGGCATACATGACTCCGGTCAGGCTAAATAAGATATCTCCAACAATTTCAGATAGGTGCTTTAGAGGATGCCAGGGAAGGGGAGACTTTATTCATACGTGGTGGAAATGTCCTAGAGTGGCTGATATTTGGAATGAAACTACCAAATTAGCTTCACGAATTCTTAAATCTCCCCTAGAACCATCAATCTCGACTTGCCTGTTGGGAATTCATTACCAGGGGCTGGGTAATAAGGGGGACAAATTGGCTCAAATTATTTTTTTAGCCGCCAAAAATATAATTGCTAGAAGATGGAAAAGCAGTCATATCCAATTTCAGGAAGTCATAAACAAAATAAATTATATTTGCATTAACGAAAGAATGACTCACACTTTGTTGGACACTCCCCACATTTACCTTAGAAATTTGGGGACCCTGGATACAGTCTCCAGATAGTACATTGTAAGGTCTGGACAGGAAAGAACATTACATTTTGGCTAACAGCGGTGGCTTGTCCGGTGAGTGGAGTGTGGAGCGGACTGGAACGGGAAGAGCTGGGAAGCGGAGAGGCAACTCATCTAGACGACAAAAGGTATTGAGGGTAGCACGGGAGATCATGGGAATGGATGTGGTGAGGAATACTTAAGAGTGGAACTTTAATTGCGTATCTACTTAAAACCATCACCAAAAAAGAAAAAAAAAATGTGAGATATAGGGCTGAATGATTGTTTATTGATATGAATATTATATTTTAATAACAATGGACACAGTTATTTCGATAATTTCAGTTAACAGATGTTTGCAATGTAATTGTTTTTTATGTAACATAAAGGCTGTTGAATAAAAATCTTTGAAACAAAAAATTCAACCTAAAGAGATTAGTGTAAGAAGCTAACAACAGTCAAACAGTTACAAAGCTTATTAAGAAACTATATATGTTATAATAGCCAAAAAGAAGCAGTTATTTTATAGATATGGGCATTAGTAGTTGCACTCCTGCATTTATAATTGGTATTATATATTTTTGTAATATGCTAACATATTGCACTGCAGAGATAAACATGCTTAGAAGTTAATAACAGTAAAATATGGATATTAATTTAACACAGTTACTGTAGTTATAAGGAGCCTTCATAGTGTGAAGATACAATAAGGATGTAGGGGGATAAGACATTTAGGAAAATGAAGTACCATAGTGTAGTTTGAGAAAGTATCAGGTCTTAAAAAATGGTGCAGTGAACATCAGTTAAATGAAAGATAAAATGCTGATATGAATCCTAGGTGTCAGTATCAGTTTCAGAAATACCTTTGTATATATTGCTACTGTTCCTTAAAAAACGCTAAAAAATACTTGTAATATAGGGTTTAAAGGACCATTGTATTATTATCCTTTATTTGTAGTGCATTTACAAGTAAAGCTCATATGATTGTTGGGCATAGACTATTAAGTATGCAGTTTAAAATAAATTAAAAAAAATATGTTTTATTACTTTTGACTGTGTCAGTGTTGCCCTCATGCAGAGTGATTTATCTCCTCCTCCCTCAGGAGACGTGACCAGCTCTGCTTGGAAGTTGGAAAAAAGAAAAAGGATTAGACTGAGCATGCTCGGTAACGGGGGTAGGGCTATGAAGGTTCATGTACTGTCAGTGAGCGGTGGCTGCAAGCAGGTTACAATATAGCTGTTACCTCTGTGTAGGCAGTGGAGATTGAGCTAATGGTGTCATACCGTGGGATCAGTGACATCATAGCCCAGACTGCTTCTAAGTTCCTTGATGGTCCAGCTTCCAGGCAGAACTGGCTATGCTCCCTGGTAAGGCACATGGAGATTAACAAATATATACTGAATTCAATTGTTAACTTGTGATGCAGCGTCTCAGTTTATTGTGCAATCGATTAAATCCCCTTCTGCCGTGTTATAACTAGCTCATTGCAGCTTATCTCGAGTTGTAGTGATGAAGGTGGGTGTGTTATGGCTATGTTAAATGCATATATCATGAAAATTCAAGTTGTCTGTATTTACTAATGTTTTATATTTTAGTATATGTTGTATATAAACAGATAAATATTACTTTTGTAATTTAATGTAAACAGAAAATGCACTGCACTACAGGGATTCAAACCCTCAATGCTGAATATCATCACTGGTAGAAACATATTTAAAATCCCTATGGGGCTTCTAAGTATGACCATGGGACTCCTCTCCTTGCACTTCTTCTACAACCACTCCCTCCCACTGTTCAGTAGATACAAACATACCCTCCGGCTATAAGTTATAAGGAAGTGCTGTAGACATAAAACAAAAAGGATTTTCTGTTCATGATAATTTGATATATACTAAACAAACATGTGAAAGGTTTCCTAAACTACAGATGTCCTTTATGCTATAACGCTATTTTGAATAATTTTCTTAAGAAAGTAAAACTGATTAATCACCATCATACAAACTGTTGAAGTAATCTGCTTTTTTTCAGTAATCATTGCAAGCAAATTCAGAAACAAAACATTCTGCATATGTTATACTTTTGTTAAACTAATTTCTGCAGTCAGCTGGCATATATATGTTCTAATAAATATATTTTTTTACTAATACTATGCATTTACTGACTTTTTTTCAAATATATTTATTCACAAATTTGAATCATACAAGGATTGGCAATAGAACAGCACTGAATAGAGTTAAATTTGATTTGACATACGCAGCTTGTCACCCTCTTCCTGAAGGTGTTTGAGTACCAGCAGGAATTATATAGCTGTATCTTGGGGATTTAATAGACATTTATACCAAACAAGTAATCACAGAGGAGTACTGTATTTCAAAGTAGGTATTTATCAGAGTGGATAGATCTAATCACTCCTGTATCTGCAGTTTTGCCATGGTGACATATTAACTTCCAGCACAGGAACAAAGAAGGCAAGATAGCTTTAGGTATTGATTTTGGGAGGACATTGGTGTTTCTGACCCCTGAAGTGCTAAGTCTCAAATGATCTATAATACCTGAAGCATGAGAGGTAATCAGATGACCTTAGCTTGAAAATCCAGCTAAATATTATACACAATAAGGCATAAAATCTTTAAACTGAGACAAAGTTTAACTTATGTTTTTCTTATATTTACTTTCAATTAATTGAAAATCTAGAGTGCATCAATAGATTTACTGTGCGTACATTAGGAACATTTTAATTGTGTAATCTGCAGCAGGTGACCCCTTGCACTATATGCTTAGGTGATCATAAGTGAAATTAATTAGTTTCTTAATTACTTCCATATGTCTGGATTTTGGCTAAATGACAGAAATTATGTGAAATTAATAAAATGGACACCAGAGGATCGTATTTATTAAAATATCTATAATATCATATTTTTAATAAATATGCTTTAAAAGATAACATTGAAATAAGTCATGTGAATTTAATTTGCAGAACAGTTCATTATAAATCTGTACAATACAGAGGGTGTTTTTTAGCATAGAAGTGGGGCATAAGACAATATAAGAATATAGTGCTATATTTGCAAAGTATTGCAGTAAATGACTATAGAAGTTCACGACCCTTAGCATGGTGACCTTTACGGTAATCCATAAGATTGCCTTATTTTAATGAAGTCTGTGCCAATTTTAAAAACTCTCTATAACTCTCTATACATTTTCTTATTTATCTTCTCTGAATGGCAGACATTATTTGCAAATGAGCAAGTGCACCAGTATGATATAATTTCAAATGAGTAACTGGTGAATAATACTTATGACATATAATAGTTGTGGATCTGCGACTTTGTTGGTAATGCTCAGGAAAGTTGCAACTTGCGCATGCGCAATGTGCGCCGAAGGCCCGACAAGATTTTAAAACAGCCTACGCATGAGCACATAAGGCGCTTATGTCAATGGCTGTGATCGCTGACGAAACGCGTAGCACTCCCGTTGATCGCGAGGTATGCAACGATTTTAACGGACGAAAAGGTCTCAACCACGTAACTCCAAAGACCTCCAAAACCAGCCAAATAAATGCAAAAAAAAAACGAATACACTCACACACAGCACAGGGGAGGGCCATTAAGCCTGTGAGTGAGGTTGCAAGCTAATTTGAGCCATATTTGGCGTTTTTTGTCGATCAAAATTTGGCTAAGCGAGGAAAAAATGGTGATCGAAAAAACATAAAAATTTGCAAAATGAGGCTGAGCCATTAATACTTACCCGAATAACGCCAGGCACGCAGGACTTAAAATAAGAAAATAAAACCAATGGCAGTCAGCACGCACCATGCAAAGATTCAGCAGAGACACAAAGGAGAAAGACACGGGGAAGGGACAGGGGGAGATGGTGGAAAGAGACACATGGCATTCCCAAGCACAAAAGTTGCAGGTTGCTGGGCTTGCGATGAGCGCTGAAGGCGCTCATCACAAGGCTCCTAAAGTAGATGGGAGGAGAGGCTCGGAATGAGCGCCAAAGGTACTCATTGTGACCCGCTGAAGGCGCTCAGCACGGGGCTCGCGATGAGCGTCGAACATGCTCACTCCCATTGGGTGGCAAACAGCATTGCTAGGCTTAAAATGTTATTCCCATCATTTTTGACGGGCAAGTAGCTAGTCACTAATAACAGTACACCTATGCAATTGTTTTGTATTTCTATTCAAAAGCATATTCCTTGAAGGACCACTGCACAATGAAAAATATATATGTTTGAAAACCTTGAGACCATATGTAAGCAGGGAAAAAGTAATAAAGCCTTTTTTAATTAGAAAAAAAATACATGGACCCTTATGGCATCTATGAAGTTGTGGAAGATAAATTATATAGTTACATAGTTACATAGTAATTAAGGTTGAAAAAAGACTTTCAGTCCATCAAGTTCAACCTGTTAAGATCTCCTCTGATCTGCAATATGCGGATTAGTCATTAATTAATGTGTTGTTAAATAATTATTAATAGTATAGTATTGGAGGATGAATAAAGAGTTAGTGCATCAAGTTCAAACTTTTTAGATCTCTTTTGATCTTTTTAATGTGGACTATTTATTATTAATTGTTAATTGTCCAGAGGAAGGCAAACAGAAAAAAAAAAAAACATTGAAACTTCTCCAATTGTCTCATAAGTGGAAAAAAAGCAAAATTCCTTCCTGACCCCAGAAACTGGCGATCAAATTTCTCCCTGGATCAATATTCCTTCGCTAGTTATCTAGGATAGACTTGAATGCCCTCTTTATTCAAAAATATATCTAACCCCTTTTTGAAGTTGTCTATCGAATTCGCTGTTACCACCTCCTTTGGTAGAGAATTCCACAGTTTAACCACCCTAACTGTGAAGAACCCTTTTCTTTGTTTAAGGTGAAATCTTTTTTCCTCTAACCTCAAAAGGTGTCCTCTTGTCAGTTGAAAATCTCTTGCTACAAAAAGTTCCCTTGACAAAGCCTATTATTGACCCTGGATGTATTTAAATAAGGTAATCATATCTCCTTGTAGACGCCTTTTTTCTAGCGAAAATAAGTTTAGTTTGATTCTTGTATTCTGTCCCTTATTAACCCTTCTAAAAGCTTCCCAACTACAGATGTGAGGCTCACTGGTCTATAATTCCCTGGATTTGCTCTAGATCCCATCTTAAATATAGGTATCACCTCTGCTTTTCTCCAGTCATCCGGTAGAGACTCTGTAGTGAGTGAGTCTTGAAAGATTAGATATAATGGTTTGGCTATTACAGAACCCAGCTCCCTCAGTACCCTTGGACGTATTCCATCAGGACCTGGGGCTTTAGTAACATTTATTTTCTCCAATTCCTTTTGGATTTCTTCCTGCGTTAACAAATTATTTAGTGATGGTAGTGTAGCCCCATAATGTTGCAGTGTTCCAGCCACTGGTACCTCCCTTGTGTATACCGACGAAAAGAACCTATTTAGCTCATCTGTCTTTTCCTGGTCACTAATTATCAGATGGCCTGTGTCACATTATAATGTTCCTATAGCTTCCTTCCTCGCCTTCTTCCCATTAATATATTTAAAAAATATTTTAGGGTTAGTCTTACTTTCCATTGCAACTGACTTCTCATTTTCTATTTTAGCCTGTCTAATAGCCCTATTGCAAGCCTTGTTGATTTCCTTATAGTCACATAAAGCTGCCTCTGTTCCCTCCTTCTTGTATAATTTAAATGCATGTTTCTTTTTCCTCATCATGATCTTTAAGTCATTGTTAAGCCACATGGGATATGATTTACTCCTATTCATTTTATTGCCACATGGTACACGCCGATCAGTATGTTTATTTAGTAAGGATTTGAATGTTGTCCATTTATTTTCAGTATTTTTCCCTGTAAGTTCTTTGTCCCAGTCTATATGTAGTATTGCTGCCCGTAGCCCATTAAAGTTAGCCCTTTTAAAATTTAGAGTTTTTGTTGGCCCCTTACAACTCTGTTTTTTGTATTCAATCTTAAATGATACTGTGTTGTGATCACTGTTCCCCAAGGGTTCCCCTATTTTAACATTTGATAATATATCAATATTACTTGTGATGACTAAATCCAAGATGGCCCCATTTCTAGTAGGTTCTTGTATCACCTGGGCCAGATAATGATCCCCGAGTGTACTCAAGGACCTGCTCCCCTTAGCTGAGCTGCTCGTCTCATTTATCCAGTTTATTTCAGGGTAATTAAAGTCTCCCATTATTATAACTTGCCCATGCTTAGCTGCATTTCCAATCTGTAACAATAATTGTATTTCCTCACTTTCAGCTATATTTGGGGGTTTATAGCATACTCCCACCAATATGAGTTTAGAATTAGCTCCTCCACTATTTAGCTCAACCCACAAAGATTCAATGATGCCGTTAGTGCCAGCATAAATATCTTCTCTGACTAAAGTCTTAAATTCAGGCTTAACATACAGACAGATCCCTCCTCCCCTTTTACCCTTTTCCCTATCTTTCCTAAATAGGTTATAACCATCCAGATTAACAGTTCAGTAATGAGATTCATCCCACCATGTTTCATTAATGCCTATTAAGCCCCATTTTTCTTGTACTGCTAATATTTCTAGCTCGTCCATTTTCCCAGGCAAACTTCTTGCGTTAGCAAGCATACACTTTATGTTGCTATGGCTCTGCTGTAGTGAAGTGCTTGCCACTGTATTTGAGGCCCCTACTAATACCTCCCTACTGTCTATTGTAACCCTCCCCCCTTCTCCTCCCCCATTGGTAACTAATTCATCCCTTTCCCTCTCTACCCTATTTCCCCCAATACTTCTACAAGTTTAAAAACTCCCCCAGCTGTTCTACCATCCTATCCCCTAGCACAAAAGCTCCCTCATCATTAAGGTGCAATCCATCCCTGCTATAGAGATTGTACCCAATTGAGAAGTCAGCCCAGTGCTCTAAAAACCCAAAACCCTCTGCACTGAACCACTTTTTTAGCCATGCATTAACCACCCTAAGCTCCTTCTGCCTCCCTGGGCTAGCACGTGGCACTGGTAGTATCTCAGAAAATACTACCTTGGAGGTCCTTGCTTTAAGCTTATTCCCTAGTTCTCTAAAATCATTCTTTAGGATGCTCCATCTTCCACTAACTTTGTCATTGGTACCAATGTGTACCAAGACCGCAGGTTCATTACCAGCCCCTCCCAATAATTTATCCACCCGATCCACAACATGCCGAACCAGAGCACCAGGGAGACAGCAAACTGTTCTATTGCTGGGATCTGGGTGACAAATTACCCTGTCTAGCTTCCTAATAATAGAGTCCCCTACCACCAAAACATGTGCTGCAATTCTCCTCTCCAGATCTTCAATTTGAGCTTCCAGAGAGGCAACATGCTCACACGTGTCACAGAGGTATGGACCCTGGATCATCTGTTCCAGTAGTGCATACATTTGGCAGGATGTACACTGAGTGAGGTTGCCACTGGACTGACTCATGATTACATGATACAAAAAAATACAGTGAGAAAACAAATCAATGTATTTGTATAAAGATTGCTTTTCTACACCTTAACCCAAACAAAACAGAAAAAATATATATACGTTTGTTTTTTGTTTTTTCTTATAATACCCATTTTCCTTTTATTCAATCTCCTACACACTAACTACACTTACACTAGAAATGATTGCAAGCTCCCAAGCTCGCACTTCCCTTGTTAAAATAGACCCCGCCTACTCGCCTGTACAATGATAAATGAGCACAGGACAGAAAGCACTGCACTGCCTGACAGAACGGATTGAGCAGAACACGACAAAATGCACACAGATCTAACTTACACAGGCCAAGCCACACCCACTCTCACCTGCACCTGGATTATAGCCCACAGGAAGAAAACACTGCACCGATTTACAGAATTGATTCAAACAGAACCTCACACAAATGCACACAGATAAACCTTTACACAGATCAAGCCACACCCACTCTCACCTGTACACTGATTACTGCAACAGACAGAAAACACTGCACTGATTTACAGGACTGATTCAAACAGAACCTCACACAAATGCACACAGATATAACTTACACAGACCAAGCCACACCCACTCTCACCTGTACACGGATTACTGCAACAGGACAGAAAACACTGCACTGATTTACAGAGCTGATTCATACAGAACTTCACACAAATGCACACAGATATAACTTACACAGATCAAGCCATACCCACTATCACCTGTATCACTGATTACTGCAACAGGACAGAAAACACTGCATTGATTTACAGAGCTGATTCAAACAGAGTATATGTATTTCAGAGATTGGTTTTTACTCTTCTCTGAAAGTGTAATCTGCTGGTACAATCTGCCTGGTTCTGGGCCTGTACAAGCTTCTTGTCCTCTTCTTGTTCCCTACTCCTCCATCCAAATCCTCTACTGATAGCTAAAAAACAAACCCTCATGCACCAGCTTTCAGGTGTGATGTAAGGGAAGAATAATATATTTGCATTCTCCACAGAAGGAGCGGAAAGTCTTTTTTCAGATTAATCAACCTGGTTAGGATATTTGGTCCGGGTGTGCTTTTACCTCACAGGATGCAGGAAGGTAGTTCTGCTGATTTAGGGTAGAGTTACTATGCCATTTACCAATCTAAGAAGCTGGCAGCAAAAATATGTTATATCTTGGTTTCTGTTGGAAAACAATTGCATTGTGATGAATAATATAACACAAGATGAATATCATTTTTTTAACTAGCGCACCCTAGTTTGAAGTATCCAGTTCCTTTTATTGACAGACAATTGTAGACTCTGTCTAGATATGTATTATTATTTATTTTGACAAACTACACTTGATAATGGACAACGTCCGTTAGAAAGCTATAAAAAAAAATCCCAGTCTTTTATTTCCTACATATTATATGCAATTTTAGTTTACTGTGCGCAGCCACTGTCTTGATTTAATTGCTAGTCTGAGATCCTTTTGCATCAGAACATATCTTAGAGACACTGTAACGCAGGTACATTTTTAAATATATCATAATCACAGTAAAGTATCATGTTAATAGAAGCCTTTGAATATCATTTATTTTAATGTCAATGGTCCCTATTTAATTGTCCAAATCACAATCACTTGAGCTCGTAATGGAGCCTGTACTGTAAATGTTACTTATATTTAATTGACTATTTTTAGCTCCTCGCATTCCAATTGCGAGTTACAGGCTCAAAATCACTGCAGTTGTCAAAAACGTAACTAGCTCTGCCTTTGATGTTTCAAGCCTATAAATGTTACCAGTGCTAAAGATGCAAAATCCATATTTAATTACAACAATTTAACAAGCCCACAATTGCCTTCAATCCTGTAAATGGCAAATGTATCCAAAAATGATACGAGTACTAGATAGGAGTCGAAAGTGGGTTAAACAAATGAAAACACAATACTGTTCATAAAAATACTGGGAACACAATAAAAGGCATTAGAATTAAATGTACAACAGTCTCAAGCTCGCAAACCTGCAATATATATATTTTTTTCCGTTTTATCTCTGTTTTATATTGATTCCGGGAATCAAGCAGTTAATACATCTCATGGAACCGGCATGGACTAGAATAGTTGAATTATTGATTTTTATTGATTTCTACATTTCTGGATTGCAAGTCCGATTGTACATTAAACTTCTAAACACTAATTGATCGTAGTTTAAACTCCATGTTTTACTGACTTCATGATGACGGCCAAATTTACTATTGGCTCTGACTAAATTGTAACTTACAGGCTTGCTTAATTGATCATAATCATGCCCTGAAATGCTACGTACGGGTTCATGGTTTGCGTGTTGGGGCTGTGAGCCTGTAATTGCGGGCTTGAGTCAATTAAATACATATATATATGTAAAAAAATGGACCCTGAAGCCAAAAGTAACTACAGGCTTGCAATTAAATAGATAGGGGCCAATATGAGTAGTTACATATAAGTAATTCTCGTCTTTGTTCTTCTTCTGCCCCAGCCTCAGTGCAGGGTCACTGGCTGCTTGCATTGTTTATTTTCGAGAACATAGTGTACAAGACTCATACACAGATATATAATTTGCCTTGTGCAATGTTTACTTTAGGATAAAAACACTTTAATTAACAAGACCCAGCACTGATGGAGCGTAAGGAAAAGGCCCAAACATGAATACCTACAGTGGATATGAAATATAATTAGAAATATAAATAACTACACTGACATTTAACCAAAAAAATTCCAGAGACTTTTATTTACTTGGTACTTTACTTTCAAAATATGTCTGCTTTAACTAATTAATGATATTTGCCCATGTAAAATCCCTGACACTTTTTACGATATGTCCATTGTTCCACTGTTTCAAACTTGACTCCATTTAAGCTGTCTTAAGAACAGTTCAGGAGAAATAAGAATGGTAGCCCTTAATGCAGCATAATTACATATCATAGAGAAAAAAATGATGAAGATGAAATTATTTTCTTTTTTTTTACTTGAAAATCACACCCAAAGAAAATGTAACTGTAAGAATAAAATATATTAAAAAAAATACCACTGTAGATGGAAAAACAAGCAACATTTGCAGCTATATAAGGCATTTAAACTGAAAAAAATATATTTTCAGAGAAAATCTTAATTTTTACTTGACTCTGGGGATCTATCCTGTTATGTGCATGCACGGAACAGGAAGCATCCTGGTGCTGGTCGGGCTTGAGTCCCGCTTCCAGATGTACTCCCTAAACCTCTAACCCTAACCCCCTACACCGCTTGGCGGTACTATCCCTAACCCCGTACACCCCTTTCTGGCCCTAACCCTAACCACCTACACCCCTTGCTGGCCCTAACCCTAACCTCCTAACACTCTCAGCCTAACCCTAACCCCCTAAAAGTAGCTTCCTAACCCTAAGCCCCTAACCTCCCTAACCCTAACCCCCTATACCACTTACCGGCCCTAACCCGAAAACCTTAACCCGAAAACCCCTAATCAGTTACCGGGCACTTACAGACAGCTACAATGGGACGTCCACAACGCGCTTCCCAGTGCTGAAGCATGCGTGCACATAACAGGATAGGTCCGACTCTGGGGACCTTGCACATTATTCCAGAGCCATCCAGCACCAGCAGCAAATCTGCAACTGGCCGCTAGATGGCGATGTTGCTGTTTTAAGCCAGGAGAGCAGCCACAATTGAGAGTACTGGTGTCGGTTGTTGCTGTGAGAGTCCGATCAGCTGATTATGTTGCTGCTGTCCTCTTTATTTTATGTTTATTATGCTTTAACTGACCCGCCAATTTAACTGATTTCTTATGTCCTGTTCTTAATATTTAACTGACTTTGCTTGTGATATGGGTATGAAGCGATCCCTGGGTGCAGTCACTGCTCTGATGTCCTGGGACAGCCGGTGCTCCAAGGTCTGGCTGCTGTCATTGCTTAGCACTGTATAAGTGTAGTTTTAAAACTGACACAGTGACAGCTACAAACACAACTGGCATTATGGGACCTGGGGGGGAGGGGTTCAAAATGGGGGACCTGGGAGGGATCAGAATGGGGGACCTGGGGGGGAGGAGATCAGGACCTGGGGCATCCCCACATAAGAAATAAATGCGGTTCAGTTAAAGCACAAGAAACATACAATAAAGAGGGCAGCAGCAACATAAACAGCTGATCGAACTCTCACAGCGTCAGCCGACACCAGTGCTCACAATTGTAGCTGCGCTCCTGGCTTAAGATTGCGAGAGCGCAATCTAGTGGCAAGTTGCAGATTTGCTACTGGCGCTGGGTGGCGCTGAAATAATGAGAAAGGTCCGACTATGGTAGTGCACGGAAGCTGCCAAGATAGTCAAAATTCCTTTGCAAGCCATAAGGAGGAAGTTACAAAGCATGGCTTGCACGTATACAGTGTCTTGCAAAAGTATTCACCCCCTTTGACATTTTTCGTGTTTTGTTGCCTCACAACCTGAAATTAACATGGATCTTTTGAGAATTTGCATAATTAATTTACAGAACATGAAGCTTTTTTTTTCTTTTTTTTATTGTGAAGCAAACAACAAATAGGACAAAATAACAGAAAAAGTAAATGTGCATAACTATTCACCCCCATAAAGGCAATACTTTGTAGAGCCACCTTTGAGGCAATCACAGCTCCAAGTCGCTTTGTATAGGTTTCTATGAGCTTGCCACAGCTTACCACTGGAATTGTTGCCCATTCCTCCTTGCAAAACTGCTCCGGCTCCTTCAAGCTGGATGGTTTGTGCTTGTGAACAGCAATCTTTAAGTCCACAGGTTTTCTATTGGATTGAGGTCTGGGCTTTGACTAGGCCATTCCAACACATTTGCATGGATTAAGAAACAAATTAGAACAAATTGATGAAACATTACTTACTGTAGTTACTTACTTAATTATAAGTCATCATAAGTGTATAGCCCTGTAAATATTCTTCTCTCCCAGGCTTGTCCAATGTTATCAGAGGTAAACAAGTCAAAATTATTGACTTTAATTCATCAACCTGCACTCAAATACAGTGCCTTGCAAAAGTATTCACCCCCCCTTGGCATTTTACGTTTTTTGTTTCACTCACAACCTGGAATTAACATGGATTGTTTGAGAATTTGCATCATTTAATTTACAGAACATGCCCAAAACTTTGAAGATGTTTTTTTTATTTATTGTGAAGCAAACAACAAATATAACAACATAAAAAAGTCAATGTGCATAACTATTTACCCCCTAAAGTCAATACTGTGTAGAGCCACCTTTTGCAATAATCACAGCTCCCCTTAAACCACTCAAGTGTTGCTTTAGCAGTGTGCTTGTGGTCATTGTCCTGCTAGAAGGTGAACCTCTGTCCTAGCCTCGAATCACGCACAGAGTGGTACAGGTTTTCCTCAAGAACATCCCTGTATTTAGCACCATCCATCTTTCCCTCAACTCTGACCAGTTTCCCAGTCCTGGCTGCTGAAAAACATCCCCACAGCATGATGCTGCCACCACCTGTGGGGATGGTGTTCTTTGGGTGATGTGATGTGTTGGGTTTGCGCCAGACATTGCGTTTTCTTTGATGGCAGAAAAGTTAAATTTTAGTCTCATCAGACCATAGCACCTTCCACCTTACATTTTGGGAGTCTCCCACATGCCTTTTCACAAACTCAAAACGTTCCATTTTGTTTTTTGCTGAAAGTAATGGCTTTCTTCTGGCCACTCTGCCATAAAGCCCAACTCTATGGAGCGTACGACTTATTGTCGTCCTATGTACAGATACTCCAGTCTCTGCTGTGGATCTCTGCAGCTCCTCCAGGGTTAATTTAGGTCTCTGTGCTGCCTTCTCTGATTAATGCCCTCCTTGCCGGGTCCGTCAGTCTTGGTGGGCGACCCTTTGCTGTTGTGCCATGTTCTTTCCATTTGGTTATGATAGATTTCATGGTGCTCCTGGGGATCATCAAAGATTTGGATATTTTTTTATAACCTAACCCTGACTTGTACTTCTCAACAACATTGTCCCTTACTTATTTGGAAAGCTATTTGGTCTTCATGGCAGTGTTTAGTTAGTGGTGTCTCTTGCTTAGGTGTTGCAGCCTCTGGGGCCTTTCAAAAAAGGTATGTATATGTAATGACAGATGGTGTCTCAGTGGGCCCATTTCCTCGCATTGTGTGGCAAACAGCATTGCCAGGTTTACAATTTTATATATGAAAAAGTATAATAATTAAATATCTAGCGGTAGAGGTGAGGGTGAAGGGACATGTGGCATTTAATGTCTCCTTACACAGTAGCATTATTGCATTTAAAATTATTTATAACATTTGCCTCTATTTAAGTGTGAAATATTATAATATAGGAGTACTATGGCCAAGCATTTCTATTATTTCGAAGTCCCTGCTGGACACCAGTATAACATGTTGCTGTTTCATACAAACACAGCTCAAGATTTCATATTAAATTCACTTATACTCCTTAGCAGAACACAGCATGATTTTGGGTGAGATTTTTATGGTCTGTTCCTTATGTTTAAAAGTAATAAAAAAGCCATAAATAGAACTCCAGAAAATTGGTAACTTTCTTACTAATATTTATATAATGTAACTCAAATTAAAAACATCTTTACCTGAATTCATGTTTATACCATAGAAATAACTTTAAAAAGTTTTCATCTTAAAAAAGAATATATTTTGGAAATATATATACACAATATAAAACTACTAAAAGAAGCTGTGATTTTCCTTTGCAGAATTTGGTTTATTGCTGTAGAAAGGATATGTCCATAGAGCCAGTGATTTAAGATTGCAAGCAGAGACAATATGGCTATCAAAGCCAGACATCAATATACTCAGCAAGTGTTGATTAATTCTGTGTGTGACTATAATAAAAAGAGCTTAGCTTTCAGCGATGATATAGAGTCAAAGTAAAAAGCTCAATTGTATGAAATCAGAGGAAAATGTTGTTGACAGTGAAGCATGATAAGCATAGAATAAGAAGTATGTCATTTAACTTTGTTTCATCCAAAGCCTGGAATTTATTACATCTGTTTAATATTACATGATATTTCTCCCTGTGAAGGGCACAAGTGAGCTAAAAGAGGTTGCTCTCAGAGTGGGTTATCATGTCCATAGAACTAACCCATCAGGGTTAGTTCGTTCTCTGATTGAGCACCTCTATTTTGGTATTTTGGTTAAAAATAGAATAGACTAAACTACTGGACCAAAAATTCATATATTTGTCTAATGTACATATAAAAGAAAAAAATATAATACTGTAAAATGTTTTGCATGAAAATCAAGCACTGTAATGGTTAAATAACTGCATTTTTTATTGAACTGAAGGTTGCATTTGCAAAATATTAAGACTTGTAATTAGTGCGTGCCAAATGAGGTATGACAATTTATGGAGAAATAATCTAGTATCTATGACTTAATCTAGACTTATTGACTGCAGATAAAACTTTCCATTCTGTGTTTGTCAGCGAGAGATACAGACAGTTCTGCAAATCTGCATTTCCTATCAGATTTTCTGACCATTGGAGCATTATTTTTGAAGAAACAAATTGATATGTGTCATAACCACCTCTACTCATGGACTCTTTTTTTGTGGACAATTGGCTATGGATAGACACTAGCCGATGTGGCTACCAACACCAAGGGCTATTACAATGGTCATAAGACTTGTTTAAAGGATTATGACACTTTTTACAATTATGTGCTGTGTAATGTTGTTTCTTTTCAGCCTCCTATCTTAAGAAGAAACCCGAGTGGAATGCAAGGAAAAGGGATCTATTTCATATGTTTTTAATTATTTCCCATTTTTAAGAATAATTTTAATGTGTTGTTTTCTCTGATGAAAGTTAATAAATTATAATATTTTTTTTCTATTCTCAATTTCTCTATCCTTACTGTGTAATGTTGGGCCCTGGTTATGTACCCTAAACCTCCAAAGGCCTATTCTAACTAGTCATTTGAGCCTACCAGACTCAGGGTCGTTTTTGTGATTTTAGAGCTTTTATTTTGTGCTCAGAATGTGTGTTAGGGTTTAACAGTTACATTAAACCAATAAAAATATTTTGTGTTTAGTACTACTTTATAGGTGACCAGTAAGCCACTCCAGTTCACATCCACAATATCCAGTTAGTTCCTAGTCCCAGGCGAGATTCAAGAACATGATTAAGGCCTTCAAGTATAATTTGTTGCAATAGACAAAGGTTAAGCGGTGTCAAATGCTCTGTAAGTGATACCCCAATAATTACAGAGATATGTGACGATAGTCATTGTTTGTAACACCCATTCATTCTTATATGAGCTGGATTGCCTAGAATTCTTGTTGAAGTCCTGGTCAGTCCATACACCGCAGATCCATCTGTTAGCCAACTACTCAATCAAGACATTTCATGATAGGAGAGATCAGCTAGGGAACAGGTAATCCCAACCACCAAGTCTCCTGAAATCACGGGCCCTGTTACTCTGTTTTTTCTGCTCAAGAAGTACCCCAAGCCTGTTAACGAACCCCACTATCGTTTACTAGGTTCCCCACATAGTGGGTCCTCCAGCCCCAGTAATGTATACATTATACACCTCAGGTTCCTAGTTCCCCATGTGGGCTAAGGATCTAGACCCCTCACGCAGAGACTATGACTCCAGCAGTTACACTATCTAATTTCCCCCTGCTATGCCCAGAACCTGTTGGAAGTAACTGATAACCTGGATCAAAACTCCTTGGCACCTAGGTTTAAGGGGACACAGAAGGGGCTCATTGTGATTGGTGATTTCACTGTATAAATATGGGACCTGGAAAATAAAATGTATTCTCTGCCTTGGGCACATATGTATGGTTTGTTTCATTTTAAATCCAAAATTAATTTCTGATAATTTTTACTAGCCTCCGGTTAAACTATCCTGTGGGAGGGAATTGAAAGAACGTAACAACCTGCAGGTAGGATTGGTCTTCTTGGCTTTTTCAAGCCTAAAGAAGTGCAGGTTATATGTTTATAAGAGTGGTCATAAGCAGAGGTGGAGCTTCTACCAGTGCCAGCTGGTGCAAGTCACTGGGGCTCTGCAGTATTGTCCTCCAAGTCCAACCTGCCATGGCCTGCTGCGGCCATGGCATCCCCATGCCACTTATGGTGACCTTCAGATTAATCTGGCCCCCTGTATCCCGCGTGTGCCATTATGGCCCTGCCGCTGCCCGCTTGCCCCTCTCGCAGAACCCTGTGGCCTCCCTCTGCTCCCTGTGGCTTTCCTCAGTCCCCTGGGTAAGCTGAAAGAAACTTGGAAGAAATATGTTTCATTAAATAAAGAAGTAGAGAGGACAGTATGGATAGTAAAGGAGAAAGCAGAGAAGAAATATGCATTGTACTGAACCAGGGACAAATCTACTAATGGTGCAGGTGGTGCAATAAATCAGGGTCCTCCTCTGGGGGGGACCAGTGCTGTGTACATTTTTTTTGCGTTTATTTTTTTCTGTAGTGTATGGCTTTCATGGGCTTCCCTGGTCCTCCTTGGCTAAGCACCCACTGTCCGTAAATGATACAGTGCCTGTATCAAAAACAGAGCATTTCTACTGAAGCTTCAAGATGTGGCAGTGTTAAGCAGTTCAGCAGGCAGGGTGTGTTTCAGAGAAGAGATAAAAGAGCAATGGCTGCACAGTGACAACAAAACATAGGGGGTGGGTTATGTGAGGGAGAGAGTAAATGAAATCGATATGAGTGTTATATAAGGTGGATGCTGTGTGGGGATGGATACTGAGAGGGGATGGCTGCTGACAAGGACTGGGTGCTATGTAGGGATGAATGCTAAGAGATGTGGGTGTCGAAAGGGACTGGGCATTATGTGAACATGGCTGCCTAGCCGGACTGGATGCTATGTAGCGATAGTATATGTACATTGCCTTGCAAAAGTATTCCCACTCCCCCCAGGCATTTTTCGTGTTTTGTTGCCTCACAACCTGGTATTAACATGGATTGTTTGAGAATTTGCATCATTTAATTTACAGAACATGATAACAACCTGAAGATATATATATATATATATATATATATATATATATATATATATATATAGTATATATACAGTATATATATATATATATATATATATATATATATATATATATATAAATATATGTATATATATTTTATTGTGAAGCAAACAACAAATAGGACAAATAACAATACTTTGTAGAGCCACCTTTTGCGGCAATCACAGCTCCAAGTCGCTTTGGATAAGTCTCTATGAGCTTGCCACATCTTACCACTGGGATTTTTGCCCATTCTTCCTTGAAAAACTGCTCTAGCTCCTTCAAGTTGGATGGTTTGTGCTTGTGAACAGCAATCTTTAAGTCTGACCACAGATTTTCTATTGGATTGAGGTCTGGTCTTTGACTAGGCCATTCCAACACATTTAAATGTTTCCCCTTAAACCACTCAAGTGTTGCTTTAGCAGTGTGTTAGGGGTCATTGTCCTACTGGAAGGTGAACCTCCGTCCTAGCTTCAAATCACGCACAGAGTGGTATAGGTTTTGCTTAAGAACATCCCTGTATTTAGCAATAAACCATCCATCTTTCCCTTAACTCTGACCAGAGCATGATGCTGCTACAACCATTTTTCACTGTGGGGATGGTGTTCTTTGGGTAATGTGATGTGTTGGTGATTCCTTGCCTAAGTCTTTCAGCAATCAAATTCCTTCAGCATGTATACATCACAGCTCTGTCTATCAAGGAAAGATAACATGCTCTGATGCGTATGCTGAAATCTAATACTCCTGACATTAATAATAAATATAGACCCAGATGTCATAATGACCTATAAAAGGTTAGTTAAACAGATAGATAAACTCTGCAGCCCAAAGTAACAGTTACACTCTAAAACACATCCTGAGCATAAAATAACTGTTCAAAAATTGGAAAAACAAACCGGGAACCCTCTAGGCTCAAATGACCTGGTAAAAATGAATCTTAGGGGGCCAGGGCGTACAATCATACAAACATCATACAACAACATAAATCCACATTGTCAATTTAAAATCTCTTATGGCTATTAGAATATCCATTGGATTAGTTAGCCACAGAGCTAGTGTCCCAGGCTGTTCAGAAAGTTAACCATGTCCTTCCTTGGAGTTTTGTTGTTCCTCATAGCCACTGGGATCGTGCTCTCATGTAAAAAATGGAGAAGGGCTGTTCCTGGGATTTTAGACAGTGTCATCTTCCAGCACCTCTTGAAGCTCTGCCTCTATTTTAAAAGCTTCAAGAAATTATTTAACTTTTATTTTTAAATATACAGTATATATAAATGTTTGTAATAGAAATAGACAAAACAATTACAGTAAAGTTATCTCATGTCATCAAATACAGATCTCATTGGATAAACCGGAATTGTAGAAGAGTTCAAGCCCGCAGCACGCCACAGACATACAGCGAGATGTGGGCTTCTAATTGAATCAGGCTCTTTTTTTTCTCCTCCTCAGCCTTTTTTAATTTATGACTGCCTACTTGGTGTCACTTGCACAAAAACAATAGCGTGTGATTTTCCAGGACAGTTGTACGTATGATTTACGTTGATGGAGATAAGATTCCTGGTGCTCCATGTGCCTCTCTACAGCCTTGTTTTGTGTTTGTAGGCCTTCATGAACAGCTACATCGCATTAGTGTAATCTCCCTTCTCATGGTATGTCCCTGTATGGCTATGACCCTGTGCCTATAACACCCTGTTCCATAAATGCTCCATTTGAAGATCTAGTGTCTGGCCTGTGCTATTTATCTACCTGTGGCATTCACCTCCCCCAATTATCCAGCATCATTGTCAGACAGTCTTCTTCCTCAGGCTTGAGCTGCCTGTGATGACATACCCCCCAATATATGACATACCTTGCAATGGATGTGCTGTAGATGATATCTGTCAGCACAGTGCTGTCTTTAGGGTCACTGCTGTAGTTGAGTATTGTTTGGGGTGTGTCTACCTCCTTTTAATAGTAAGTGCTTCATAGCAGCTGCTTTGGTCCATATATGTTTGGTGATTGGTATTAGAGATGTCGCGGACAGTTCGCCCACAGACGATTCGCGGCGATTTTGGCATGTTCGCGTTCGCAGCGGACGCCGAACACATGCGCTTTTTGGTTTGCCCCCTATACTTTATCATTGAGGAAACTTGGACCCTGCACCTCACAGTCAGCAGACACATTCCAGCCAATCAGCAGCATACACTCCCTTCCAGAGCCTTCCATCTGAAGGACAGCATGCATTTTAGAATCATTCTGAAGCTGCATTCGTTGTGAGAGGACAGATAGTGTCGCTGCTGGGAAATTTAATAGGAAAATAGATAGCCAGGCTGTGTTTTTAGCTTCCATTACAGACCTGAAGGACTCGTCTGATATCTGCTGCAAGGACAGCAACCCAAAAAGCCCTTTTTAAGGCTAGAACATCATTTATTTTATTTTATTATTTTTTTTCTGTGTAATCTAATTGCATATGCCTGCCTGCCAGGGTGTGTGTGTGACAGGCTAACACACAACAGCTTATATTGTGCTTATTTTCACTACTCATACCTGGTGGTGTACCATACATTGAAAACAACCATTTTTTCCTGTAATCTAATTTCAGTTGCCTGCCTGTATCAGGCTCACAGCTTATATTCTGCTCTGTTTCACAAGTCATAGTTGGTGTACCATACATTGAAAAAAAACAACCCTTTTTTCCATTAATCTAATTTCAGTTGCCTGCCTGTGTCAGGTTCACAGCTTATATTGTGCTTAGTGAAATAAAACAACACTTTTTTGACTGTAATAGATTGAATAGCAATTGCCTGCCTACAGGCGTGTGTGTGAAGCCTATTGCATCTACTCTGCCAACTTTTGCCAGTGCACAGTGATACATCATATCTGGTGCAACCGTAGTGTGCAGTGACATAAAACAACACTTTTTTGACTGTAATCGATTGAATATCAGTTGCCTGCCTACAGGCGTGTGTGTGAGGCCTACAGCGCCTACTCTGCCAACTTTTGCAAGTGCACAGTGACACTCCTATCTGGTGGCACCTTAGATTGCACGTGCAGTGCCCCAAATTTGAAGTGGGAGGACCGACCAAGCATCTTTTCCCATCTCCCTGTTCCAAAAATCAATGCCATATACACGCCCCCTAATAGTGGACGTAACAGGGATTAAACCAATAGGAATAGTACTACTTAACAGTACACACCTTATAATAACGCAGACAGAGGCAACGCAGAGAGAGGAGTCTGAAGAAGAGGAGTCAGAGGAGGAAGGTGGTTTTGAGGAGGTGGAAGACCAAACACAGCAGGCGTCCCAGGGGGCTTGTTGTCACCTTTCGGGGACCCTTGGTGGCTGGGTGGAGGAAGAGACCTTTAATGACATCAGTGAGGACAATGAACGGGACATGGCTAGCTTGGTATCCAACCTTGTGCAAATGGGGAGTTTGCGGTTGTGCAAAGGGACTGTTTGCGTTTTTTTGAGGTGCATTAAACGGGGAGATTGGTCTGTTACTGTGAAGCGGGTGTAACCCTTACACTACCTGATCGATATAACATCATACCTGATGTTTTAAAGCATGTTATTCCAAACAATTTAGGAAAGTTAGGTGATTTATGCCCTTTATGGCTTAAAACCAGACTCTGCATCAACTATGTAATTTTCCGTGGGAGTTTTGCCATGGATCCCCCTCCGGCATGCCACAGTCCAGGTGTTAGTCCCCTTGAAACACTTTCCCATCACTATTGTGGCCAGAAAGAGTCCCTGTGGGTTTTGAAATTCGCCTGCCCATTGAAGTCTATGGCGGTTCGCCGGGTTCGCCCGTTCGCGAACATTTGATGGAAGTTCGTGTCTGCTGTTCGCGAACCAAAAATTTGATGTTCACGACATCACTAATTGGTATTAATATATTGAGTACTATTATCTATCTTCCCCTGGACATTGTAATATATTATGTGGAGGTGTGATATTTCCAGTAGTTGGTGTTCCAATATACATGTGATGAGTCAAACATATTGATATATATATAATTTTGTTGATTTCTGAGGCTATATGTGATTGTGCTGTCTCTTTTACATATTTATGCGGCTTTCAGCACAACATTTTCTTTTCCCATTTTTCTGATGGGTCACATGTGGAAATGTAATTGTTTTTAATATCACATATGTGTCTATTGCAATGTTAATCATTCATTTGTGATGATATTGTATGTTTTTCTATTGCTTTTTAGTGGTTTTCTGTCTTATTAAGTGGTTCTGATGCAACCCGCAATGGTTTGCGAGTGATCTTTAATACCCCTAATATTTCATTCAGATTGTTGTAGTTATGGCACTGCCCTGATTTGAGTGTGATTCGTAATGTCTTATTAGAATAGGATTTTGGTGTAAAAGTTTGACCGAGTAACTTGTAATCTTTCAGCAGTGCAAAAATCAGTGGAAAGGTTTGCTTATTGCCTGCGAGCCTCGTGTAGTGAGGCGAGCCGTTAAGGCACTAAAACTCGCAGCACTTGGGCGATGAGCACACAAAAAAAAAATACAACAAAAACATCACAGGCCTGTACCACTTTCACCCAGGAACGTGAGGCGAGCAGTGGAGGCAATGAAACACACGGGACTTGGCCTCCAAACACTTAGGAAACATGGGATGCAAGTACTTGACGAACGTGGGACTTCGAAAAAAAATAAATTACAAGACACGGGACTTACGAGGAAAAATACAAAGTTAATGGCCGACCCGCGAAAAGCAAAAAACACGAAACACACAAAATATAAAAATAAATAAATAAATACAACAAAAACATCACACACAGCATGGGGGAACAGTCAGGACGTCTGGGACTGAGGTGGAATGCGAATATAAGTCTATTTTGCTAAGTTTTGGCACTCGAAAATTGGCTAAGCGAGAAAAAAATGGCAGCCCAAAAAAATGTAAACGAGGCTACACGACCCTGGATCGCGCAAAACACTGCAAGCCGCGTACCACTTTCACTCAGGAACATACAAGCTGCAAAATACACTATTACAAAGGACGGGAAATGCTTGCAAACCACGTATCACATAGACAAACAACGCTATTTTACAATCGTAACTTGCCACTAATAAAATTACGCATCTGAACTAGCGCTTTATACAAATAAACCCCCTTGCGCATGCAGCCTATTCCTAATGCACAGTTGGGACATTAAACTGAACATTATATGATGCAGGACAATAAAAAGAGATTGTTACCTCTTCAGGCTATTGATTGTAACACATATTAATTAGAAAAAGGTAAACTATATTAATTTATTATTCAATTAATTAATTAATTAGTATTTAATTTTTTTAGAGAGGAACAAAAGGACACGTGAGGAGAGGCTCACAATGAGCACCGAAGATCCTTAGAGTATTAAAAGCTTAACATTGTGTGCCAAACAGCATTGCCATGGCTTCAAATTTTATTGTCCATTATTTTTTGACGGGCAAGTCAATAGTAGTTACATAGTATTTGTGGTTCAAAAAAGACTTTTAGTCCATCAAGTTCAACCTTTTTAGATCTCATCTCATCTGATCTGCAATATGCAGATTAATTGTTAATTGATCCAGAGGAACTCAAACAGAAAAAAACAAACAAGTGAAACTTTGCCAATTGTCTCAAAAGGGCGAATGGATTCCTTCCTGGATCAATACTCTCTCTCTAATTAAGAAAGGCAATATGATAATAAAATGATCTCATCAGAAAACAAGCTAATTTGAAATTCTTGTTGATTCATTTTTATCCCACTAATGTCTTTGTGTTTTTGTATGGTTACTGCCAGAGGTACCAGGCTAGTGTGAAATGCTGGTGATAATGGACAGCCTTGAAATGTGCATCTTTTAATAGTGTCCAATTGAGGACCTGGAAGTTTGAGGGATGTCTTTGTGTATAATATTGTAATGGCTTGAAGAAAAGCCAATTCAATGCATATGTGTTTACTTGAATAAGTAAATCCATCCCAGGGAGTCAAATGCTTTCTCTATATATAATTAGAATTAATATGAATGTATAGCTCTCTTTGATAAATGTCTTAAATTCAATATGTTCCTAATGTTGTCTGGGACTTGACTCCCCAGGATGAATTCCTCCTGGTCAGTATGGATCAAACTTGGCATAAAGTTGATTAATCTATCTGCCATTATGCTTTTAAAAATATATTTATACATTTAGCGCTGGCTTATAAATACTTAATATATAAGTGAAAAACTGTTTCAATGGCCCTCAAAATGTTGAAGTTTGTAGTACTAAATTATGCCTATAATATTAGTAATCTAATGATATTTACATCATATAATGATTTTACAGTAAATAAAAATAAACTTCCTATGGCAGAATCCAGTTCTAAAATCCAAAACAATGTGGTGTATTATGATAGCAAACAATAAGTATTGGCTGTTGCCATATCAATATCTATCCTATAAAGTCATCATGGTAGCCACCTCCATGTTGGATAATCAGGGAATTTGAATAGCAAAGCTAATTGATCCAAAATGATTTATGTCCCCATATGTCATTTAAAAAATAATATATTGCATTTATAAAAGGACCACTATGGTCATTTTTGTTTAATTTTTAACTTTTTATATGTAACTATTCTTTACTGCAAGCTTCCATTTTTTTACTGTCGCATTTTTCAGATTCTATCTCAATAAGATGTGTTCTTGTAAGCAAATCAGCTTTCCATTAGAGCTAATGAGAATACTGGCAGATGTATCTCCCACCTTTCCAATTTGCAGATACAATCTTCCAGTATATTCAAAAGTGTTCTCCCACCTAAGAAGTAGATTACTGGAAAGAAAATGGTAGATTTTACAGCAGTATAAATGTATATAAAAGTAATAAATTAGAAGCTGTACTATTTTTTTGCATATTAAAACACATTGCCTATTTTCAAGCGAATTTCTTCTAAAGGGGCAATTTTCAATTTTTGTTATTCTTTAATACAATTTTTAAGCGCAACATTCAACATTACTATGCAGTGACAGTGTGTTTTCTCCCTCTCCCTCTCCTTGATAATTATGCAGTTTTGTCTGTATCTGTGGCTCATAGAGATTGAGATAAATCATTGAGATAAATAGTGATTTCTCTTTATGTGCCTATAATAAAGGACCATTGTAATTATTCAGTTTTCATAACTTTAACTGGTAATGATCAAATAAAATTGTGATTTCTTCAGTATAAAATTACATTTATTGTAATGTAAAAAGTTGGTATTTTTTGTGAGAAAACTCACCATGAAATTAACTAGGAGCTTGGTGCAAAAAAAAAAACTGTTAGGTACCCCTCTGAGAGGTTATAAAAAATATTTTACTCTGTGCCCCGCTGGAACCAAATCACTCAATGCTTCTCTCCCAGACCCCTTCCTATAATTGTTCCCTTCCGAAGACCTTTTCCCATAACAGCATACCTTCTCAAGACCCTTATCCGTTGCTGCTACACCCCCAAAACCCCTTTCCAATACATATCATATATATAGTTGTGTGCATGCGGGTTGTTGCTAACGCTGCAGGATCGCATAGCGAGCCTGCGGCCCTAAAGCTGGCATGGAGAGCCGAAGGTGCTCCTTGCCAGCACCCACGGACCTCGCAAAATTTACGAACTTAAGAGAAACAAATACGAGACGTGGAACTTAGCAAAAAAACATTACGATCTTGCAAAAATACTACCTTACCGCCCGAAACCTAAGCACATGAAAACATTAAAAACACAATAAATACACAAAACAAATACATAAAAAGCTTACCTACAGCATGTGGCAGCACCCAGGACCTCGAAAACTGAAGTTACACCTCAATTTCACTCGAAATACAAGAAACACCAAAAAATCCCCTAATCGAGAGAAAAAATGGCCACCGAAAAAAACGAAAACAAGGCTACAGGACTCTAAAGATGCAAAACACCACCAAACACCTACGGATTTTCCAAAAAAGACAGACGCGATCCAAGAACAAGGACGCCAAATCAGCCACAGACGCGTAACACACATTAGGCGTCATTTTACAACACTAACTTACACAATGCGGAAGTACACAGCTACCCTAACGGATTTGGCTCGCGCACGCACACTATTTACACTGCACACATTACTGACACTTACACAGCACTCAAAACACACATTGTATGCTACAGCAACATCAAAACAGATTGCCAGCTCTTCTGCACAATGCTTCCTGCATATATTACTTAAAAATAGGTAAAGTGTCACGACCGGTCAATTTGGGGGACCACACTCACCCCAAATCTCTCTCTCTCTACGATCGCAACTTTTTGTTCAGATCTTGACACCAGCAGACACTTCAGATGACAGCATCATTACCGCAGTCAGCATCAGATCCCTATTCTTAGGATCTAAGAATCACACACCAGGTACCTTGGATTAGTACAAGCAGATTCTGACACCACCTGTGTTTAGTGTGTCCAAAGTCAGACTGGCCACTTCTTTATTGTTTCAGAGATATATATAAACACAGAAAGATTACACAAAACACCAAAGACTGCCCCCAGTTCTAGCCCATCCTCCTAGGCAAATAGCTTGCTATCCCCCCTCACTCACATGATTTCCAGATGTATAGAGGGGTCTGGCTTTCTTCTAATTACACATTTTTTTCTCCTCTTACAGAACCATAAAACTAGTTACCCCCCTTCATGACTAAAGCCAGAGCCTTCACACATGGCCGATCGCAGGGCCATAACAATTCCACTATCCTATTTCTAACACAGATACAGTATTCCAATGTTAGTCAATGACAGCACCACATGCACTTATTACATCCATGATATAAATGTTAAGCAAATTGTTAGCACATTCTAACCACACATATAATAACTGATGAACCCCAAACAGTCCAGATCCATTCTGTTCATAACATAAAGTATATTGATGTATTATTTTATTCATTATTTCATTAGCATTAGCAAAAAATAACTCATAGCACACAAACAACCAACAACCTCGCAATGAGCGCTGAAGGCTCTCAGCACGAGGCTCACAATGAGCGCCGATGCATCTTGGAACAACAACAAAATTTACCGTCCTTACAATCTTATTGCCGTCATTTTTTGACGGGCAAGTCGCTAGTACATATATAAACATCAAACCCACACAGCACCCACCCCTCTTAGCATCTATCCCCACCCAGTCCTTGTCAGCACCATCCACTTTCAGCATCCATCCAGGCACAGCACCCAACCCCTCTCAGCACCCACCTCACATAGCATCCATCCCTATCTTCTTTCTTCTTCTCTCACAGAACCCACCCTCCTGTACTTTGCTGCCACTTTGCAGCCCTTGCTCTTTTACTTTCTTCCATGATACACATCTCCAGCATGCTAAACTGCTTCACACTGCCATCGCTTCAGTAGAATTGTTTGTTTTTTAGGCACACACCAATTTCAGCCCTGGAGAGGTGTATGCAGCCAAGGAGGCAAAGGAGGGTGCTAAGGGGGCCCAGGGGGGACCATGGCAGCATAGGCCAGGGTGGAGCCCCCTACAAAACAAATAAAAGTTAAATGCAAAAAAAAAACAATTAAATAATAATAATAATAACACAGCTTTGGGTCTCACAGGGGAAAGCACCACCTGCACCACTGGTAGATCCGCCACTGGCAGTAGTTATACAATAATAATTTGATACAAAGAAAACAATCTTTCAAATCAGGTTCTTCTCTCCATCCCAGGTGACTAGGGGTAGGAGAGGATCTGATATGAAAAGGAGTAGGAGAGGATTGGATATGATATGAGTCTTTCTCAACAACTCTAATTGAACTGACCACTGTAGGCAATCAGACTCATCTGAACACATTTTATGACTTAATGGACAGATCTGCTTCCTGGACCCCTAATAGGGGGTGGGGAAAAAGAGTTCTGCCTGACGCAGTGATGCTAAAGATCAAATATTATATAAGAAACAGTCTTATATAATCACTATAGTCTGTCCTTAAATTGCTGTGTTTTTCCTTTACTGGTATAAGCAACTTAAATAGCCAGGGCCTTGAATCTGGTCCTGATGTAGGGCAGTAAGTCATTGTCCAAAGAGTATCCCTTTCTATAATTGAATCATAATTGCTATATTTCGTTATCTTGGTACCAAGTTTGTTGACATGAGGCCATCTGTTCCATTCTTATTTTTACCAATCCTTGGCAGCCATGTTGTCATTGAATGTATTATAAAGAAAACCCATCGATAAATTACACATTAAAAAGAATATTAGGATTAATCCTGTTATCCACCCACCAGCAGTGGCGCCAGTGGCCACTAGGTGGTGTGATGGTTGCTTGTTAAGATTTTCTTAAATTTCTTCTTAGTGTAAGAGTTAGATTTAACCCTAATCCCTATCCCTAACCCATAAACCCTGACTGATTGTGGGGCTATGATGGGACTCCTCTAAACCCCACAAGCAATCATGGTTTTTGGGACTCTAGCACACTGAGTTCACAATATCAAAGGCTATTACAATGGATATAGGACCTGTTTTAAGGACTATGACATGTTGTTTTTATGTATAATGAAATGTGGGCCACAATAATGAATGTTGGGGTTACCATGTAATGTGATATGCACCATTGGTTGCTTATAAGTGGCACAAATATGTGATATTCTGATATTTTTGATCCAGAAATTAAATCCCTCTACCCCCTCTCTAGTCCCTTATGCATGATCAGAGTACAGCCATAAAATCTGAAGTGACCTAAAAAGATAAACCCTTCCAGGCCCTTATCTGGAGACCAGTGAGGCAGTTGATAGCCTATTTATAGGATGGGAAGGTCACAGTAAGAAAGCAGACCCCTAATACAGGAAGGGGAATTATGAAAAAAGGGGGAGGGGGAGCGGTATGTTGGTGGATACTTTTGTGCTGTGTAAAACCAACTAACTGTGTAATAAAGGGTCAGTCTGTCTGCACTAATCCAGGGTGCTTGTCTATTTCTTGTATTATTTGGAAATCCTAATTTAATGGATCTGACTTTCCTGTTTCTCCATGAATAATGTTCTGATCTGAACCCTAAACCCAAACCCTAAGCTTAAACACTGACCCTAAACCCTAACATTAAACCCTAACCATAAACCTTAACCCCAGCTCCTAACCCTAAGCTCTAACCCTACCCCTAACCTTTTGTCCTTTCGCCATCTAGTGACTACTGGCCTCCACTGCTGGCAGGCGGATAACAGGTTCGAATTATAAAACAATATGCCCAATGAACCCTAACTAAAAGATTTTATTTTCTCAAAAACACACTAGAAATATATGGTATTTTAAACACTATTAAATAAAATCTACCTTTTTATTGATTTTTTATTAATATGCATTAAACGAGAGAAAGATATTATAGACAACAGAAATAGGTTTAGAGTTCCAGGATTTTGAAAAAGTTGAGGTCAAAGAGGTGAAAATAAATTGGCAATTGAAGAGTTTTAAGAACACAACTGGTTACATTTGCTAAGGCATTGAGAGACTGGGAGCTATTAATCCTGCTACAATACAGCAATCAGGGAAACATTCAATGTTTTTTGACAAAATAAAGTTAAAACGAACATTTTGCACAAGCTGTATTGATTCATATGGGTTTTCGGGAGGACATAAAATAATAACTGCTATAGTGGTATTTAGACTTGAAGATATTACAGGGCAATGCTAGCAGAAGAAGAAAAGAAACATTAATCCCAAGGTCTTGGAAAATCAAGGTCATTTTGAAAATAAATCCTAATTACAGACAAAAACTACAAATCACACTTCCCTAGTTTAGTAAAATAAATAAATGGACTCCAACACAAGAGGCACAGAGATAAACATAAGTATCAATTTATTCAGATATTTTCAATGGGCTTTAAGGTCAGCAAGTAAATATAAGACAAGTAAAGACTGATAGCTTTGATAAAGCAGAAGCTCAAGTTTTCTAGGCATACCTCATTCTCTATATAACAGGCAAACCACAAAGGTATTTTTATGAGAACATTTATTTAGCTAATTATATGTTTTTTAGCAACTTCACCCCTCCCATGCTGAAATGTAAAAGTAATACATTACAGAAAAAGGCTTTTTTTTACATAATAATAAACAGAGAATCAAATTTACTTTGTCAGCTTAACGATTTAAATGGTGTTCAGTTTTGAAACATTGTGAATCATAGCTTGTTTCCCATTGATTAAGCAACTGCAGCAATGGAACATGTTTCATACAGATACTCTAGCTAAAGGTTTAAAAGGCCACTATAGTTCTTTAACAAAGGTGTATGATCAATGTACTTGAAAGATCAAGTACATTAAATGCATGTAATGTCTGAAAATAAAGCAACACATAGTAGTGAGAAATGTCTCTCTTGTAACTATGGGAGCTAGGGAGCCATTCCATTGCTTCTCTCCTAAAACTACCCCTCAATGTAGCTGACACGCATCTAGGGTGTTCTCACGTTGTTATCAGCTTAATGTAGTTTGCATGCAGGCTGCTTACAAGACATTCTGGCCCTCATTCAATTGCGATTTGGCCAATTGAATAGTGCTCTAAATAAGCACATAACATATATTTTTTAAAGAAGTTTTTAGTTATTGAAAACCTTGCTTTTAGATAGATGCTTACTAAGTAAAAACTTACTTAAAAAAAATGTTATGTGCATATTTAGACCCCTATTCAATTGGCCAAAATAGCAATTGAATGAGGGCCTCTGAGTCTAAAGCTCAGTAGTATGCAGGGTTTTTATGATCCATCGGTCTATCACGTGTTACTTCCTATGAGCATAGGGATTCCCTCCAATACCAAATTCGAAACCTGAGAACCCTGGGCATCTAAAGTTAACCCCTATGCCAAGGAAGTTCTTATAAGGACCTCCTTGGCATCTATATTTCCCCCCTATGCCAAGAAGGCTCTGTATGGATTTCCATGACAACTACCATTAACCCTTTGCTATTGAGCTCATTAAAGGATCTCTGTGGTATTTAAATATTAACACCATACCACGGGGGTACTCAACAATGGCATGGGAGTCCATATTGAGCCCCATGTCCGCTTACATTAACATATTGAGCCCCATGTCAGCTTACATTAACCCCTTATTCAATGGGGGTCCATAGAGGACCTTTATAGTGAGGTTTATTAGAGACGTCACAGGATCTGTTAAAGCCTCCCTGACATAGTAGTTAATATTAGATGCCATGGGGAATTGTTGAAAACCCCCGTGGCTATAGGTAGATTGGGGATCCCTCTCAGTGCATGGGAAGAGGGAATCCCTGGGGTTACCCAGGTTTAGAGTGGGCATTGCGGGAAATCCTAGGAATCTCAAGGTTACTGTAAGAAGGGATATTGTTGGGGATCCAGGGGATATTAGAATTTAGTGGGGGTTTGGGGGCTCATGGGCAACATTGTTAATTGTGTTTAATATGAGAAATCAAACCTCATATACGACCCAGTTAAGCTGTTAGGTTGTTAATAGAATCAGGTCTCACACTTGTTTGCTTCTCAGAGGTGTTTTCTGTGCTACTACGGTGAGAGTGCACATAGGATTTTTGAACAATCTGATGGCTTACGAGCACTCAGAGGATAACATCTATCACTCAACTTTTAGAATGTGATGCCCTTGGGGAAAATTTTAACATGGAATGTGAAATTTACATTATTTTTGTAGTATCATTACTGCAACTCAAGTAATTTCATTAATGCTGTAGGCAATAATTCTTTGGCTACTGTGCATCTGTGGCTTTTGGCAGCAAGCTCAATTAATTACTTGGGCAGCAGGGTTTAAAGCCCACCCTATCACTCTGATACAAGCACAAATGGAAGTGTGAGTAGTAACTGCTGGTGGAAAAATATTTTCAAGCATTATCTTCTTTTAATTTATTTGATATTACACATTCTTTGTAAACATAACCATTTTTTAAAGTACTACAGAGGCATTTTAGGGGCAAATTAAATGCTTATAGGAAATCATATTCAAACAAGAAAGATAAAAGTCTATTTAATATACTAACTAGTTCATTTCTTCGCAGCATCTAGTAAACAATACTGGAAACTAATTACTAACATGTGCCCTTTTCATTAGAGGCTGTGATTCGTTCTATGTATCTTTGAAGTGTCAACCTTTGTATAATTTAGAACATGGGTTACATCAAAGAAATACTACTCAATATCATATTTTTACTTGTTTGCATTACACATGCTTTTGTTCTAAAATGTGATGATACAAAAATAATACACATAATAAATGTCCATAGTAAAATTAAACATTAACCCCATTGTAAAAAATGCCATGATCAAGCACTGAAAAATATGTTAAAGGGATATGGAAGGTTTCTGGATTTTACTAGGTATGCAACACACCTATGTATTCATTTACTTGTGTGTATTTTGTTTTATTAAGGAGAAAGTAAAAGATCTGCTTCTGCCTAAAATCAAACAAATAGTCCCTGTATGTGTCTACTCATTGCAGTGTATGCAGACACAAACGCTGTAGTGCTGAAGGTGCAGTGTAGGGTCCTATCCTATCAGGGATCACGTCTCAGCAACTGCACGTTTTATGGCTTACATAGCTATACCAAGAAGTTCTGATTGCCTTGGTGGCGAGAATAACATACCACTTCTCTGGCTTGTGTACATCAAGACACTTCCACTTTTTAATACATAGAACTATGGGAGATGTAGTCCCAGTAAAGGCAATAGAACTCCATATCTCCCAATTTCTCTCACATGACTGTACATTAAGTCTCTTCTAGAGAGGCCATATAAGGCCATATAGGAGATATTTCTATGTAATTGGAATTCAGGTTGCAGATAAAGAGAAGCTGAGAAAAGCATTTGTAAGAGGTACTCTGACAAGCCAGTAATGTATTATTGCTGTTGTTTTGTCGTTCAGTTATGCCCAATTATCTGTGACCCTATGTACTGCAGCACACCAGACACATTTGTCAGGCACTGCTCCTCTGAGCTCCCTCATGCTCATTGTTTTAAATACCTCCTCTATCCATTCCCGCTTCTGCCATCCCCCTTCTTTAGTGTTCCTTCAATCTTTCCCGGCATCAGAGTCCTCTCTAGAGAATGTTGTCTTCTCATGATATTGACAATATATTTGAACTTGAGGCTCATGATCAGACCTTCCAGAGAACAATTTGACTTGATTTCCTGTAGTATTGTATCAATTTTTTGGGATCTTGCTGCAGTCCAAGGGACTCTAAGCAGTTTTCTCCGACACCACAAGTTGAAGATGTCAAATCTACGATAGTCAGTCTTCTTTATGGTCCAGCTCTCACAAGCATTTGCTACTACAGGGAAATGGTCCAGCTATGATACTATTGGGAATACAATAGTTCTAATGATGCAGACTTTTTGTTGATGGTGTAATATATTTGCTTTTAAATAGCTTGTTCAGACTTGCCATAGCTTTCCTCCCCAGAAGCAAACTTCTTTTCATTTCATGGCTGCAGTCACCATCTCCAGAAATTTTGGAGCCCAGGAAAATAATATTTGATACTGCCTCCATTTCTTCCCCATCTGTTTGCTAGGAACTACAATTGTGGTCTGCCATGATCTTAATCTTTTTAACTCTCTTTATTAACCCTTTAGTTCCCCCTCACTTTCACTCATCAGAGTAGTTCCTCCTCACTTTTAGCCATCTGTGTATCTGAAGTTGCTGATATTTCTCCCAGCAATATTAATTTTGGCTTTGGATTCATCCAGTCTGCCATTAAGCATGATGTATTCAGTGTTGAATAGAAGGGGTGACTATATACAACCTTGTCACAACCCTATCCAGATCTTGAACCATTTAGTTGTTCCATGATTGGTTCTGACAGTGGTCCACACACAGATTCATACAAAAGTGGATTAGATGATCTAGTACTCCCATCTCTTTAAGAACGTGCCACATTTTGTTGTGACCGCTACAGTCAAAGAGCCTCATTCAATTGCAAGCCCGCAAGTCACAGGATGTAGGCCGTAAGTCTGCGGGCCTGCTGTCGGCCCGCAGCATTCACGACTCATGGTGCTATTCTATTAGCCAAGCCTGCAAATCCCAGCGCGATAGCGCACATCGTAAACCATGCTATCGAATGTAGCATTTGCGAGCTTGAACATGATCAAGTAAGCAAGACCATTACTCCCGATGCTGGAAAAGCCAAAAGAAAAGGAGCCCGTTAGCATGAAGGCCTAACTACATGGAGTTGACATGGTGTGATATTCGATCGGACATGCAAACCGGCAATGTACAAAATAATAAAAATGAATGCCAATACTGTTCTAGTCCATATGGGTGGCCTGATATGTATTAACTCATTGAATCCCGAGATCGATATAACCCTGTATTGAAACATAAAATGAAATTATTTTTGATTGCCGATTTGCGGGCTAGAGACTGTTGTGCATTTAATTCTAATGTCTTTCATCACTTTCCCCATCATTTACAGTGCAGTATTGATTTTATATTTGCATTTACAGTACTCTGGACATGTCATTAAGCCCTTTGAGAGTCCTGCTTGGAACCCGTAACTTGTGGTTAGACTTTTGCTATTTGTACTCTTGACGGCTTGCTTAGCGAGTGGGAATCGGAGCAATCGAATATCGATTTGCGATTTTAGCATTCGGAACTCTTGCGGCCGTGAAAGATCAAAGGCTTGGAGGGGCATTAACTTGCGATGTTAACCATCGCAATGAATTGGAGGCCAGAGCCATAACTCGATTGGAGCCTGCATACAGAGGTGAATTGAATAGCAAAATAAGTTAAATAAGTTACAGTCTCCGTTTCCGAAGCACAGTTTTCCCGATGCCTCAGTTGGATGAGGCTTAAAGCCTTTAGAATAATCTATAAAGCAGAAGTGAATATAGTGAACCCTGTTGCTTTCTCTATTATCCAGCGAACATTGGCAATTTGAACTCTTGTGCCTCTGTGGAATCTAGTTGCACATCTAGTATTTCCCAGTTCAATATTTTTTAAGTCGAGCTTGCACAATTATAAGCATTACCTGGCATGTGAAATAAGTGCAATATTTTGATAATTGGAGCACTCTTTGGCACTGCCCTTTTGGGGAATTTGGATGTAGACTGACCTTCTCCAAATTTGTTGGCATAAGGCAAGCAACACTTTCACAGCATCATGTTGTAGGATTTCTGAATAGTCCAGCTGGGATTCTATCAACTCATGCAGCCTTTTTATTAGCAAAGATTCCTGGGGCCTATCTCACTTCACTTTCCAAGATGTCTGGCTCCATCTCATTGGACACACTATTGAGGGGATCAATGCTGTTCAGATCCTTCCTGCATAGATATTTTGTGTATTCCATCCTCTTCTTTATCTGATCTGCTTCTGTTAAATCTCCACCATTTTTGTCTTTTATCACAACAACTTTGGCTTGAAAGGTTTCTTTGAGATCCACAATTTTTTTTAGATGAGATCTATTGACTTACCCATCCTGTTATGTTCTTCTATTTCTTTACATCGCTCATTATAGAATGCCTCCTTGTCTCTTTTTGCTATCCTCTGGAATTACACTTTCAGTTGTACAAATTGTTTCCTTTCTCCACTACCTTCTGCTTTTCTTCTTTCCTTTGAAAGCCTCATCAGAAGTCCATTTTATTCACTTTCTTTTGGGGATATTCTTAGTTGCTGTTTTCTGGATAACATCACAAACATCTTACCAAAGTTGTTAAGGCATTCTATCTACCATGTCTTACATCTGTTCTCTTTTCCAACTGCATATACACTGGGGATATTATTTATTTATTTAGTAAGTCCCTGGTCTGATGGCTTCCCCTCTTTACTTCTGCTTAATTTTGTACTTTGCAATCAGAAGCTCCTGTTCTGAGCCGCTGTCAGCCCCAGGTATTGTTTTTGTTGACTGTATTGAGCTCCTCCATCTTTGGCTATATAGTTTATAGTCAATCTGATTTCTATCATGTCCATCTGGTGATGTCCATGTATAGATTTGTCTCTGAGGCTGTTGGAAGAGGGTGTTTACCATGACCAGAGAATTATCTTGATAGAATACTACTAATCTCTGATCCACTAATTGTATACTCCATGGAATAAACATGCCAAACATTCCCTATTTTTACATTATAAATCTCTCATGAGGAAAGTAACATCTTTTCTTGGGGTTATATCTATGAGGTATTGAATATCCTCGTAGAATTGGACAACTTCAGCCTCTTCAGCATTCATGGTTGTAGCATAGATCTGGATCACTGTGATGTTAAATGGCTTCCCTTGAATTCAAATTTAAATAATTCTGTCATGTATTAGGTTGAAACCAGGCACTGCTTTTGCCACCCTTTAATTGATTATGAGGGCTACTCCATTTCTTCTGTGGGATTTTTGACCACAGTAGAAGATCTGATGGCTGTCGGTTATAAAATTTCCTGTTCCAGACTATCAATGTTTAATCTTGTCATCTCCTGCTTGACCATTTCCAGTTTTCCTTGGTTCATAGTTCTAAGACTCCAGGTTCCTGTGCTGAATTGTTCCTTGCAGCAGTAGACTTTATTTTGCAGACATAGATGTAACAGGGCTTCCTCTCGACTTTGGCTCAACCACTTCATTATATCTGGTGCTACTCGTACTTTCCCTCTGCTCTTCCTCAGTAATGTGGTAGACACCTTCTGACCTGAGGGGCTTATCTTCAGGTGCCCTATTGTTATCTTTCTGATTATGCTTATCCATAAGATTGTCTTTGCAAGATACTGGAGTGGGCTGTCAGCGCCTTCTCCAGTGCACCACAATTTGTCTGTCCTCTCTGCTATGACCTGCCCATCTTGGGTGACCCTGCATGGTATAACTCACAGCTACATTGAAGTACACAAGCTCCATCATGACAAGGTAACAAACTAGAAGATATTATTTGCCTCATAACCCCATCTCTATCAGTGAAAACAAAAAGCAGCTCTGTTATTGAAGAGTGGAGTTGCATAGCAGATATATTTTACTAGTCATTATAATACTAGTAACTGAAGAAGAGTGATCCAGCACCAAAATACCAGGCAATTCTCTCTAAACAGGAGAAACATCAAACCCCAGATGTATGTTTCAGCCTCTCTTGGTCCTCTGCAGTGAGCTGCAGCTTTACTCCTAAGTCACAGTGAGAAAGAAGTCCACGTCTGGAGCCCGCTCTCACCCTTAGGCTGAGAAAAAACCCTTTTGCTTACACAAATATTGCTGTTTCTCCTGTTTAGGGGGAATCTCCTGGTATTTTTTGGGCTGGATCACTCTTCCCAGTGAGACCAGACTGATATCCTACAGGATATTTCTCACTCTGAAGGGCACAAGTGAGCTAAAAGAGGTTGCTCTCTGAGTAGGTAACCAGACCTATAAAACAAACCTACTTAGATATTGTTTGTTCTTAGATTGAGCACCTCCAATTGGTTGTTGTGTATGCAAATGACCCTTAGGGGATTTTCTCCCCCTAAGACTGAAAGGGAGCTCCAGACATGGACTCATTGCTCACTGTGCCTTATGGAGTACAGCTGCACCTCATCGATGAGGCCCAAGAGGGACTAAAGCGTATATCTGGGATTTGCTGTTTCTCCTATTTAGGGAGAATTGTCTGGTATATTGGGGCTGGATCACTTTTCTGAGTAAGACCAGACTGATACGTTACGGGATATTTCTTACTCTGAATGGCACAAGTAAGCTAAAAGAGGTTGCTCTCTCATTAGATAATTAGACCTATAGAACAAACCTGCGTATGTATTGTTTGTTCTCAGATTGAGCACCTCTAATTTGTTGTTGTGTAACCAAATATAATGTATCCAGTCTCTTGATCACCAGTCAGCACATCCCTAGGAATTCCTAGTTTTCTAGACTTACACAGACAAAACTGTGATTGTGATTATTCAAACACAATAGAGAGGAACTAATCAAATGCACATGTCTTAGTCACTCCATTGTCACTGATAAATACTAAGAAAAAAACAACTGCAACCTTTTTCAAAGAATGGTACAATTTTCCATTAGCATTTCTATATCTTCACATTTTGTGTTTTTGCTTATTTGACATCAATATCAGTACTTCTCTACCACTCTCCAAAATTGTAACTATCTCCCACCAAAGGTATCACATATATAGTTGAGAGCATGCGGGTTGTTGCTAACGCTGCAGGCTCGCGAAGCAAAGGCGCTCCTTGCCAGCAACTGCGGACCTCGCAACATTTACGGACTTACGACAAACAAATGCGAGACGCAGGACTTAGAGAAAAAAAACTACGACCTCGCAAAAATACGACTTTAACTGCTCACCCGTGCGAACCTGAAAACATTAGAAACACAATAAATACACAAAAAAAAAAATACCCACACCAAGGGGGGGCACCCAGGACCTCTGCAAGTGAAGTTACATCTCCATTTAAGTCAAAATTCCAGAGTTTAGAGACACGAAAATTCCCTAAGCAAGAGAAAAAATGGCCGCCGAAAAAAACGAAAACAAGGCTACAGGACCCTAAACACGGAAAACACCACCAAGCACATACAGATTTTCACAAAAACCCTACGAGCTACAAGGTACACCATTAGCAAGGACACTACATCATACACAGCCGCGTACCACATACACATTCGCCACCATTTTACAACACTAACTTACACAATGCGGAAGTACACATCTAACCTAATGGCTTCCCCTCGCGCACGCTGCCTATTTACACTACACACTGCACACATTGCTAACACTTACACCTCAGCGCTACAACAGTGCAAACCTACATGATATGCTGCAGCAACATCAAAACAGATTGTCAGCTTTTCAGCATAATGCTTCCTGCATATATTACTTTGAAATAGGTAAAGTATATTCCTTTATTAATGTATTATTTATTTGATTACCATACACCAAACAGCATTAGCTCACTTACAATTTCATTGCCGTCATTTTTTGACAGGCAATATTCTAGTCATTATATAAAATGCTAGTTATATATATATATATATATATATATATATATATACATACTGTATCATACTGTATATTGCCATTTTCATACTTATTGTAAGCAGTAATTTAATATGAGGTATCGTTTGAAAGTATTCTACTGTAAAACAGAGTTTAAACAACTGCAACTGATTTAATATAGAAACACACTTTTATTTAAATTAAATGGATATTTTTATAGCTACACATTTAATCTTGTTTCAAACATTTACAAATATTTCACATATTCATGCTTTGACTGTTTTGCCATTATAATTATTTTAATGTGTTTCTTTTACAAGCATTTTGTATCCATGTGTAAATTATTAAATTACAGTCATGTAATCATGTTGGCATCATTAACCGATTAATCATGAAATATGTTGAACATTATACATATTAAACTTATTTCCACCTCAGTAAACACACATAAAATTGTTTCTTTGGAGTCTATGAAATACAGATACATTAACAACAACCAATCAGTTTTAACTACTGAATAGAATAGCCCCTGCAAGGGTTGAAATGGGATGGTTTAAAGAGACAAATGATTCTATGTTTTGTTCTTTTAGAAGAAAAATGTGTTTCATATCTGAACTCTTTTAGATACCATATACTTCTAAAACATCATACTGTAAATACAGTGTGTCTCTATGTTGCATGCATGGACACAAGTGTTTTAATGTTTATATAAATATTAATTAATTTACCTATATGTTTGTGAGCGCAAGTATATTTATTTGACGGTGTGTGTATAAACATGCATGCACGTGTGCTCAAAAATATAAATACACTAGGAACCTGCCCGTCGAAAATGACGGGAATGGTACATTTTTATTCAGGAAATGCTATTTGCCACTCAATGCAAGGCTCTACCCCTGTTACATGATGTATTTTTTTTATACTTTTCATGTCATATTCCCAATGTATATAAAACTCCAACAATTATTTGATTTAGTAGTTAATGTGTATATTTTTATAACATGCAACTCGTCTCTCCCCCTGTAACCTTATTTTTTTTTTTGATCTTTAAACATTTGCTGTCATATTCCAAATGTATTGAAAACTCCACCAATTATTAGATTTGGATGTTAATGTGTTTATTTTTATAACATGGAACATTTATAGTTATATTTGTAAGCAACTCCTAAACCATGGTTTCATAACTTTTTAACATTTTTTACTGTAAGCTATACATGAATATTATAAGAGTGTGTAACTTTGGTTTGAAACAATCTGTATTTTGTAAAGCATTACATGTTGTATAACACATGTGTAAATGTTTATATTGAATCCAGAGGAAGGCAAACAGAAAAAAACAACAACTGATATGTAGCCAATTGTCTCAAATGTGAGAAAAAAATTCCTTCCTGATCCCAGATATTGGTGATCTTATTACTACCTGGATCAATACTCACTCTGCAATTATACATGAAAAGGTACAAAGCACAAAATACATAAAATCAACCCCCTTAACTAATTTGAATCACTGAAACCTAGAACAACAGCGTCAACAAAGTCAATATACATACATGAAAATTGATTCAATGAAAAGTACTAACTATATGTAATGAAACCATTTAGTATTAAATTGCACATTAAATGTTCCAAGCCACTAAATACATACAATGAAACCCATTAGTAATTACAATACTTGCATTCCAGTAACTCAAAAGTGGCGCAGTGCAGAGGGTTTAGGGTTTTTAGAGCAGTGGGCTGACTTCTCACTTGGGTACAATCTCTATAGCAGTGATGGATTGCACCTTAATGATGAGGGAGCTTTTATGCTAGGGGATAGGATGTTAGAAAGGCTGGGGGAGTTTTTAAACAAGTAGGTGGGGTGAGGGACTATATAGAAGTATTGGGGTAGAAAGGGTAGATGGGGAAAAGGGATGAATTATCTACCCATGTGGGAGGAGAAGGGGGGAGGGTTACAATAGACAGTAGGGAGGTATTACTAGGTGACTCAAATACAGTGGCAAACACTCCACAACGGCAGAGCCATAGCAACATAAAGTGTATGCTTGCTAATGCAAGAATTTTGCCTGGGAAAATGAGCGAGCTAGAATTATTAGCAGTACAAGAAAAATGGGATTTAATAGGCATTACTGAAACATGGTAGGATAAATCTCATGACTGGACAGTTAATTTGGATGGTTATAACTTATTTAGGAAAGATAGGGGTAATGGAAGAAGAGGAGGAGGGATTTGTCTGTATGTTAAGCCTGGTTTTAAACCAGTAGTCAGAGAAGATATTTATAAAGGAACTAGCGGCAACATTGAATCTTTGTGGGTTGAGTTTAATAGTGGAGGAGCTAATTCTAAATGCATATTGGTGGGAGTATGCTATAAACCCACAAATATAATTGAAAGTGAGGAACTGCAAATATTGTTACAGATTGGAAATGCAACTAAGGATGGGCAAGTTCTAATAATGGGAGACTTTAATTACCCTGAAATAAAATAGATAAATGAGACCAGCAGCTCAGCTAAAGGGAGCAGGTTCTTGAGTAAACTCAAGGATCATTATCTGGCCCAGGTAATACAAGAACCTACTAGAAATAGGGCCATCTTGGATTTAGTAAACACAAGTAATATTGATATAATATAAAATGTTAAAATAGGAAAACCTTGGAGAACAGTGATCACAACCCAGTCTCATTTGAGATTGAATACAAAAAACAGAGTTGTAAGGGGCCAACAAAAACTCTACATTTTAAAAAGGACTATTTTTAATGGGCTAAGAGCAGCAATACAACATATAGACTGAGATAAAGAACTTACAGGGAAAAATACTGAAAATAAAAGAACAACATTCAAATCCTTACTAAATATACATACACATCGGCATGTACCACGTGGAAATAAAAATAGGAGTAAATCCCATCCAATGTGGCATAACAACGATTTAAACATAATGATGAGGAAAAAAAACATGCATTTAAATTATACAAGAAGGAGGGAACAGAGGCAGCTTTATGTGACTGTAAGGAAATCAACAAGGCATGCAAAAGGGCTATTAGACTGGCTAAAATAGAAAATGAGAAGTCAGTTGCAAAGGAAAGTAAGACTAACCCAGGGGCGGCCCGTCCATTGGGGCGTCAGGGCAAACGCCCCCCCAAATATTTTCTTCACCCTGCAATAAAAGAAACACAACAATGTATTAGTATAACCCAAAAACAATTAAATATAAGGTGTACATCATCATTTCAAGTCTCAATAGTATTAAAATGAAGTAAAGTTAGTAAAGGGACACTGTCACTTTAAGATAACCCTTGCGCTACATTAACTAATGCTGCTGTGTATCTATTGTAGCCCCCTGCACCCTGTGTGATCATATTACACTAGTACACTAACCTTTAGACTCTTCTCTTCTCTTCAATGAGTCCTGGCCTGGCCCCCTGACCGTTAATGCATGCCGCCCACCATCACAGTGACGATATGCATGGGCGGTCATAAATGTATCAATTAATGACTGACAGTCTTCCATCATTGACCAATCAATGATGGAAGGCTGTACAGTTACTAAGAGAATAATCTAAACCCACCCAGACCGTTAGCCCTGAGCGCCCGCCAGCAAATAGGGCCTCGAGTTTTCATTTTGATTGACTGATACAGTCAATAAAACCACCAGTTGCCTGTCCCTTCCCCCTTTCTGTTTCCTGACCCTGGTCACGCTGAGACTGAGAGACCTCCCTGGCTGAATCTACTCACATCTGCTCTGCCTGCCTAACACAGTAAGTCTACCTGCCTGGCACCTGCCCTGCCCCTGGCCAAACCAAACCCCTAGTAGCCCCTAATAAAAGTTAGGGGTGATCAGTTACCCCACTATGCCTGCCTGGCCTGCCACCTACCCAGCCACCCACCAACTACCACCGACGACCCTAGGCCTGCAATGCCTGGTGCCACCCCCAGCCTGGCCATCACCCCCATGTGGCCTGTGCCACCCCCGATCAGGCCTGCCCTATGCTATGCCATCATGCCACCGCCGGATTACCCCGATCACGGGATCGGGGTAGTCGGGTGGTGAGCGGGGTGGCACAGGCCCACATGGGGGTGATCGGATCACCCCCTTGATGAGGCCTGTGCCACCCCTGATGACCTCCATGTCGCCGCCCTATGCCACCCCCGAGGCCCGATCACCACCACCCCGATGCGGCCTATGCTATGACACCGCCTGATTACCCCGATCACGGTGATCGGGGTATTCGGGCGGTGAGCGGGGTTGACCAGGCCACATGGGGGTGGATGTTCACCCCCATGAAGCCTGTGCCACCCCTGATCGTGGCCTACGCGGTCACCGACCGACCGATGGGCGCCTGACCGTGACCGACCCCACCCTGGATGAACCAACTACCTACCTAGCACACCCCTCCCCTATTTTTATTCCATTTTTAGAAGTAACAGGCATGTATATGTGCCTGTCACTTTTAAAGATAAAATAAAAATAAGGGAAGGGAAAAACAATACAGTAAACACAGTAACACATTATTATACAAAAATAAACAGCTTTAAACAAACATTAATAAAAATAAAATAAACAACAGCACATACTTACCTGTCAAATTGACCCCTCCAGCGTTGGCCTTCTGTCCTCTGGATATAGTCATGAAAATAATCCAATTCCAATGTTGATTGAAGCCCATGTCAAATAATCCAATGTTGATTGAAGCCACTGGTCAAATAAAATAATCCAATGTTGATTGAAGCCAATGGTCAAATAATCCAATGTTGATTGAAGCCACTGGTCAAATAATCCAATGTTGATTGAAGCCACTGGTCAAATAATCCAATTTTGATTGAAGCCATTGTCCATCCATCCATTCTGGCCCATTGAAAGAGGCCTCCACAAAAAAAAAAACGACGCTCTAAAAAAAAAAAAAAAAAAAAACTAAAAGAGCTCCTCCTACATGGAGCCCCTCCCGCGATTAATTGTTTTTTTCCCACGGTCTGCTTTATATACTAATTTTTGAAGGACTCTGATTGGCTGAAATTTTTGATTGACATCGATTTCAACCAATGAGAGTCTTTAAAAAATTAGCAAATCAGCAAGCAGGTATGGAAGCCTGTAAGGGTAAAAAAGGTTAGTGTGAACTTGTTTGACCCTGTATGTATTATACATATTACAGGGCTATTTTATGTGATATACATGTTACAGGATAATATCCTGTAACATGTATAGCCAAAAAATAGCACTGTAATATGTATAAAAAATAATGTGTAATAGAAATGCATGAACAATATAATATAACAAGTAATAAAGAACATCAATTAATCAAATAATAAATATCAATTAATATATATTGTTGTATGTATATGTTTATGTATATTTATGTGTATTTTTTCTGAGTATATATATATTTGTATATATTATATATATATATAATATACATATATATATATATATATATATATATATATATATTGATTGATAGATATATTGATATATATATATATATATTTATATATATTTATATATATAATATATATATATATATATCAAAATTGATATCAATATATCACAATAAATAAATATATATATATATATCAATTTTGATATATATATATATATATATATATATATATATATATTTATTTATTGTGATATATTGATATCAATTTATATATATATATATATATATATATATATAAATATATATAAATATATATATATATATATATATATATATATATATATATATATCAATCAATATATCTGTCAATCTATATATATATATATATATATATATATATATATATATATATATATATCAATATATATATATATATATATTATTTTTTTTTTTTTTTTACAATTTGGGCCTATATGGTCCCAATTTGTTATTTAGGGTTTTTAAGGTGCGGTTGGGGCCTATATGGTCAAAATTGGTTATTTAGGGTTTTTAAGGTGCGGTTGGGGCCTATATGGTCAAAATTGGTTATTTAAGGTTTTTAAGGTGTGGTTGGGGCCTATATGGTCACACTTGGTCTTTTAAGGTTGCAGCGCTACGGAATATGTTGGCGCGATATAAATAAAGATAATATTAATAATAATGTGCGGTTGGGGCCTACATGGTCAAAATTGGTTATTTAAGGTTTTTAAGGTGCGGTTGGGGCCTATATGGTCACACTTGGTCTTTTAAGGTTTTTAAGGTGCGGTTGGGGCCTATATGGTCATACTTGGTTATTTAAGGTTTTTAAGGTGCGGTTGGGGCCTATATGGTCACACTCGGTCTTTTAAGGTTTTTAAGGTGCGGTTGGGGCCTATATGGTCACACTTGGTTATTTAATGTTTTTAAGGTGCGGTTGGGGCCTATATGGTCACACTTGGTCTTTTAAGGTTTTTAAGGTGTGGTTGGGGCCTATATGGTCACACTTGGTTATTTAATGTTTTTAAGGTGCGGTTGGGGCGTATATGGTCACACTTGGTTATTTAAGGTTTTTAAGGGGCGGTTGGTGCCTATATGGTCAAAATTGGGCATTTAAGGTTTTTAAGGTGCGGTTGGGGCCTATTTAGTCCCAATTTGTTATTTAGGGTTTTTAAGGTGCGGTTTGGGCCTATTTGGTCCCAATTTGTTATTTAGGGTTTTTAAGGTGCGGCTGGGGCCTATTTGGTCCCAATTTGTTATTTAGGGTTTTTAAGGAGCGGTTGGGGCCTATTTGGTCCCAATTTGTTATTTAGGGTTTTTAAGGTGCGGTTGGGGCCTATATGGTCACACTTGGTCTTTCAAGGTTTTAAAAGTTAAGGTTTGGGTCTTGAACGTTCTAATGTTTTTGTTGTTGTTTTCTATCACTTCCCAGGTGCAACTATCTGTGGAAGCAGATTTGTTTGGACTCGTTGGTTGACTTACTGGACGTGAATACCCTGAGAAGGAGAGTCAACTGTAGGTGAGTATCATTGCCTTTAATTTTCTGTCCATGTGTATAGGTGCAAATTTGATGTTGATGTAGTCTTGTCACATGAGGGTTTGCAATCTGTAATGTATACCAATGAAATCAACACACTGTTATTTTAAAGTAATTTTGTGACATAATATAAATTAATATACCGTGATCTCTTTCTTCTATTAGTATCAGAAATGAATACTATTGACTCTCTACTTGTGAAGCCTTTCGACACCCTAACCTATGAGGAGAAGGTGGAAGTAAAACGGTTAGGAGCTGACCAACCAGAGATAAATCTGCAGCAAATCGCAAGAGATAGAGGGAAGCAATATGTCCGTAATTTCAATACTGAATGGTACAAGAAGAACGACTGGCTTTCTGGAAGCGTTTCTAGGAAGTCCTTATATTGTTTCCCATGCATCCTATTTGGTGGTGACGCTGCTTGGACCAAAACTGGAGTGACTGACGTCAAACATCTAGCTGATAAATTGGCGAAACACAAAAGTTCTAAAGCTCACTTGGATAACAGGATCAAGTTTGAGATGCTTGGACAGGCGAACATTGCTGTTCAACTGGACCAAGGATAACAAGTCAGCATTCAAAAACACAACAAGTGGCTAAGAACCGGTACATCCTTTCCAAGATAATTGATTGTGTTCGCTTTTGTGGCGCTTTTGAACTGGCATTAAGAGGACACGACGAGAGTGAAACATCGCTAAATCCAGGAGTGTTTAGAGGCCTGGTGGATTTGGTTGGCAGTATCGATAGTGCAATGGAACAGCATTTGAAGACTGCAACTGTGTTTAAGGGCACGTCCAAAACCGTGCAGAATGAGCTACTGGACTGCATGCATGAAGTTATTAAGGAAGTGATTCACCAAGAGCTTAAGGAAGCCCAGTTTGTGGCAATCCAAGCGGATGAAACAACCGATATTTCCGCTAGGACACAGTGCGTTGTAGTCTATCGCTACATTGACAAGAAGCATCAAGTGGTGGAAAGATTTGATGGCTTCACGGAAATGAAATCAACGGATGCAGACTCGATTGCTGCTGTTGTGCTGGAAACACTGAATACTGTTCTCCCAGAGCCAGAAGACAAGAAGAAACTCATAGCTCAAAGCTACGATGGTGCCAGTGTGATGCGTGGAGATCAAGGAGGAGTTCAAAGAAAAATAAAAGACGTGTACCCGAACGCACACTACGTCCATTGCTATGCTCACCAACTGAACCTAATAATGGAGAAAGCAGTTTCAAGGATTGGAAGAGTTCGAGTTTTTTTTTCCAACATAGGCGGCATACCATCTTTTTTTTCACGCTCTCTAAAAAGGACTGGAGTTCTGGATGAGGTAGTTGGTAGAAGACTTCCAAGAGGTGCACCAACACGATGGAATTTAAACGTTAGGACAGTGAATGTGATCTACGAGAACAGAGATGCGCTACTTGAGTGTTTCCAGACAATTGAAGCATGTCTAAACTTTGATCCAACATCTATACGGGAAGCCGCAGGTTTCATTGGAATGCTGGAAAACAGGGAGTTCCTTTACTTCCTTAAATTATTTCATTTAATAATGCCACATGTTGACATCCTCTATAGTCAGCTTCAGAAGCGAGACACGGATACTGTTTATATCAAAAAAGTCACAGAAGACTTTGTCGCCAGCATCCAGAAAATCCGTAATTCTGTTGAAGAGATAGAAGCAAGTTTGCCGAGCGATGTAACAGTCAACAGACGGAGTGCGGAGATCTCAACCTTGAGACAACTTTCAAGAGAGGTATGTGACATAGTGGTGGTTCATGCAAAAGAACGTTTTTCATTTTCAAATCACCTAGTCAGTGCCAAACTTGTTCAAAGTGACTTGTATAAAACCCATGACACTTGCTTTCCAATCCAAGCTCTGGAAGACACCGTGCAAGCATATCCAACACTGAAGAAGGAACAATTACGCACTGAGCTGTCAGTTCTGTATGGGAAGACAGATTTTCATACTTGTACAAGTGCTGTTGCTCTGCAGAAACTTTTCCATCAATTTAATCTGCAGAATGATTTCACAGAGACAGTAAAATTATTAAGAATCCTGATTACAACACCGATGACCACTGCAGAATCAGAAAGATGCTTCTCCACATTGAAGAGGATAAAAACCTTTTTAAGAAGCACCATGTCCCTGGAGCGGTTGAATGCATTGGCGATGCTCTCAATGGAAAAGCAACTGATTTCCGAGATCTCAGACTTCAATGAAAAAACCATTGAGAAGTTTTCTTCTTTGAAAGATCGCCGTGCAAAATTAAAATACAAGTGATTGAAGCAAAGAAGAATGCATACCCCCAAGGTGTGCAAAGATAAACTGCGTTAAGCAGCACCACCCCACACTACCAAACATAACTAGTGGTAAGTAAAGTATGAACGGTGTGTGGGTGTGCATATGGAAGGAGCTATGAAAGGTGTGTGCATGGTCAGTAACAATTGTTGAAGCCTTGGCATGGTTTTAAGGAATTGGAGGCACTTCCAAGGGTAGCTGTCACTTGTGTACGGGAAGCAAGAATTCCATGTCTGTACAAGTGCTGTTGCTCTGCAGCAACTTTAGCATCAATTTAATCTACATAATGAGTGAAGCTATAAGGAATCCTGCTTACAACAACGGAGACTACTAAAGAACCAGAAAGATGCTTCTCCACATTGAAGAGGATCAAAAAAGTAATTAAAAAGCACCATGGCCCTGTAGCGGTTAAATGCATTGGTTTGAAGAAATTGGAGGCACCTTCAAGGGTACGTAAAGTTCTCAGAAATGACACCACCTCACTACCAAAAATAACTAGTGGTAAGTAAAGTATGAATGGTGTGTGGGTGTGCATATTGAAGGAGCTATGAAAGGTGTGTGAATGGTCAGTAACAATTGTTGAAGCCTTGGCGTGGCGTTACTGCTCATATGGTTATCCATATGCTAATTCAACGTGTTTGTTTGACATTGATTATTGTGTTGTCTAAACAGAAGTTAAATGTTGTTGTTTTCTTGAATCCCAAGATCCACTGGTTTGGGCCTATGCAGTGCTGATTGGTCTTCTAAGGTATTTTTGAGGCCTATATGGTTCCACTTGGTCTTCTAAGGTATGTTTGGGGCCTATATAGTTCCACTTGGTCTTCTAAGGTATGTTTGGGGCCTATATAGTTCCACTTGGTCTTCTAAGGTATGTTTGGGGCCTATATAGTTCCACTTGGTCTTCTAAGGTATGTTTGGGGCCTATATAGTTCCACTTGGTCTTCTAAGGTATGTTTGGGGCCTATATAGTTCCACTTGGTCTTCTAAGGTATGTTTGGGGCCTATATAGTTCCACTTGGTCTTCTAAGGTATGTTTGGGGCCTATGGTCACACTTGGTCTTCTAAGGTATGTTTGAGGCCTATATGGTCACACTTGGTCTTCTCAGGTATGTTTGGGGCCTATATAGTTCCACTTGGTCTTCTAAGGTATGTTTGGGGCCTATGGTCACACTTGGTCTTCTAAGGTATGTTTGAGGCCTATATGGTTCCACTTGGTCTTCTAAGGTATGTTTGGGGCCTATATGGTTCCACTTGGTTGTTTAATGTTTTTTAAGTATGGTTTTGTTCTTGAATGGTCTGATTGATTTGCTTGTTTTCTTTCAACCCCAGGTGCAAACCCTATGTGGCTGCAGATTTGTTTCTACTCGTTGGTCAACTTAATGAACGTGAATACCCTGAGAAGAAGACCTGACTAATGGTAGGTGTCACTCCTTTAATTTTTCTGTTAATACGTATAGGTGCAATTATGATATTGCTGTAGTCTTGTCACATGAGTTTTTTCAATCTTTATTGTATACCAATGAATTTAACACATTGTTACTTTACTTCTTGACATTTCTTCATTGCTGATCATGTATTTCAATGGGCTTTACAAGTATAAGGTCATTGGGCGGGGCTTATAAAGGTCATTATGACACCAGGGGGAGGAGTTATAAAAATGGGTGTGGTTTGAAAAAGGGGGATTGGCAATGTTTCGCCCTGTCGCCCCTCCAACTTGAAAAGTCACCAGCCGCCACTGGACTAACCCTAAAATATTGTTTAGATATATTAATTTGAAGAAGGCGAGGAAGGAAGCAGTAGGAACATTACAATGTGACACAGGACGTCAGATAATTAGTGACCAGGAAAAGGCAGATGAGATAAATAGGTTATTTTCTTCAGTATATACAATGGAGGTACTAGTGGTTGGGACACTGTAACAAAATGGGGCTACACTACCATCACTAAAAAATTGATTAATTATTAATGCAGGAAGAAATCCAAAATAGATTGGAGAAAATAAATGTTAATAAAGCCCCAGGTCCTGATGGAATGTATCCAAGGGTACTGAGGGAACTGAGTTCTGTAATAGCCAAACCATTATATGTAATGTTTCAAGACTCACTCCCACAGGGTCGCTACCAGATGACTGGAGAAAAGAAGAGGTGATATCTATATTTAAGAAGGGAGCAAGAGCAAATCCAGGGAATTATAGACCAGTGAGCCTCACCTCTGTAGTGGGGATGCTTTTAGAAGGGTTAATAAGGGACAGTATACAATAATATGTCTATTTAAACAAGACCTTAAGTAGCAGTCAACAAGGATTTATGAAGGATAGGTCATGTCAGACCAATCTAAATAGTTTCTATGAGGAGGTTAGTAGGAACTTGGATCAGGGCAACTCAGTGGATGTAGTCTTTTAGGATTTTTCAAAGACTTTTCATACAGTGCCACATGGGAGACTTTTGAGCAAACTAAGGGATATATGAATTGTAGTAAATATCTGCTCATGGTTCGAGAGCTGGCTAAAAGACAGGAAGTACATGGTTGTTGTAAATGGAACATACTCCAATGGGACTAATGTGGTAAGTGGAGTTCCTCAAGGTTTAGTTTTTTAACATATTTATTAATGACATAGAAGTAGGACTTGAAAGTAGTGTTTGTCGATGTTCATTTTGTGTAAGAGCATCTTCTTCATTCCCAGTATGATAGTAAACTAATTGTCTTTGTGGCAAATGTACAGCTAATCGATATATAGTGCATGAGAGCGATCATGCATTTCAAATTTCAGAAGCCGCCACATTGTTTCAGGTGCACTGACATAGCGAGCATCTACATGAGATGCCAGTTCATCATGCAGTAACTCATTGTCTTGTTCATTTGGTCCACATTTCACCACCACAGTTGCTGCATCATATCCTTTATAAATATATTTGTAAACATATGTAATTGATTTAAGTGCAAGCTTCCACATTTATGTGTGCATTATACTTCATTAAGAGCTGTGGATTATATGGCACCACATATGTGTTATCTTCACTTTTTATTATTAGTATTATTGTTTTTGGACCTTTTCGTCTTCTATACAATGGATATCCATCACAATTTGCAAAAGTTTGATCTCTAAATGCTTTTGGGAATTCTTTTGTGCATTTTTTATTTTCCATACACGGTGATTGTGGGTTTAGCTCTCCACAAGGACCATGAATCATACGATGTGTTACAATCTCATATAGTGTGGCATGTTTTTGACTCTAGGTATTGGCAACTGATTTTGTTGGGCATGAATAAGCTGTTGTTCTTCAACCTCTGACAGTTTTTTATAAGCTTGAGTGTATCGATTTTTTTCCATAATTTTATCAAGCTCATGAAAAACAGTGGCTAAGCATTTTTTTTTCCCGGCAAGCTTCATCCGTTATTGCACAGCTTCGTTTGTATCTAGTACAAATAGTTGAGCAAATTTTCTTTGCTTTCCTTCCTGAGGGTGTGAAGTACAATGATACATTTTCCCTTGTAAGTTAAAGCAGTAAGTGCCATGTCCTTCAACATTAGCAGCTAATGTAGCACCCGTTGATGCAAATGAAATGGTATTATTATTGTATATTTTCTTTAAAATGTTTGTAATTTGTGAAAGTTGTGTCACTCATTATACTTTGTAAGTATGTGGGGAATTATTTTCTTTGTGGAAGTTTTACTTTGCCCTTTTGACAGCAACTAATAAACTTTCCATCTCTTGGTCTTTCCTTTGCAAAATAATAAACCCCACAAAATTGACAAAGTACATTCAACATACCACAATTGTGAGGCTCGACATTTAGATCTGTAAATAATTAACTATTTTGGTAAGCAAGGTCAACATTACAATGGATATCAACATTATTATAATTATTATATTCTTCACATGTGGGTTGAATCTTTCTTTTTATTTTCTGATCTCTCTTACGTTGGCTTTTGGATCCTGGAGCATATCTTTTGTTATCAATCCGTTCACACTCTTCTTCCCTTACTCTTTTCTTAGATCCCCCCGACTGTTGTTGTCTCCATCTCTGTTTTCGGATCCTGTCCATAAGTTGTTTATATTCCTTGCTTGGTTTGGGCTTCTCAGCCATTGTATTCTGTAATTAGAATTGCAAATGTTTATTTTGCACGTATAAATTATGATAATCAGTCACTTATAGATGAAGTAATGATTTTCCTTAGCTTACTTGAAGCTGTAATTTATTAAGATATGCAAGTTCCTTTTACACATTTGTCAATGTGTTGGTCCAATCTGTGAAATAAACGTAATTTTTAATTAAGCTTTTTATGTTTTCTTTGGTTTTGCAGCATACAGTCTACAATGGGTATTTACACACCACAACACACACCTCCACATACCTACATTTTTTAAAAACTATTAATCATTATAGTTAGTGATTAAGTTGTTAATGTTTAAAGAAATAGAATTCTTATTTTTTTATTTCAAGAAAAACGCAGTGCAGGCAAGTTTGGTGCAAAGTGTGATTCATTTATTCTAAATTTAGTATATATTACATTTTATTATTCCTTTATACATTTACATTTAAGACAAAATCGGAACTGCTATTATCTTCAGTTTTATAATTTGATATAGCAAAACACTTAAGACTTAAGACTGCATTATTAAAATTGTAATGCCAACAAAATCTAATTGACTATAAGTTAAGGGCAAGTAGGCGGTAATAAAGACTTACTAAGAAATTATTTAATACAATAAAATATACTGTACCTGGTCCTTTTAAGTTGAGGGCTTTCAATTCATGCACATATGCCAGTCTGTTAATAAACATGGCATGCAGGCAAAGTGTGTGTCACTGTGAAATTGAAAGACACCTGCAAAACAGAAAAATATATATGTTAATATTTTGTAGATATTATCCTTTTTTAAATTTAAATTTCATGTACATTTACTATCATTAATAATCAGATACAGTTTACAATCTGTAAAATTACGTTACCATACATTCTAATATTTATACTTATTAATTTTTTTTTAATTATTCAAAAAAAATAAAAAATAATGAATAGTTTATTGTGTTATATTTTAATCTATTTGGTAGAATTACTAAAGATGTAAGTTGCAATGTATAAAATTATGTCACCATGTATAATTTTTAGCATAATTTGTTAATATTTTTGCTTCAAATAATTAATAAATACATTAATAAATACTATTACTTTCTCTGAGGAGAAAGAGAGAAAATTCTGGAAAGTGTCCAGTATTTATAGATTGTTAGCGTGAGGACAAACTTCCGCATCTGCAATTTACTGTTTTTCCGCCATTTTGCGTTTTGCGGCTAAGTGTTACTGGATTCATGTGACACGTACTGGCATTGTAATGGTTTTTACGTCTTTCGGCCTCGTTTTTTGTTGTGATTTTTCGGCTGCCATTTTGGTTTTCGCTTAGGGGCTTTTTGTTCGAGAAAAAATGCTAAATATGCCTCAAATTAACTTGCAACCTTACTCAAAGTCTCCCTATCTCTCCCACTGTGGTGTGTGTAATTGTGTAAATTCATTTGAGGCATATTTGTTGTATTTCGCAGGGGTTTCGAGTTCTGTGGTTCAGCCGTTAAATTTGCCTACGGGCCACAACGTGACCCACTTCCTTGAACTGACTATTTATGTGATTGTATTATAATAAAATAAATATTAGTGAATGTTAAAAATTTGCTTTTTTCTGTATAAAAATTTAGAAAATATTCCTGATTGCTCAAGGTAGAGCGAACTGAAGTTAGAGTACTTTTTAAACATATCTAAAAAAGCACTAATGGGTATATGTTCAGAGTATGAATTTTCAAGGGGAATTCAGTTATTGCAGCTATTTTGTGGCTCAAAAACTGAAAGGGGCCAGTGAAGACACCAGTTCTCCTTTGCACCATCAAAAATTAATGCACATGGGTTGCTGAATTTAAAGAACTGGAGTTTTTTTAGATGAGGATGCAGCTCTTTTTATTTTCACTAATAATGAATTAACATCAACCAAGCCATTGTAACATGCGTGCCTCATTTATATTTGCTCTCAGTCAAGCATCATTATAGGTCAGTGGTAGAATACTTGCGTAGAGTGAAAGCAGAGTATGGGTTGCTGGCTTAAATCTATGAACCGTAAGTAGATTTGTTTTACATTTTTTTAAACCTGTACAGCATTGTAGAATGTCGCTTCTTTCTAAAACCGATTACAGATAAACATAACAGTCTTTCCAGAATTATTCTACTAATGCCCAACTTATTTGTGCTTCATCCTTATGCAGCCAGATCTCTGATTGTTGGTCTATTCAGTGGATTGTCTCTCTTATTAATTAACTCATCCCAGCTCTATACACTTGATTAACTGGCCTCATGGAGCAACTTCATGGCTGATTGGCCAAGACTCCTTACATGATTTAGAAACTTCTATTGTATGGCACACAACATTTTTATTGTTCTGCTGTTTGTGAAAGAGTATAAACAGAATATCAATGTTGTGTTTAAATTTGCTGTGTTTTGGTCAATACATTGGTTGCATAGTTTGAATTTATATAATCTATATGTGAGTGTACTTCTGTGGGAAAGAATAATCAATGATTGGGTTATTGCTACTGAACCTGTTTGGGGAAAAAATTAACTACTACAACCATGAAGCCTTGTTCAATTCGAAGGCCGCATCTCGCGGTATATAGGCCGTATGTCTGTGTAACTGTTTTGCAGTCTGCCACAATTCCGGTGCTATTCAATTGAACAAGCTCGCAAGTTATGGGCCGAAAGCCTAAATGTAAACCATGCACTTGTACGTAGCATTTCAGGTTGGGAACATAATCAATTAAGCAAGGCCGTAACTACCCATTTTGAAACAGCCAATAGAAAATGGGACTGTTATCATTACATCAGTCTAAGATGGAGGTTACATGTCAATCAATTAGCGTTTAGTGGTCCAATATGGGATCGGACTCGCAAAACCTCAAAACAAAATATTAAAAATGAATGCCGATACTGTTCTAGTCCATGTGGGTGCCCAGATATGTCTTAACTCATTGATTCCTGAGATTGATATAACCCCAAAATGAAACATTAAATAAAATTATTTTATTGCCGATTTTCGAGCTTGAGTCTGTTGTACAATTAATTATAATGTCTTTCGTCCCATTTCCCATCATTTACAGTACAATATTGATTTTTTATTTGCTTTTACAGTGCTACATATTTGTTTTTAACCCCTTTGTGGGTCCTCTCTAGTACTCGTAGGATTTTCTGTTTTCAGAGTACAAATGCAGTATGGTATCTTTCACAAACTAAAATGTATTGCTAGTCAGGTTTGGATAAAGCAGCATACAAACAATCTGGTTGCATTTTAAGACAACCACCACACAAACGTCACTCTCTACATGTAAATATTAACTAAAATTAAATTGTAAACAACTTGTATATTTTATATAAAAATAAAGATTAATAACTAATAATAACCAGGAGAATTTATATTTTTAAATATGTCACAGAAGATCGACAACATATGCATAAACATATATAACAATTTGAAAATACATAATTAAAAAAATACCTCTTGAACAGTTATACTTTTATAGATGATTAATTATATTATGCAAGGGAAATAAAGAGCCCAATAGATTTATCTTGTGTTTTAAATTCACATTTCATTATGTTCTGAAATTTAAGATAATATAGAATTTTCAATACAACAGTAAGTCCCCTACTTGCATGGTGAAAACTAACTTTTATACTCCAAACAGAATACTGTAGAAATGTTTCTATGAAGTATGAAAAATAATAAATTGACATCAATTTCTATAAAATCTGACACACAAATATTTGAATAATACTATACATACAGTAAACAGGTTAAGGTATTTTAATAAGTCCTGTCCATGCATATGTCAATCAATGCTTGCATTTAGACATTATTCAATTTACATTTTTTAACATATTACTTTTAAAACCATTTAACAGAGTAAGTAGGGCACTGCATTAAATCACAGAAGCAGCAATGTGCAACGAAAAAATTAAAAAAAGTAGACAGGGAAATAAATGCTAAAAACATATAACTCCCTGCCATTGTATATTAATATCAAATAAACAGACAATCCCATGTGAAGTTATCCACTTTAGTGGAACTAATTATATATATTCTATTTTGTCAGTTATATGTAAATGGGTGGGCATTCTATTGTAGAATCCCATAAATATAATACTTGGCATTAATAATAAAAAATATAGTTTGAGCAGTTTTAAACATTACCAAAAATAAATCCTTTCCTGAACTGTATAATTAATAAGGGTGAAAACATAAGGAATTACTCTATCCTAGAACAACCAATTACAGGAAAACTCTTCCCCTGAAGTCAGAGCAGAATATTTTAAATATGGAAACACAGAAAAAAAAATAACAAAATCAAACATCTGCCATATGCCCTTTATTTCAACAGCTCTTGCAAGTGAAGCATGATATGAATTTTGCATCACCTGTCACTATTTTTGCTTAAACATCAGTACAGTCCAATGTACGTACTATGCTTAAGTTGCTTTACTGAAATGTTATGTCATAAGTTCACTCTCTGCTTCACTGGTCAAAACTGTTGACAGCACAGACTACTTGCTAGATGTTATGGGAAAACTGTTTGATGTACAGTAGTAACTGTAAATGCTCTGCAGATTCCAAGACAATTTCTTCATTGTTTCAGTGATTAAATACATTATATTTAAAGGATCACTGAGGCTAAGTAACTACATAGTGGTTTTAGAACTGATAATGGCCCTTCATTAATTACATATTAGCATACTTCCCATAGTCCCTCTTTAGGACTGACAGTTCTGCCTTTCAGGGAAATCCTGTTTCTCAAATGTCGCTCTCTTCAAGGAATGATGCAGATTTAAGGGCAAAGCCCTGTTTTGTATTCTACTTTCTTTATTTCCTTCTATTATTTTCTCTCAGTTCATAGGCCCCTAATTAATTGTGCAAATTGTAATTATTGGAGCCAGTAATGGAGCCCATAAAAGTTACTGATATTTAATTGGCCTCTTCTAGTCACCTGCAATGGATTTACGGGTTACAGGCTCAAAATTCCTGCGGTTGTCAAAATCGTAACTCCATCCTTATCGCCGCGTTTGATCTTTCAAGCCAGCAAATGTTATAATCGCTAAAATAGCAAATCAAGATTTAATTGCCACAATTCCACAACTCATCAATTGCCTTCAAATCTGTAAATAGCAAATGTAGCAAACAATTCTACGAGTACTAGAGAGGACTCGTGAGGGGGTTAAACACCTGTTTGTAACACTATAAAAGCAAATAAAAACACAATACTGGACTTTAAAATACAGGGAAAGCGATGAAAGACATTAGAATTAATTGCACAACAGTCTCAAGCTCTCAGATCTACAATAAAACAATATTTTTTTTTATTGTTTGTTTTTTTACTTTATTTTAAACAACATAAACAACAAAGCATGCATATATACAATAACATCGAAATTACATCTTACAAAAACAAAACAGAGTTAAGGCAGGTCCATGTTCAGGTTAATTTCCTTATATAAAAACAGTTAATGAGTTATATAATTTATCACGTATTTATCTACATGTATTTATGCATTTATAAGCTGTTTTCAAATATTTTTTTTAGCTTTTTATTAGGGCATTTTTTGTTAATTTGAATTAAATGAGGCCCATAATATGTATCTCTATTGAGCATATACAATGTGTCCTCTCTAAAATTTAGTTTATAGATTATATATTAGAGATCTATCTCTATCTAATAGTGCACACATGTTACAAGCTATGTATTAGACACAGTGCTGTTCAAGTTAAGTTCTGTCTAGTGAACATGATCATACCTTCCAGGGAACAGTTTGGCTTGTTTTTCTCTAGTATAGATTAATTGGCTATTCTTGAAGTACAAGGAACTCTAAGCAGTTCTCTCCAACACCACAATTCAAAGGAGTTCATTTTACTGTGCTCAGCCTTCTTTATAGTCCAGCTCTCACATCCGTATGAGAATACCATAGTTCTAATAAGGTGGACCTTTGTTGATAAATTAATGTATTTGCTTTTTAATAGCTTGTCCAGGCTTATCATAGTTTTCCTCCCCAGAAGCAAACATCTTTTCATTTCATGGCTGCATTCATCATCTGCAGAGATCTCCGAGCCCAGGAAAATAAAATCACTACCTCCACTCCTTTCCCATCTATTTACCAGGAACTGAAATTGTTGTTTGCAATGATCTTCTTCTTTTTAATATTGAGCAGCAAGTCAACTTTTGCACTATCTTCTTTCACTCTCAACAATGGGCCCATTTACTACCTCCTCCCTTTCAACCATCAGGGTAGTATCATCCGCATATCCGAGGTTGTTGATATTTCTCCCAGCTATGTTGATTCTGGCTTTTGATTTCTTCAGCCCAGGTTTAGACATGATGTATTCTGCATATATAAGTTAAATAAATAAAGGGACAATATTCAACTTTGTCACACTCCTTTCCCAATCTTGAACCATTCTATTGTTCCATACTGGGTTATGACAGTGTGTCTTTGTATATAAGTACATATAAGTGCCTTCTAACATAATGTATCTCAGTTGATGTTTCAAGAAAGAGACAATGGAATTATAAAAAAGAAGAGATTAGGATTAGGAAATTTGACTCTATTGTAACAAGGGGAATACATAGATTGATTTGTTTCTTTTGATCTAGTACAGTCTGGCTTCCTTCCTCATACTTATATATTCCTTGTCCTTCTACTTAAATACATGGGCACTTATATTATATTGTTCCCACTGGTGACATAGGGTCAAGTGTAAATATGTAAATTTTAACATTTGTTTATTGTTTAGTATTTTTTTTTTTAAATCTGTATCAGCTTCTAAAATTAACACAGGTGATAATGATATGTTATAATTTACCCTAAATGTATGGTATATAGGCATAGCGTAAATCTGTATCTGTTTGTGTATTTTTGCTATGGTAAAGTGAATGACATTAAAGCCAAGCACATTTTGTGACCAATATTAATTGCTTGCTCATTTGGCATAGATCTTGATTAATGGCTTCCTGGTTTACAACTTGTCAAAGCAACGAATAAAGGATTTTTTGTACAGAATTTTCTGATACTGCATCCAAAAACATAAATAAGGAATTCTACAAGTGCATAAATAATGGCATAATGCTTGCTTGTTTAAAAACTGTAAATATGTAATATAAAATAAATCAGGTTTTTTTTCTGCAAAAAAAGAAAGAAAACCTGAAGCAGTGGTTTTATATTGACATAATAACATTCCTTCTAAACACTGTTTGAGCTAGACTTAATAAACAGTATTGCTGTGAAAAAATAGAAGAAGCCATAAAAAGGAAATGTTGTTATACGCTAATGTTAATTTCAGTGAGGCATGTAAAATTTTACTTTGTTGTGTTTAATGGCAATGGATGCGCATAATTTGTACATAACATTTCCGGCTGTGTTTCAATGCCCTTTGTAAAAGTATTGTAGCTAGAATGAAACATGTTTTCATTCAAATTAGTGTCTCATTTGAAAAGATTATGGCTGTGCTATTTTGTTTAACTGTACATGTTTAACGTTGAAATGTAAACTGCAGAATTATGTGTAAAAAATGTAAGGTAAGTTTGTCTGGAAACAATGTTCATCCTTGTGATTATTTACTGTAGAAAACAGCTGCATTTGATTTCCCTTTTTGCTTTCAAACCATCTCACCTTGGTGATTTGCATCCAGCATGGAGTAAAATTGCTTATAATTCCATAAGTAACTCAATCTCATTTCATTCTTGAAGCACCACAATATGTGAGTTTTTACCGAGCTCAAGCTAAAAGGAAAACAAAAAAGACTCAATTATGGTAAAAACAAAAACTTTTGAGTAAGACTAGACTGAGACACAATTTCAGTTGTTATTTTAGTACATTGTACAGTACAGTATGTAAATACTGCTTGTTCCAGAAGCTTGGAAGTAAAGAAAAAAAAAAGGCAGAAAAGAAACAGGGGCAAAATTAGCAGGATAATTGTAGTTGGGAGAGTCGTTTTTGAGAATTAGGTTACCATTTCTTGCTTAAAGAAATTTGGAAAGGTAGCCTGTTTTGAAATAAAAGAGGGTTTAAGGACAAGAATAGCGACAAGAGGATTAAAGAGGTCAGAAGGAAAAGAGAATAAGTGATAGCTGGAGTGGAATAGAGTAAAACAGATGATATCTTCGCGTATGTAACAGATGAGTTTTCAAGCAGAGCTGGTGTACTCATTGATCTCACTTCTTCAATCCTCTTAGCAATATCATTGTCCCAAACCTTCACATATTTTCAACTCTTTTTCAACAGTAGCAGTTTCACATACTATTCATCCATTGGTCTGTGGTGTCTTCAGTGACCCAGTCAAGAAACTAGAGCAGGCGAAGACAGTCATGGAGCCCTATGTAAATCTTTCACTCCCCCAGATTAGAGCACTCATTGCACAGCCATAAATACTGCTTTAGATGCAACAGATTTTGTGCAGGGAGTAGCCAAAACAAACATTACGGATAAGACAGGAATCATATAATGAGTGGGAATGGCAGTAATAACTGCCCTAAAAAAAAAAATATATATATATACAGTGCTTTGCAAAAGTATTCACCCCCTTGACTTTTTACCTATTTTGTTACATTACAGCCTTAAGTTCAATGTTTTGTTAATCTGAATTTCATGTGATGGATCAGAACACATTAGTCTAAGTTGGTGAAGTGAAATGAGAAACATATATACATAAAACTATTTTTTGGAAATGGAAAACAGAAAATTGACATGTGTGTATGTATTCACCCCCTTTGTTATGAAGCCCATAAAAAGCTCTGGTGCAACCAATTACCTTCAGAAGTCACATAATTAGTGAAATTATGTCCACCTGTGTGCAATCTAAGTGTCACATGATCTGTCATTACATATACACATGTTTTTTTTAAAGCCCCAGAGGCTGCAACACCTAAGCAAGAGGCACCACTAACCAAACACTGCCATAAAGACCAAGGAACTCTCCAAACAAGTAAGGGACAATGTTGTTGAGAAGTATAAGTCAAGGTTAGGTTATAAAAAAATATCAAAATCTTTGATGATCCCCAGGAGCACCATGAAATCTATCATAACCAAATGGAAAGAACATGGCACAACAGCAAACCTGCCAAGAGATGGCTGCCCACCAAAACTCATGGACCGGGCAAGGAGGGCATTAATCAGAGAGGAAGCCCAGAGACCTTAGGTAACCATGGAGGAGCTGCAGAGTTCCACAGCAGAGACTGGAGTATCTGTACATAGGACGACAATAAGCTGTACGCTCCATAGAGTTGGACTTTATGGCAGAGTGGCCAGAAGAAAGACATTATTTTCAGCAAAAAACAAAATGGCACGTTTTGAGTTTGCGAAAAGACATGCAGGAGACTCCCAAAATGTATGGAGGAAGGTGCTCTGGTCTGATGAGATTAAAATGGAACTTTTCGTCCATCAAAGAAAACGCTATGTCTGATGCAAACCCTAACATATCACATCACCCCAAGAACACCACCACCACAGTGAAACATGGTGGTGGCAGCATCAGGCTGTGGGGATGTTTTTCAGCAGCTGGGACTGGAAAACAAAGTTGAGTGAAAGATGGATGGTGCTAAATACAGGGATATTATTGATCAAAACCTGTTCCACTCTCCCCAAATAAAGCAACACTTGAGTGGTTTAAGGAGAAACATGTAAATGGGTCGGAATGGCCTAGTCACAGCCCAGACCTCAATCCAATATAAAATCTGTAGTCAGACTTAAAGCTTGCTGTTTACAAGCGCAAACCTTTCAACTTACATAGTTACATAGTACTTAAGGTTGAAAAAAAGACTTTCACTCCATCAAGTTCAACCTTTTAAGATCTCCTCTGATCTGCAATATGCGGATTAACTATTAATTAATATGTTGTATACACAAAAAATCAATTCCTTCCTGATCCCAGACACCGGCGACCGGACTTATCCCTGGATCAATACTGCCTCTCTAATTATCCATGATAACCCTGAATTCCCTTTTTAATTAGAAATAAATCCAGTCCCCTTTTAAAGTTATCTATGGAATCCGCTGTCACCACCTCCTCTGGTAGAGAATTCCACATATTAACCACCCTTACTGTAAAGAACCCTTTTCTTTCTTTAAGGTGAAATCTTTTTACTTCTAACCTCAAGGGATGTCCTCTTGTCAGTTGAAAACCTCTTGGCACAAAAAGCTCCCTTGACAAATCTTTATACTGACCCTGGATGTATTTATATAAGGTAATCATATCTCCTCTTAGACACCTTTTTTCTAGAGAAAATAAGTTTAATTTGGTTAGTCTTTCTTCATAACTTAGCCCCTCCATTCCACTTATTAGTTTTGTTTCCCTCCTCTGTACCTTTTCCAGCTCTAAAATGTCCGTTTTATGAAGTGGTGCCCAAAATTGTACTCCATATTCCAAATGAGGGCGTACTAGAGATTTGTATAGTGGCAGAATTATATTTGCTTCCCTGGCTTCTATACCCTTCTTAATACATGCTAATTTTTTATTTGCCTTTGCAGCTGCTGCTTGGCTTTGAGCACTGTTACCTAGGTGGTTGTCCACAAGCACTCCCAAATACCTTTCAGTATCTGATACCCCTAGATTTGCTCCATTAAGATAATAAATTGCATGGCTATTTTTCCTTCCCAGATGCATAACTTTACATTTATTCGTATTAAATCTCATCTGCCATTTAGATGCCCATTCCTCAATTTTATGCAAATCCCTTTGGAGGGAAAGCACATCACTATCTGATTTAATTACCTTGCACAACTTTGTGTCATCAGCGAAAATGGAGACACCACACTCCAATCCTACCTCTAAGTCATTAATAAATATGTTAAAAAGGAGAGGACCTAATACTGAACCCTGAGGAACCCCACTTACCACATTAGTCCAATCGGAGTATTTTCCATTTACAACAACCCTTTGCTTCCTGTCTTTTAGTCAGCTCTCAATCCATGAGCAGATATTTACTGCAACTCCTGTATCTCTTAGTTTGCACAATAGTCTCCCATGTGGCACTGTATCAAAAGCCTTTGCAAAATCCAAAAAGACTACATACACTGAGTTGCCTTGATCCAGGTTCCTACTAACCTCCTCATAGAAACTAATTAGATTTGTTTGACAATGACCTATCCCTCATAAATCCATATTGACTCCTACTTATAATCCTGTTCAAATAGACATATTCTTGTATTATCCTTTATTAACTCTTCTAAAAGCTTCCCCACTACAGAAGTGAGGCTCACTGGTCTATAATTCCCCGGATTTGCTCTTGCTCCCTTTTTAAATATAGGTATCACATCAGCTTTTCTCCAGTCATCTGGTAGAGACCCTGTGTTGAGTGAATCTTGAAAAATTCAATATAATGGTTTGGCTATTACAGAACCCAGTTCCCTTAGTACCCTTGGATGTATTCCATCAGGACCCGGGGCTTTATTAACATTTATTTTTTCCAACCTCTTTTGGATTACTTCCTGTGTTAACCAATTATTTGGCAAAGGTAGTGTAGCCCCATTATGTTACAGTGTCCCAACCACTGGTACCTCCCTTGTGTATACCCAAGAAAAGAACCTATTTAGCTCATCTGCCTTTTCTTGGTCACTAATTTTCAGACGGCCTGTGTCACATTGTAATGTTCCTATAGCTTCCTTCCTCACCTTCTTCCCATTAATATACTTAAAAATATTTTAGGGTTAGTCTTACTCTCTTTTGCAATTAATTTTTCATTTTCTATTTTAGCCAGTCTAATCGCCCTTTTGCAAGCCTTGTTGATGTCCTTGTATTCCTGTAAGGCAGTCTCTGTCCCCTCTTGTTTGTATGATTTAAATGCCTGTTTTTTACTCCATATCTTGATCTTTAAATCATTGTTAAGCCACATTGGATGGGATTTACTACTTTTACTTTTATTCCCACATGGTAGATGCCGATGTGTATGTATATTTAGTAAGGATTTAAATGTAGTCCACTTGTGGTCAGTGTTTTTATCTGCCAGTTCTCTGTCCCAGTCTATACTTTGTATTGCTGCCCTTAGACCGTTAAAATCTGCCCTTTTAAAATTGAGAGTTTTTGTTGGCCCCTTAAAATTTAGTTTTTTTAATTCAATCTCAAACGAGACTGTGTTGTGATCACTGTTTCCCAATGGTGCCCTATTCCGACATTAGATACTATATCAATATTATTTGTGATGAGTAAATCTAAGATAGCTTCATTTCTAGTAGAGCTGATGCAGTTTTGCAAGGAGGAATGGGCAAAAATCCCAGTGGTAAGATGTGGCAAGCTCATAGAGACTTATCCAAAGCGGCTTGGAGCTGTGATTGCCACAAAAGTTTGCTCCACAATGTATTGACTTTAGAGGGGTGAATAGTTATGCAGATTTACTTTTTCTGTTTTTTGTCCTATTTGTTGTTTGCTTCACACTAATAAAAAAAAAACATCTTCAAAGTAGAGGGCAGGTTCTGTAAATTAAATGATGCAAATCCTCAAACAATCCATGTTAATTCCAGGTTGTGAGGCAACAAAACATGGAAAATTCCAAGAGGTTGAATACTTTTGCAAGGCACTGTATATGTATATATATATATATATATATATATATATATATATATATATATATATATAATGTTTTTATTAAATGAAAACGTTCATGTGATTTTTTTAATGTGAGCTGCCTACCCGGCTTGCTCTAAAGTGATTTAAAAAGTAGTTAAAAATAAAAGTTTTATGAACAATAAACCCTAATAGTTGAAATATATATTAGAGGTAGCTGCCAATTGTCTGGACTATCTCTGGTGATATGATATATGCTTTGAGTAAGCGTGAATCTGGAGGTCTATTGACCAAGTGTGTGGGATGTAATAATGTGAGGTATATGGATCTAAATTTAATAGATATGTTAGTGAAAAATAACCACTATATGTGTCTAGGGAATACTAGTGGTGCAAAATGTCTAGCCGTAGCTGAGCATTTAGCCGGGTAGGCAGCTCACATTAAAAAAATCACATGAACGTTTTCATTTAATAAAAACATTATTAAACTCATCAGGTGTTAAGCACCAACTCCCCAAAATTTCTATGATATATATATATATATATATATATATATATACCGTATATATATATTTTGTTTTTTTAATTAATAATAATTAATAGTTGCTAAATTAATGTATGTTAATGAGCAGTAATCCAAGTAATATAAGTGCAGTATGAAATGTATATTTTTTTTGTAGGGCAGTGTAAAATATAGAATATTTTTATTTTGATAATGATTACTAATTAATAAAGAAAGGTACATTAATACGGTAATTAATTAATAAACGAATCAAGAGATTATAAAGAGATAAGCATTTATGTATTCAGAAAGTAAAAGCAGTCTATAAATTGTTTTTCAGAATGATTACTAATTAATAATAATAATGTACATTAATAATTAATCAATAAATAAATAAATTATAAAGAGGTAAGCATTTATGTATTCACAAAGTAAAGCCAGTATATATATATATATATATATATATATATATATAGATATATATATTTTTTATAATGATTACTAATTATTAAATAATAAATTAACGTTCATTAATAATTAGTGAGCAAGGGGTCCACGTCTGGAGTCCCCTATTACCCTTAGGGAGACTAAACCCTAAAGGTAATTTGCATATAGAAAACAACAAAGTCAGAGGTGCTCATCAGAGAACGAACCAACCTTAATAGGTTGGTTCTATAGCCATGATAAGCTACTCTGAGAGCAACCTCTTTTAACTCACTTGTGCCCTTCACAGGGAGAAATCTCCTGTAGTATATCAGTCTGGTCCCACTAAAAAGAATGACCCAGCCCCGAAATACCAGGCAATTCTACCCTGAACAGGAGAAACAGCAAACTTCAGGCGCGTTTCGGCTTTTATGGGCCTCGTCAGTGAGGTGCAGCTGAACTCCCTAAGGCACAGTGAGCAAGGGGTCCACGTCTGGAGTCCCCTATTACCCTTAGGGAGACTAAACCCTAAAGGTAATTTGCATATAGAAAACAACAAAGTAAGAGGTGCTCATCAGAGAACGAACCAACCTTAATAGGTTGGTTCTATAGCCATGATAAGCTACTCTGAGAGCAACCTCTTTTAGCTCACTTGTGCCCTTCACAGGGAGAAATCTCCTGTAGTATATCAGTCTGGTCCCACTAAAAAGAGTGACCCAGCCCCGAAATACCAGGCAATTCTACCCTGAACCGGAGAAACAGCAAACTCCAGACGCGTTTCGGCCTTTATGGGCCTCGTCAGTGAGGTGCAGCTGAACTCCCTAAGGCACAGTGAGCAAGCACCTCTGACTTTGTTGTTTTATATAATTATTATAAACCAATTAATACTATACAATAATACTATTTCTAATTAATATCCAGCAATCAATATCCTGAAGAGCTAACAATCTCTTTGGATGTTCTGGCAGCAGAAAATGTCCACTCAGACTGTCATCACCTGTGTCAGCAATGTGGCAAGAGGGCTTGAGACAAAACCGTTGGTTTAGGCAGGAAAGCTGCTATTTCAGAATCGTAATGTGCAGATTTGCAAGTTAGTGTTGTAAAATGGCAATCATATTCTATGTGGAACGCGCCTCGCGAACATTTTCCATCCTTACTAATAGTGTATTTTTGTACCTCGTACGTCCCTGTCAAAGTCATATGTCTCGGGCTGTGTTTTGCTTGCTTGTGGGTCGTGTAGCCTCGTTTTCATTTTTTACGGCTGCCATTAGCCGATTTTCGAGTGAGGAAACTCTGCAAATTCAGCTTAAATTTGCGTGCAACCTCACTCCCAGACGTCCTGGCTGTCTCCCTGTGCATTGTGTGAGTTTTTAAAAAAAATGTATTTTTTTTTCCGTGTTTTTCGATTTGCGTTGTTAACCTCGTATTTAACCTCATAATTTTTTTTTCTAAGTTCCTCGTTCCTCAACTGCTTGCAGCCTAAGGCAATCCCACGTTTCCTACCTTCTGTGATCATTTGTGCATAAGTGCTCCAAGTTTCAATTCCACAACTGCTTGCTAAGTGCTCCGAGCTACGTGACAATGAATCGCAGTTTGACAATTATAATATGTGATCTTGCTAAACTGGATAGAGTAAATAAGCTCAATTCTAATAAAACCACTCTAGAGCAAATAAGTCCAATGTAAAATTTTTAAAAATCGAACAGTTGTTGAAAATTTACAAATAAACGTAGTGCTAAAATTAGCTTCAATAACGAAGATATTTTGAATCCAGAATCTATTGCTCAGATTTTTTGTAATTATTACTATAAATGAAATAATTTAGAAGAGACTAAGGACTTTATGTAACCCGAGCAATAAGTTATTCAAAGATTTCTAGATAAAATCCACCTCCCCAGGGTATCTGAGAGTGATTTAGCAATGTTGAATAAATTACAGATATTACAGCTAAGGAAATAGAATGGGCTATCTCTAAATTAAAAATATATTCTTCACCAGGGCCTGATCATTTCATTAACCAATATTATAAAATATGACAACATGAACTGAGTAATGGTCTTAGAGAAACCTTAAATACAATTAAAGACTTTGGCTGGGCACCAAAGGAAATGCTGGAGGCAATTAATAAGTAACATTCACAATGAAGAACGAACCCCTTTGAAATGTAGAAATTTCTGTCCAATTTCCTTACTCAACATGGACATTAAGATCTATGCCAAGATACTGCTGAATAGACTAAATCAGATCTACACCCTGGTGAAGAAAGAGCAAACTGGGTTTATTCCAGGGAGACAAGGAAAACTGTTAAATATTGTTGCCTTTTTGAAAAATAGTAAAGTTCCATCAGTTTTTCTTTTGTTAGATGCCGAAAAGGAGTCGGTTGGGAAGACATGGACCTAACATTATCCAAATTTTGACTGGGTGATTTTGGCTCGAAGGCAATCTGAGCATTGTATGGGTCCCCCTCCGCCTTTTTCAAATGCCTGGTCTTTAGATCCGAAAGATTTGATATTTCAAATAGCATGCAACAAGGTTGTCCCATTTCGCCGACCATTTTTGCTCTGTTGATAAAGCCTCTGGTGGAGGCTATTAGGATGTTGGATAACATTTCGGGTATAAGAGTTGACAAAGGGGAACACAAATTGTCACTGCTTGGACCACCTTGGCATCTAAACTTATCCTTTCATCCACAGGCATCCTGTACACCTACTAATATGCCACAGAGGTCCTATCATTAAACTTTTAAGACTTCCATGGCATCTATGATTAAATACCAACGCATGGTTAAATTTCAGATGCCATGGAATAATACATTTCAAGCTTTGATCGATAAATTTATCCATAGTAACAAGAAGATGAGAATCAAGAAAATATATATGGAATCTACTTTTAATAAAGGTTGTATTGCTTATCCTCTTATTAGGAATTTCATCTGTCTACGTTAGCCCATATGATTCTGTGGACCTATCCAACCGATTCCTACCAAGCCTTGCAAATAGAAAATTATAGTATTGAAAAGGGAGATCTAACTTTGGCTCTTTTTAAAGATAAAATAGTGTTTAAGTAGATTCTGCAAAATGAATGTTCTATTATTAACAATTATAAACTCTGGTTAAAACTTAATTATACATTTTCCCTGATACCCTTTCCGAGTCCGATTACTCCTTTCTCTTCATTAGCTAATCTTTATCAAACTCATTGTTTGCTAGTGAAGAGAGGAGTAGTTCATCTTAAAGATCTTTTCCATGGTGATAAATTGATTAAATTTGAGGTCCTATGTAAAACCTTTTCAATATCAAACAATTTTTGGCTGGAATACTTGAAATTATGTAGTGCACTAGTAGCATTGGGATAACATTTAGGTACCAGTAGACCCTTAATAGATTTTGAAAATCTTATATTATCCATTAATAGGGCTCATTTGATCTGCAAGTTTTTTAATATTTTTAATATTCCTAGGAGAAAAAACTTTTCATTGGAGACTGTTTACAAGTGGATTTACCTTACAAGTAAAGGCTGATAAATTGCAGAGTGCACTAAGTGTACCCAGGTGAGAGGGGTGTGGCTTGACTGTTAAACTAGGATAAAGGATTTGTGAGCTGGTTTGGGGCCTGTTTACAAGTGGATTTACCTTACAAGTAAAGGCTGATAAATTGCAGAGTGCACTAATTGTGCCCAGGCGAGAAGGCAGAAGTTAATAGAAACCGGAGAAGGGGAACTTGTGAGCTTGCGAACATTTTCAGTATCAAGTGCAATTCTAGTAAAATCCTAGGAGTTTAAATAAAAGGAGGGCCTTCAAAGAAAAGGGAGGGCAGATTTATAGTGCAAAGGAGGATAACTTTATATAAATATATTATATTATATTCTTTATTTTTCCCACTGAAATTTCGTAGACAATAATAATAATTATGAGTCAGTCCAGTGGCAACCTTATTCAGTGTACATCCTGTCAAATGTATGCACTACTGGAACAGATGATCCAGGGTCCATACCTCTGTGACAGGTGTGAGCATGTTGCCTCTTTGGAAGCTCAAATTGAAGATCTGGAGAGGAGAATTGCAGCACTTAGTGATATTGCTCCACTGGAAAGGGAATTGGTGCTCACGGAGCACAGTTTAGCTGGGCCTAGTATGGAGGGAGGAGCTGGGGCTAGTGAGGATGGCCAGGGAGGTAGCTGGGTTACAGTTACAAGGGGAAGCAGGGGGAACAGGAGGAGGCAGGCCAGTTCTGAGTTGGCAAACACCAACAGATTTGCCAGATTGAGTGAAACTGTTGGCGATGTCCATTCAGGAATGGCAATGCCAGATAGAGCTGTTCCCTCTAACAGCCGGGCGAACAGCTCTACTGGAGAAGAGGGAGGGCAGAATAGGCAGAGCAACAGACATGTTTTGGTGGTAGGGGACTCTATTATTAGGAAGGTAGACAGGGTAATTTGTCACCCAGATCCCAGCAATCGAACAGTTAGCTGTCTCCCGGGTGCTCGGGTTCGGCATGTTGTGGATCGGGTGGATAAATTATTGGGAGGGGCTGGTAATGAACCGGCGGTCTTGGTACACATTGGTACCAATGACAAAGTTAGTGGAAGATGGAGCGTCCTAAAGAATGATTTTAGAGAATTAGGGAATAAGCTTAAAGCAAGGACCTCCAAGGTAGTATTTTCTGAGATACTACCAGTGCCACGTGCTAGCCCAGGGAGGCAGAAGGAGCTTAGGGAGGTTAATGCGTGGCTAAAAAAGTGGTGCAGTGCAGAGGGTTTTGGGTTTTTAGAGCACTGGGCTGACTTCTCACTTGGGTACAATCTCTATAGCAGGGATGGATTGCACCTTAATGATGAGGGCGCTTTTGTGCTAGGGAATAGGATGGTAGAACGGCTGGGGGAGTTTTTAAACTTGTAGGTGGGGGGGAGGGACTATATAGAAGTATTGGGGTAAATAGGGTAGAGAGGGAAAGGGATGAATTATTTACCCATGGGGGAGGAGAAGGGGGGAGGGTTACAATAGAAAGTAGGGAGATATTAATAGGGGCCTCAAATACAGTGGCAGGCACTTCACATCAGCAGAGCCATAGCAACATAAAGTGTATGATTGCAAACGCAAGAAGTTTGCCTGGGAAAATGGATGAGCTAGAAATATTAGCAGTACAAGAAAAATGGGGCTTAATAGGCATTACGGAAACATGGTGGGATGAATCTCATGACTGGACTGTTAATCTGGATGGTTATAACCTATTTAGGAAAGATAGGGGAAATGGTAAAAGAGGAGGAGGGATCTGTCTTTATGTTAAGCCTGAATTTAAGCCTATAGTTAGAGAAGATATTTATGCTGGCACTAACGGCATCATTGAATCCTTGTGGGTTGAGCTAAATAGTGGAGGAGCTAATTCTAAATGCATATTGGTGGGAGTATGCTATAAACCCCCAAATATAGCTGAAAGTGAGGAAATACAATTATTGTTACAGATTGGAAATGCAGCTAAGCATGGGCAAGTTCTAATAATGGGAGACTTTAATTACCCTGATATAAACTGGATAAACGAGACCAGCAGCTCAGCTAAGGGGAGCAGGTTCTTGAGTACACTCAGGGATCATTATCTAGCCCAGGTAATACAAGAACCTACTAGAAATGGGGCCATCTTGGATTAAGTCATCACAAGTAATATTGATATAATATCAAATGTAAAAATAGGGGAACCCTTGGGGAACAGTGATCACAACACAGTCTCATTTGAGATTGAATACAAAAAACAGAGTTGTAAGGGGCCAACAAAAACTCTACATTTTAAAAGGGCTAACTTTAATGGGCTACGGGCAGCAATACAACATATAGACTGGGACAAAGAACTTACAGGGAAGAATACTGAAAATAAATGGACAACATTCAAATCCTTACTAAATAAACATACTCATCAGCATGTACCATGTGGAAATAAAATAAATAGGAGTAAATCACATCCCATGTGGCTTAACAATGACTTAAAGATCATGATGAGGAAAAAGAAATATGCATTTAAATTATACAAGAAGGAGGGAACAGAGGCATCTTTATGTGACTATAAGGAAATCAACAAGGCTTGCAAAAGGGCTATTAGACTGGCTAAAATAGAAAATGAGAAGTCAGTTGCAATGGAAAGTAAGACTAACCCTAAAATATTTTATAAATATATTAATGGGAAGAAGGCCAGGAAGGAATCGATAGGACCATTACAATGTGACACAGGCCATCTGATAATTAGTGACCAGGAAAAGGCAGATGAGCTAAATAGGTTCTTTTCGTCGGTTTACACAAGGGAGGTACCAGTGGTTGGGACACTGCAACATAATGTGGCTACACTACCTTCACTAAATAGTTGGTTAACGCAGGAAGAAATACAAAAGAGGTTGGAGAAAATAAATGTTAATAAAGCCCCAGGTCCTGATGGAATACATCCAAGGGTACTGAGGGAGCTGGGTTCTGTAATAGCCAAACCATTATATCTAATCTTTAAAGACTCGCTCACTACAGGGTCTCTACCAGATGACTGGAGAAAAGCAGAGGTGATACCTATATTTAAGAAGGGATCTAGAGCAAATCCGGGGAATTATAGACCAGTGAGCCTCACTTCTGTAGTTGGGAAGCTTTTAGAAGGGGTAATAAGGGACAGAATACAAGAATATGTCTATTTGAACAGGATCATAGGTAGCAGTCAACATGGATTTATGAAGGAAAGGTCGTGTCAGACCAATCTAATTTTATGAGGAGGTTAGTAGGAACTTGGATCAGGGCATCTCAGTGGATGTAGTCTTTTTAGATTTTTCAAAGGCATTTAATACAGTGCCACATGGAAGACTAGTGAGCAAACTAAGGGATACAGGAATTGCAGTAAATATCTGCTCATGGATCGAGAGCTGGCTAAAAGACAGGAAGCAAAGGGTTGTTGTAAATGGAACATACTCCGATTGGTCTAATGTGATAAGTGGGGTTCCTCAGGGCTCAGTATTGGGTCCTCTCCTTTTTAACATATTTATTAATGACATTGAAGTAGGACTCGAATGTAGTGTCTCCATTTTTGCTGATGACACTAAGTTGTGCAAGGTAATAAAATCAGATAATGATGTACTTTCCCTACAAAAGGATTTGCATAAATTAGAGAAATGGGCGGCTAAATGGCAAATGAGATTTAATACAAATAAATGTAAGGTTATGCATTTGGGAAGGAACAATAGCCAAGCAATCTATAATCTTAATGGAGCAAATCTAGGGGTATCAGATATTGAAAGGGATTTGGGAGTACTGGTGGACAACCACCTAGGTAACAGCGCTCAAAGCCAAGCAGCGGCTGCAAAGGCAAATAAAATATTAGCATGTATTAGGAAGGGTATAGAAGCCAGGGAAGAAGATATAATTCTGCCACTATACAAATCTCTAGTACGCCCTCATTTGGAATATGGAGTACAATTTTGGGCACCACCTCACAAAAAAGACATTTTAGAGCTGGAAAAAGTACAGAGAAGGGCTACAAAACTAATAAGGGGAATGGAGGGGCTAAGTTATGAAGAAAGACTAGCAAAATTAAACTTATTTTCGCTAGAAAAAAGGCGTCTAAGAGGAGATATGATTACGTTATTTAAATACATCCAGGGTCAATATAAGGCTTTGTCAAGTGAACTTTTTGTAGCAAGAGATTTTCAACTGACAAGAGGACATCCGTTGAGGTTAGAGGAAAAAAGATTTCACCTTAAACAAAGAAAAGGGTTCTTCACAGTTAGGGTGGTTAAACTGTGAAATTCTCTACCAAAGGAGGTGGTGACAGCGAATTCGATAGACAACTTCAAAAAGGGGTTAGATATATTTCTGAATAAAGAGGGCATTCAAGGCTATCCTAGATAACAAGCAAGAAATATTGATCCAGGGAGAAATTTGATCGCCAGTTTCTGGGGTCAGGAAGGAATTTTGCTTTTTTTTCCCCTTATGAGACAATTGGCAAAGTTTCAATGGGGTTTTTTTATGTTTGCCTTCCTCTGGATCAATTAACAACAATTAACAATAATTAACAATTAACAATAATAATAAATAGTCCAAATTAAAAAGATCAATAGAGATCTAAAAAGGTTGAACTTGATGGACTAACTCTTTATTCATTCTCCAATACTATACTATTAATAATTATTTAATCAATAATTTAATTAATAACTAATCCGCATATTGCAGATCAGAGGAGATCTTAACAGGTTGAACTTGATGGACTGAAAGTCTTTTTTCAACCTTAATTACTATGTAACTATGTAACTATGTAACTATAGGAGAAAGACATGGATATTTCTTGGCCTGTGGAAAAGTGGCATTCTACTTTCTCAGTGATAGCTAAATATATCAAGAATGCCTCTTATAGGTAAACATATTTTAAAACATTAAATAGATGGTATATTGTACCGCTAAAGTTGATGTATATTAGCAAGGATGATAAACTTAAATTGTGCTGGATAGGCTGAAATCTAATTGGCTCCCACATACATGTGGTGGCACTGCCTAAACATTTACACATTTTGGTAGGACTGTTTTATTCCGTTTTCCAAGATATGTAAGTACCTGCATATTTTTCCTGACACATTAGCCTCGGAAATTAAAGCGTTTTTAATTAAGGTGCTTATGGTTGCCAAAGGGTTCATTGTTTCCAGATTGAAGCAAAAGGATTTGCCTACTTGGTTTGAACTTAACGAGAAAATATCTAACAAACGTATGTTGGAATCAAATTTAGATCTAGGAGTGGTTTCTCCCCCCACTGCTAGATGGTCTATCTGGGATAATATTAATTCTATTAATGATTAATAGGCAGCCATGGGAATGTTATCCATTTAAAAAATTTTGAGGCTATGGATGCTTCCTCGGATATTCCCCCATTTTTCTCCACAATGCTGGGATGGATTGTCTTATGTTTGTGCTGTTTATTTAGAAGACGTCAATGAATTTCTTTGGCTTCTATACAAGGGGTGATTTAGAATACTATCAAGAGTAAATACATACTTATAGCCAGACCAAAATGTTCACCGGTTCTTTATATATTAAATCTGAATAATAACCTTATTCCTGTAACGGATATTATCTTGAGGAAAGTATTATAAACTCAAAAGAGCACATTAGTAAACTGTCAATACCCTCTTAGAAATGAAGGGGTATTCTTCGTTTTAGCCCCTAGGAACTTTAGAAGCCAAGGGTTATGCAGATTTTATGTTTTGAATAGTCAATTTTATATGTAATTCTTTGTAATAATGTTTTAAATTGAATTAAAAAAAATAGTTCATCCATACAGTTGTAGTCCAGTAACAAAGTTCACAATTCCAATTATTAGCTGTGTGTTCTTAAATTAAATACTCCATGGTAATTGTAAAGTTCAACTCAAAGTTGACATCCAAATAAGGCAGATACTCAATGGATCATGCTTTATATAGCTCACCATGGATACCTGTTGCGATGTGATGATACATCATTGCAAACGCTGATGGAATAGTACTCAAAACCTCCGTAGTATGTATCACTGGGTATGCATTTCTCACTGACAGGAGAGGAGGAACAATCTCTTGTATCCCAATAGCAAGTCTTGCACAGAGTACTCAGAGTTCATAGCAGATAAAGCTTCCATTGTATGTAATGCTCACTCTACCTAACAGCTGATACCACAGTCCACATAACAGCTGATGCCACAGCTAGAGCGGAGGCAACAATGGTAAACGATGTATACAATGATCAAAGCAGTCAAGATAAATGTATAGCCGGACACAAAAGATAATAGACTGTGCCAGTCTCAAACTGGTTGAATAATGTCCATAATATCCTTGTTATCAAACTAGATTAGTGTCAAAGCTTCTGGATGAAATAACAAACGCCACAAGACTCGTTTCTCTATTCAATCTTTTTCAATTGGTTGGAGCATTTTTGGGTTGACACAAATATTCCTACTCATCGATCCAAATCAAAAAAATATTCAGCTCTGGGTGAAAGAATATTGAATAGTAGAAAATGACATGTGTTGGCAAGGAAGGTGTAGCTGTCACAATCAAATTTCCCTTTAAGCCATTCCATTTGGAGCTAACAGTGCTTCGCGCTTGATTTCTCATCTGACACATTAATGGTGTTAATATGCCCAGCCTAACTACATGCCCTAAATGTGGGGGGTTTCATGTTTACCCTGTGGTAACTAAAATGTAACCTCTACCACATGGGTGCCTCACTGACCCTTGTGGCACTCTAAATAAAACCCTATGCAACCCTTCATCCATGGGCATCCTAAACACTACAACCATGGGGGTCACATAAGGACCCCTGTTGTTCACAATGTGCCTACTATGCCACAGAGATCATATCATTCATCTGTGGCATTTAAAATGTAAACCCATATATAGATCCCCATTGCAACTAAAAATTAAACCAATACCACATGGGTCCTTCACAGACCCCCATGGCACTCTAAATTAAATTAAACGCAGATGCCATAGGAATCCTGCAAGAACCTCCATGACATCTAATTTGAATCTATATACCATGGATGTCCTGCAAGAACCTCCATGGCACCAGCTTTTAACCCCTATGCCATAAAGGTCCTGTAAGGACCACCTTGGCATCTAAACTTATCCTTTCATCCACAGGCATCCTGTACACCTACTAATATGCCACAGAGGTCCTATCATTAACCTTTTAAGACTTCCATGGCATCTATGATTAAATACCAACGCATGGTTAAATTTCAGATGCCATGGAAGTCCTTACAGGAGGAGGAAATCCGTGGGGTTCTCAGGGGTCATATGGGTTGATCAGCAGTGGGGCCATAAACCCCCTGCCTATATATTTATATATTTAACCTCTTCACTCCTATGGGAGGGGAAGTGTAGGCTCAGTTTCTTTTGCAGCTGGCTGCATTGACAACATAGGGCTAGTTGTCAATGTGAGAACAGGCTGAGTACGTGTTAGATTATTAGCTTATTCAAAAGGTTTGTGGAGGATGTGATTAGGATGGATTTGTTGCTTGCACAAAAAAGCTCCCATAGTTGAGAGAGAACCATTTTGAGCAACTACCTATTTGATTAACATAGGGGCCGAATTCGGTTAGCAAGTATTTTAGTGGATAGCTTTACGTTACTAATAGTTAGAGGGTGTTCTATAGCTTTTACATTCTGAAGGATCACCCTGGTTTCAGGATGACAGTGATCCTGATTCAGCATCTCAGGCTTTACTGAAGTTCTAGAAAGATTGAGTTAAAGAGGAAAGTCAAGTGTGGTAGTAGTACGTTTGGTGTTATTTGTAGTAATATCCTCTGGGCTATATCATTCGGCCTGGGCCTTGTGTGCCTTTAAGAATTGTAATACAGATTTTGCACCCTCTAGGGTGATGGGTATATTTAGTGACTACATAGTTTAGAGATCACAAGGCTGAAATGAAATGGTGCATTTGCCCAGAATGGTTTGAAGTGACAGGAGATTTGTAAATAGAAATGTAATATTGAGCAAATATGTTGGAGATATACAGCCTTATTAAATTGCGATTCAGTAAATTTAATAGGGCTTTATTTAAGCACATAGCATATTATTTTTACAGAAGTTTTTAGTTAGTGAAGACCTTGCTTTTGGATAGAAGTTCACCAGCTAAAAACTTCTGTAAAAATAATATGCTATGTGCTTAAATAGAGCCCTTTTAAATTTACTGAATCACAATTTAATAAGGCTGATATAGTTTGGATGCCAAATGTACAAGTTATCAGATCTGCTTAGGGAAGCTAACTTTGAGAGAGTTTTCTTCTGGCTTGGTAACTGACAGAAATAATTTGGCTCCTAAATGCATGGGTGTGCTTTCTACTTTACATTGGTATATTATATTGAAAGTTACCTTGGTTGTGAAGATCAATTTGTGTGTGGTAGTTATTTGGATCTGGAATGCTTCTGATATAAATGTGAGAGTTGAGTGGAGAGCTAATATGTTCACTTTGTTTGCCAAGAGAGTCTTGTTGGATACAGACAGCTTTCAAGAAAGCCTTATGGGCTAGTCAGACCACTATGTAGTCGGTGGTTTCTGTGTTGTTAATATCAAAATAGTTCAGAATGGTGACTGCAGTTTTGTCGGCCATGATCTTGTCAACACGCATATTGTGGTTAAGAATTCAATTAGATGTATAGCTTAGAGATGCAAAGCTCTGACCTGATAAGGAGGTAATTAGGCTGAGAGAATGAGAAGAAGTGGATATTGCATGCACTTGCTTGGTTTGGGATACATCAAAGTGAATATCAAGGACTGAGTTAAAGTTGCCTACAACAACTTTCACTCATACTTTTTAAACCTAGTACAAGCATCAAAGGGCCATATTCAATTCCAAGCCCGCAACTTGATCGCAGACAGCAGAATGTCTGTAAGTGAGTTGCGGGCTCTTGTTCATTTCTGATTGCAATGCTATTTAATTGCTAAAGGCCGCAAGTTATTGGCCCCAAGCCAAAATCGTAAACCTTGCACTGGGTCGTAGCAGTTCAGGGCGGGAACCTGATCAAACCTTGCACTGGGTCGTAGCAGTTCAGGGCGGGAACCTGATCAATTCAGCAAGCCCATAACCGTCCATTTCGATTCAGCCAATAAAAATATGTGTTAACTCATTGATACCCAAGATCGATTTTACCCTGAAATGACACATAAAAATAAAATGTATTTCCTGCCCATTTGCGAGCTTCGTGTTTCATTGCTTTTCCCTGTTATTTACAGTGCAGTATTGATTTTATATATGCATCTACAGTGCTACAAATAGTTGTTTATCCCTCTTCCAGATCCTCTCTGGCACACGTAGGATTTTCTCCTTCATTTGCCGTTTACAGGTGTGAAAACATTTGCGGGCTTGGGAAATTGAGCAATTGAATAGCTATTTGTGATTTTAGTCTTTCGAAAGTGACAGATCAAAGGCTTCTGGAGGCTGAAAGTTAAGAGTTTCATCATCAATATTTTTTCAAGCTTGTAACTCAGAAGCCAGTCCGAGCCCACAAAAAGACGCCAATTGAATAGCAAAATAGCTTGCGACCTCTTTTAAGGGCTTCCGGATCTCCCGAAAGCTCAATTGAATGGGGCTCAAAGTCTTTTAAGATATCCAATCGGCCTGTTCCCTTTCAAAGAAATTAGATTTTTAGAAGAAGCCTTTGGCAAGTTCTGTATGTTATACTATCCAAGTATTTGCAATAGTATTTTGTTTTTTATTTGCAAATCCCTTTATTGTTTCCTGACTTCAATAACGACATTGAAAACCTGCTTTTGTTAAAGCAAATATATGGCAATCAAAGATTTAGCAACGCTATTACAAGCCCCCCAAAAAACGTAATATATCAATTTGGATACAATGAGCTTAAAAATCTTGAGGGTATGAATCAAAAAATGTATTAACACTATTAGTGTTTTCTTGTAGGTACATTCATGAGAATGTGTGTCTTCTGTGTAAAGTGGTTAAAAGCATTCTATGAATTCAAATGTATTCCTCTTAAAAAAAGGTTTTACATATTTAGTTTTGTCTTATAATGGATTAAAGTTTACCTTTGTGTGTTACTCTGTGCTGTTTGTTACCGGGGTAATGGAATATCATGTCTTTCTACCTAACTGAACGGATCACAGAATTGTCATATTTATTATATGCTCTTCCTAGGAACCTGACTCGATAATGTGCAAAATAAAAAAATATAGCATTTAATATTTGATTTATAAATTATTATTTTCAGTTTTGCTTAAGTGGCAGCAGACATTTTATCTTTGTGCATAACACCATTGAAAAATTGGAAGAACAATGGATTCAGATAATATCTTTATTCAGTTTTGTTAAAAGACTGACAACAGAATTAAATAGATATGTAACTCCCAATAGGATTTCATTCATCCCATTTCAGACAAAATCTTCTAAATCTTCTAATTATAAGATTTTCTCTATAAAAACTGTTATAGAGATTTTTCCTGTAGGACAGTTGTCCTTTAGCTAGCCGACATCTCTTCAATACAGAACATCATTTATTCACATAATTTTTGGGTAATAGCTGAATATTACAAATGTTTTTTTTTTCCTACACATCCACTTTGCATACATAGACAAACAGGATATGCCATGTCTGTATTCATAACATATGCTGCATATGGTTTTAAACACAGGAATTTCCTATTTTGTAAGAATTTAGCTTGGAGATATGTGTGTACTAGCCACATCCTATTACTTGCTTATTTCTTTTTCCTTAATTATCCTCCAGATTTTCTGTCTTTGTTTATTAAACTTCACTAATAAGTTCATAAATTATCCCCAAGTTTGTCCACAGTTTTTCCTGTTGTAATTTTCCACTCATAAAGTGAAACATTTCCAAGATGTTTTCCTTTTTTTTCCGGAGTACCATTGTTTGTAACATTTGAACATATTGTAACATTTGGTCTCTTGCATGTAGGTGTAATTTGAAAATGGCAATGTGTTGCTAGGTATCAGTGTTTATTCACAATAAAATACTAACAGTGTTATAAATAAAATTGGTTAAGATTTTGTAATGTCAAAAATAAGTCAGATTACTGATATAAACACTTTTAAGGGTAAGCAGGCTGTCTCAAGTTACAGGTGCAGTGTCATTGAAAACTTAGAAATGATAAAGGTGCAAGGATGAAACAGCAGCTTCATATAAGCACCATTAACATACATAAATAACCACTGCAGTCAAATACGTACACTCTGCTCTTGAAGAACTACAATTGCTAAATAGAAAAGTCTTTAAGAAAGTAAAAAAACTTTATTTTATTAACAAAAAGCTTTGATGGGCTGTAAGTTATGATTTTGACAACTGCAGGGATTCTCAGCCTGTAACCCGAAGATTGTTTGCGGCTGGCTAAAAGACGCCAGTTGAATAGCAAATTAATTTGCGGGCTCCATTGCTGGCTCCAGAAACTTACAATTGCTCAATTGAATAGTTGCCTTAGATTGGAACTATAGGCTCTTGCAGAGCTGCTACTCTCCATCACCTATTTGGTGTTCACAGGATGGGAGCAGACCAGCCTTGTAGTTTTTCTAAACTTTATACTAGACTGGACTAATTGTCTGTAGTGGTGACTGCAAGGAAGGGGATAAAAACTCAGGACAGTCTCTTGGGTATGTCCCCTTTCACACCCTGGACATCCAATAGGGGGTGAGGAGAATCAGTTGTGCTTAGATCTATAATTCTAAAGATCAAATATATGTTTTAAAATCTATAATTATTTTATTTAAATTCATATACTGATTTTATTTTAAATTATGAAATTAAACTCTACTGTATTATAATTACAGCGGTCCTTTAAATTGGCACAACTGATGCTCCAAATACAGAATCATTTTAGACTATAGGAAGAATGCTCATTAAGAATTGCACTTTCCGACAGTAAGCTTATATTGAAAGACAAGAGGGGAATGCAGGGGAGAGAATACCAAAAGCCAAATAGTGCAAACAAATTATTTATTGCACAAATATACAAAAAAGAACAGAAAAGTATCACACTCACTTGTTATACCCCCAAATCAAATGAGGTATGGACACAGCTAAAAAGGGCGGTGAAATCCCCACATCTAGGCAAGTAGTATGAGACTTATCTATATATATCCAAAGGCAGTCAGGCTCCACTGGAATAAATGGTGGTAATCCCCGATCTGATGTGCTGTCTAGTAGCCAAATGTGTCTAAATATAATATTTGCTCACTAGAATCCATCAATCTCAACTATGGCCTCTACTGTAAGGGTTAAAAGGCCAATGCAGAGGGGCAAAGTAAATGGATATGGTGGTGTTGGTACTGGATAAGAGTGTGGTATAAGTGTGGAGTAAGTGGTATAATGCAAGGAGTACTCCTCTTGCTACAAGAAACTCAAAGTATAGTTGATAAAAATGAGTAATCACATATAATAGTTGTCAAACTGCGATACGTCTTCACGCTTTGCGAGGTTTGTACGAGTTAGGAGATGAGCGCCGCAGGTGCTTATTGCTTGCAAGACTTGCAAAGCAAAGCGAGCCGTTAACGCGTAGCACTTACCGATTAGCGCCAAAGGCGCTCATCACTGCGAGCCTTGTGAAGCGAGGCGAGCCGTTAAACCACTACAACGTGCAGGACTTAGCAGAAAAACACTTAATAAACGCGAGATCGCCTTGGCGTGCAAGCAGTAATTAGAAAACAAAGATACGAGACGCAAAAAATTACGAAATTAACGGCCGAACAACAAGAAGCAAAAAACAAGAAAAACACAATAAATACCCCCCAAAAAATTACAAAAATATCACAGACAGCACGGGGGAAACAGCCAGGACGTCTGTGAGTGAGGTGGAATGCAAATTTAACTCGAAAAAAAAATTGCTTAGGCATGGAAAAAACTGGCCGCCGCAAAAAAATGAAAACGAGGCTGCACGACCCCGGACCACAATCAATTAGTGTTTAATACCATAATCTAATATACATCCTATCTATCTAATATACATCCCCCAATCTATCTAAATAAATACCACAATCTAATATACAATACATGCTATGCTATCTATATAAAACACATACCCCTAGCTAACATACAATAAATGCTATAATATATATAAAATAATCTAATTCTACACTAAAATAAAATAATTAAGACCACTTACCTTTGCAGATGTCCATTCTGATCAGCCACCTGGGGGAAAAAAAATTAGTGCAACACATTTACAGTACATAAATAAACATTCTAAACATTCTAAATATTCTACTCACCTTTCCGGCATGTACCGTCCTTATTCTTTTCTTCTTCTCCGTTGCGGCATCTGTTAAAAAAAACATAACATTAATACACATACATAAACTTAAAAACAAAATAAAATAAACATAATCTACATTGTACTCCCCGCGATGTCTCCGGACTCCTCCGCCTCCTCTTCTGCCACGCCCTGTAAAAAAAAAAAAAATGTACTTACATCCGCTCTCACGGACATCCCAGACGCTAATGAGGCTCCCGGAGACTTTTCCGGAAGAAAATAGGCAATGGCGCCTTCTGATTGGTTCAAAAACGCTGTCTATCAAATTCACCCAATCAGGAGGCGCCAATGTGTGAGCCAATCAGAAAGGGATACACCCTAAAATCCCACTCTGATTGGATAATGCACTTGTCAATCTTTATTTAAACCAATCACAAGGTGCAGATGCCTTCAGCCAATCACAATGGAATACACCCCCACGTACTGATTGGTGAAGGATTTGCACCTTCTCCTGGATGACCCTCATGGCACTTATAGTGTTATTACATGCGTTCATTAGTGTGTTAGAGGGGTCTATATAGTTGAGGCACACAGTACACTCACATTGTGTGGCAAACAGCATTTCAACACTTTCTTTTATTGACTGTCATTTTTTGACGGGCAAGTCGCTAGTAGCAATATTATACTAGAAACACATGTTCGATAATAACCTGCAGATCCTAAGAAAGCCACCATCTGCTTCTTTGTCCCGGGAATGGGCCAGGTTGCTATGTGCTCCACTTTAGCGGGTTCTGGCCTAATCTGCCCTCTGCCCTGCCAGTGCCCTAGGCACTGGACCCCTTGCCCTGGCCCATTGGCACTTGACAGGCCGGATAGTAAGTCCTGCCTCACTGATGGCTACTTATACTTCTTGCAGGTGTTCCTCCCTGGTCTGGCCGAATACAGCTATGTCATCCAGGTATGCCTGCACATACTCCTGGTGTCCCCTCAGTAACTGATCCACTAGTCTCTGGAATGTGGAAGGGGCATTCTTCATCCCAAAGGGCATCACCATAAACTGGTAGAGCCCAAAGAGAGTGAGGAAAGCTAACTTTTCTTTTGCAGACTCCACTAGCGGAATCTGTCAATATCCCTAGAAATCTAGGGTGGTTATTTAGGTAACAGCTCCCAACCGGTCGAGCAACTTGTTCATGCAGGGGAATAGGATAGGCATCAGTTTTAGTTTTGTCATTAAGCCTCCTGTAATCAACACAGAACCTGATTGTCCCGTCCTTTTTTTGTAACTAGTACAGGGGAGGCTACTGGATGACTGGATCACTTTTAACTGTAGTATATCATCTAATTCACTACATATACTTGCCCTGACTGCCTCCAGGACCCTGTAGGAGGGTTATTTTAGAGGAGGACAATCAATGGTAGCTAGAGTGGTATGACTGGGAAAGGCAGAAAACAATTTAGAGAACTTATCCAACACCATGTTCAGCTCACTCTTTTGGAGATTTATGAGGTTAGGGGACTGACTTATAAACTCAGCCTGGTAGCTGGGGCTAATTGGTTCCAAGAGATCAGGGAGAGCCCATTCCTCAGGGTCACTGCCAGTAAGCAGGCAAACCACACAGATATTCTGTGGTGCTTTTTATACCCCTTTAGTCGGTTGATGTGAGCTACTCGGGTTACGCAACCATCTGGGTCTAAGGAAACCCCATAAGTGGTGGGGCTGATTTTACGTTTAATCTAGTAAGGCCCTTCCCAGGTAGCCTGGAGCTGATCCTGAGGTTGATGAACCAGCATGAGCACCTCCTGTCCCTCCTATAGTTCTGTGTTTAAAGTGCCATTGTCATAGAACCTTTCCTGTCGGTCCTCGGCACTCAACACATTCTCCCTGACCAGCCCCATGAGGCTAGCTATCTTGTCCCGAAGGGCAAGAACATATGGGACCACCGGCTCCCGCTCACCCTCCCAAGCCTCTTGTATGAGGTTCAGTGGTCCCCTCAGCGTTCGCACGTACAGGAATAGCCAGTTGACTCCTATGGGACCTCACGGTAAGCAAAGAGGAGGTACTAAAGAATCCCTTTTCTGCTCCGCGAAGGTTCTGAGCATCTGTTTCAGGGTCCCATTAAACCACTCACACAAGCTGTTGAGCTGGGGGAGATAGGGTGAGGAAGCCAGGTGCCTGATCTCACGTAACTGCCATAATTGCTGGGCCAGTTATGAAATGAATTGAGTACCCCTATCTGACAGGATCTCCCGGTGAAGCCCGATCCTTGAAAAAATGACCATCAAGGCCTCAGCCACAGTTTTGCTACTGATTCTGGGTACCGTGTGGCATAATCAAACACATTAAGGATTTACTTATTTCTTGTCTTACTGGGTCGAGCTAGGGGTCCAATGATGTCTATTGCCACAGGGTGGAAAGGGGTATCTATAACAGGGAGAGGATTGAGTGGCACCCAAGAAGCTTTCCCCATATGTCAGTACCGTTGACAGGAGTCATAGGAATCGCAATAGTTAGCCACATGCCTGTTCACCCCTAGCCTGTAGAACACACTATCTTATGGCCCATATGTCCCACTAGGGGTATATCATGGGCCAAATCTAAGAGTCTGTCTCTAAAGGGAAAGGGTAGTAATAACTGTTTCCTGAGTATCCCAGTACTAACTCTATATAGTAGTACACCGTTCCATATAAAATCCTCCCCCTGCAGTCCCTTCTTACCCTGTCAGCCTTCCTCCTAATACTTGCTAAGGTACTATCTGTAGCTAATGCTGCCTTCATTTCCGCTAGCTTAGCTCGACTCAACCAAATTCCCCAAGCAGGTAGGCAGTTCACCTCGGGTCCGTCCGAAGCCCCAGGATCTCTGTTCCTCCAGGCAGTCCTGCCATTACACCCACCTCACGGGTACCCCGCCCGGTTCCCCAGTCAATATCCACTCGGGTAATCGAAATGCTGAACCGCTGGTCATCTGCTGCTATTACATCCATCGCCTTGTTAAGCAGGGTGCCCTGGTTGACCAACTCATGGTGGATGACAGTGATGGAGGCACCTGTGTCCCAAAATCCGGTGACTTGGCACCCCATGTGGTGTCCCCCTGGGTGAGCCTGATCAATTCACTAAGGTGTAGGAGCACAAGTTCTCAGTACATGCTTGGTATTCCTCACTTTCCTGCTCGCTCCAATGGGCTTATTTGTCCAGTCCCTCTTCAAATGGCCCTACTGCTGGCATCCATAACACTGAGGCCCCACTTTCACCTCCTGCCTTGCGGACCACCTGTGGGCTCCAGTTGTGGGTTTAGGGGGTACCCGAACTCCAGTACCAGACGGTGCTGACTTTCCAGAGGCAGTGGTGGAGCTCCTAGATGGCAGCTGGCAGGACTGGACTTGGCTCGTCACTTGTGGTCTAATTGGCTGTGCTGAGCTGCTTTGATGTTTTGTCCTTTGTTCTCTGGTTTTCTCATATTGGTCCACCAAGCATCCTGCTTCTTCTACAGTGGCAGGCTCACAGTCCTCCACCAATTCATGGAAGGCAACCTGACAAATATGAAAAAAATATTTCCATCATAATCACTTGTTTAGCATCCTCAAAAGGTAAGTACCTCAGTTGCCTTCCACCAGCTCTCGATGGTGTCCGGATTCACCATCCCACCTCAGAGTGAGTGTCCCCACTTTCCCGGGTCACTCTGTGGAACAGGGGTCTGTATTTTCCTGCAGTTAAGGCATATCTCCATAGCAAGACCTGGTGGACCACCTAGTACACTGTTGTCTGGTCACAGGGAATTGCCCGGTAGCCTCTACTTGCCATTCCACTGAGCAGGCTTACCAGCAACCGGGCCCACTCACTTTCTGGGGTCTTATGAAGTTCACACTGCCTTTTGAAGTCCTGAAGGAACCCATCCAAATCATCTTTGCCTTCCTCTAATTATATGAAGCTAGAGTGCATCACTTTGAAGGTAGCAATCAAGGAATCCTTCAAGGGCAGCGGGGGAGAGAGAGTCGCCATCAACCACGCTCTCCGCTTGTACCTCCTGGCCGATCACCCTCATCATCTCGGTGAGCTCAGTAGAGGTTGGTTCAGTAGAGAGGTTGGGACATCGCAGGAGGTTGGGACATTCGTACACCTCCTATGGCATCTCTGCAGGTGACCAGGTACGCTGTTTACCTTCCCCCCTCATTGGCGGCACCTCAGGTTGATCTGCCTGTGTGGCCTGCTCATCGTCATCTTGCTAAAGCTCCTGTACCATCCTCTCCATTGTACATGATCGGGGGACCCAGATACCCCTCTCCATGAGGAGGCTGCAGATCTTAGCGATGGGAAGGTAAGCATAAGAAGCCGTCTGGTCACTGTCTTAGCTAGCTGATGGAGGGATCCCACTTCTGACACCAGTTGTGGCAATCTGCTTTTTCTTCAATTGGGCTTGATAAGGCTGTTAAGGCCAAACCTAACCAGCAGATCCACAAGGTTCTTTTAATCTCTTCACCAAGACAGTTGATATCTCTAAAATGCCTTTACTCAGATGTAGCATTTTAAAATATGAACGCAGACTCAGTGTGGGTCTGGTTGCTGGTAAGCCGGCTCAGTGGAAGGGCAAGTCGGGGCTACCGGGCAATTCCCCGTGACCAGACAACAGTGTACTAGGTGGTCCACCAGGTCTTCCTATGGAGATATGCCTTAACTGCAGGAAAATTAGTTTACCTATTTTAAAGTAATAAATGCAGGAAGCATTATGCTGAAGAGCTGGCAATCTGTTTTCATGTTGCTGCAGCATACAATGTGTGTTTTGAGTGCTGTGGAGCTGCAGTATACGTGTTAGCAATGTGTGCAGTGTGTAGTGTAAATAGTGTGCGTGCGCAAGCCAAATACGTTAGGGTAGCTGTGTACTTCCGCATTCTGTAAGTTAGTGTTGTAAAATGGCGCCTATTGTGTGGCACGCGGCTGTTAGTGATTTAGAGTCCTTGTTTTTGGAGCTTGTCTGGCTTTTTCAGAAAATCTGTATGTGTTTGGTGGTGTTTTGCGTGTTTAGAGTCCTGTAACCTTGTTTTCTTCGGCAGCCATTTTTTCTCTCGCTTAGGTGATTTTCAGGTGTCTAAACTTTTCAATTTGGACTTAAATGGAGGTGCAACTTCACTTGCAGAGGTCCTGGATGCTCCCTCTTGCTGTGGGTAAGCTTTTTATGTGTTTGTTGTGTGTATTTATTGTGTTTTGAATGTTTTGAGGTTTGCGCAGGTCGGCCATTAAAGTCGTAATTTTGCGAGGTTGTAATGTTTTTTCTTCTAAGTCCTGTGTCTTGTATTTCTGTGTCGTAAGTGCGTAAATGTTGCAAGGTCCGCAGTTGCACCTTCGGCGCTCCATGCCAGCAGCTGCGGCCCTTGCTTCACGAGGGCCGCAACATTAGCAACAACTTTTGACAACCCACAGTTATGACAACTATATATGTGATATAAATAGAATAATAAATAGAATAATTGGGGCCAAGTGTAAGAATGATGCTCTAGTGTACAAACGTATAACACGCCGGTGCACAAGATGAATGAAAATATCTAATAAAAAAATAAAGTACAAAGACATCCTGAGAAAGTGCACTCACGAACAGATTCAAATCCAGATAGAATTAATCAAATATAACTTTTAATATAACAGAAGTAAAAGAGGATAAATGATCGCTAAAACATATAAAATCTCAGTATTACAAGGGCACATGGGATACAATGAAGATATAGGAATCTATACATATATTGGCTAAACAATTGACCACATGGGTTACAAAAAAGAAAATCACACATGGAAGACAATGTTAACTGAAGGTAATCTCTGCAAAGATTTATATATATATATATATATATATATATATATATATATATATATATATATATACTTAGAATCTCCTGATATTTAATACTACTATCTGTGTCATGAGCAGGAACGTAACATTGCCTTATAACATATCAATGGATCTGCAGAAATAACATATACTTAGCTGACTCAGTGTGTCATGGCTCACTTGGCAGTCATCTGGGACTTGGACAGATGTCTGTCACAAACTGTTAACAAGAGACGATACCTGGGGGTTTGGGGCTCCCAGACACCCTGTTATACTGTTATAAGGTTATATTGTTATTTTGTGGTCTAGGGGATAAAGTATTATAAGTTTACCCATTAGCATATCCCCATCCCTTCCATGTTTAGGCTCATTGTAATGGGTGTCATGTGAGGGAGCTGGTGGGATGTGTTGGTTGTATGTGTGTGAAACATTGTGTGTTGTATTTGTAAATATGAATGTATGTTATTATATTAGTATGTTACTATATTGTAGATGGGAAGCCATTGAATACAGCCACGCCTCCTTTGTTCCCAAAAGCCTGTTAATCCCATTAGCTAAGTATCCAGCATAGAACTAACAATGGGAAGCTCACAGCTGGAGAGCAGACAGGCAGGCGCCCAGAAACAATGGGATGGCCTGAAGGCTTCTCAGCCTTCATAGCATGGGCACAGGAGAACCAAGGTGCTTTCCCCTGGACATTCAAAACCCAAATGAATTAGTTGGCCTTGCCTAGTGGGCGGACCTGGGAGGGGACTATTGGTTCACGCACAGTTCCCCTTCATGATTGGCCAGACGTCATTTGGGGCTGGATAACGGTAGCCACTTCCCCCATTCTTGTGTGATGTGGTTAAATATGCTGTTCTAAAATAAAACATGGTTCATAATTTTCATCAAGACTTTGTGTGCAGGTGTATTATTGACCCAAGGGCATATGCTGGCAGAGGAGATCGTTTCTGACTCCATGCCAGGTTTTCCCAGGCACACTACCAAAAGCTGGGACTTATGCTCTTGCATCCGCAAGGAAGGTCCATTGGTCTGAGTTACCCAAATCTTAGGTCTAAAACCTACAGGAGATAAGAGAACTAGGATTCTCTATACTCCATCATCATTGTAGGTTGTGACAATTGGTGACAGAGGTGGGAGACTCTACAGAAAGACCAAGAATGGAACAGACGGATATCACCAAAGAAGCAACAAGACGGTTTAAAGCAGCCAGGCACTTATACCCCAGTAAGATGACCGCACAAGAGGTGTCCGACGTACTAGACCAGCATTACCAGAGAATCTGGCAGGAGCGCACTGGGGAGCGGGATCAAGCTCAGCAAAGGCTTGGTTGCCGCACAGAGGAATTGCCAGCACGAGTTAAGATGGCATACCAGAACTTTAAGAAGTTCCAGGATGGTATGGACAATATGGACGAATTCCTTCAGGAGTTTGAGCAGCAATGTGGGGTCCAAGATATTCCCTATGGAGAATGGGCCAAATTGCTGCTGAACAAGTTAACAGGAAGGGCCAGTGCGGCATGTGGAGCCCTTCCACGAGAACAAGCCCAGGATTATAAATATTTGTGCACTGTGTTGCTGAGCAGATATACTGTGATGCCTGAGACATTTTTGGATAGATTCAGGGGCACCACCAAAGGACCAGCAGACACTCATGTGGAGGTTATGTGCAGGTTAAGGCGAGCTTGTACCCAGTGGTGGTCTACACAAGGAGCCATCACAGCCGAACAGATATTGGAAGTGGTACTGATGGAACAATTCCTGAACATTTGCTCCTCAGAAGTAGGTGAATGGTTGCAAGATCAAAAACCGACCACTGCAGACCAAGCAGCTGCGCTGGCAGATCGGTTTATCAGCACCAGGGCCAAAAGAGTGTCCCAAGGAACAAAACCGAGCCTAAATACGGGTAGGGGCCCCAGAGAGGTGGTGCCAGCACGATCAGCTCCTGAGATGCGTAATGCGCCCTGGGCACGGCCAGTAAAAACATCTGACCACAGGGGTACCAAGTCCCAGCCTGCTCCCAGGACACAATGGGGGACCAAACCAATGAGCTCAGAAGGCTACAACTGCAACCAACGAGGTCACTTTGCTAAGGATTGTCCTCAGGCACCCAAAAACTCTAGAGGACCCCCCCACCGCCATGTACATTATTTGGGGGAGTGGACTGAGGGGCCGGCGAGCTCCAGCGCAGCTCTTTGGGAGCCAGAAGCAGAGGGAGGATATTCAGGGGTCTATACTGTAAGGAACCCGCAGAAGCTGTCTGGAGAACAACATAGGCAAGCCGTGTGGTTACAAGGACGCCAAGCTACTGGCTACCGTGACTCTGGATCAGCAGTCACAGTAGTCCTACCCAAATGGGTACGCCCTACAGATTCTATCCGAAAGGAAATGTGGGTGATGGTAGCAGGAGGAGAACAGTTAACCATCCCCATGGCTCGCGTTAATTTGGACTGGGGCATGGGGAACCAAAGCAAGGAAGTAGGAGTCATGGATGGGCTCCCCGCGGATGTTTTACTGGGCAATGATTTGGGCCACATGACGAGCCAATATGTACAGCCCATTACCAGAGCTCAAGCCAAGAGCACCCACCCTGGAGAGGCATACCAGGAGCAGAGGGGATACCCAAGACCTGAGGTAAGTCCATTGCTTGCTAATACATTAACTTTAGGATGGGCCAAGGGAGAGGAGATCAGGGCAGTTCTGCAGAAAGACGAGACTTTGGCTGGTTTAAGGGACAGGGCAGCACAAGGCAAAGGAGTGGATGACCTATACAGCGTTATCTGGGATAAGGGGTTGTTATATAGGGTCAAGGTACCTATAAATAATGAGGTAGGCAGAGAACCCAGGAAACAATTAGTGGTTCCCCAGCTATATAGGGGCAAGGTGCTACAAGTAGCACATGAAATACCCCTGGGAGGGCACTTAGGGGAGAAGAAAACCCGGAGTAGAGTGAAAGAGATATTTTTCTGGCCAGGGTTGGATAAGGATGTAAAGGAGTTTTGCCATTCTTGTGATGCCTGCCAAAGGAACAGGCCTCTCAAGAAGAACAGCAGGGCCAAGTTACAGTCCCTCCCAGTAATGGAAGAACCCTTCCAGAGGGTAGCTATGGACATCATTGGGCCCCTAGCTAGAGCCAGTAGAACGGGGAAGCAGTATATCCTTACCCTGGTAGATTATGCCACTAGGTACCCTGAGGCAGTAGCCTTGTCCAGTATAACCGCTCCAAAGGTAGCAGACGCCTTGGTGACTATATTCACCAGAACAGGGTTTCCCCATGAGATTTTGTCCGATCAAGGCCCACAATTTATGGCCAAAGTCACGGAACAGCTATGGGCCACGTGTGGCGTTAAGCATATTACCTCTTCCCCCTACCATCCCCAGACTAATGGTCTATGCGAGCGGTTCAATGGGACTCTTAAACATATGATACGCACTTTTACAGACCAGGAACCAGACTGGGAACGGTTGTTGCCATGTTTGCTGTTCGCCTATAGAGAGGTACCCCAGGAGTCTACAGGGCACTCCCCCTTTGAACTCCTGTATGGGAGACATGTGAGAGGACCCTTAAGCATAATTAGGGAAACATGGGAAGGGGAGTATAGGCAGCAACCCATACCAGTGGCCACCTATGTACTAGCCTTCAGAGAGAACATGTCCAGACTAACTGGAATAGTCAGCCAAAACATGAGGAAAGCCCAGCAGAGGGATCAGAAATACTACAAGGCAGGGACCAGTGATAGAATTCTGGAAGAGGGAACGAAGGTGCTTATGCTGGAACCTCACCCCCAGAATAAATTACAGTCCCAGTGGGTAGGGCCTTACACAATCAGCCAGAAAGTGGGGAACAAGGCCTATGTAGTAATGATAGACCCGGATAGGGCCATCACCAGAGTTGCCCATAAAACAGACTTAAGGTGTACGTTCAGAGAGCAGCTCACCTATTAGCTATTTGTAGGGCCACAGAGGACGAACCAGAAGAGGGACAGATCCCAGATATGCTAAACAAAGCAGACCAGGATACAGTAGGAGAAAGTATTCAGCAGACCCTGGAATTAGACGCAGAGCAGAAAGAGCAGCTGTCCAACAGCTTAAAACCCTTCCACTCCCTGTTCACCACCAAGCCAGGGTGTACCCCCTTAGCTGTCCACCCAGTAGTAAACGGGGAATGTGCCCCCTAAAAGCAACACCCCTACAGGGTACCAGAGGCAGTTAGGGCCAACATTCAGGCAGAATTACGCACTATGCTACATTTGGGAGTGATAGAAGAATCCAGTAGTCCCTGGGCATCTCCAGTGGTATTGGTGCCCAAAAAAGATGGAACCACTCGTTTTTGCGTGGATTACCGTAGACTGAACGATAAAACCAAAACAGATGCCTACCTTGTTCCACGCATGGACGAGTTGTTGGACCGGCTAGGTACTGCCAAATATTTAACCACTTTAGATCTCTCTAAAGGATATTGGCAGATCCCTTTAGAAGAGACTGCAAAGGAGAAGTCTGCCTTTATCACCCCCTTTGGACTCTTCCAGTTTAAAGTAATGCCATTTGGGATGAAAAATGCTCCTTCTACCTTCCAGAGACTAGTGGACACATTGTTGCAAGGGCACCAAGAGTATGCCCAGGCCTACCTGGATGATATAGCCATTTTTAGCCAGACTTGGGAGGACCATATAAGGCACATTAGCCAAATTATGCAGGCAATTCACCAAGCTAAGTTGACCATAAGACCTGACAAATGTCAATGGGCTAGAGCAGAAGTGCAATACCTAGGTCATTGGGTGGGGAATGGGAAGTTAAGACCCGAACCAGCCAAGGTAGAGGGAATAGCAGCTTGGCCCACCCCTAAAACTAAGAAGCAGGTGATGGCTTTCCTAGGTACTACTGTGTATTACCGAAAATTTATTCAGGATTTCAGCAGCACAGCCAAACCCCTGACGGATCTCACCAAGAAGAAGCTACCCCGGGAAGTGAATTGGACTTCTGCGTGCCAGTTGGCTTTCCAAACACTGAAGGATGCTCTGACCTGCTCCCCAGTCCTGGCTGCCCCAGACTATAACCGCCCTTTCGTGGTACAGACTGATGCCTCCATGTATGGCATAGGGGCAGTATTGAGTCAGCCAGACAACCAGGGAGTTGAGCACCCAGTGGCCTACATTAGTAGGAAACTACTGCAACGAGAAACAGCCTATGCAACTATAGAAAAGGAATGTTTAGCAGTAGTCTGGGCTCTACGCAAACTACAGCACTACCTGTACGGAAGACAGTTCACAGTCACCACAGACCATAACCCTCTTTGTTGGTTATCTAAAGTGGCTGGAGAGAATGGCCGACTACTGAGGTGGAGTTTAGCCCTACAAACTTTTAATTTCACGGTGCAACACCGCAAAGGGAAATTCCACCAGAACGCAGATGGATTGTCGCGGCAACTAGAGCCCTGACTGTCAGTCCAGATAGGCATCCTGGAGTATAGGATACCTACATCTGTACTTGGGGGGGTAATTGTCATGGCTCACTTGGCAGTCATCTGGGACTTGGACAGATGTCTGTCACAGACTGTTAACAAGAGACGATACCTGGGGGTTTGGGGCTCCCAGACACCCTGTTATACTGTTATAAGGTTATATTGTTATTTTGTGGTCTAGGGGATAAAGTATTATAAGTTTACCCATTAGCATATCCCCATCCCTTCCATGTTTAGGCTCATTGTAATGGGTGTCATGTGAGGGAGCTGGTGGGATGTGTTGGTTGTATGTGTGTGAAACATTGTGTGTTGTATTTGTAAATATGAATGTATGTTATTATATTAGTATGTTACTATATTGTAGATGGGAAGCCATTGAATACAGCCACGCCTCCTTTGTTCCCAAAAGCCTGTTAATCCCATTAGCTAAGTATCCAGCATAGAACTAACAATGGGAAGCTCACAGCTGGAGAGCAGACAGGCAGGCGCCCAGAAACAATGGGATGGCCTGAAGGCTTCTCAGCCTTCATAGCATGGGCACAGGAGAACCAAGGTGCTTTCCCCTGGACATTCAAAACCCAAATGAATTAGTTGGCCTTGCCTAGTGGACGGACCTGGGAGGGGACTATTGGTTCACGCACAGTTCCCCTTCATGATTGGCCAGACGTCATTTGGGGCTGGATAACGGTAGCTACTTCCCCCATTCTTGTGTGATGTGGTTAAATATGCTGTTCTAAAAAAAAACATGGTTCATAATTTTCATCAAGACTTTGTGTGCAGGTGTATTATTGACCCAAGGGCATATGCTGGCAGAGGAGATCGTTTCTGACTCCATGCCAGGTTTTCCCAGGCACACTACCAAAAGCTGGGACTTATGCTCTTGCATCCGCAAGGAAGGTCCATTGGTCTGAGTTACCCAAATCTTAGGTCTAAAACCTACAGGAGATAAGAGAACTAGGATTCTCTATACTCCATCATCATTGTAGGTTGTGACACAGTGCTCCCATTATAAATAGACTGTCATGTTGGTAACGCTATGTATCTCCACTGTCTCAACTTGAAATGCGCTTAGCATATATTCAACATTGATTTATGCTTATTGTAAGCTTAAGTGCATGAGATATTCTCAGTTCCACAAATGTATTTGGAGATCTCAGGATAGCAGTTGCTATACCAAATATGCTGCTTCTGATATAACCTGAGCTTCCAGAAACTTGTCAATAAGGTGCTCCACACAGCTGAGGATGTCTCAGAGTAACCTCTCTTATGTGCAGTGTCTGTAAACACTGGTAGTATTCAGCTGTGCAGGCTCCAGAGTAATAGCAGAGATTTTAGTGAGGAATCTCCAATACACTCAATATTTAGATGTTCCACTCAGCTCCACTCAGCTGAGGAGGTCTCAGAGTAACCTCTCTTGTGTGCAGCGTCTGCAAACACTGGTGGTATTCAGCTATGCAGGCTCCAGTGTAAAAGCAGAGATTTTAGTCAGGAAGCTCCCATAAACTTGATTTTGGATGTTTCACTCAGCTGGAAATATCACAGAATCACCTCTCCTTTATTGAGTGTCTGCAAATACGAGTAGTGCTTAGCTCTGTAGTCTCAGTGTAGAGGCAGTGATCTTTGCTGGGAAACTCCCATATCTCCAATCTCCAATCTCCAGTCACCAGTATAAGGACTGGAACCTTAGCCAGGAAAGATAAGACTCACTTTATGTCATATGTGTAGTTTCCAATGTCCCAGGTATGCATATAACGCCACCAAGACGCGTTTCGGCAATAGCTTTATCAATTGGTTAGAGTTAATAGTGTCCACCATCGTACTGCTCCTTTTATCCTATATAGCTCCTCCCACATCTGATGTCACATAATCCACCAGAGAATACCTTACAGGTGGCTATGTGCATGGTGTGCAAAGGTCTTATAGATGCAGGTCACATAATATCATCAGGTAAAAAAATAATCATATTTAAAGGGCAGACTCTCAAATATACTAATATCGGAATCATAATATCCATAATTACATACATTTTTACATCAGCATAAACTACATAAAATTATAACACACAATAATACATTTATACATATATACACATCTGATAATTATTTACAAAGAACAGAAACAGTATTTTAATCACATAGGCTCAAATATATATAATCCTAAATGTAAATCTCATAAGAAGACCTCCTCAGCTGAGTGGAGCTGAGTGAAACATTTAAATATTAATAGCCCTATTAAATTCCAGCCTCGTAGATAAGAGGCTTCTACTTAAACCCTACGTGCTGCAAATTTCTAAAAGTTACGGCGCTAATAAATTCGCCCTGCTGCGACAACGTGTGAGCTACGCAGCAGGGCCATCCGTATAAACACAGAGAAAATCTACATAAGGAGTGACAGCCTGCGAGATGATCTCGCAGGCTCCAACACCTCATCAATTGCTGCGGGGGTCCTAAACGGGACCTCCGCGGCAGTCCCACACATAAGCCCTGCCATGGGGGGTACTCCAACTTCCCCCCCAGCGTCAAAAATTAACCCCCTCTAGGCAGGGGTCCATAGGGACCCCCGCAGCCCCCTTCACATTAGCCCCTTGCAGCAGAGTCCCCGATCGGCACTGATCGTGAACCCGCTGCATTTAGAACTTTTAAATTCCCTGACGCTGCTCCTTAAAGGGCCCGCGGCACACTATTATCAATCCCGGCCGCGGCACCTAAAATTAAGCCCCCTCTATGCTGGGGGTCCCCATCGGTACCCCTGAAGTGTCCCCACATTAACCCCTTGCTGCAGGGGTCCATAGGGACCCCCGCTGCAAGTGGTTAATGTGGGGGGGCTCTGGGGGTCCCTATAGGTCCCAAATCGGCACAGCTCATGACCCTACTGCATTTAAAATTTTTAATTTCCCGCCTCGCGTGTCCTTAAAGGACGGTCAATACAGACCCCCATAAGCCCTTAATTAACCCTATAAATCATGAGGGTTAAAACAAACCCCCATAAGCCCTTAACAAACCTTATAACTCATGGTGGTCACTACAGACCCCCATAAGCCTTAATTAACCCTGTCAATCATGGGGGTCAATTCAGACCCCCATAAGACCTTAATAAACCTTATAATTCATGGGGGTCAATACAGACCCCCATAAGCCTTAATTAACCCTATAACTCATGGGGGTCAATACAGACCCCCATAAGCCTTTAATTAACCCTGTCACTCATGGGGGTCAATACAGACCCCCATAAGCCCTTAGTTAACCCTATAACTCATGAGGTTCAATACAGACCCCCATAATCCTTAATTAACCCTCTAAATCATGGGGGTCAATAAAGACCCCCATAAGCCCTTAATTAACCCTGTCACTCATGGGGGTCAATACAGACCCCCATAAGCCCTTAATTAACCCTATAACTCATGGGGGCAATACAGCCAATCAGAATGGGAAATAGGGGTGTATCCCATCCTGATTGGCTCACACATTGGCGCTTTCTGATTGGCTGAAATTTGATAGACAGCGTTTTCAGTCAATCAGAAGGCGCCATTGCATATTTCCTTCTGGAAAAGGCTCTAGGAGGCTCATTAGCGTCGAGGAGGTCTGCGAGCGCGGACCTCCGTTGTTTTTTTTAAATAGAACGCGGATTCAGCAAGGGCCCAGTCGGGGACATCGGGGACAGGTAAGTTTTCAATGTGTAATCTTTATATATATATATATATTTTTGTTTGATGTTGTGTATGTTGTGTTTGTGTTATACTAATGTTATCTATCTTTTTTCCAGGGGCCGAGCTGGAGAACAGATGAAGATGGACGTGAGACATGGTGGAAAGTTTAATACTGTATTTGTAATATCTATTTATTATATGTAATGATTATTGTTGGAATAATCTGATGTTTCTTTTTTTCCCAGGAGGTGCAATCAGAAGGGACATCGGCAAAGGTAAGTGGTTTTATTTATTCGATTTTAGCTTAGGTTTAGGGGGTTAGGTATAGATGGCGGGGGGGGGGGGGGGGTTAGATTGGGGGTTGGGCATAGACAGGGGGGTGTTTAGATTGGGAAATAGGTATTGAAAGGGTGGGGTGTTTAGTTTGGGGGTTAGGTATAGATGGAAGGGAGTTGTTTAGATTGGGGGTTAGGTAAAGACAGGGGGGTGTTTAGATTGGGGGTTAGGTATAGACAGGGGGGTGTTTAGATTGGGGGTAAGGTATAGACAGGAGGAAAGTGTTAAAATTGGGGGTTAGGTATAGACGGGGGTGATTAGATTGAGGGTTAGGTATAGACAGGGGTTGTTTAAATTGGGGTTTAGGTATTGATAGGGGGAAATGTATTAAAGTTATGTGTATATTTATAATGTATTTATAACCCCATAACTCACGGTGGTCAATACAGACCCCCATAAGCCCTTAATTAACCCTATAAATCATGGGGGTCAAAACAGACCCCCATAAGCCCTTAACAAACCTTATAACTCATGGTGGTCACTACAGACCCCCATAAGCCTTAATTAACCCTTTCAATCATGGGGGTCAATTCAGACCCCCATAAGACCTTAATAAACCTTATAATTCATGGGGGTCAATACAGACCCCCATAAGCCTTAATTAACCCTATAACTCATGGAGGTCAATACAGACCCCCATAAGCCCTTAATTAACCCTGTCACTCATGGGGGTCAATACAGACCCCCATAAGCCCTTAGTTAACCCTATAACTCATGAGGTTCAATACAGACCCCCATAATCCTTAATTAACCCTCTAAATCACGGGGGTCAATAAAGACCCCCATAAGCCCTTAATTAACCCTGTCACTCATGGGGGTCAATACAGACCCCCATAAGCCCTTAATTAACCCTATAACTCATGGGGGCAATACAGCCAATCAGAATGGGAAATAGGGGTGTATCCCATCCCGATTGGCTCACACATTGGCGCTTTCTGATTGGCTGAAATTTGATAGACAGCGTTTTCAGTCAATCAGAAGGCGCCATTGCCTATTTCCTTCTGGAAAAGGCTCTAGGAGGCTCATTAGCGTCGAGGAGGTCTGCGAGTGCGGACCTCCGTTGTTTTTTTTAAATAGAACGCGGATTCAGCAAGGGCCCAGTCGGGGACATCGGGGACAGGTAAGTTTTAAATGTGTAATCTTTATATATATATTTTTTTTGTTTGATGTTGTGTATGTTGTGTTTGTGTTATACTAATGTTATCTATCTTTTTTCCAGGGGCCGAGCTGGAGAACAGATGAAGATGGACGTGAGACATGGTGGAAAGTTTAATACTGTATTTGTAATATCTATTTATTATATGTAATGATTATTGTTGGAATAATCTGATGTTTCTTTTTTTCCCAGGAGGTGCAATCAGAAGGGACATCGGCAAAGGTAAGTGGTTTTATTTATTCTATTTTAGCTTAGGTTTAGGGGGTTAGGTATAGACGGCGGGGGGGGGGGGGGGGGTTAGATTGGGGGTTGGGCATAGACAGGGGGGTGTTTAGATTGGGAAATAGGTATTGAAAGGGTGGGGTGTTTAGTTTGGGGGTTAGGTATAGATGGAAGGGAGTTGTTTAGATTGGGGGTTAGGTAAAGACAGGGGGGTGTTTAGATTGGGGGTTAGGTATAGACAGGGGGGTGTTTAGATTGGGGGTAAGGTATAGACAGGAGGAAAGTGTTAAAATTGGGGGTTAGGTATAGACGGGGGGTGATTAGATTGAGGGTTAGGTATAGACAGGGGTTGTTTAAATTGGGGTTTAGGTATTGATAGGGGGAAATGTATTATAGTTATTTGTATATTTATAATGTATTCATGATTGTTATGTGTATTTGTGTATTCCTTTGCAGGTGTGTAATTATTTTTTTATTTAATGTAGTGTGGGGGTCGGTGATTTTGTTTTCAATTTTATGTACATTAGCTTTCTTTATATTATGTAGTGGGGGAGGCGGGTGTTGTGACTCATTTTTTTAAATTTATGTACCTTAGTTTTTTTTTATTTTATGTAGTGGGGGGGGGGGGGGTGTGATTCTTTTTTTTTATTTTATGTACCTTCGTTTTTTTTATTTTATGTGGTGCGGGGGAGGTTGTGATTTGTTTTTTATTTTATGTACTGTGGTATTTTTATTTTATGTAGTGTGTGTGTGTGTGGGGGGGGGGGTTTGTGATTTGTTTTTTATTTTATGTACCTTAGGTTTTTTGAGTGTAGTGTAGTGTTTGTACTTAGTGTCATGAGGGTCCTGGAGAACCCTCATGATGCTTATGGGGTTAATAATAGGCTTCTAATTGTCCTGTGAGGGTCTTCATAGACTGTTATGGGGCTGATTGGGTAAATTAAGAGCTTTTGGGGGTCTGTATTGACCCCCATGAGTTATAGTTTTTTTTTATTTTATGTAGTGGGGGGGGGGGTTGTGATTTTTTATTTTATTTTATGTACCTTCGTTTTTTTTATTTTATGTAGTGTGGGGGGGGGGGGTGCGATTTGTTTTTTATTTTATGTAGTGTGGGGGGGGGGGTTGTGATTTGTTTTTTATTTTATGTACCTTAGGTTTTTTGAGTGTAGTGTAGTGTTTGTACTTAGTGTCACAAGGGTCCTGGAGAACCCTCATGATGCTTATGGGGTTAATAATAGGCTTCTAATTGTCCTATGAGGGTCTTCATAGACCGTTATGGGGCTGCTTGGGTTAATTAAGAGCTTATGCGGGTCTGTATTGACCCCCATGAGTTATAGGGTTAATTAAGGCTTATGGTGGTCTGTATTGACCCCGATGAGTTATGGGGTTAATTGAGGCTTATGTGGGGTCTGTATTGACCCACATAAGTGACAGGGTTAATTAAGGGCTTATGGGGGTCAGTATTGACCCCCATGAGTGACAGGGTTAATTAAGGCTTATGGGGGTCAGTATTGACCCCCATGAGTGACAGGGTTAATTAAGGCTTATGGGGGTCTGTATTGACCCACATGAGTTATAGCGTTAATGAAGGATTATGGGGGTCTGTATTAACTACCATGAGTGACAGGGTTAATTAAGTGCTTATGGGGTCTGTATTGACCCCCATGAGTTATAGGGTTAATTAAGGCTTATGGTGGGTCCGTATTGACCCCCATGAGTGACAGGGTTAATTAAGGGCTTATGGGGGTCTGTATTGACCCCCATGAGTGACAGGTTAATTAAAAGGCTTATGGGGATTTGTATTGAACGCCATGAGTTATAGGGTTAATTAAGGCTTATTGGGTCTGTATTAATCCCCATGAGTTATAGCGTTAATTAAGGATTATGGGGGTCTGTATTAACTACCATGAGTTACAGGGTTAATTAGGTGCTTATGGGGTCTGTATTGACCCCCATGAGTTATAGGGTTAATTAAGGCTTATGGGGGTCTGTATTGTCCCCCATGAGTGACAGGGTTAATTAAGGGCTTATGGGGGTCTGTATTGACCCCCATGAGTGACAGGTTAATTAAAGGCTTATGGGGATTTGTATTGAAACCCATGAGTGATAGTGTTAATAAAGGGCTTATGGGGGTCTATATTGACCCCCATGAGTGACAGGGTTAATTAAGGCTTATGGGGGTCTGTTTTGACCCCATGAATTATAGTCTTAATTAAGCGCTTATGGGGCTCTGTATTAACCCCCATGAGTTATAGGGTTAATTAAGGCTTATTGGGTCTGTATTAACCCCCATGAGTTATAGGGTTAACTAAGGGCTTATGAGGGTCTGTATTGACCCAGATGAGTTATAGGGTTAATTAAGGGCTTTTGGGGGTCTGTATTGACCCCCATGAGTGACAGGGTTAATTAAGGGCTTATGGGGGTCTGTATTGACCCCCATGAGTTATAGGGTTAAATAAGGGCTTATGGGGATCTGTATTAACCCCCATGAGTGACAGTGTTAATTATGGGCTTTTGGGGGTCTGTATTGACCCCCATGAGTGACAGGGTTAATTAAAGCTTATGGCGGTCTGTATTGATGCCTATGAGTTATAGGGTTAATTAAGGCATAATATGGGAGTCTGTATTGACCCCCATGAGTTATAGGATTAATTAAGGGCTTATGGGGGTCTGTAATAGGGTTAAATAAGGTATATGAGGTTCTGTATTTACCCGCATGAGTTATAAGGTTAATTAAGGGCTTATGGGGGTCTTTATTAACCCCCATGAGTAACAGGTTTAATTAAAGGCTTATGAAGGTCTGTATTGACCCCCATGAGTGACAGGTTAATTAAAGGCTTATGGGGTTCTGTATTGAACCCAATGAGTGATAGTGTTGATAAAGGGCTTATGGGGGTCTGTATTGACCCCCATAAGTGACAGGGTTAATTAAGGCTTATGGGGGTCTGCTTTGACCCCCATTAGTTATAGTGTTAATTAAGGGCTTATGGGGCTCTATATTGACCCCCATGTGTTATAGGGTTAATTAAGGTTTATGGGGGTCTGTATTGACCCCTATGAGTTAAAAGGTTAATTAAGGGCTTATGGGGGTCTGTATTGACCCCCATGAGTTATAGGGTTAATTAAGGGCTTATGGGGTCTGTATTGACCTCATGAGTGACAGGGTTAATTAAGGGCTTATGGGGGTCTGTATTGTCCCCCTTGAGTGACAGGTTTAATTAAAGGCTTATGGAGGTCTGTATTGACCCCCATGAGTGACAGTGTTATAAAGGGCTTATGGGGGTCTGTATTGACCCCCAGGACTGACAGGGTTAATTAAGGCTTATGGGGATCTGTATTGACGCCCATGAGTTATAGGGTTAATTAAGCCATAATATGGGGGTCTGTATTGAATCCCATGAGTGACAGGTTAATTAAAGGCTTATGGGGATCTGTTTGAACCCCATGAGGGATAGTGTTAATAAAGGGCTTATGGGGGTCTGCTTTGACCCCCATGAGTTATAGGGTTAATTAAGGCTTATGGGGGTCTGTATTGACCCCCATGAGTGACAGGGCTAATTAAGGGCTTATGGGGGTCTGTATTGACCCCCATGAGTGACAGGTTAATTAAAGGCTTATGGGGATTTGTATTGACCCCCATGAGTGATAGTGTTAATAAAGGGCTTATGGGGGTCTATATTGACCCCCATGAGTGACAGGGTTAATTAAGGCTTATGGGGGTCTGTTTTGACCCCCATGAATTATAGTCTTACTTAAGCGCTTATGGGGCTCTGTATTAACCCCCATGAGTTATAGGGTTAATTAAGGCTTATTGGGTCTGTATTAACACCCATGAGTTATAGGGTTAATTAAGGGCTTATGGGGGTCTGTATTGACCCAGATGAGTTATAGGGTTAATTAAGGGCTTATGGGGGTCTGTATTGACCCCCATGAGTGACAGGGTTAATTAAGGGCTTATGGGGATCTGTATTGACCCCCATGAGTTATAGGGTTAAATAAGGGCTTATGGGAGTCTGTATTGACCCCCATGAGTTCTAGTTTTAATTAAGGCTTATGGGGGTCTCTATTGACCCCCATGAGTGACAGGGTTAATTAAGGGTTTATGGTGGTCTGTATTGATCCCCATGATTGACAGGTTTAATTAAAGGCTTATGGGGATCTGTATTAACCCCCATTAGTGACAGTGTTAATTATGGGCTTTTGGGGGTCTGTATTGACCCCCATGAGTGACAGGGTTAATTAAGGCTTATGGCGGTCTGTATTGACGCCCATGAGTTATAGGGTTAATTACGGCATAATATGGGAGTCTGTATTGACCCCCATGAGTTATAGGATTAATTAAGGGCTTATGGGGTTTTGTAATGACCCCAATGAGTTATAGGGTTAAATAAGGTATATGAGGTTCTGTATTTACCCGCATGAGTTATAAGGATAATTAAGGGCTTATGGGGGTCTTTATTGACCCCCACGAGTAACAGGTTTAATTAAAAGGCTTATGAAGGTCTGTATTGACCCCCATGAGTGACAGGGTTAATTAAGGGCTTATGGGGGTCTGTATTTACCCCCATGAGTGACAGGTTAATTAAAGGCTTATGGGGTTCTGTATTAAACCCAATGAGTGATAGTGTTGATAAAGGGCTTATGGGGGTCTGTAGTGAACCCCATGAGTCACGGGGTTAATTAAGGCTTATGGGGGTCTGCTTTGACCCCCATGAGTTATAGTGTTAATTAAGGGCTTATGGGGCTCTGTATTGACCCCCGTGTGTTATAGGGTTAATTAAGGCTTATGAGGGTCTGTATTGACCCCTATGAGTTAAAGGGTTAATTAAGGGCTTATGGGGGTCTGTATTGACCCCCATGAGTTATAGGGTAAATTAAGGGCTTATGGGGTCTGTATTGACCTCGTGAGTTACAGGGTAAATTTATGGCTTATGGGGGTCTGTATTGACCCCCATGAGTGACAGGATTAAATAAGGGCTTATGGGGGTCTGTATTGACCCCCATGAGTTCTAGGGTTAATTAAGGCTTATGGGGGTCTGTATTGACCCCCATGAGTGACAGGGTTAATTAAGGGCTTATGGGGGTCTGTATTGACCCCCGTGTGTTATAGGGTTAATTAAGGCTTATGAGGGTCTGTATTGACCCCTATGAGTTAAAGGGTTAATTAAGGGCTTATGGGGGTCTGTATTGACCCCCATGAGTTATAGGGTTAATTAAGGGCTTATGGGGTCTGTATTGACCTCGTGAGTTACAGGGTAAATTTATGGCTTATGGGGGTCTGTATTGACCCCCATGAGTGACAGGATTAAATAAGGGCTTATGGGGGTCTGTATTGACCCCCATGAGTTCTAGGGTTAATTAAGGCTTATGGGGGTCTGTATTGACCCCCATGAGTGACAGGGTTAATTAAGGGCTTATGGGGGTCTGTATTGACCCCCTTGAGTGACAGGTTTAAGTAAAGGCTTATGGAGGTCTGTTTTGACCCCCATGAGTGACAGTGTTATAAAGGGCTTATGGGGGTCTGTATTGACCCCCAGGAGGGACAGGGTTAATTAAGGCTTATGGGGGTCTGTATTGACCCCCATGAGTGACAGGTTAATTAAAGGCTTATGGGGATCTGTATTGAACCCCATGAGTGATAGTGTTAATAAAGGGCTTATGGGGGTCTGCTTTGACCCCCATGAGTTATAGGGTTAATTAAGGGCTTATGGGGCTCTGTATTGACCCCCATGAGTTATAAGGTTAATTAAGGGTTCTTGGGGTCTGTATTGACCCCCATTAGTTATAGGATTAATTAAGGGCTTTTGGTGGTCTGTATTGACCCCCATGAGTGACAGGTTTAATTAAGGCTTATGGTGGTTTGTATTGACGCCCATGAGTTATAGGGTTAATTAAGGCATAATATGGGAGTCTGTATTGACCCCCATGAGTTATAGGATTAATTAAGGGCTTATGGGGGTCTGTAATGACCCCAATGAGTTATAGGGTTAAATAAGGTATATGAGGTTCTGTATTGACCCCCATGATTTATAAGGTTAATTAAGGGCTTATGGGGATCTTTATTAACCCCTTATGAGTGACAGGTTTAATTAAAGGCTTATGAAGGTCTGTATTGAGACCCATGAGTGACAGGGTTAATTAAGGCTTATAGGGATCTGTATTGAACCTCATGAGTGATAGTGTTAATAAAGAGCTTATGGGGGTCTGTATTGACCCCCATGACTGACAGGTTAATTAAAGGCTTATGGGGTTCTGTATTGAACCCCATGAGTGATAGTGTTAATAAAGGGCTTATGGGGTTCTGTATTGACCCCCATGTGTTATAGGGTTAATTAAGGCTTATGGTGGTCTGTATTGACACCTATAGGTTAAAGGGTTAATTAAGGGCTTATGGGGGTCTGTATTGACCCCCATGAGTTATAGGGTTAATTAAGGGCTTATGGGGTCTGTATTGACATCACGATTTACAGGGTTAATTAATGGCTTATGGGGGTCTGTATTGACCCCCATGAGTGACAGGATTAAATAAGGGCTTATGGGGGTCTGTATTGACCCCCATTAGTTCTAGGGTTAATTAAGGCTTATGGGGGTCTGTATTGACCCCCATGAATGACAGGGTTAATTAAGGGCTTATGGGGGTCTGTATTGACCCCCATGAGTGACAGGTTTAATTAAAGGCTTATGAAGGTCTGTATTGACCCCCATGAGTGACAGGGTTAATTAAGGGCTTATGGGGGTCTGTATTTACCCCCATGAGTGACAGGTTAATTAAGGCTTATGGGGATCTGTATTGACGCCCATGAGTTATAGGGTTAATTAAGGCATAATATGGCGGTCTGTATTGAATTCCATGAGTGACAGGTTAATTAAAGGCTTATGGGGATCTGTTTGAACCCCATGAGGGATAGTGTTAATAAAGGGCTTATGGGGGTCTGCTTTGACCCCCATGAATTATAGTGTTAATTAAGGGCTTATGAGGCTCTGTATTGACCCCAATGTGTTATAGGGTTAATTAAGGCTTATGGGGGTCTGTATTGACACCTATGAGTTAAAGGGTTAATTAAGGGCTTATGGGGGTCTGTATTGACCCCCATGAGTTACAGGGTTAATTAATGGCTTATTGGGGTCTGTATTGACTCTCATGAGTGACAGGATTAAATAAGGGCTTATGGGGGTCTGTATTGACACCTATGAGTTAAAGGGTTAATTAAGGGCTTATGGGGGTCTGTATTGACCCCCATGAGTTATAGGGTTAATTAAGGGCTTATGGGGTCTGTATTGACATCACGATTTACAGGGTTAATTAATGGCTTATGGGGGTCTGTATTGACCCCCATGAGTGACAGGATTAAATAAGGGCTTATGGGGGTCTGTATTGACCCCCATTAGTTCTAGGGTTAATTAAGGCTTATGGGGGTCTGTATTGACCCCCATGAATGACAGGGTTAATTAAGGGCTTATGGGGGTCTGTATTGACCCCCATGAGTGACAGGTTTAATTAAAGGCTTATGAAGGTCGGTATTGACCCCCATGAGTGACAGGGTTAATTAAGGGCTTATGGGGGTCTGTATTTACCCCCATGAGTGACAGGTTAATTAAGGCTTATGGGGATCTGTATTGACGCCCATGAGTTATAGGGTTAATTAAGGCATAATATGGCGGTCTGTATTGAATTCCATGAGTGACAGGTTAATTAAAGGCTTATGGGGATCTGTTTGAACCCCATGAGGGATAGTGTTAATAAAGGGCTTATGGGGGTCTGCTTTGACCCCCATGAATTATAGTGTTAATTAAGGGCTTATGAGGCTCTGTATTGACCCCAATGTGTTATAGGGTTAATTAAGGCTTATGGGGGTCTGTATTGACACCTATGAGTTAAAGGGTTAATTAAGGGCTTATGGGGGTCTGTATTGACCCCCATGAGTTACAGGGTTAATTAATGGCTTATTGGGGTCTGTATTGACTCTCATGAGTGACAGGATTAAATAAGGGCTTATGGGGGTCTGTATTGACACCTATGAGTTAAAGGGTTAATTAAGGGCTTATGGGGGTCTGTATTGACCCCCATGAGTTATAGGGTTAATTAAGGGCTTATGGGGTCTGTATTGACATTACGATTTACAGGGTTAATTAATGGCTTATGGGGGTCTGTATTGACCCCCATGAGTGACAGGATTAAATAAGGGCTTATGGGGGTCTGTATTGACCCCCATTAGTTCTAGGGTTAATTAAGGCTTATGGGGGTCTGTATTGACCCCCATGAGTGACAGGGTTAATTAAGGGCTTATGGGGGTCTGTATTGACCCCCATGAGTGACAGGTTTAATTAAAGGCTTATGAAGGTCTGTATTGACCCCCATGAGTGACAGGGTTAATTAAGGGCTTATGGGGGTCTGTATTTACCCCCATGAGTGACAGGTTAATTAAGGATTATGGGGATCTGTATTGACGCCCATGAGTTATAGGGTTAATTAAGGCATAATATGGGGGTCTGTATTGAATTCCATGAGTGACAGGTTAATTAAAGGCTTATGGGGATCTGTTTGAACCCCATGAGGGATAGTGTTAATAAAGGGCTTATGGGGGTCTGCTTTGACCCCCATGAATTATAGTGTTAATTAAGGGCTTATGAGGCTCTGTATTGACCCCAATGTGTTATAGGGTTAATTAAGGCTTATGGGGGTCTGTATTGACACCTATGAGTTAAAGGGTTAATTAAGGGCTTATGGGGGTCTGTATTGACCCCCATGAGTTACAGGGTTAATTAATGGCTTATTGGGGTCTGTATTGACTCTCATGAGTGACAGGATTAAATAAGGGCTTATGGGGTTCTGTATTGACCCCCATGAGTGACAGGGTTAATTAAGGCTTATGGGGGTCTGCTTTGACCCCCGTGAGTTATAGTGTTAATTAAGGGATTATGGGGCTCTGTATTGACCCCCATGAGTGACAGGGTTAATTAAGGGCTTATGGGGGTCTGTACTGACCCCCTTGAGTGACAGGTTTAATTAAAGGCTTATGGAGGTCTTTATTGACCCCCATGAGTGACAGTGTTATAAAGGGCTTATGGGGGTCTGTATTGACCCCCAGGAGTGACAGGGTTAATTAAGGCTTATGGGGATCTGTATTGACGCCCATGAGTTATAGGGTTAATTAAGGCATAATATGGGGGTCTGTATTGAATCCCATGAGTGACAGGTTAATTAAAGGCTTATGGGGATCTGTTTGAACCCCATGAGGGATAGTGTTAATAAAGGGCTTATGGGGGTCTGCTTTGACCCCCATGAGTTATAGGGTTAATTAAGGGCTTATGAGGCTCTGTATTGACCCCTATGAGTTATAAGGTTAATTAAGGGTTCTGTATTGAACCCCATGAGTGATAGTGTTAATTAAGGCTTATGGGGGTCTGCTTTGACCCCCATGAGTTATAGTGTTAATTAAGGCTTATGGGGCTCTGTATTGACCCCAATGTGTTATAGGGTTAATTAAGGCTTATGGGAGTCTGTATTGACACCTATGAGTTAAAGGGTTAATTAAGGGCTTATGGGGGTCTGTATTGACCCCCATGAGTTACAGGGTTAATTAATGGCTTATTGGGGTCTGTATTGACTCTCATGAGTGACAGGATTAAATAAGGGCTTATGGGGGTCTGTATTGACCCCCATGAGTTCTAGGGTTAATTATGGCTTATGGGGGTCTGTATTGACCCCCATGAGTGACAGGTTTAATTAAAGGCTTATGGAGGTCTGTATTAACCCCAATGAGTGACAGTGTTAATTAAGGGGTTTTGGGGGTTTGTATTGACCCCCATGAGTGACAGGGTTAATTAAGGCTTAGGGCGGTGTGTATTGACGCCCATGAGTTATAGGATAAATTAAGGGCTTATGGGGGTCTGTAATGACCCCAATGAGTTATAGGGTTAAATAAGGTATATGAGGGTCTGTATTGACCACCATGAGTTATAAGGTTAATTAAGGCTTATGGGAGTCTGTATTGACCCCCATGAGTTATAGGGTTAATTAAGGGCTTATGGGGGTCTGTATTGAACCCCATGAGTAACAGGGTTAATTAAGGGCTTATGGGGGTCTGTATTGACCCGCATGAGTAACAGGGTTAATTAAGGCTTTTGGGGGTCTGTATTGACCCCCATTAGTTATAGGGTTATTTAGGGGCTTATGGGGTTCTGTAATGACCCCAATAAGTTGTAGGGTTAAATGAGGTATATGAGGGTCTGTATTGACCCCCATGAGTTATACAGGTAATTAAGGCTTATGGGAGTCTGTATTGACCCCCATGAGTTATAGGGTTAATTAAGGGCTAATGGGGGTCTGTATTGACACCCATGAGTGATAGGGTTAACTAAGGGCTTTTGAGGGTCTGTATTAACCCCCATGAGTAACAGGGTTAATTAAGGCTTTTGGGGTTCTGTATTGACCCCCATGAGTTATAGGGTTAATTAAGGGCTTATGGGGGTCTGTAATGATCCCAATGAGTTATAGGGTTAAATAAGGTATATGAGGGTCTGTATTGACCCACATGAGTTATAGCGTTAATTAAGGCTTATGGGAGTCTGTATTGACTCCCATGAGTTATAGGGTTAATTAAGGGCTTATGGGGGTCTATATTGACCCCCATGAGTGACAGGGTTAATTAAGGGTTTATGGGGGTCTGCATTGACCTGCATGAGTGACAGGATTAAATAAGGGTTTATGGGGGTCTGTATTGACCCCCAGGAGTGACAGGGTTAATTAAGGCTTATGGGGATCTTTATTGACGCCCATGAGTTACAGGGTTAATTAAGGCATAATATGGGGGTCTGTATTGACCCCCATGAGTGACAGGTTAATTAAAGGCTTATGGGGATCTGTATTGAACCCCATGAGTGATAGTGTTAATAAAGGGCTTATGGGGGTCTGCTTTGACCCCCATGAGTTATAGGGTTAATTAAGGGCTTATGGGGCTCTGTATTGACCCCCATGAGTTATAAGGTTAATTAAGGGTTCTTGGGGTCTGTATTGACCCCCATGAGTTATAGGGTTAATTAAGGGCTTATGGGAGTCTGTTTTGACACCCATGAGTTATAGGGTTAATTAAAGGCTTATGGGGATCTGTATTAACCCCCATGAGTGACAGTGTTAATTAAGGGCTTTTGGTGGTCTGTATTGACCCCCATGAGTGACAGGTTTAATTAAGGCTTATGGTGGTTTGTATTGACGCCCATGAGTTATAGGGTTAATTAAGGCATAATATGGGAGTCTGTATTGAGCCCCATGAGTTATAGGATTAATTAAGGGCTCATGGGGGTCTGTAATGACCTCAATGAGTTATAGGGTTAAATAAGGTATATGAGGTTCTGTATTGACCCCCATGATTTATAAGGTTAATTAAGGGCTTATGGGGATCTTTATTGACCCCCATGATTGACAGGTTTAATTAAAGGCTTATGAAGGTCTGTATTGAGACCCATGAGTGACAGGGTTAATTAAGGCTTATAGGCATCTGTATTGAACCCCATGAGTGATAGTGTTAATAAAGGGCTTATGGGGGTCTGTATTGACCGCCATGAGTGACAGGTTAATTAAAGGCTTATGGGGTTCTGTATTAAACACCATGAGTGATAGTGTTAATAAAGGGCTTATGGGGGTCTGTATTGACACCTATGAGTTAAAGGGTTAATTAAGGGCTTATGGGGCTCTGTATTGACCCCCATGAGTGATAGTGTTAATAAAGGGCTTATGGGGGTCTGTATTGACCCCCATGAGTGACAGGGTTAATTAAGGCTTATGGGGGTCTGCTTTGACCCCCATGAGTTATAGTGTTAATTAAGGGCTTATGGGGCTCTGTATTGACCCCCATGTGTTATAGGGTTAATTAAGGCTTATGGGGGTCTGTATTGACCCCCATGAGTGACAGGGTTAATTAAGGGCTTATGGGGGTCTCTATTGACCCCCATGAGTGACAGGTTTAATTAAAGGCTTATGGAGGTCTATATTGACCCCCATGAGTGACAGTGTTATAAAGGGCTTATGGGGGTCTGCATTGACCCCCAGGAGTGACAGGGTTAATTAAGGCTTATGGGGATCTTTATTGACGCCCATGAGTTACAGGGTTAATTAAGGCATAATATGGGGGTCTGTATTGACCCCCATGAGTGACAGGTTAATTGAAGGCTTATGGGGATCTGTATTGAACCCAATGAGTGATAGTGTTAATAAAGGGCTTATGGGGGTCTGCTTTGACCCCCATGAGTTATAGGGTTAATTAAGGGCTTATGGGGCTCTGTATTGACCCCCATGAGTTATAAGGTTTATTAAGGGTTCTTGGGGTCTGTATTGACCCCAATGAGTTATAGGGTTAATTAAGGGCTTATGGGAGTCTGTATTGACACCCATGAGTTATAGGGTTAATTAAAGGCTTATGGGGATCTGTATTAACCCCCATGAGTGACAGTGTTAATTAAGGGCTTTTGGGGGTCTATATTGACCCCCATGAGTGACAGGTTTAATTAAGGCTTATGGTGGATTGTATTGACGCCCATGAGTTATAGTGTTAATTAAGGCATAATATGGGAGTCTGTATTGACCCCCATGAGTTATAGGATTAAGTAAGGGCTTATGGGGGTCTGTAATGACCCCAATGTGTTATAGGGTTAAATAAGGTATATGAGGTTCTGTAATGACCCCCATGAGTTATAAGTTTAATTAAGGGCTTATGGGGATCTTTATTGACCCCCATGAGTGACAGGTTTAATTAAAGGCTTATGAAGGTCTGTATTGAGACCCATGAGTGACAGGGTTAATTAAGGCTTTTAGGGATCTGTATTGAACCCCATGAGTGATAGAGTTAATAAAGGGCTTATGGGGGTCTGTATTGACCCCCATGAGTGACAGGTTAATTAAAGGCTTATGGGGTTCTGTATTGAACCCCATGAGTGATAGTGTTAATAAAGGGCTTATGGGGGTCTGTATTGACCCCCATGAGTGACAGGGTTAATTAAGGCTTATGGGGGTCTGCTTTGACCCCCATGAGTTATAGTGTTAATTAAGGGCTTATGGGGCTCTGTATTGACCCCCATGTGTTATAGGGTTAATTAAGGGCTTATGGGGGTCTTTATTGACCCCCATGAGTTATAGGGTTAATTAAGGTCTTATGGGGGTCTGTATTGACCCCCATGAGTGACAGGGTTAATTAAGGGCTTTTGAGTGGCTTTTGAGCTTTTGAGTGTATTGAAACCCATGAGTGACAGTGTTATAAAGGGCTTATGGGGGTCTGTATTAACCCCCGGGAGTGACAGGGTTAATTAAGGCTTATTGGGATCTGCATTGACGCCCATGAGTTATAGGGTTAATTAAGGCATAATATGGGGGTCTGTATTGACTCCCATGAGTGACAGGTTAATTAAAGGCTAATGGGGATCTGTATTGAACCCCATGAGTGATAGTGTTAATAAAGGGCTTATGGGGGTCTGCTTTGACCCCTATGAGTTATAGGGTTAATTAAGGGCTTATGGGGCTCTGTATTGACCCCCATGAGTTATAAGGTTAATTAAGGGTTCTGGGGGTCTAGATTGACCCCCATAAGTTATAGGGTTAATTAAGGGCTTATGGGGGTCTTTATTGACCCCCATGAGTTATAGGGTTAATTAAGGGCTTATGGGGGTCTGTATTGACCCCCATGAGTGACAGGGTTAATTAAGGGCTTTTGAGTGTCTGTATTAACCCCAATGAGTAACAGGGTTAATTAAGGCTTTTCGGGGTCTGTATTAAACCCCCATGAGTTATAGGGTTAATTAAGGGCTGATGGGGGTCTGTAATGACCCCAATGAGTTATAGGGTTAAATAAGGTAAATGAGGGTCTGTATTAACCACCATGAGTTATAAGGTTAATTAAGGCTTATGGGAGTCTGTATTGACCCCCATGAGTTATAGGGTTAATTAAGGGCTTATGGGGGTCTGTATTGACCCCCATGAGTAACAGGGTTAATTAAGGGCTTATGGGGGTCTGTATTGACCTGCATGAGTGACAGTGTTAAATAAGGGCTTATGGGAGTCTTTATTGACCCCCATGAGTTGTAGGGTTAATTAAGGGCTTATGGGGGTCTGTATTGACACCCATGAGTAACAGGGTTAATTAAGGCTTTTGGGGTTCTTTATTGACCCCCATGAGTTATAGGGTTAATTAAGGGCTTATGGGGGTCTGTAATGATCCCAATGAGTTATAGGGTTAACTAAGGTATATGAGGGTCTATATTGACCCACATGAGTTATAGGGTTAATTAAGGCTTATGGGAGTCTGTATTGACTCCCATGAGTTATAGGGTTAATTAAGGGCTTATGGGGGTCTGTATTGACCCCCATGAGTGACAGGGTTAATTAAGGGCTTATGGGGGTCTGTATTGACCCGCATGAGTGACAGGATTAAATAAGGGTTTATGGGGGTCTGTATTGACCCCCATGAGTTATAGGGTTAATTAAGGGCTTATAGGGGTCTGTATTAACCCCCATGAGTAACAGGGTTAATTAAGGCTTTTGGGGGTCTGTATTAACCCCCATGAGTTATAGGGTTAATTAAGGACTTATGGGGGTCTGTAATGACCCCAATGAGTTATAGGGTTAAATAAGGTAAATGAGGGTCTATATTGACCCACATGAGTTATAGGGTTAATTAAGGCTTATGGGAGTCTGTATTGACTCCCATGAGTTATAGGGTTAATTAAGGGCTTATGGGGGTCTGTATTGACCCCCATGAGTGACAGGGTTAATTAAGGGCTTATGGGGGTCTGTATTGACCCGCATGAGTGACAGGATTAAATAAGGGTTTATGGGTGTCTGTATTGACCCCCATGAGTTATAGGGTTAATTAAGGGCTTATAGGGGTCTGTATTCACCCCCATGAGTAACAGGGTTAATTAAGGCTTTTGGGGGTCTGTATTAACCCCCATGAGTTATAGGGTTAATTAAGGACTTATGGGGGTCTGTAATGACCCCAATGAGTTATAGGGTTAAATAAGGTAAATGAGGGTCTATATTGACCCCCATGAGTTATACGGTTAATTAAGGCTTATGGGAGTCTGTATTGACCCCCATGAGTTATAGGGTTAATTAAGTGCTAATGGGGGTCTGTATTGACCCGCATGATTTATAGGGTTAATTAAGGGCTTATGGGGGTCTGTACTGACCCCCATGAGTTATAGGGTAAATAAGGGCTTATTGGGGATCTGTATTGACCCCCATGAGTTCTATTGTTAATTATGGCTTATGGGGGTCTCTATTGACCCCCATGAGTGACAGGGTTAATTTAGGGCTTATGGGGGTATGTAATGACCCAATGAGTTATAGGGTTAAATAAGGTATATGAGGGTCTATTTTGACCCCTATGAGTTATACGGTTAATTAAGGCTTATGGGAGTCTGTATTGACCCCCATGAGTTATAGGGTTAATTAAGGGCTAATGGGGGTCTGTATTGACCCCCATGAGTTATAGGGTTAATTAAGGGCTTATGGGGGTCTGTATTGACCCCCATGAGTGAAGGGGTTAATTAAGGGCTTATGGTGGTCTGTACTGACCCCCATGAGTTATAGGGTAAATAAGGGCTTATTGGGGATCTGTATTAACCCCCTCTAGTTCTATTGTTAATTAAGGCTTATGGGGGTCTCTATTGACCCCCATGAGTGACAGTGTTAATTAAGGGCTTATGGGGGTCTGTAATGACCCAATGAGTTATAGGGATAAATAAGGTATATGAGGGTCTGTATTGACCCCCATGAGTTATACGGGTAATTAAGGGCTTATGGGGGCCTGTATTGACCCCCATGAGTGACAGGGTTAATTAAGTGCTTATGGGGGTCTGCATTGACCCCCATGAGTTATAGGGTTAAATAAGGGCTTATGGGGATCTGTATTGACCCCCATGAGTTCTATTGTTAATTATGGCCTATCTTGGGTCTCTATTGACCCCCATGAGTGAGAGGGTTAATTAAGGGCTTATGGGGGTCTGTATTGATCCCCATGAGTGACAGGGTTAAATAAGAGCGTATGGGGGTCTGTATTGACCCCCATGAGTTATAGGGTTAATTAAGGGCTTATGGGGGTCTGTATTGACACCCATGAGTGACAGGGTTAATTAATGGCTTTTGTGGTTCTGTATTGACCCCCATGAGTTATAGTGTTAATTAAGGGTTTATGGGGGCCTCTAATGACCCCAATGAGTTATAGCGTTAAATAAGGTATATGAGGGTCTGTATTGACCCCATGAGTTATAGGGTTAATTAAGGCTTATGAGAGTCTGTATTGACCCCCATGAGTGACAGGGTTAATTAAGGGCTTATGGGGGTCTGTATTGACCCGCATGAGTGACAGTGTTAAATAAGATCTTATGGGGGTCTGTATTGACCCGCATGAGTGACATTGTTAAATAAGGGCTTATGGGGGTCTGTATTGCCCCCCATGAGTTATAGAGTTAATTAAGGGCTTATGGGGGTCTGTATTGACCCCCATGAGTGACAGGGTTAATTAAGGGCTTATGGGGGTCTGTATTGACACGCATGAGTGACAGTGTTAACTAAGGGCTTATGGGGGTCCGTATTGACCCCCATGAGTTATAGGGTTAATTAAGGGGTTATGGGGGTCTGTATTAACCCCCATTAGTAACAGAGTTCATTAAGGCTTTTGGGGGTCTGTATTGACCCACATGTGTTATAGGGTTAAATAAGGTATATGAGGGTCTTTATTGACCCCCATGAGTTATACGGTTAATTAAGGCTTATGGGAGTCTGTATTGACCCCCATGAGTTATAGGGTTAATTAAGGGCTAATGGGGGTCTGTATTGACCCCCATGAGTTATGGGGTAATTAAGGGCTTATGGGGGTCTGTATTGGCCCCACATGAGCTACAGGGTTAAATAAGGGCTTATGGGGATCTGTATTGACCCCAATGAGTTCTAGTGTTAATTAAGGCTTATGGGGGTCTCTATTGACCCCCATGAGTGACAGGGTTATTTAAGGGCTTATGGGGGTCTGTATTGACCCCAATGAGTGACAGGTTTAATTAAAGGCTTATGGGGATCTGTATTGACGCCCATGAGTTATAGGGTTAATAAAGGCATAATATGGGGATCTGTATTAACCTCCATGAGTGAGTGTGTTAGTTAAGGGCTTTTAGGGGTCTGTATTGACCCCCATGAGTTATAGGGTTAATTAAGGGCTTATGGGGGTCTGTATTGACCCCCAGGAGTGACAATGTTAATTAAGGCTTATGGGGATCTGTATTGACGCCCATGAGTTATAGGGTTAATAAAGGCATAATATGGGGGTCTGTATTGACCCCCATGAGTGATAGGTTAATTAAAGGATTATGGGAATCTGTGATGAACCCCATGAGTGATAGTGTTAAAAAAGGGCTTATGGGGTCTGCTTTGACCCGCATGAGTGACAGGGTTAAATAAGGTCTTATGGGGGTCTGTATTGACACGCATGAGTTACAGTGTTAACTAAGGGCTTATGGGGGTCTTTATTGACCCCCATGAGTTATAGGGTTAATTAAGGGGTTATGGGGGTCTGTATTAACCCCCATTAGTAACAGGGTTCATTAAGGCTTTTGGGGGTCTGTATTGACCCACATGAGTTATAGGGTTAATTAAGGGCTTATGGGGGTCTTTAATGACACCAATGAGTTATAGGGTTAAATAAGGTATATGAGGGTCTGTATTGACCCCCATGAGTTATACGGTTTAATTAAGGCTTATGGGAGTCTGTATTGACCCCCATGAGTTATAGGGTTAATTAAGGGCTAATGGGGGTCTGTATTGACCCCCATGAGTTATGGGGTAATTAAGGGCTTATGGGGGTCTGTATTGGCCCCACATGAGTGACAGGGTTAAATAAGGGCTTATGGGGGTCTGTATTGACCCCATGAGTTATAGGGTTAAATAAGGGCTTATGGGGATCTGTATTGACCCCAATGAGTTCTAGTGTTAATTAAGGCTTATGGGGGTCTCTATTGACCCCCATGAGTGACAGGGTTATTTAAGGGCTTATGGGGGTCTGTATTGACCCCAATGAGTGACAGGTTTAATTAAAGGCTTATGGGGATCTGTATTAACCTCCATGAGTGAGTGTGTTAGTTAAGGGCTTTTAGGGGTCTATATTGACCCCCATGAGTTATAGGGTTAATTAAGGGCTTATGGGGGTCTGTATTGACCCCCAGGAGTGACAATGTTAATTAAGGCTTATGGGGATCTGTATTGACGCCCATGAGTTATAGGGTTAATAAAGGCATAATATGGGGGTCTGTATTGACCCCTATGAGTGATAGGTTAATTAAAGGATTATGGGAATCTGTGATGAACCCCATGAGTGATAGTGTTAAAAAAGGGCTTATGGGGTCTGCTTTGACCCGCATGAGTGACAGGGTTAAATAAGGTCTTATGGGGGTCTGTATCAACCCCCATGAGTAACAGTGTTAATTAAGGCTTTTGGGGGTCTGTATTGACCCCCATGAGTTATAGGGTTAATTAAGGGCTTATGGGGTCTGTAATGACCCCAATGAGTTATAGGGTTAAGTAAGGTATTCGAGGGTCTGTATTGACCCCCAAGAGTTATACGGTTAATTAAGGCTTATGGGAGTCTGTATTGACCCCCATTAGTTATACGGTTAATTAAGGGCTTATGGGGGTCTGTATTGACCCCCATGAGTTATAGGGTTAAATGAGGGCTTATGGTGATCTGTATTGACCCCCATGAGTTCTAGATTTAATTAAGGCTTATGGGAGTCTCTATTGACCCCCATGAGTGACAGGGTTAATTAAGGGCTTTTGGGGGTCTGTATTGACCCCCATGAGTGACAGGTTTAATTAAAGGCTTATGGGGATCTGTATTAACCCCAATGAGTGACAGTGTTAATTAAGGGGTTTTGGGGGTTTGTATTGACCCCCATGAGTGACAGGGTTAATTAAGGCTTAGGGCGGTGTGTATTGACGCCCATGAGTTATAGTGTTAATTAAGGGCTTATGGGGCTCTGTATTGACCTCCATGTGTTATAGGGTTAAATTAAGGCTTATGGGGGTCTGTATTGACGACTATGAGTTAAAGGATTAATTAAGGGCTTATGGGGGTCTGTATTGACCCCCATGAGTTATAGGGTTAATAAAGGGCGTATTGGGGTCTGTATTGACCTCATGAGTGACAGGGTTAATTAATGTCTTATGGGGGTCTGTATTGACCCCCATGAGTGACAGGATTAAATAAGGGCTTATGGGGGTCTGTAATGACCCCAATGAGTTATAGAGTTAAATAAGGTATATGAGGTCCTGTATTGACCCCCATGAGTTCTATTGTTAATTAAGGCTTATGGGGGTCTCTATTGACCCCCATGAGTGACAGGGTTAATTAAGGGCTTATGGGGGTCTTTATAGATCCCCATGAGTGACAGGGTTAAATAAGAGCTTATGGGGGTCTGTATTGACCCCCATGAGTTATAGGGTTAATTAAGGGCTTATGGGGGTCTGTATTGACACCCATGAGTGACAGGGTTAATTAATGGCTTTTGAGGTTCTGTATTGACCCCCATGAGTTATAGGGTTAATTAAGGGTTTATGGGGATCTGTATTGACCCCCATGAGTTCTAGATTTAATTAAGGCTTATGGGGGTCTCTATTGACCCCCATGAGTGACAGGGTTAATTAAGGGCTTTTGGGGGTCTGTATTAACTCCTATGAGTGACAGGTTTAATTAAAGGCTTATGGGGATCTGTATTAACCCCCATGAGTGACAGTGTTAATTAAGGGGTTTTGGGGGTCTGTATTGACCCCCATGAGTGACAGGGTTAATTAAGGCTTAGGGCGGTGTGTATTGACGCCCATAAGTTATAGGGTTAATTAAAGCATAATATGCAATCTTTATTGAACCCCATTAATTATAGGATTAATTAAGGGCTTTTGGAGGTCTGTAATGACCCCAATGAGTTATATGGTTAAATAAGGTATATGAGGTCCTGTATTGAACCCCATGAGTTATAAGGTTAATTAAGGGCTTATGGGGGGTCTTTATTGACCCCCATGAGTGATAGTGTTAATAAAGGGCTTATGGGGGTCTGTATTGATCCCGATAAGTGACAGGGTTAATTAAGGCTTATGGGGTTCTGTATTGAACCCATTGAGTGATAGTGTTAATAAAGGGCTTATGGGGGTCTGTATTGACCCCCATGAGTGACAGGGTTAATTAAGGCTTATGGGGGTCTGCTTTGACCCCCATGAGTTATAGTGTTAATTAAGGGCTTATGGGGCTCTGTATTGACCCCCATGTGTTATAGGGTTAATTAAGGCTTATGGGGTTCTGTATTTACGACTATGAGTTAAAGGGTTAATTAAGGGCTGATGGGGGTCTGTATTGACCCCAATGAGTTATAGGGTTAATAAAGGGCTTATTGGGGTCTGTATTGACCTCATGAGTGACAAGATTAATTAATGTCGTATGGGGGTCTGTATTGACCCCCATGTGTGACAGGATTAAATAAGGGCTTATGGGGGTCTGTATTGACCCCCATGAGTTATAGGGTTAATTAAGGCTTATAGGGGTCTGTATTGACTCCCATGAGTGACAGGTTTAATTAAAGGCTTATGGAGGTCTGTATTGACCCCCATGAGTGACAGGGTTAATTAAGGGCTTATGGGGGTCTGTATTGACCCCCATGAGTTATAGGGTTAAATAAGGGCTTATGGGGATCTGTATTGACCCCCACGAGTTCTAGATTTAATTAAGGCTTATGGGGGTCTCTATTGACCCCCATGAGTGACAGGGTTAATTAAGGGCTTTTGGGGTCTGTATTGACCCCCATGAGTGACAGCGTTAATTAAGGCTTTTCGGGGTCTGTATTGACCCCCATGAGTTATAGGGTTAATTACGGGCTGATGGGGGTCTGTAATGACCCCAATGAGTTATAGTGTTAAATAAGGTATATGAGGGTCTGTATTGACCACCATGAGTTATAAGGTTAATTAAGGCTTATGGGAGTCTGTATTGACCCCCATGAGTTATAGGGTTAATTAAGGGCTTATGGGGGTCTGTATTGACCCCCATGAGTTATAGGGTTAAATAAGGGCTTATGAGGATCTGTATTGACCCCCATGAGTTCTAGATTTAATTAAGGCTTATGGGGGTCTCTATTGACCCCCATGAGTGAAAGGGTTAATTAAGGGCTTTTGGGGGTCTGTATTGACCCCCATGAGTGACAGGGTTAATTAAGGCTTATGGGGATCTGTATTGATGCCCATGGGTTAAAGGGTTAATTAAGGCATAATATGGGAGTCTGTATTGAACCCCATGAGTGACAGGTTAATTAAAGACTTATGGGGATCTGTATTGAACCCCATGATTGATACTGTTAATAAAGGCCTTATGGGGGTCTGCTTTGACCCCCATGAGTTATAGAGTTAATTAAGGGCTTATGGGGCTCTGTATTGACCCCCATGAGTTATAAGGTTAATTAAGGGTTCTGGGGGTCTGTATTGACCCCCATGAGTTATAGGGTTAATTAAGGGCTTATGGGGGTCTGTATTGACCCCCATGAATTATAGGGTTCATTAAGGTCTTATGGGGGTCAGTATTGACCCCCATGAGTGACAGGGTTAATTAAGGCTTATGGGGGTCTGTATTGGCCCCCATGAGTGACAGTGTTATAAAGGGCTTATGGGAATCTGTATTGACCCCCATGAGTTATAGGATTAATTAATGGCTTATGGGGGTCTGTATTGACCCCCATCTGTTACAGGGTTAATTAAGGGCTTTTGGGGGTCTGTATTGACCCCCATGAGTGACAGGGTTAAAAAAGGGCTTATGGGGGTCTGTATTGACTCCCATGAGTTATAGGGTTAATTAAGGGCTTATGGGGGTCTGTATTGACCCCCATGTGTTACAGGGTTAATTAAGGGCTTATGGGGGTCTGTATTGACCCCCATGAGTGACAGGGTTAAATAAGGGCTTATGGGGGTCTGTATTGACTCCCATGAGTTATAGGGTTAATTAAGGCTTATGGGCGTCTGTATTGACACCCATGAGTGACAGGGTTAATTAAGGGCCTTTGAGGGTTTGTATTAACCCCCATGAGTAACAGGGTTAATTAAGGCTTTTGGGGGTCTGTATTGACCCCCATGAGTTATAGGGTTAATTAAGGCCTTATGGGGGTCGGTAATGACCCCAATGAGTTATAGGGTTAAATAAGGTATATGAGTGTCTGTATTGACCCCCATGAGTTATAGGGTTAATTAAGGCTTATGGGAGTCTGTATTGACCCCTATGAGTTATAGGGTTAATTAAGGGCTAATGGGGGTCTGTATTGACCCCCATGAGTTATAGTGTTAATTAAGGGCTTATGGGGGTCTGTTTTGACCCCCATGAGTGACAGGGTTAATAAAGGGCTTATGGGGTCTGTATTAAATGCCACGAGTGACAGAGTTAATTAAGGCATAATATGGGAGTCTGTATTGACCCCCATGATTTATAGGGTTAATTAAGGGCTTATAGGGGTCTGTATTGACCTGTATGAGTGACAGAGTTAATTAAGAGCTTATGGGGGTCTGTATTGACCCCCATGAGTTATAGGGTTAAATAAGGGCTTATGGGGGTCTGTATTGACCCCCATGAGTTATAAGGTTCATTAAGGGCTTATGGAGGTCTGTACTGACCCCCATGAATTATAGGGTTCATTAAGGGCTTATGGGGGTCAGTATTGCCCCCATGAGTGAGAGTGTTATAAAGGGCTTATAAGAATCTGTATAGACCCCCATGAGTTATAGGGTTAATTAAGGGCTAATGGGGGTCTGTTTTGACCCCTATGAGTTATAGGGTTAAAATAGGGCTTATGGGGGTCTGTATTAACCCCCATGAGTTCTAGGGTTAATTAAGGCTTAAGGGGGTCTGTATTGACCCCCATGAGTGACTAGGTAAATGAAGGGCTTATGGGGGTCTGTATTGACCCCCATGAGTGACAAGGTTAATTAAAGGCTTATGGGGGTCTGTATTGACCCCCATCAGTGACAGGGTTAATTAAAGCTTATGGGGGTCTGTATTGACCCCCATGAGTTATAGGGTTAATTATGGGCTTATAGGGGTCTGTATTGACACCCATGAGTGACAGGGTTAATTAAGGGCTTATGGGTGTCTGTATTGACTCCCGTCAGTGACAGGGTTAGTGAAAGGCTTTTAGGGGTCTGTATTGACCCACATGAGTGACAGTGTTAATTAAGGGCTTATGGGGGTCTGTTTTGACCCCCATGAGTAACAGGGTTAATTAAGGCTTATGAGGGGGTGTATTGACCCACTTGAGTTATAGGGTTAATTAAGGGCTTATGGGGCTCTGTGTTGACCCCCATGAGATATAGGGTTAATTAAGGGCTAATGGGGATCAGTATTGACCCCCATTAGTTATAGGGTTCATTAAGGGCTTATGGAGGTCTGTATTGACCTCCATGAGTGACTGGGTTAATTAAGGGCTAATGGGGGTCCGTATTGACCCCCATGAGTTATAGGGTTAAAGAAGGGCTTATGGGGGTCATTATTGACCCCCATGAGTGACAGGGTTAATTAAGGCTTATGGGGGTCTGTATTGGCCCCCATGAGTGAGAGTGTTATAAAGGGCTTATAAGAATCTGTATTGACCCCCATGAGTTATAGGGTTAATTAAGGGATTATGGGGGTCTATATTACCCCCATGAGTAACAGGGTTAATTAAGGCTTATGAGGGGGTGTATTTACCCACTTGAGTTATAGGGTTGATTAAGGGCTTATGGGGCTCTGTATTGACCCCCATGAGATATAGGGTAATTAAGGGCTTTTGGGGGTCTGTATTGACCCCCATGAGTTATGGGGTTAATTTTAGTTGCCTTTGGTTCATATTTTTCAGCGTGAGTCCTTTCATGACCTTTACTGTCCTTTAAGGACCCGCAAGGCGGGAAATTAAAAATTTAAATGGGGTTTAAAGAGACCCCTGCAGCATGGAAATGTGTTTAGGGACCAGGGGGGAGAATAACACGGTTGTCTCGGGGTGCCCTTGCTAGCATTTTGTTGTGCCTGTAGGGATTCTTCCGATGTGCGAGATTCACCTCATAGATTTAAGGTCCACAATAAAGTAACTTCTGGTCAACAATTACAAGTGTGAGAGCTGTAAGTCGTTAGTTCAGGGATACTATTTTAAAAGACATATATGCTATTTTTAAAACATGAATTTTTGTACTCTACCTGTGGTCATTGAGGATACTCCTAACCAATCAATGTGAGGAGCTAACAGTTTGGAGTTCCAGAGCTTGCCAATCCTGCTGGTTCCATATTGTGACAATGGCTATATAAAGAAGCTCAATAAAAGCTACTTTTTTTGAAAGGGAAGAGAGCAACATTTACAAATATGGTATATTTTGAAAGCATTTTGAATTTGACATCACACCCTTTATGACATCACAGAACAACATTCCAGTACTACTGGTCCCTACAAGTGTTGGTTGGAGTGGTAGTGGAGCTATAGTGTTCAAACATGCCGGGGCAGATACCATTGTGTCAGCGGAAAGAGTTTATGGCAACTCACAGATCCAAGAAATTGAAACCATGCCAGCAGGTGACTCTTCCAGACCTCACCATTTCGTGCAATGAGGACAGCTGTATACCTGAACGACTTTATAAGGAAATTAACATACAAGACCGCACCATTATCTGGTATGTGGAGTGCTGTATGGGAAGACTAGAAGATCATTATAATCTCCGGTGGCCCTCGGCTGTGAGAAAGATATTTGAGGACATAAACACAACAAAGCCAGATGAACAATCCAGAAGCAAAACCCCAAAGAGAGAATGTGAGGAGCCATCCTCAAGTTACTATACTCCGCCAATAAAGAAAAAGAAAAACTTGTAAAGAGACTATATTATATACTTAATTCATTTGATCTATATTTGTTCATATATATTTTTTTGTAATTAAAACTTCTGTTTCTTACTTATGCTGATATTCTTTGTTGGAATTCTCCATGGAAGCATCCATTTTAAATGCTTGGCTTGTACACATAAATAGTCTCCACAGCATTCCTGCTGCAGCTTCTAGTCACAACCTTTTACTAGTGCTGTCATGGTATTATTATACAGCATTGACTACAGTGCATATTTCCACTATCAAGCTGAGCTCTTAGAAGGAAATTAGCATGGAAGGTCCCAATATATTGTCAGTTGGGTACAGTTAAATACTCTCTCTTACAGTTTGTGGCACATTATGACTTTGTAATGTAAATGTCTGCTTCACAAATATGTAAGTGTCCGTGTGTGCCATATACATGTATGTATATGTCTATATTTATATTGAAAAACACGAGAGAAAAAAACCCATCACACACAGCCAGGACATCTGGGACTGAGCTTGCACGCAAATTTAAGTCGAATTTGCCGAGCTTCAGCACTCGAAAATCGCCTAAGCAAGAAAAAAAATGGCGGCCCAAAAACCCCCGAAAACGAGGCTACAAGATTCACTATTACAAAGTACGGTAACACATAGACAATTGCCACCATTTTACAACACTAACTTGCAGCTAATAACATTACCATTCTAAAATGCCGCTTTATGCAACAACCGGTTTGCCCTTGCGCACGCAGAATATTTATTCTGCACACTTGCCACATTGCTGAAACTTTCTCCTCAGGTCAGCACCATCCAAATGTACATTGTACATTAATTGCTGTACATATTAATTGCAAATAGGTAAAGTATATTATTGTATTATTTAATTAATTAATTAATTAATATTAAAAAAATATATATAAAAAATTTAAATAGCAGAGGAGAGGCTCGCAATGAGCGTCGAAGGCGATCTGCGTAGGGCTCACAATGAACGAACGGGTTGCTCAGAGAACCAAAAGTACATGAGGGGCTTGCAATGAGCGCTAAATCTGCTCAGACGACCAAAACTACACCAGGGGAGAGGCTTGCAATGAGCGCAGAACGTACTGAGAGGACCAAAAGCCTTACGTTGTGTGGCAAACAGCATAACCGTCATTTTTTGACGTGCAATTCGCTAGTATACAGATAAAAGCAACTAAATGGGGCATTACAAAGATCCAATAACAGCAATAACTCTTGTATTTACTGTAAATGTATTCAGACCTATTGAACTACTTCTACAACTAGAATTTCCACAAGGTAAAAGGGACATGGCCAAAAAATCAACGAAACAAGTGGGAAACTATTTTGCCAGATGAAAGCTAACGTTAGAGGCTTGAAAAGTAGCACCAACTAATCCAGATGGCTATCTATATTGCTCTAAAGCTGTTTTTTCCACCCTAAGGCTCCAACAATCTTTCTATTCCCTCTGTCATTTTCCTCTATCTTTCACCTTCTTTAGCCATTTCACTATAATACTGAGGGTCTATACCCTGTTATTGAGCATGCAGCAATGTATAATGATAATGAGTATTTATACAGACAATCTCATTTTACTGTTTAAAATATACTAGGAGTGCGGCCTCTGCCTCCTGTTAAGGAAGTGCAAGTGGTGTGTTGTACCAGGCCACCCGAGACGTGATATCTCCAACCCTGGTGTGACCCTCCTGATGTTTTAGATTTCCAGCAGGTTGTAATGATTTACTGTTTTTACCCATGAAAGTGTTAATTAAATGGATGTAAGGTGACATTATTAAGATTATTACTAGATTCCCACAGATCTATATTGTTTGGTCCAAGTTTGTAAAGCGCCACCAAATGCAGGTGGTATTTAATATGGATAAAATTGCAAACTGCAGAAAAAAAATAAATTGGACAATAGCATCCTTTATTAAAAAGAGGGCGATGTCTCTGCTGCACTTCATTTTTAGTCAGCAGACTTTGACCGCACTTTCCTCTGGGATGGTGTGCACAATTTTTAAAATTGGTATTAAATTCAAACCTTTATGAATAATAATATTTAAATTCCTAAATAAATGTAATAAAAAAAAGAGAAGCAAAAATGTTAGTGCAACTTTTATATTCCCTGCCTCGCAGGTCCTTAAATGACCGTAAAGGTCCTGAAAGGACTCACGCTAAAAAATATTAACCCCAGGCAACTAAAATTAATCCCATAACTAATGGGGGTCAATTCAGACACCCATAAGCCCTTAATTAACCCCATAACTCATGGGGGTCAATACAGACCCCCATAAACCCTAATTAAACCTGTCACTCATGGGGGTCAATACAGACCCCCATAAAACCTAATTAACTCTGTCATTCATGGGGGTCAATACAGACCCCCATATGCCCTTAATTAACCCTGTCACTCATGGGAGTCAATATAGACCCCCATAAGCCTTAATTAACCCTATAACTCATGGGGGTCAATACAGACCCCAAAAGCATTTAATTAACCCCGTCACTCATGAGAGTCAATACAGACGCCCATAAACTCCTAATTAACCCTGTCACTCATGTGGGTCAATACATACAACCATAAGCCCTTAATTAACCCTGTCACTCATGGGGGTCAATACAGACCCCCATGATCCCTTAATTAACCCCATAACTCATGGGGGTCAATACAGATCCCATAAGCCTTAATTAACCCTATAACTCATGGGGGTCAATACAGACCCCCATAAGCACTTCATTAGCCCTGTCACTCATGAGGGTCAATACAGACCTCCATAACCATTAATTATTCACATAACTCATAGGGGTAAATACAGACTCCCATAAGCCCTTAATTAACCCCATAACTCATGGGGGTTAATACAGACCCCCATAAGCCTTAATTAACCCTATAACTCATGGGGGTCAATACAGACCCCCATAAGCACTTCATTAACCCTGTCACTCATGAGGGTCAATACAGACCCCTAATTAACCCTGCCTCTCATGGGGGTCAATACAGACCCCCATAAGCATTAATTAATCACATAACTCATAGGGGTCAATACAGACTCCCATAAACCCTTAATTAACCCTGTCACTCATGGGGGTCAATACAGACCCCCATAAGCAATTAATTAACCCTGTCACTCATGAGGGTCAATACAGACCCCCATAAACCCCTAATTAACCCTGTCACTCATGGGGGTCAATTCAGACCCCCATAAGCCTTAAAAAAACCCTGTCACTCATGGCGGTCAATACAGACCCCCATAAGCCTTAATTAACCCCATAACTCATGGGGGTCAATACAGACCCTTAGCTAGTTCAGGGATACTATTTTAAAATACAATTACGCTATTTTTAAAACATGAATCTCTGTACTCTACCTGTGGTCATTGAGGATACTCCTAACCAATCAATGTGAGGAGCTAACAGTTGGGAGTTCCAGAGCTTGCCAATCCAGCTGGTTCCATATTGTGACAATGGCTATATAAAGAAGCTCAATAAAAACTACTTTTTTTGAAAGGGAAGAGAGCAACATTTACAAATATGGTATATTTTGAAAGCATTTTGAATTTGACATCACACCCATTATGACATCACAGAATGTTACTTAGCTATGGTCTGGCATCAACATTCCAGTACTACTGATCCCTACAAGTGTTCAGACATTGGTTGGAGTGGTAGTGGAGCTATAGTGTTCAAACATGCCGGGGCAGATACCATTGTGTCAGCGGAAAGAGTTTATGGCAACTAACAGATCCAAGAAATTGAAGCCATGCCAGCAGGTGACTGTTCCAGACCTCACAATTACGTGCAATGAGGACAGCTGTATACCTGCAAGACTTTATAAGGAAATTAACATACAAGACCACACCATTATCTGGTATGTGGAGTGCTGTATGGGAAGACTAGAAGATCATTATAATCTCCGTTGGCCCTCGGCTGTGAGAAACACATTTGAGGAAATAAACACAACAAAGCCAGATGAACAAACCAGAAGCAAAACCCCAAAGAGAGAATGTGAGGAGCCATCCACAAGTTACTATACTCCGCTAATTAAGAAAAAGAAAAACTTGTAAAGTGACTATATTATTTTCCTAATTCATTTGATCTATATTTGTTAATATATATATATTTTTGTAATTAAAACTTCTGTTTCTTACTTATGCTGATATTCTTTGTTGGAATTCTCCATGGAAGCATCCATTTTAAATGCTTGGCTTGTACACATAAATAGTCTCCAGAACATTCCTGCTGCGGCTTCTAGTCACCACCTTTTACTAGTGCTGTCATGTTATTACTATACAGCATTGACTACAGTGCATATTTCCACTATCAAGGTGAGATCTTAGAAGGAAATTAGCATGGAAGGTCCCAATAGATTGTCAGTTGGGTACACTTAAATACTCTCCCTTACAGGTTGTGCCTCATAATGACTTTGTAATGTAAATGTCTGCTTCACAAATATGTATGTGTCCGTGTGTGCCATATACATGTATGTATATGTCTATATTTATATCGAAAAACACGAGAAAAAAAAAAACATCACACACAGCCAGGACATCTGGGACTGAGCTTGCACACAAATTTAAGTCGAATTTGCCGAGCTTCAGCACTCAAAAATTGCCTAAGCAAGAAAAAAATGGCGGCCCAAAAAAACCCGAAAACGAGGCTACAAAATTCACTATTACAAAGTACGGTAACACATAGACAATCGCCACCATTTTACAACACTAACTTGCAGCTAATTACATTACCATTCTAAAATGCCGCTTTACGCAACTAAACAAATGGTTTGCCCTTGCGCACGTAGAATATTTTTTCTGCACACTTGCCACATTGCTGACACTTTCTCCTCAGGTCAGCACCGTCCAAATGTACATTGTACATTGATTGCTGTACATATTAATTGCAAATAGGTAAAGTATAATAATGTATTATTTAATTAATTAATTAATGAATATAAAAAAAATATATATAAAAAATTGAAATAGCAGAGGAGAGGCTCGCAATGAGCGTCGAAGGCGATCTGCGTAGGGCTCATAATAAACAAACGGGGTGCTCAGAGAACCAAAAGTACATGAGGGGCTTGCAATGAGCGCTAAAATACTCTCATTTACAGGTTGTGCCTCATAATGACTTTGTAATGTAAATGTCTGCTTCACAAATATGTATGTGTCCGTGTGTGCCATATACATGTATGTATATGTCTATATTTATATTCAAAAACACGAGAAATAAAAAACATCACACACAGCCAGGACATCTGGGACTGAGCTTGCACGCAAATTTAAGTCGAATTTGCAGAGCTTCAGCACTCAAAAATTGCCTAAGCAAGAAAAAAATGGCGGCCCAAAAAAACCCGAAAACGAGGCTACAATATTCACTATTACAAAGTACGGTAACACATAGACAATCGCCACCATTTTACAACACTAACTTGCAGCTAATTACATTACCACTCTAAAATGCCGCTTTACGCAACTAAACAAATGGTTTGCCCTTGCGCACGTAGAATATTTTTTCTGCACACTTGCCACATTGCTGACACTTTCTCCTCAGGTCAGCACCGTCCAAATGTACATTGTACATTGATTGCTGTACATATTAATTGCAAATAGGTAAAGTATATTAATGTATTATTTAATTAATTAATTAATATTAAAAAAATATATATAAAAAATTGAAATAGCAGAGGAGAGGCTCGCAATGAGCGTCGAAGGCGATCTGCGTAGGGCTCACAATGAACGAACGGGGTGCTCAGAGAACCAAAAGTACATGAGGGGCTTGCAATGAGCGCTAAAGCTGCTCAGACGACCAAAACTACACCAGGGGAGAGGCTTGCAATGAGCGCCGAAGGTACTGGGAGGACCAAAAGCCTTACGTTGTGTGGCAAACAGCATAACGGTCAGATACAAGCAACTAAATGGGCATTACAAAGATCCAATAACAGCAATAACTCTTGTATTTACTGTACATGTATTCAGACATATTGAACTACTTTTACAACTAGAATTTCCACAAGGTAAAAGTGACATGGCCAAAAAATCAACGAAACAAGTGGGAAACTATTTTGCCAGATGAAAGCTAACGTTAGAGGCTTGAAAAGGAGCACCAACTAATCCCGATGGCTATCTATATTGCTCTAAAGCTGTTTTTTCCACCCTAAGGTTTCAACAATCTTTCTATTCCTTCTGTCATTTTCCTCTATCTTTCAACTTCTTTAGCCATTTCACTATGATACTGTGTGTCTATACACTGTTATTGAGCATGCAGAAATGTATAATGATAATGAGTATTTATACAGACAAGCTCATTTTACTGTTTAAAATATACTAGGAGTGCGGCCTCTGCCTCCTGTTAAGGAAGTGCAAGTGGTGTGTTGTACCAGGCCACCCGAGACGTGATATCTCCAACCCTGGTGTGACGCTCCTGATGTTTTAGATTTCCAGCAGGTTGTAATGATTTACTGTTTTTACCCATGAAAATGTTAATTAAATGGATGCAAGGTGACATTATTAAGATCATTACTAGATTCCCACAGATCTATATTGTTTGGTCCAAGTTTGTAAAGCGCCACCAAATGCAGGTGGTATTTAATATGGATAAAATTGCAAACTGCAGAAAAAAGATAAATTGGACAATAGCATCCTTTATTAAAAAGAGGGCGATGTCTCTGCTGCACTTCATTTTTAGTCAGCAGACTTTGACCGCACTTTCCTCTGGGATGGTGTGCACAATTTTTAAAATTGGCATTAAATTCAAACCTTTATGAATAATAATATTTAAATTCCTAAATAAATGTAATAAAAAAAAGAGAAGCAAAAATGTTAGTGCAACTTTTAAATTCCCCGCCTTTCAGGTCCTTAAATGACCGTAAAGGTCCTGAAAGGACTCACGCTAAAAATTATTAACCCCAGGCAACTAAAATGAACCCCATAACTAATGGGGGTCAATACAGACCCCCATAAGCCCTTAATTAACCCCATAACTCATGGGGGTCAATACAGACCCCCATAAACCCTAATTAACCCTGTCACTCATGGGGGTCAATACAGACCCAAATAAAACCTAATTAACTCTGTCATTCATGGGGGTCAATACAGACCCCCATATGCCCTTAATTAACCCTGTCACTCATGGGAGTCAATATAGACCCCCATAAGCCTTAATTAACCCTATAACTCATGGGGGTCAATATAGACCCCCATAAGCCCTTAATAAACCCTGTCACTCATGGGGGTCAATACATACCCCCATAAGCCCTTAATTAACCCTGTCACTCATGGGGGTCAATACATACCCCCATAAGCCCTTAATTAACCCTGTCACTCATGGGGGTCAATACAGACCCCCATGATCCCTTAATTAACCCCATAACTCATGGGGGTCAATACAGACCCCCATAAGCCTTAATTAACCCTATAACTCATGGGGGTCAATACAGACCCCCATAAGCACTTCATTAGCCCTGTCACTCATGAGGGTCAATACAGACCTCCATAACCATTAATTATTCCCATAACTCATAGGGGTAAATACAGACTCCCATAAGCCCTTAATTAACCCCATAACTCATGGGGGTCAATACAGACCCCCATAAGCCTTAATTAACCCAATAACTCATGGGGGTCAATACAGACCCCCATAAGCACTTCATTAACCCTGTCACTCATGAGGGTCAATACAGACCCCTAATTAACCCTGCCACTCATGGGGGTCAATACAGACCCCCATAAGCATTAATTAATCACATAACTCATAGGGGTCAATACAGACTCCCATAAACCCTTAATTAACCCTGTCACTCATGGGGGTCAATACAGACCCCCATAAGCAATTAATTAACCCCGTCACTCATGAGGGTCAATACAGACCCCCATAAACCCCTAATTAACCCTGTCACTCATGGGGGTCAATACAGACCCCCATTAGCCCTTAATTAACCCCATAACTCATGGGGGTCAATAAAGACCCCCATAAACCCCTAATTAACCCCGTTACTCATGAGGGTCAATACAGACCCCCATAAACCCCTAATTAACCCTGTCAGTCATGGGGTCAGTTCAGACCCCCATAAGCCTTAATTAACCCCATAACTCATGGGGGTCAATACAGACCCTTAGCTAGTTCAGGGATACTATTTGAAAAGACATTTACGCTATTTTTAAAACATTAATCTCTGTACTCTACCTGTGGTCATTGAGGATACTCCTAACCAATCAATGTGAGGAGCTAACAGTTGGGAGTTCCAGGGCTTGCCAATCCAACTGGTCCCATATTGTGACAATGGCTATATAAAGAAGCTCAATAAAAACTACTTTTTTTGAAAGGGAAGAGAGCAACATTTACAAATATGGGGCCCTATTAAATTCGAGCTGCGGATGAAATCGTATCTCGCAACGGCAGTTTTACTGCTGTTTGCGAGTACCGAATCTCTCGCAGCCTGCTTTGCGATATGACTGCGAGAAAATGGCTGAGAATAGGCTCCGAGAGTCGGGGACGTCTGCCAGTGCAGACCTCCATTAGTTTTTTTTTTTTTTTTTTTTTAAAGCGCGGATGGTTCCGCGGCCCACCCGGGGCTGATGGAGAGAAGGCCGGGGACATCGCGGGGAGGTAAGTTAACTGTATATTTAGATGTTTATATGTGTATTTTATTTATTGTTGATATATTGTATTAATGTATTGTGTTTTTTTTTTAACAGGGCCGCGCCGGAAGATCTAAACAGTGACGGGACATGCTGTAAAGGTGAGTATATTATTTAGAATGTATAGAATGTTTATTTATTGGATGTTAATGTTTTGTACTAATTTTTTTTTTGTTTGACCCATAGGTTAGTGATCTGAAGCAACATCTTAAAGGTAAGTGGCCTTAATTTATTGATTTTAGCTTAGAATTAGGGTCTGTGTAGTTAGGACTCTAATTATTTTATTTTATTTTAGAATAAGGGTCTGTGTATGTAGTTAGGAATGTAATTATTTTATTTTATTTTAGAAATAGGGTCTGTGTATGTAGTTAGGATTTTTTCTGATATTAGATAGATAGGGGGATGTATTTGATATAGTTAGGATTTATTTTAAATTAAATAGATTGTATGTTAGATAGATAGGGGGTATTTGATTTGGACTATATGTAATATATTATATGTAATATATTATATTTAATATATTATATTTAATATATTATATGTAATGTCATGTATTGTATGTAATGTATGTAATGTATTATATTTAATATATTATATTTAATTTATTATATGTAATGTCATGTATTGTATGTAATGTATTATATTTAATATATTATATTTAATATATTATATGTAATGTCATGTATTGTATCTAATGTATGTAATGTATTATATGTATATATTGTATTGTGTTTATCTGTCTTTCCTTTTCAGGTGTGTAATTTTTTTATTTTCTGTAGTGGGGGGTGGGGTTGTAATTTTTTTTTTTTTTGCTGTACTGTAGGTTTTTTTTTTTGCTGTACTGTAGTTTTTTTTTTGCTGTACTGTAGGTTTTTTTGTTTTCTGTACTGTAGGTTTTCTTTTTTTTGTAATTAGAGTGTTGGGGAGGTTTATTAGGGGGTAGGTAGTGTAAGTAGGTAGTGTAAGTGTTAATAGATTAGTGTAGAGGGGGGTTAGTTTAGATTAAATGGTTTATTGGGGGTTATAGTGTAGTGTTTGTAGTTAGTGTCATGATGGTCCTTGAGGACCATCAAGGCACTTATGTGGTTAATGTTGGGTTGTAACAGGCCCATAATGGTAATAATATACCCTTATGGGACTGATGGGGTTAAATAGAGCCTTATGGTGGTCTGTATTGACCACCATGAGTTAATGGGTTAATTTAGGCCTTATGGTGGTCTGTATTGACCACCATGAGTTAATGGGTTAATTTAGGCCTTATGGTGGTCTGTATTGACCACCATGAGTTAATGGGTTAATTTAGGCCTAATGGTGGTCTGTATTGACCATCATGAGTTAATGGGTTAATTTAGGCCTTATGGTGGTCTGTATTGACCATCATGAGTTAATGGGTTAATTTAGGCCTTATGGTGGTCTGTATTGACCATCATGAGTTAATGGGTTAATTTAGGCCTTATGGTGGTCTGTATTGACCACCATGAATTAATGGGTTAATTTAGGCCTTATGGTGGTCTGTATTGACCATCATGAGTTAATGGGTTAATTTAGGCCTTATGGTGGTCTGTATTGACCATCATGAGTTAATGGGTTAATTTAGGCCTTATGGTGGTCTGTATTGACCACCATGAGTTAATGGGGTAATTATAGTTGCCTGGGGCTAATATTTTTAGTGCGAGTCCTTTCAGGACGCGCAAGGCGGGAAATTTAAAATTGAATTGCAGCAGGGTCACGATCGTTGCCGATGGGGGCCCCCGCTGCAGGGGGTTTATGTGGGGACACTTCGGGGGTCCCGATGGGGACCCCCAGCATAGAGGGGGGTTAATTTTAAGTGCCGCGGCCGGGATTGGGTAATAGTGTGCCGCGGCCCCTTTAAGGAGCCGCGGAGGGGAATTTAAAAGTTTTAAATGCAGCGGGGGGCCTGATCTATGCAGATCGGGGACCCCCCCTGCAATGGGTTTATGTGGGGACTATTCGGGGGTCCCGATGGGGACCCCCAGCATAGAGGGGGGTTAATTTTAAGTGCCGCGGCCGGGATTGGGTAATAGTGTGCCGCGGCCCCTTTAAGGAGCAGCGGCGGGGAATTTAAAAGTTTTAAATGCAATGGGTTCATGTGGGGACACTTCGGGGGTCCCGATGGGGACCCCCAGCATAGAGGGGGGTTCATTTTAAGTGCCGCGGCCGGGATTGGGTAATAGGGGGGTTAATTTTAAGTGCCGCGGCCGGGATTGGGTAATAGTGTGCCGCGGCCCCTTTAAGGAGCCGCGGCGGGGAATTTAAAAGTTTTAAATGCAATGGGTTCATGTGGGGACACTTCGGGGGTCCCGATGGGGACCCCCAGCATAGAGGGGGGTTCATTTTAAGTGCCGCGGCCGGGATTGGGTAATAGTGTGCCGCGGCCCCTTTAAGGAGCCGCTGCGGGGAATTTAAAATTGGAAATGCAGCGGGGGCCTGATCGTTGCCGATCGGGGACCCCCGCTGCAAGGGGTTAATGTGTGGGGGCTGCGGGGGTTCCTATGGACCCCTGCAGCAAGGTGTTCATGTTAGGACACTTCGGGGGTCCCGACGGGGACCCCCGCATTGAGGGGAGGTTAATTTTAGGTGCCGGTGCGGGGTTTGGAGTACCCCCCACGGCAGGGCTTATGTGGGGGACTGCCGCGGAGGTCCTTTTTAGGACCCCCGCAGCACTTGATGAGGAGTGGGAGCCTGCGATATCATCTCGCAGGCTGTCACTCATCATGTACATTTACGCAGTGTTGATACGTACGGCCCTGCTGCGTAGCTCATACGTTGCTCGCAGCAGGGCTAATTTAATAGCATTGTAAGTTGGAGAAACTTTGCAGTACGTAGGGCTTAAGTAGAAGCCTCTTATTTATGAGGCTGGAATTTAATGAGGCCCATGGTATATTTTGAAAGCATTTTGAATTTGACATCACACCCATTATGACATCACAGAATGTTACTTAGCTATGGTCTGGCATCAACATTCCAGTACTTCTGATCCCTACAAGTGTTCAGACATAGGTTGGAGTGGTAGTGGAGCTATAGTGTTCAAACATGCCGGGGCAGATACCATTGTGTCAGCGGAAAGAATTTATGGCAACTCACAGATCCAAGAAATTGAAGCCATGCCAGCAGGTGACTGTTCCAGACCTCACCATTACGCGCAATGAGGACAGCTGTATACCTGCAAGACTTTATAAGGAAATTAACATACAAGACCACACCATTATCTGGTATGTGGAGTGCTGTATGGGAAGACTAGAAGATCATTATAATCTCCGTTGGCCCTCGGCTGTGAGAAAGACATTTGAGGAAATAAACACAACAAAGCCAGATGAACAAACCAGAAGCAAAACCCCAAAGAGAGAATGTGAGGAGCCATCCACAAGTTACTATACTCCGCTAATTAAGAAAAAGAAAAACTTGTAAAGAGACTATATTATATACTTAATTCATTTGATCTATATTTGTTAATATATATATTTTTGTAATTAAAACTTCTGTTTCTTACTTATGCTGATATTCTTTGTTGGAATTCTCCATGGAAGCATCCATTTTAAATGCTTGGCTTGTACACATAAATAGTCTCCACAGCATTCCTGCTGCAGCTTCTGGTCACCACCTTTTACTAGTGCTGTCATGGTATAACTATACAGCATTGACTACAGTGCATATTTCCACTATCAAGGTGAGATCGTAGAAGGAAATTAGCATGGCAGGTCCCAATATATTGTCAGTTGGGTACACTCAAACACTCTCTCTTACAGTTTGTGCCACATTATGACTTTGTAATGTAAATGTCTGCTTCACAAATATGTATGTGTCCGTGTGTGCCGTATACATGTATGTATATGTCTATATTTATATCGAAAAATACGAAGAACAAAAAACATCACACACAGCCAGGATATCTGGGACTGAGCTTGCACACAAATTTAAGTCGAATTTGCCGAGCTTCAGCACTCGAAAATCGCCTAAGCAAGAAAAAAAATGGCGGCCTCAAAAAACCCGAAAACAAGGCTACAAAATTCACTATTACAAAGTACGGTAACACATAGACAATCGCCACCATTTTACAACACTAACTTGCAGCTAATAACATTACAATTCTAAAATGCCGCTTTACGCAGCGAAACAAACGGTTTGCCCTTGCGCACGCAGAATATTTATTCTGCACACTTGCCACATTGCTGACACTTTCTCCTCAGGTCAGCACCGTCCAAATGTACATTGTACATTGATTGCTGTACATATTAATTGCAAATAGGTAAAGTATATTAATGTATTATTTAATTAATTAATTAATTAATTAATTAATATTAAAAAAATATATATAAAAAATTGAAATAGCAGAGGAGAGGCTCTCAATGAGCGTCGAAGGCGATCTGCGTAGGGCTCACAATGAACGAACGGGGTGCTCAGAGAACCAAAAGTACATGGTGGTCTTGCAATGAGCGCTAAAGCTGCTTAGACGACCAAAACTACACCAGGGGAGAGGCTTGCAATGAGCGCAGAACGTACTGAGAGGACCAAAAGCCTTACGTTGTGTGGCAAACAGCATTACCGTCATTTTTTGACAGGCAATTCGCTAGTATACAGATAAAAGCAACTAAATGGGGCATTACAAAGATCCAATAACAGCAATAACTCTTGTATTTACTGTACATGTATTCAGACATATTGAACTACTTCTACAACTAGAATTTCCACAAGCTAAAAGTGACATGGCCAATAAATCAACGAAAAAGTGGGAAACTATTTTGCCAGATGAAAGCTAACGTTAGAGGCTTGAAAAGGAGCACCAACTAATCCAGATGGCTACCTCTATTGCTCTAAAGCTATTACTTTCCACCCTAAGGCTCCAACATTCTTTCTATTCCCTCTGTCACTTTCCTCTATATTTCACCTTCTTTAGCCATTTCACTATAATACTGAGGGTCTATACACTGTTATTGAGCATGCAGCAATGTATAATGATGATGAGTAGTGATGTCGCGAACATCAAATTCCATCAAATGTTCGCGAACGGACGAACATCGGCGAACCGCCATAGACTTAAATGGGCAGGCGAATTTTCAAAACCCACAGGGACTCTTTCTGGCCACAATAGTGATGGGAAAGTTGTTTCAATGGGACTAACACCTGGACTGTGGCATGCCGGAGGGGGATCCATGGCAAAACTCCCACGGAAAATTACATAGTTGATGCAGAGTCTGGTTTTAAGCCATAAAAGGCATAAATCACCTAACATTCCTAAATTGTTTGAAATAACATGCTTTAAAACATCAGGTATGATGTTGTATCGATCAGGTAGTGTAAGGGTTACACGCGCTTCACAGTAACAGACCAATCTCCCTGTTAAATGCACCACAAACAACTGCAAACAGTCCCTTTGCACAACCGCAAACTCCCCATTTGCACAAGGTTGGATACCAAGCTAGCCCCTGGGGGCTTCCACTGCCCAGCATGGAAGATTATACACAGGTCAGAGTCTGGGGGCTTCCACTGACCAGCATGGAAGATTATACACAGGTCAGAGTCTGGGGGCTTCCACTGCCCAGCATGGAATATTATACACAGGTCAGAGTCTGGGGGCTTCCACTGCCCAGCATGGAATATTATACACAGGTCAGAGTCTGGGGGCTTCCACTGCACAACATGGAAGATTATACACAGGTCAGAGTCTGGGGACTTCCACTGCCCAGCATGGAATATTATACACAGGTCAGAGTCTGGGGGCTTCCACTTCCCAGCATGGAAGATTATACACAGGTCAGAGTCTGGGGGCTTCCACTGCCCAGCATGGAATGTTATACACAGGTCAGAGTCTGGGGGCTTCCACTGCACAACATGGAAGATTATACACAGGTCAGAGTCTGGGGGCTTCCACTGCCCAGCATGGAATATTATACACAGGTCAGAGTCTGGGGGCTTCCACTGCCCAGCATGGAAGATTATACACAGGTCAGAGTCTGAAGATTATACGCGTTGCCTCTGTCTGCGTTATTATAAGGTGTGTACTGTTAAGTAGTACTATTCCTATTGGTTTAATCCCTGTTACGTCCACTATTAGGGGACGTGTATATGGCATGGATTTTTGGAACAGGGAGATGGAAAAAGATGCTTGGACGGACCTCCTACTTCTAATTTGGGGCACTGCACGTGCAATCTAAGGTGCCACCAGATAGGAGAGGTGTGTTACGTTGTAATACTCATTCCTATCAGTTTAATACCTGTTACGTTACCTATCAGGAGACTTGTATATGGCATGGATTTTTGGAACAGGGAGATGGAAAAAGATGCTCGGTTGGACCTCCTACTTCGAATTTGGGGCACTGCACGTGCAATCTAAGGTGCCACCAGATAGGAGAGGTGTATTAAGTTGTAATACTCATTCCTATCAGTTTAATACCTGTTACGTTACCTATCAGGGGACGTGTATATGGCATGGATTTTTGGAACAGGGAGATGGAAAAAGATGCTTGGTTGGACCTCCTACTTCGAATTTGGGGCACTGCACGTGCAATCTAAGGTGCCACCAGATAGGAGAGGTGTAATAAGTTGTAATACTCATTCCTATCAGTTTAATACCTGTTCCGTGACCTATCTTTCCTCCCAATAGCACATTCTATATGTCCTCAACCGGCCTGTGTGTATTTAGAGAACCCCACTTTAAGGCCCTTAACCTGGGACAAGGTGGCTTGGCTATCAGAATATAAATATGTATTTTTGCACAACTGTTATGCATGACTGTTCAAAAATGCTTTATTTTTCATTACATGCTGTACACCTTCTAAAATAAAATAATTTAAATGCAAAAATTAGGTATTGTTGCATCGACCAGAAAAATTGATATTAGTTTGCCAGGCAGAAAGTGCCCTAAAACATTGCGTCTTGAACCCTATGTGGTGGCGGATAAGTCATGCAAGTCATCCGGCATTCAGGGATAAAATACTGCAGCGTGTGGACCTTTATTAGCTCAAGGCAGCTCATCTATCAGGCCTTTTTTAATAGAATGTATCGCCCACTGTCAGTCCCTTCGGGATCCATCCCTCATTCATCTTAATAAAGGTGAGGTAATCTAGACTTTTTTGACCTAGGCGACTTCTCTTATCAGTGACAAAACCTCCTGCTGCACTGAAGGTCCTTTTTGACAGTTCTATTGCAAATTGGGATAGCTCAGGCAACAGGGCAAGCGTGCACACCCAGTAGTCAAGGGATTCATCGCTTCTCAAAGTGTCGATATCTGTAGTTATGGCGAGGTAGTCTGTTACCTGACGGTCAAGTCATTCTCTGAGGGAGGACCACGAAGGGCTGTGGTGATGCATAGGACTTAAAAAGCTCTGCATGTCCTCCATCAACAACACGTCTGTAAAGCGTCCTCTCCTTGCCGGCGTGGTCGAGGGAGGAGGAGGATTATGTTCACCTCTTCCGCTGATAGATTGCCTTTGTGCTGTGACATCACCTTTAAACGCTGTGTAAACATACTTTTTAATTTTATTTTGGTAGTGCTGCATCCTTTCCGACTTGTGGTAATTCGGTAACATTTCAGGCCATTTCTGCTTATACCGGGGGTCTAGTAGCGTGGACACCCAGTACAGGTCGTTCTCCTTCATCCTTTTTATACGAGGGTCCCTCAACAGGCACAACAGCATGAAAGACCCCATTTGCACAAGGTTGGATGCCGAGCTAGTCATGTCCCATTCCTCGTCCTCAGTGATCTCACTGAAGGTATGTTCTTCCCCCCAGCCACGTACAACACCACTGGTACCAGATAGGTGACAACGAGCACCTTGGGATGCCTGTTGTGGTTGGTCTTCCTCCTCCTCCTCAAAGCCACATTCCTCCTCTGACTCCTCTTCCTCACAATCCTCTTCCAGCGTTGCCGCAGGTCCAGCAAGCGATGCTGATAAGGCTGTTTCTGGCGGTGATGGTGACCACAACTCCTCCTCTTCAAGCTCATCCACGGCCTGATCCAGCACTCTTCGCAGGGCACGCTCCAGGAATAAAACAAATGGTATGATGTTGCTGATGGTGCCCTGGGTGCGACTGACCAGGTTTGTCACCTCCTCAAAAGGACGCATAAGCCTACAGGCATTGCGCATGAGCGTCCAGTAACGTGGCAAAAAAATCCCCAGCTCCGCAGAGGCTGTCCTAGCACCCCGGTCATACAAATACTCGTTAACGGCCTTTTCTTGTTGGAGCAGGCAGTCGAACATTAGGAGTGTTGAATTCCAACGTGTCGGGCTGTCTAAAATCAAGCGCCTTGCTGGCATGTTGTTTCGCCACTGGATATCTGTAAAATGTGCCATGGACGTGTAGGAACGCCTGAAATGGGCACACACCTTCCTGGCCTGCTTCAGGACATCCTGTAAGCCTGGGTGCTTATGCACAAAGCATTGTACAATCAGATTACAAACCACTTTGCTGATCTCCAGTTTGTGCGGAGTCAGCCACTGATCCACCTGTGCGTTCAGGGCGGACAGGAGTGCTGGTCCGGTGTGACTCTCTGCTTTCAGGGAAGTCAACCCCAAGACGGCGTGACACTGCCGTATCCGGGATGTGGAATAGTACCTGTGGAGCTGGGGGGGTGCCGTTGATGTGGAGCAAGACATAGCAGCAGCAGAAGAGGACTCAGCCGAGGAGGTTATGGAAGAGGATGGAGTAGGAGGAGTAGAGGAGGTGGCAGCAGGCCTGCCTGCAAGTCGTGGCGGTGTCACCAACTCCTCTGCAGAGCCACGTATTCCATGCTTGGCAGCCGTCACCAGGTTTGCCCAATGCACAGTGTAGGTGATATACCTGCCCTGACCATGCTTTGCAGACCAGGTATCCGTGGTCAGATGGACCCTTGCCCCAACACAGTGTGCCAGAGATGCCATTACTTCCTTTTGCACAATCAAGTACAGGTTGGGGATTGCCTTTTGTGCAAAGAAATTTCGGCCGGGTACCTTCCACTGCGGTGTCCCAATAGCTAAAAATGTTTTGAACGCCTCAGACTCCCCCAGCTTGTATGGTAAAAGCTGGCGGGCTAAGAGTTCAGACAAGCCAGCTGTCAGTTGCCGGGCAAGGGGGTGACTTTGTGACATTGGCTTCTTACGCTCAAACATGTCCTTCACAGACACCTGACTGTGGGCAGATGAGCAGGGACACGGAGTGGCGGATGGTTGAGAGGGGGCAAGCAGGGCAGCAGTGGTTGACGTGGCTGAAGATGCTGGACCAGGAGAAGGATGGTGGCTTTGACTTTGTGTGCTGCTTGTACTGATGTGTTGATCCCATAGGCGTTTGTGATGTGACATCAGGTGCCTTCGCAAAGAAGTTGTACCTAGGTGGGTGTTGGACTTCCCACGACTCAGTTTCTTTTCGCACAGGTTGCAAATTGCATCACTGTTGTCACAGGCAGACACACAAAAAAATTGCCACATTGCTGAGCTCTGCAATGACGGCATTCTGGTAGTGGCAAAAGCATGCGTTGACTGGAGTGCTGTCTGGCTGACCCCGGATGCCGATGCATGCTGTCTGACTGTGCCACTAGCTACTTTTGACGACCTCCCGCTGCTTCCAACTCGTCTCCTCCTCCTCTCTGTCTCCCCATCTGAACTTTCCTCCTGTCCTTCTTCTCTTATAGCGGGCACCCACGTGACATCCACGGACGCATCGTCATCATCAACCGCTTCACTTGTATCTGACAACTCAACAAAGGAAGCAGCACCAGGTACAACATCATCATCATCATCAGACCGTACGTCCATGTATGTAATGCTGCCTGACTGGGACATACTGTATCCCTGTTATCTACATACTCTGGCACTAATGTTTGTGCATCACTCATTTCTTAAAAAACGGATTTGTAAATAACTCTGCTGACGGATCAAGTGAAGCGGCTGTGGTGCTAGTGTTGGTGGTGGCGGCAGGCGGGCGAGTGGTAACTGGAGAGGTGCCCGAAGCTAAGCTGGAGGAGGATGGTGCGACTAGGTTCCAAGCGGAAGCTGTAGAAGATTGGGTGTCCTGTGTTAGCCAGTCAACCATGTCCTCAGAACTGTTCAAGTTCAGGGTACGTTGCCTCTGAAAACTGGGCATTATTCTAGGGCCAAAGGGAATCACAGCACCACGACCACGACGGCCTTTGTGGGTTGGCCTGCCTCTGCCTGTCATTTTTTTTACAATTAGTGGTACTATGCGTGCCAGCTACTGTGACACCAGATATGAGTGTCACTGTGCACTGGCAAAAGTTGGCAGACTAGATGCAATAGGCCTCACACACACGCCTGTAGGCAGGCTACTGATATTCAATCGATTACAGTAAAAAAAGGGTTGTTTTATTTCACTGCACACTACGGTTGCACTAGATATGAGTGTCACTGCGCACTGGCAAAAGTTGGCAGACTAGATGCAATAGGCCTCACACACACGACTTTAGGCAGGCTACTGATATTCAATCGATTACAGGAAAAAAAAGGTTGTTTTATTTCACTGCACACTACGGTTGCACTAGATATAAGTGTCACTGTGCACTGGCAAAAGTTGGCTGACTAGATGCAATAGGCCTCACACACACACCTTTAGGCAGGCTACTGATATTCACTTGATTACAGTAAAAAAAGGGTTGTTTTATTTCACTTCACACTACAGTTGCACTAGATATGAGTGTCACCGTGCACTGGCAAAAGTTGGCAGACTAGATGCAATAGGCCTCACACACACGCCTTTAGGCAGGCTACTGATATTCAATCGATTACAGTAAAAAAAGGGTTGTTTTATTTCACTACACACTATAGTGGCACTAGATATGAGTGTCACTGCGCACTGGCAAAAGTTGGCAGACTAGATGCAATAGGCCTCACACACACGCCTGTAGGCAGGCTACTGATATTCAATCGATTACAGTAAAAAAAGGGTTGTTTTATTTCACTGCACACTACGGTTGCACTAGATATGAGTGTCACTGCGCACTGGCAAAAGTTGGCAGACTAGATGCAATAGGCCTCACACACACGCCTTTAGGCAGGCTACTGATATTCAATCGATTACAGGAAAAAAAGGTTGTTTTATTTCAATGCACACTACGTTTGCACTAGATATAAGTGTCACTATGCACTGGCAAAAGTTGGCTGACTAGATGCAATAGGCCTCACACACACGCCTTTAGGCAGGCTACTGATATTCAATTGATTACAGTAAAAAAAGGGTTGTTTTATTTCACTGCACACTACGGTTGCACTAGATATGAGTGTCACTGTGCACTGGCAAAAGTTGGCAGAATAGATGCAATAGGCCTCACACACACGCCTTTCGGCAGGCTACTGATATTCAATCGATTACAGTAAAAAAAGGGTTGTTTTATTTCACTGCACACTACGGTTGCACTAGATATGAGTGTCACTGCGCACTGGCAAAAGTTGGCAGACTAGATGCAATAGGCCTCACACACACGCCTGTAGGCAGGCTACTGATATTCAATCGATTACAGTAAAAAAAGGGTTGTTCTATTTCACTGCACACTACGGTTGCACTAGATATGAGTGTCACTGCGCACTTGCAAAAGTTGGCAGACTAGATGCAATAGGCCTCACACACACGCCTTTAGGCAGGCTACTGATATTCAATCGATTACAGTAAAAAAGGTTGTTTTATTTCACTGCACACTACAGTTGCACTAGATATGAGTGTCACTGTGCACTGGCAAAAGTTGGCAGACTAGATGCAATAGGCCTCACACACACGCCTTTAGGCAGGCTACTGATATTCAATTGATTACAGTAAAAAAAGGGTTGTTTTATTTCACTGCACACTACAGTTGCACTAGATATGAGTGTCACTGTGCACTGGCAAAAGTTGGCAGACTAGATGCAATAGGCCTCACACACACGCCTTTAGGCAGGCTACTGATATTCAATCGATTACAGTAAAAAAAGGGTTGTTTTATTTCACTGCACAATACGGTTGCACTAGATATGAGTGTCACTGTGCACTGGCAAAAGTTGGCAGACTAGATGCTATAGGCCTCACACACACGCCTGTAGGCAGGCTACTGATATTCAATCGATTACAGTAAAAAAAGGGTATTTTTATTGCACTGCACACTACGGTTGCACTATATATGAGTGTCACTGTGCACTGGCAAAAGTTGGCAGACTAGATGCAATAGGTCTCACACACACGCCTGTAGGCAGGCTACTGATATTCAATCGATTACAGTAAAAAAAGGGTTGTTTTATTGCACTGCACGGTTGCACTAGATATGAGTGTCACTGTGTAATGGCAAAAGTTGGCAGACTAGATGCAATAGGCCTCACACACACGCCTTTAGGCAGGCTACTGATATTCAATCGATTACAGTAAAAAAAGGGTTGTTTTATTTCACTGCACACTACAGTGGCACTAGGTATGAGTGTCACTGCGCACTGGCAAAAGTTGGCAGACTAGATGCAATAGGCCTCACACACACGCCTTTAGGCAGGCTACTGATATTCAATTGATTACAGTAAAAAAAGGGTTGTTTTATTTCACTGCACACTACGGTTGCACTAGATATGAGTGTCACTGTGCACTGGCAAAAGTTGGCAGACTAGATGCTATAGGCCTCACACACACGCCTGTAGGCAGGCTACTGATATTCAATCGATTACAGAAAAAAAAAGGGTTGTTTTATTTCACTGCACACTACGGTTGCACTAGATATGAGTGTCACTGCGCACTGGCAAAAGTTAACAGACTAGATGCAATAGGTCTCACACACACGCCTGTAGGCAGGCTACTGATATTCAATCGATTACAGTAAAAAAAGGGTTGTTTTATTTCACTGCACACTACGGTTGCACTAGATATGAGTGTCAATGTGCATTGGCAAAAGTTGGCAGACTAGATGCAAAAGGCCTCACACACAAGCCTTTAGGCAGGCTACTGATATTTAATTGATTACAGTAAAAAAAAGGGTTGTTTTATTTCACTGCACACTACGGGTGCACTGGATATGAGTGTCACTGTGCACTGGCAAAAGTTGGCAGACTAGATGCAATAGGCCTCACACACACGCCTGTAGGCAGGCTACTGATATTCAATCGATTACAGTAAAAAAAGGGTTGTTCTATTTCACTGCACACTACGGTTGCACTAGATATAAGTGTCACTGTGCACGGGCAAAAGTTGGCTGACTAGATGCAATAGGCCTCACACACACACCTTTAGGCAGGCTACTGATATTCAATTGATTACAGTAAAAAAAGGGTTGTTTTATTTCACTGCACACTACAGTTGCACTAGATATGAGTGTCACCGTGCACTGGCAAAAGTTGGCAGACTAGATGCAATAGGCCTCACACACACGCCTTTAGGCAGGCTACTGATATTCAATCGATTACAGTAAAAAAAGGGTTGTTTTATTTCACTACACACTACAGTGGCACTAGATATGAGTGTCACTGCGCACTGGCAAAAGTTGGCAGACTAGATGCAATAGGCCTCACACACACGCCTGTAGGCAGGCTACTGATATTCAATCGATTACAGTAAAAAAAGGGTTGTTTTATTTCACTGCACACTACGGTTGCACTAGATATGAGTGTCACTGCGCACTGGCAAAAGTTGGCAGACTAGATGCAATAGGCCTCACACACACGCCTTTAGGCAGGCTACTGATATTCAATCGATTACAGGAAAAAAAGGTTGTTTTATTTCAATGCACACTACGTTTGCACTAGATATAAGTGTCACTATGCACTGGCAAAAGTTGGCTGACTAGATGCAATAGGCCTCACACACACGCCTTTAGGCAGGCTACTGATATTCAATTGATTACAGTAAAAAAAGGGTTGTTTTATTTCACTGCACACTACGGTTGCACTAGATATGAGTGTCACTGTGCACTGGCAAAAGTTGGCAGAATAGATGCAATAGGCCTCACACACACGCCTTTCGGCAGGCTACTGATATTCAATCGATTACAGTAAAAAAAGGGTTGTTTTATTTCACTGCACACTACGGTTGCACTAGATATGAGTGTCACTGCGCACTGGCAAAAGTTGGCAGACTAGATGCAATAGGCCTCACACACACGCCTGTAGGCAGGCTACTGATATTCAATCGATTACAGTAAAAAAAGGGTTGTTCTATTTCACTGCACACTACGGTTGCACTAGATATGAGTGTCACTGCGCACTTGCAAAAGTTGGCAGACTAGATGCAATAGGCCTCACACACACGCCTTTAGGCAGGCTACTGATATTCAATCGATTACAGTAAAAAAGGTTGTTTTATTTCACTGCACACTACAGTTGCACTAGATATGAGTGTCACTGTGCACTGGCAAAAGTTGGCAGACTAGATGCAATAGGCCTCACACACACGCCTTTAGGCAGGCTACTGATATTCAATTGATTACAGTAAAAAAAGGGTTGTTTTATTTCACTGCACACTACAGTTGCACTAGATATGAGTGTCACTGTGCACTGGCAAAAGTTGGCAGACTAGATGCAATAGGCCTCACACACACGCCTTTAGGCAGGCTACTGATATTCAATCGATTACAGTAAAAAAAGGGTTGTTTTATTTCACTGCACAATACGGTTGCACTAGATATGAGTGTCACTGTGCACTGGCAAAAGTTGGCAGACTAGATGCTATAGGCCTCACACACACGCCTGTAGGCAGGCTACTGATATTCAATCGATTACAGTAAAAAAAGGGTATTTTTATTGCACTGCACACTACGGTTGCACTATATATGAGTGTCACTGTGCACTGGCAAAAGTTGGCAGACTAGATGCAATAGGTCTCACACACACGCCTGTAGGCAGGCTACTGATATTCAATCGATTACAGTAAAAAAAGGGTTGTTTTATTGCACTGCACACTACGGTTGCACTAGATATGAGTGTCACTGTGTAATGGCAAAAGTTGGCAGACTAGATGCAATAGGCCTCACACACACGCCTTTAGGCAGGCTACTTATATTCAATCGATTACATTAAAAAAGGGTTGTTTTATTTCACTGCACACTACAGTGGCACTAGGTATGAGTGTCACTGCGCACTGGCAAAAGTTGGCAGACTAGATGCAATAGGCCTCACACACACGCCTTTAGGCAGGCTACTGATATTCAATTGATTACAGTAAAAAAAGGGTTGTTTTATTTCACTGCACACTACGGTTGCACTAGATATGAGTGTCACTGTGCACTGGCAAAAGTTGGCAGACTAGATGCTATAGGCCTCACACACACGCCTGTAGGCAGGCTACTGATATTCAATCGATTACAGAAAAAAAAGGGTTGTTTTATTTCACTGCACACTACGGTTGCACTAGATATGAGTGTCACTGCGCACTGGCAAAAGTTAACAGACTAGATGCAATAGGTCTCACACACACGCCTGTAGGCAGGCTACTGATATTCAATCGATTACAGTAAAAAAAGGGTTGTTTTATTTCACTGCACACTACGGTTGCACTAGATATGAGTGTCAATGTGCATTGGCAAAAGTTGGCAGACTAGATGCAAAAGGCCTCACACACAAGCCTTTAGGCAGGCTACTGATATTTAATTGATTACAGTAAAAAAAGGGTTGTTTTATTTCACTGCACACTACGGGTGCACTGGATATGAGTGTCACTGTGCACTGGCAAAAGTTGGCAGACTAGATGCAATAGGCCTCACACACACGCCTGTAGGCAGGCTACTGATATTCAATCGATTACAGTAAAAAAAGGGTTGTTCTATTTCACTGCACACTACGGTTGCACTAGATATGAGTGTCACTGCGCACTTGCAAAAGTTGGCAGACTAGATGCAATAGGCCTCACACACACGCCTTTAGGCAGGCTACTGATATTCAATCGATTACAGGAAAAAAAGGGTTGTTTTATTTCACTGCACACTACAGTTGCACTAGATATGAGTGTCACTGTGCACTGGCAAAAGTTGGCAGAATAGATGCAATAGGCCTCACACACACGCCTTTAGGCAGGCTACTGATATTCAATCGATTACAGTAAAAAAAGGGTTGTTTTATTTCACTGCACACTACAGTGGCACTAGATATGAGTGTCACTGCGAACTGGCAAAAGTTGGCAGACTAGATGCAATAGGCCTCACACACACGCCTTTAGGTAGGCTACTGATATTCAATTGATTACAGTAAAAAAAGGGTTGTTTTATTTCAATGCACACTACGGTTGCACTAGATATAAGTTTCACTGTGCACTGGCAAAAGTTGGCAGACTAGATGCTATAGGCCTCACACACATGCCTGTAGGCAGGCTACTGATATTCAATCGATTAAAGTAAAAAAAGGGTATTTTTATTGCACTGCACACTACGGTTGCACTATATATGAGTGTCACTGTGCACTGGCAAAAGTTGGCAGACTAGATGCAATAGGTCTCACACACACGCCTGTAGGCAGGCTACTGATATTCAATCGATTACAGTAAAAAAAGGGTATTTTTATTGCACTGCACACTATGGTTGCACTAGATATGAGTGTCACTGTGTAATGGCAAAAGTTGGCAGACTAGATGCAATAGGTCTCACACACACGCCTTTAGGCAGGCTACTGATAATTAATCGATTACAGTAAAAAAATGGTTGTTTTATTTCACTGCACACTACGGTTGCACTAGATATGAGTGTCACTGTGCACTGGCAAAAGTTGGCAGACTAGATGCAAAAGGCCTCACACACACGCCTTTAGGCAGGCTACTGATATTTAATCGATTACAGTAAAAAAGGGTTGTTTTATTTTACTGCACACTACGGTTGCACTAGATATGAGTGTCACTGTGCACTGGCAAAAGTTGGCAGACTAGATGCAATAGGCCTCACACACACGCCTTTAGGCAGGCTACTGATATTCAATCGATTACAGTAAAAAAGGGGTTGTTTTATTTCACTTCACACTATGGTTGCACTAGATATGAGTGTCACTGTGCACTGGCAAAAGTTGGCAGACTAGATGCAATAGGCCTCACACACACGCCTGTAGGCAGGCTACTGATATTCAATCGATTACAGTAAAAAAAGAGTTGTTTTATTTCACTGCACACTACGGTTGCACTAGATATGAGTGTCACTGCGCACTGGCAACAGTTGGCAGACTAGATGCAATAGGCCTCACACACACACCTTTAGGCAGGCTACTGATATTCAATCGATTACAGGAAAAAAAGGGTTGTTTTATTTCACTTCACACTACAGTTGCACTAGATATGAGTGTCACTGTGCACTGGCAAAAGTTGTCAGACTAGATGCAATAGGCCTCACACACACGCCTTTAGGCAGGCTACTGATATTCAATAGATTACAGTAAAAAAAGGGTTGTTTTATTTCACTGCACACTACAGTGGCATTAGATATGAGTGTCACTGTGCACTGGCAATAGTAGGCAGACTAGATTCTATAGGCCTCACACAAACGCACTTAGGCAGGCTACTGATATTCAATTGATTACAGTAATAAAAGGGTTGTTTTATTTCACTGCACACTACGGTTGCTCTAGATATGAGTGTCACTGTGCACTGGCAAAAGTTGGCAGACTAGATGCAATAGGCCTCACACACACGCCTGTAGGCAGGCCACTGATTTTCAATTGATTACAGTAAAAAAAGGGTTGTTTTATTTCACTGCACACTACGGTTGCACTAGATATGAGTGTCACTGCGCACTGGCAAAAGTTGTCAGACTAGATGCAATAGGCCTCACACACACGCCTTTAGGCAGGCTACTGATATTCAATCGATTACAGGAAAAAAAGGTTGTTTTATTTCACTGCACACTACGGTTGCACTAGATATGAGTGTCACTGTGCACTGGCAAAAGTTGGCAGACTAGATGCAATAGGTCTCACACACACGCCTGTAGGCAGGCTACTGATATTCAATCGATTACAGTAAAAAAAGGGTATTTTTATTGCACTGCACACTATGGTTGCACTAGATATGAGTGTCACTGTGTAATGGCAAAAGTTGGCAGACTAGATGCAATAGGTCTCACACACACGCCTTTAAGCAGGCTACTGATAATTAATCGATTACAGTAAAAAAATGGTTGTTTTATTTCACTGCACACTACGGTTGCACTAGATATGAGTGTCACTGTGCACTGGCAAAAGTTGGCAGACTAGATGCAAAAGGCCTCACACACACGCCTTTAGGCAGGCTACTGATATTTAATCGATTACAGTAAAAAAGGGTTGTTTTATTTCACTGCACACTACGGTTGCACTAGATATGAGTGTCACTGTGCACTGGCAAAAGTTGGCAGACTAGATGCAATAGGCCTCACACACACGCCTTTAGGCAGGCTACTGATATTCAATCGATTACAGTAAAAAAGGGGTTGTTTTATTTCACTTCACACTATGGTTGCACTAGATATGAGTGTCACTGTGCACTGGCAAAAGTTGGCAGACTAGATGCAATAGGCCTCACACACACGCCTGTAGGCAGGCTACTGATATTCAATCGATTACAGTAAAAAAAGAGTTGTTTTATTTCACTGCACACTACGGTTGCACTAGATATGAGTGTCACTGCGCATTGGCAACAGTTGGCAGACTAGATGCAATAGGCCTCACACACACACCTTTAGGCAGGCTACTGATATTCAATCGATTACAGGAAAAAAAGGGTTGTTTTATTTCACTTCACACTACAGTTGCACTAGATATGAGTGTCACTGTATACTGGCAAAAGTTGGCAGACTAGATGCAATAGGCCTCACACACACGCCTTTAGGCAGGCTACTGATATTCAATCGATTACAGTAAAAAAAGAGTATTTTTATTGCACTGCACACTATGGTTGCACTAGATATGAGTGTCACTGTGTAATGGCAAAAGTTGGCAGACTAGATGCAATAGGTCTCACACACACGCCTTTAGGCAGGCTACTGATAATTAATCGATTACAGTAAAAAAATGGTTGTTTTATTTCACTGCACACTACGGTTGCACTAGATATGAGTGTCACTGTGCACTGGCAAAAGTTGGCAGACTAGATGCAAAAGGCCTCACACACACGCCTTTAGGCAGGCTACTGATATTTAATCGATTACAGTAAAAAAGGGTTGTTTTATTTCACTGCACACTACGGTTGCACTAGATATGAGTGTCACTGTGCACTGGCAAAAGTTGGCAGACTAGATGCAATAGGTCTCACACACACGCCTTTAGGCAGGCTACTGATAATTAATCGATTACAGTAAAAAAATGGTTGTTTTATTTCACTGCACACTACGGTTGCACTAGATATGAGTGTCACTGTGCACTGGCAAAAGTTGGCAGACTAGATGCAAAAGGCCTCACACACACGCCTTTAGGCAGGCTACTGATATTCAATCGATTACAGTAAAAAAGGGGTTGTTTTATTTCACTTCACACTATGGTTGCACTAGATATGAGTGTCACTGTGCACTGGCAAAAGTTGGCAGACTAGATGCAATAGGCCTCACACACACGCCTGTAGGCAGGCTACTGATATTCAATCGATTACAGTAAAAAAAGAGTTGTTTTATTTCACTGCACACTACGGTTGCACTAGATATGAGTGTCACTGCGCACTGGCAACAGTTGGCAGACTAGATGCAATAGGCCTCACACACACACCTTTAGGCAGGCTACTGATATTCAATCGATTACAGTAAAAAAAGGGTTGTTTTATTTCACTTCACACTACAGTTGCACTAGATGTGAGTGTCACTGTGCACTGGCAAAAGTTGTCAGACTAGATGCAATAGGCCTCACACACACGCCTTTAGGCAGGCTACTGATATTCAATAGATTACAGTAAAAAAAGGGTTGTTTTATTTCACTGCACACTACAGTGGCATTAGATATGAGTGTCACTGTGCACTGGCAATAGTAGGCAGACTAGATTCTATAGGCCTCACACAAACGCATGTAGGCAGGCTACTGATATTCAATTGATTACAGTAATAAAAGGGTTGTTTTATTTCACTGCACACTACGGTTGCTCTAGATATGAGTGTCACTGTGCACTGGCAAAAGTTGGCAGACTAGATGCAATAGGCCTCACACACACGCCTGTAGGCAGGCCACTGATTTTCAATTGATTACAGTAAAAAAAGGGTTGTTTTATTTCACTGCACACTACGGTTGCACTAGATATGAGTGTCACTGCGCACTGGCAAAAGTTGTCAGACTAGATGCAATAGGCCTCACACACACGCCTTTAGGCAGGCTACTGATATTCAATCGATTACAGGAAAAAAAGGTTGTTTTATTTCACTGCACACTACGGTTGCACTAGATATGAGTGTCACTGTGCACTGGCAAAAGTTGGCAGACTAGATGCAATAGGTCTCACACACACGCCTGTAGGCAGGCTACTGATATTCAATTGATTACAGTAAAAAAAGGGTATTTTTATTGCACTGCACACTATGGTTGCACTAGATATGAGTGTCACTGTGTAATGGCAAAAGTTGGCAGACTAGATGCAATAGTTCTCACACACACGCCTTTAGGCAGGCTACTGATAATTAATCGATTACAGTAAAAAAATGGTTGTTTTATTTCACTGCACACTACGGTTGCACTAGATATGAGTGTCACTGTGCACTGGCAAAAGTTGGCAGACTAGATGCAAAAGGCCTCACACACACGCCTTTAGGCAGGCTACTGATATTTAATCGATTACAGTAAAAAAGGGTTGTTTTATTTCACTGCACACTACGGTTGCACTAGATATGAGTGTCACTGTGCACTGGCAAAAGTTGGCAGACTAGATGCAATAGGCCTCACACACACGCCTGTAGGCAGGCTACTGATATTCAATCGATTACAGTAAAAAAAGAGTTGTTTTATTTCACTGCACACTACGGTTGCACTAGATATGAGTGTCACTGCGCATTGGCAACAGTTGGCAGACTAGATGCAATAGGCCTCACACACACACCTTTAGGCAGGCTACTGATATTCAATCGATTACAGGAAAAAAAGGGTTGTTTTATTTCACTTCACACTACAGTTGCACTAGATATGAGTGTCACTGTGCACTGGCAAAAGTTGTCAGACTAGATGCAATAGGCCTCACACACACGCCTTTAGGCAGGCTACTGATATTCAATAGATTACAGTAAAAAAAGGGTTGTTTTATTTCACTGCACACTACAGTGGCATTAGATATGAGTGTCACTGTGCACTGGCAATAGTAGGCAGACTAGATTCTATAGGCCTCACACAAACGCATGTAGGCAGGCTACTGATATTCAATTGATTACAGTAAAAAAAGGGTTGTTTTATTTCACTGCACACTACGGTTGCTCTAGATATGAGTGTCACTGTGCACTGGCAAAAGTTGGCAGACTAGATGCAATAGGCCTCACACACACACGCCTTTAGGCAGGCTACTGATATTCAATTGATTACAGTAAAAAAAGGGTTGTTTTATTTCACTGCACACTACGGTTGCACTAGATATGAGTGTCACTGTGCACTGGCAAAAGTTGGCAGACTAGATGCTATAGGCCTCACACACACGCCTGTAGGCAGGCTACTGATATTCAATCGATTACAGAAAAAAAAGGGTTGTTTTATTTCACTGCACACTACGGTTGCACTAGATATGAGTGTCACTGCGCACTGGCAAAAGTTAACAGACTAGATGCAATAGGTCTCACACACACGCCTTTAGGCAGGCTACTGATATTCAATCGATTACAGTAAGAAAAGTTTTTTTTTCTTTCACTGCACACTACGGTGGCACTAGATATGAGTGTCACTGTGCACTGGCAAAAGTTGGCAGACTAGATGCAATAGGCCTCACACAAACGCCTTTAGGTAGGCTACTGATATTCAATTGATTACAGTAAAAAAAGGGTTGTTTTATTTCACTGCACACTACAGTTGCACTAGATATGAGTGTCACTGTGCACTGGCAAAAGTTGGCAGACTAGATGCAATAGGCCTCACACACACGCCTTTAGGCAGGCTACTGATATTCAATCGATTACAGTAAAAAAAGGGTTGTTTTATTTCACTGCACACTACAGTGGCATTAGATATGAGTGTCACTGTGCACTGGCAAAAGTTGTCAGACTAGATGCTATAGGCCTCACACACACGCCTGTAGGCAGGCTACTGATATTCAATTGATTACAGTAAAAAAAGGGTTGTTTTATTTCACTGCACACTGCCGTTGCACTAGATATGAGTGTCACTGTGCACTGGCAAAAGTTGGCAGACTAGATGCAAAAGGCCTCACACACACGACTGTAGGCAGGCTACTGATATTCAATTGATTACAGTAAAAAAAGGGTTGTTTTATTTCACTGCACACTACGGTTGCACTAGATATGAGTGTCACTGTGCACTGGCAAAAGTTGGTAGACTAGATGCAATAGGCCTCACACACACGCCTTTAGGCAGGCTACTGATATTCAATCGATTACAGTAAAAAAGGGGTTGTTTTTTTTCACTGCACACTATGGTTGCACTAGATATGAGTGTCACTGTGCACTGGCAAAAGTTGGCAGACTAGATGCAATAGGCCTCACACACACGCCTGTAGGCAGGCCACTGATTTTCAATTGATTACAGTAAAAAAAGGGTTGTTTTATTTCACTGCACACTACGGTTGCACTAGATATGAGTGTCACTGCGCACTGGCAAAAGTTGTCAGACTAGATGCAATAGGCCTCACACACACGCCTTTAGGCAGGCTACTGATATTCAATCGATTACAGGAAAAAAAGGTTGTTTTATTTCACTGCACACTACGGTTGCACTAGATATGAGTGTCACTGTGCACTGGCAAAAGTTGGCAGACTAGATGCAATAGGCCTCACACACACGCCTTTAGGCAGGCTACTGATATTCAATTGATTACAGTAAAAAAAGGGTTGTTTTATTTCACTGCACACTACAGTTGCACTAGATATGAGTGTCACTGTGCACTGGCAAAAGTTGGCAGACTAGATGCAATAGGCTTCACACGCCTTTAGGCAGGCTACTGATATTCAATCGATTACAGTAAAAAAAGGGTTGTTTTATTTCACTGCACACTACAGTGGCACTAGATATGAGTGTCACTGCGCACTGGCAAAAGTTGGCAGACTAGATGCAATAGGCCTCACACACACACCTTTAGGCAGGCTACTGATATTCAATCGATTACAGGAAAAAAGGTTGTTTTATTTCACTGCACACTACGGTTGCACTAGATATGAGTGTCACTGTGCACTGGCAAAAGTTGGCAGACTAGATGCAATAAGCCTCACACACACGCCTTTAGGCAGGCTACTGATATTCAATTGATTACAGTAAAAAAAGGGTTGTTTTATTTCACTGCACACTACAGTTGTACTAGATATGAGTGTCACTGCGCACTGGCAAAAGTTGGCAGACTAGATGCAATAGGTCTCACACACACTCCTTTAGGCAGGCTACTGAAATTCAATTGATTACAGTAAAAAAAGGGTTGTTTTATTTCACTGCACACTACGGTTGCACTAGATATGAGTGTCACTGTGCACTGGCAAAAGTTGGCAGACGATGCACTAGGCCTCACACACACGCCTGTAGGCAGGCTACTAATATTCAATCGATTACAGTAAAAAAGGGTTGTTTTATTTCACTGCACACTACGGTGGCACTAGATATGAGTGTCACTGTGCACTGGCAAAAGTTGGCAGACTAGATACAATAGGCCTCACACACACGCCTGTAGGCAGGCTACTGATATTCAATCGATTACAGGAAAAAAAGGTTGTTTTATTTCACTGCACACTACGGTTGCACTAGATATGAGTGTCACTGTGTAATGGCAAAAGTTGGCAGACTAGATGCAATAGGTCTCACACACACGCCTTTAGGCAGGCTACTGATAATTAATCGATTACAGTAAAAAAATGGTTGTTTTATTTCACTGCACACTACGGTTGCACTAGATATGAGTGTCACTGTGCACTGGCAAAAGTTGGCAGACTAGATGCAAAAGGCCTCACACACACGCCTTTAGGCAGGCTACTGATATTTAATCGATTACAGTAAAAAAGGGTTGTTTTATTTCACTGCACACTACGGTTGCACTAGATATGAGTGTCACTGTGCACTGGCAAAAGTTGGCAGACTAGATGCAATAGGCCTCACACACACGCCTTTAGGCAGGCTACTGATATTCAATCGATTACAGTAAAAAAGGGGTTGTTTTATTTCACTTCACACTATGGTTGCACTAGATATGAGTGTCACTGTGCACTGGCAAAAGTTGGCAGACTAGATGCAATAGGCCTCACACACACGCCTGTAGGCAGGCTACTGATATTCAATCGATTACAGTAAAAAAAGAGTTGTTTTATTTCACTGCACACTACGGTTGCACTAGATATGAATGTCACTGCGCATTGGCAACAGTTGGCAGACTAGATGCAATAGGCCTCACACACACACCTTTAGGCAGGCTACTGATATTCAATCGATTACAGGAAAAAAAGGGTTGTTTTATTTCACTTCACACTACAGTTGCACTAGATATGAGTGTCACTGTGCACTGGCAAAAGTTGTCAGACTAGATGCAATAGGCCTCACACACACGCCTTTAGGCAGGCTACTGATATTCAATAGATTACAGTAAAAAAAGGGTTGTTTTATTTCACTGCACACTACAGTGGCATTAGATATGAGTGTCACTGTGCACTGGCAATAGTAGGCAGACTAGATTCTATAGGCCTCACACAAACGCATGTAGGCAGGCTACTGATATTCAATTGATTACAGTAAAAAAAGGGTTGTTTTATTTCACTGCACACTACGGTTGCTCTAGATATGAGTGTCACTGTGCACTGGCAAAAGTTGGCAGACTAGATGCAATAGGCCTCACACACACACGCCTTTAGGCAGGCTACTGATATTCAATTGATTACAGTAAAAAAAGGGTTGTTTTATTTCACTGCACACTACGGTTGCACTAGATATGAGTGTCACTGTGCACTGGCAAAAGTTGGCAGACTAGATGCTATAGGCCTCACACACACGCCTGTAGGCAGGCTACTGATATTCAATCGATTACAGAAAAAAAAGGGTTGTTTTATTTCACTGCACACTACGGTTGCACTAGATATGAGTGTCACTGCGCACTGGCAAAAGTTAACAGACTAGATGCAATAGGTCTCACACACACGCCTTTAGGCAGGCTACTGATATTCAATCGATTACAGTAAGAAAAGTTTTTTTTTATTTCACTGCACACTACGGTGGCACTAGATATGAGTGTCACTGTGCACTGGCAAAAGTTGGCAGACTAGATGCAATAGGCCTCACACAAACGCCTTTAGGTAGGCTACTGATATTCAATTGATTACAGTAAAAAAAGGGTTGTTTTATTTCACTGCACACTACAGTTGCACTAGATATGAGTGTCACTGTGCACTGGCAAAAGTTGGCAGACTAGATGCAATAGGCCTCACACACACGCCTTTAGGCAGGCTACTGATATTCAATCGATTACAGTAAAAAAAGGGTTGTTTTATTTCACTGCACACTACAGTGGCATTAGATATGAGTGTCACTGTGCACTGGCAAAAGTTGGCAGACTAGATGCTATAGGCCTCACACACACGCCTGTAGGCAGGCTACTGATATTCAATTGATTACAGTAAAAAAAGGGTTGTTTTATTTCACTGCACACTGCCGTTGCACTAGATATGAGTGTCACTGTGCACTGGCAAAAGTTGGCAGACTAGATGCAAAAGGCCTCACACACACGACTGTAGGCAGGCTACTGATATTCAATTGATTACAGTAAAAAAAGGGTTGTTTTATTTCACTGCACACTACGGTTGCACTAGATATGAGTGTCACTGTGCACTGGCAAAAGTTGGTAGACTAGATGCAATAGGCCTCACACACACGCCTTTAGGCAGGCTACTGATATTCAATCGATTACAGTAAAAAAGGGGTTGTTTTTTTTCACTGCACACTATGGTTGCACTAGATATGAGTGTCACTGTGCACTGGCAAAAGTTGGCAGACTAGATGCAATAGGCCTCACACACACGCCTGTAGGCAGGCCACTGATTTTCAATTGATTACAGTAAAAAAAGGGTTGTTTTATTTCACTGCACACTACGGTTGCACTAGATATGAGTGTCACTGCGCACTGGCAAAAGTTGTCAGACTAGATGCAATAGGCCTCACACACACGCCTTTAGGCAGGCTACTGATATTCAATCGATTACAGGAAAAAAAGGTTGTTTTATTTCACTGCACACTACGGTTGCACTAGATATGAGTGTCACTGTGCACTGGCAAAAGTTGGCAGACTAGATGCAATAGGCCTCACACACACGCCTTTAGGCAGGCTACTGATATTCAATTGATTACAGTAAAAAAAGGGTTGTTTTATTTCACTGCACACTACAGTTGCACTAGATATGAGTGTCACTGTGCACTGGCAAAAGTTGGCAGACTAGATGCAATAGGCTCCACACGCCTTTAGGCAGGCTACTGATATTCAATCGATTACAGTAAAAAAAGGGTTGTTTTATTTCACTGCACACTACAGTGGCACTAGATATGAGTGTCACTGCGCACTGGCAAAAGTTGGCAGACTAGATGCAATAGGCCTCACACACACACCTTTAGGCAGGCTACTGATATTCAATCGGTTACAGGAAAAAAAGGTTGTTTTATTTCACTGCACACTACGGTTGCACTAGATATGAGTGTCACTGTGCACTGGCAAAAGTTGGCAGACTAGATGCAATAAGCCTCACACACACGCCTTTAGGCAGGCTACTGATATTCAATTGATTAAAGTAAAAAAAGGGTTGTTTTATTTCACTGCACACTACAGTTGTACTAGATATGAGTGTCACTGCGCACTGGCAAAAGTTGGCAGACTAGATGCAATAGGTCTCACACACACTCCTTTAGGCAGGCTACTGATATTCAATTGATTACAGTAAAAAAAGGGTTGTTTTATTTCACTGCACACTACGGTTGCACTAGATATGAGTGTCACTGTGCACTGGCAAAAGTTGGCAGACGATGCACTAGGCCTCACACACACGCCTGTAGGCAGGCTACTAATATTCAATCGATTACAGTAAAAAAGGGTTGTTTTATTTCACTGCACACTACGGTGGCACTAGATATGAGTGTCACTGTGCACTGGCAAAAGTTGGCAGACTAGATACAATAGGCCTCACACACACGCCTGTAGGCAGGCTACTGATATTCAATCGATTACAGGAAAAAAAGGTTGTTTTATTTCACTGCACACTACGGTTGCACTAGATATGAGTGTCACTGTGCATTGGCAAAAGTTGGCAGACTAGATGCAATAGGCCTCACACACACGCCTTTAGGTAGGCTACTGATATTCAATTGATTACATTAAAAAAAGGGTTGTTTTATTTCACTGCACACTACAGTTGCACTAGATATGAGTGTCACTGTGCACTGGCAAAAGTTGGCAGACTAGATGCAATAGGCCTCACACACACGCCTGTAGGCAGGCTACTGATATTCAATTGATTACAGTAAAAAAAGGGTTGTTTTATTTCACTGCACACTGCCGTTGCACTAGATATGAGTGTCACTGTGCACTGGCAAAAGTTGGCAGACTAAAGTTGGCAGACTAGATGCAAAAGGCCTCACACACACGCCTTTAGGCAGGCTACTGATATTCAATCGATTACAGGAAAAAAAGGTTGTTTTATTTCACTGCACACTACGGTTGCACTAGATATGAGTGTTACTGTGCACTGGCAAAAGTTGGCAGACTAGATGCAATAGGCCTCACACACACGCCTTTAGGCAGGCTACTGATATTCAATTGATTACAGTAACAAAAGGGTTGTTTTATTTCACTGCACACTAAAGTTGCACTAGATATGAGTGTCACTGTGCACTGGCAAAAGTTGGCAGACTATATGCAATAGGCCTCACACGCCTTTAGGCAGGCTACTGATATTCAATTGATTACAGTAAAAAAAGGGTTGTTTTATTTCACTGCACACTACGGTTGCACTAGATATAAGTGTCACTGTGCACTGGCAAAAGTTGGCAGACGATGCACTAGGCCTCACACACACGCCTGTAGGCAGGCTACTAATATTCAATTGATTACAGTAAAAAAAGGGTTGTTTTATTTCACTGCACACTACGGTGGCACTAGATATGAGTGTCACTGTGCACTGGCAAAAGTTGGCAGACTAGATACAATAGGCCTCACACACACGCCTGTAGGCAGGCTACTGATTTTCAATTGATTACAGTAAAAAAAGGGTTGTTTTATTTCACTGCACACTACGGTTGCACTAGATATGAGTGTCACTGCGCACTGGCAAAAGTTGGCAGACTAGATGCAATAGGCCTCACACACACGCCTTTAGGCAGGCTACTGATATTCAATCGATTACAGGAAAAAAAGGTTGTTTTATTTCACTGCACACTACGGTTGCACTAGATATGAGTGTCACTGTGCACTGGCAAAAGTTGGCAGACTAGATGCAATAGGCCTCACACACACGCCTTTAGGTAGGCTACTGATATTCAATTGATTACATTAAAAAAAGGGTTGTTTTATTTCACTGCACACTACAGTTGCACTAGATATGAGTGTCACTGTGCACTGGCAAAAGTTGGCAGACTAGATGCAATAGGCCTCACACACACGCCTGTAGGCAGGCTACTGATATTCAATTGATTACAGTAAAAAAAGGGTTGTTTTATTTCACTGCACACTGCCGTTGCACTAGATATGAGTGTCACTGTGCACTGGCAAAAGTTGGCAGACTAAAGTTGGCAGACTAGATGCAAAAGGCCTCACACACACGCCTTTAGGCAGGCTACTGATATTCAATCGATTACAGGAAAAAAAGGTTGTTTTATTTCACTGCACACTACGGTTGCACTAGATATGAGTGTCACTGTGCACTGGCAAAAGTTGGCAGACTAGATGCAATAGGCCTCACACACACGCCTTTAGGCAGGCTACTGATATTCAATTGATTACAGTAACAAAAGGGTTGTTTTATTTCACTGCACACTACAGTTGCGCTAGATATGAGTGTCACTGTGCACTGGCAAAAGTTGGCAGACTAGATGCAATAGGCCTCACACGCCTTTAGGCAGGCTACTGATATTCAATTGATTACAGTAAAAAAAGGGTTGTTTTATTTCACTGCACACTACAGTTGTACTAGATATGAGTGTCACTGCGCACTGGCAAAAGTTGGCAGACTAGATGCAAAAGGCCTCACACACACGCCTTTAGGCAGGCTACTGATATTTAATCGATTACAGTAAAAAAGGGTTGTTTTATTTCACTGCACACTACGGTTGCACTAGATATGAGTGTCACTGTGCACTGGCAAAAGTTGGCAGACTAGATGCAAAAGGCCTCACACACACGCCTTTAGGCAGGCTACTGATATTTAATCGATTACAGTAAAAAAGGGTTGTTTTATTTCACTGCACACTACGGTTGCACTAGATATGAGTGTCACTGTGCACTGGCAAAAGTTGGCAGACTAGATGCAATAGGCCTCACACACACGCCTTTAGGCAGGCTACTGATTTTCAATTGATTACAGTAAAAAAAGGGTTGTTTTATTTCACTGCACACTACGGTTGCACTAGATATGAGTGTCACTGCGCACTGGCAAAGTTGGCAGACTAGATGCAATAGGCCTCACACACACGCCTTTAGGCAGGCTACTGATATTCAATCGATTACAGGAAAAAAAGGTTGTTTTATTTCACTGCACACTACGGTTGCACTAGATATGAGTGTCACTGTGCACTGGCAAAAGTTGGCAGACTGGATGCAATAGGCCTCACACACACGCCTGTAGGCAGGCTACTGATATTCAATCGATTACAGTAAAAAAAGAGTTGTTTTATTTCACTGCACACTACGGTTGCACTAGATATGAGTGTCACTGCGCACTGGCAACAGTTGGCAGACTAGATGCAATAGGCCTCACACACACACCTTTAGGCAGGCTACTGATATTCAATCGATTACAGGAAAAAAAGGGTTGTTTTATTTCACTTCACACTACAGTTGCACTAGATATGAGTGTCACTGTGCACTGGCAAAAGTTGTCAGACTAGATGCAATAGGCCTCACACACACGCCTTTAGGCAGGCTACTGATATTCAATAGATTACAGTAAAAAAAGGGTTGTTTTATTTCACTGCACACTACAGTGGCATTAGATATGAGTGTCACTGTGCACTGGCAATAGTAGGCAGACTAGATTCTATAGGCCTCACACAAACGCATGTAGGCAGGCTACTGATATTCAATTGATTACAGTAAAAAAAGGGTTGTTTTATTTCACTGCACACTACGGTTGCTCTAGATATGAGTGTCACTGTGCACTGGCAAAAGTTGGCAGACTAGATGCAATAGGCCTCACACACACGCCTTTAGGCAGGCTACTGATATTCAATTGATTACAGTAAAAAAAGGGTTGTTTTATTTCACTGCACACTACGGTTGCACTAGATATGAGTGTCACTGTGCACTGGCAAAAGTTGGCAGACTAGATGCTATAGGCCTCACACACACGCCTGTAGGCAGGCTACTGATATTCAATCGATTACAGAAAAAAAAAGGGTTGTTTTATTTCACTGCACACTACGGTTGCACTAGATATGAGTGTCACTGCGCACTGGCAAAAGTTAACAGACTAGATGCAATAGGTCTCACACACACGCCTTTAGGCAGGCTACTGATATTCAATCGATTACAGTAAGAAAAGTTTTTTTTTATTTCACTGCACACTACGGTGGCACTAGATATGAGTGTCACTGTGCACTGGCAAAAGTTGGCAGACTAGATGCAATAGGCCTCACACAAACGCCTTTAGGTAGGCTACTGATATTCAATTGATTACAGTAAAAAAAGGGTTGTTTTATTTCACTGCACACTACAGTTGCACTAGATATCAGTGTCACTGTGCACTGGCAAAAGTTGGCAGACTAGATGCAATAGGCCTCACACACACGCCTTTAGGCAGGCTACTGATATTCAATCGATTACAGTAAAAAAAGGGTTGTTTTATTTCACTGCACACTACAGTGGCATTAGATATGAGTGTCACTGTGCACTGGCAAAAGTTGGCAGACTAGATGCAATAGGCCTCACACACACGCCTGTAGGCAGGCTACTGATATTCAATTGATTACAGTAAAAAAAGGGTTGTTTTATTTCACTGCACACTACCGTTGCACTAGATATGAGTGTCACTGTGCACTGGCAAAAGTTGGCAGACTAGATGCAAAAGGCCTCACACACACGCCTTTAGGCAGGCTACTGATATTCAATCGATTACAGTAAAAAAAGGGTTGTTTTATTTCACTGCACACTACGGTTGCACTAGATATGAGTGTCACTGTGCACTGGCAAAAGTTGGCAGACTAGATGCAATAGGCCTCACACACACGCCTTTAGGCAGGCTACTGATATTCAATCGATTACAGTAAAAAAAGGGTTGTTTTATTTCACTGCACACTACTGGTTGCACTAGATATGAGTGTCACTGTGCACTGGCAAAAGTTGGCAGACTAGATGCAATAGGCCTCACACACGCCTGTAGGCAGGCTACTGATATTCAATTGATTACAGTAAAAAAAGGGTTGTTTTATTTCACTGCACACTACGGTTGCACTAGATATGAGTGTCACTGCGCACTGGCAAAAGTTGGCAGACTAGATGCAATAGGCCTCACACACACGCCTTTAGGCAGGCTACTGATATTCAATCGATTACAGTAAAAAAAGGTTGTTTTATTTCACTGCACACTACGGTTGCACTAGATATGAGTGTCACTGTGCACTGGCAAAAGTTGGCAGACTAGATGCAATAGGCCTCACACACACGCCTTTAGGCAGGCTACTGATATTCAATTGATTACAGTAAAAAAAGGGTTGTTTTATTTCACTGCACACTACGGTTGCACTAGATATGAGTGTCACTGTGCACTGGCAAAAGTTGGCAGACTAGATGCAATAGGCCTCACACACGCCTTTAGGCAGGCTACTGATATTCAATCGATTACAGTAAAAAAAGGGTTGTTTTATTTCACTGCACACTACGGTTGCACTAGATATGAGTGTCACTGTGCACTGGCAAAAGTTGGCAGACTAGATGCAATAGGCCTCACACACACGCCTTTAGGCAGGCTACTGATATTCAATTGATTACAGTAAAAAAAGGGTTGTTTTATTTCACTGCACACTACGGTTGCACTAGATATGAGTGTCACTGTGCACTGGCAAAAGTTGGCAGACTAGATGCAATAGGCCTCACACACACGCCTTTAGGCAGGCTACTGATATTCAATCGATTACAGTAAAAAAAGGGTTGTTTTATTTCACTGCACACTACGGTTGCACTAGATATGAGTGTCACTGTGCACTGGCAAAAGTTGGCAGACTAGATGCAATAGGCCTCACACACACGCCTTTAGGCAGGCTACTGATATTCAATCGATTACAGTAAAAAAAGGGTTGTTTTATTTCACTGCACACTACGGTTGCACTAGATATGAGTGTCACTGTGCACTGGCAAAAGTTGGCAGACTAGATGCAATAGGCCTCACACACACGCCTTTAGGCAGGCTACTGATATTCAATTGATTACAGTAAAAAAAGGGTTGTTTTATTTCACTGCACACTACGGTTGCACTAGATATGAGTGTCACTGCGCACTGGCAAAAGTTGGCAGACTAGATGCAATAGGCCTCACACACACGCCTTTAGGCAGGCTACTGATATTCAATCGATTACAGTAAAAAAAGGGTTGTTTTATTTCACTGCACACTACAGTGGCACTAGATATGAGTGTCACTGCGCACTGGCAAAAGTTGGCAGACTAGATGCAATAGGCCTCACACACACGCCTTTAGGCAGGCTACTGATATTCAATCGATTACAGGAAAAAAAGGTTGTTTTATTTCACTGCACACTACGGTTGCACTAGATATGAGTGTCACTGTGCACTGGCAAAAGTTGGCAGACTAGATGCAATAAGCCTCACACACACGCCTTTAGGCAGGCTACTGATATTCAATTGATTACAGTAAAAAAAGGGTTGTTTTATTTCACTGCACACTACAGTTGTACTAGATATGAGTGTCACTGCGCACTGGCAAAAGTTGGCAGACTAGATGCAAAAGGCCTCACACACACGCCTTTAGGCAGGCTACTGATATTTAATCGATTACAGTAAAAAAGGGTTGTTTTATTTCACTGCACACTACGGTTGCACTAGATATGAGTGTCACTGTGCACTGGCAAAAGTTGGCAGACTAGATGCAAAAGGCCTCACACACACGCCTTTAGGCAGGCTACTGATATTTAATCGATTACAGTAAAAAAGGGTTGTTTTATTTCACTGCACACTACGGTTGCACTAGATATGAGTGTCACTGTGCACTGGCAAAAGTTGGCAGACTAGATGCAATAGGCCTCACACACACGCCTTTAGGCAGGCTACTGATTTTCAATTGATTACAGTAAAAAAAGGTTTTTTTTATTTCACTGCACACTACGGTTACACTAGATATGAGTGTCACTGCGCACTGGCAAAAGTTGGCAGACTAGATGCAATAGGCCTCACACACACGCCTGTAGGCAGGCTACTGATATTCAATCGATTACAGTAAAAAAAGAGTTGTTTTATTTCACTGCACACTACGGTTGCACTAGATATGAGTGTCACTGCGCACTGGCAACAGTTGGCAGACTAGATGCAATAGGCCTCACACACACACCTTTAGGCAGGCTACTGATATTCAATCGATTACAGGAAAAAAAGGGTTGTTTTATTTCACTTCACACTACAGTTGCACTAGATATGAGTGTCACTGTGCACTGGCAAAAGTTGTCAGACTAGATGCAATAGGCCTCACACACACGCCTTTAGGCAGGCTACTGATATTCAATAGATTACAGTAAAAAAAGGGTTGTTTTATTTCACTGCACACTACAGTGGCATTAGATATGAGTGTCACTGTGCACTGGCAATAGTAGGCAGACTAGATTCTATAGGCCTCACACAAACGCATGTAGGCAGGCTACTGATATTCAATTGATTACAGTAAAAAAAGGGTTGTTTTATTTCACTGCACACTACGGTTGCTCTAGATATGAGTGTCACTGTGCACTGGCAAAAGTTGGCAGACTAGATGCAATAGGCCTCACACACACGCCTTTAGGCAGGCTACTGATATTCAATTGATTACAGTAAAAAAAGGGTTGTTTTATTTCACTGCACACTACGGTTGCACTAGATATGAGTGTCACTGTGCACTGGCAAAAGTTGGCAGACTAGATGCTATAGGCCTCACACACACGCCTGTAGGCAGGCTACTGATATTCAATCGATTACAGAAAAAAAAAGGGTTGTTTTATTTCACTGCACACTACGGTTGCACTAGATATGAGTGTCACTGCGCACTGGCAAAAGTTAACAGACTAGATGCAATAGGTCTCACACACACGCCTTTAGGCAGGCTACTGATATTCAATCGATTACAGTAAGAAAAGTTTTTTTTTATTTCACTGCACACTACGGTGGCACTAGATATGAGTGTCACTGTGCACTGGCAAAAGTTGGCAGACTAGATGCAATAGGCCTCACACAAACGCCTTTAGGTAGGCTACTGATATTCAATTGATTACAGTAAAAAAAGGGTTGTTTTATTTCACTGCACACTACAGTTGCACTAGATATGAGTGTCACTGTGCACTGGCAAAAGTTGGCAGACTAGATGCAATAGGCCTCACACACACGCCTTTAGGCAGGCTACTGATATTCAATCGATTACAGTAAAAAAAGGGTTGTTTTATTTCACTGCACACTACAGTGGCATTAGATATGAGTGTCACTGTGCACTGGCAAAAGTTGGCAGACTAGATGCTATAGGCCTCACACACACGCCTGTAGGCAGGCTACTGATATTCAATTGATTACAGTAAAAAAAGGGTTGTTTTATTTCACTGCACACTGCCGTTGCACTAGATATGAGTGTCACTGTGCACTGGGAAAAGTTGGCAGACTAGATGCAAAAGGCCTCACACACACGACTGTAGGCAGGCTACTGATATTTAATTGATTACAGTAAAAAAAGGGTTGTTTTATTTCACTGCACACTACGGTTGCACTAGATATGAGTGTCACTGTGCACTGGCAAAAGTTGGTAGACTAGATGCAATAGGCCTCACACACACGCCTTTAGGCAGGCTACTGATATTCAATCGATTACAGTAAAAAAGGGGTTGTTTTTTTTCACTGCACACTATGGTTGCACTAGATATGAGTGTCACTGTGCACTGGCAAAAGTTGGAAGACTAGATGCAATAGGCCTCACACACACGCCTGTAGGCAGGCCACTGATTTTCAATTGATTACAGTAAAAAAAGGGTTGTTTTATTTCACTGCACACTACAGTTGCACTAGATATGAGTGTCACTGCGCACTGGCAAAAGTTGTCAGACTAGATGCAATAGGCCTCACACACACGCCTTTAGGCAGGCTACTGATATTCAATCGATTACAGGAAAAAAAGGTTGTTTTATTTCACTGCACACTACGGTTGCACTAGATATGAGTGTCACTGTGCACTGGCAAAAGTTGGCAGACTAGATGCAATAGGCCTCACACACACGCCTTTAGGCAGGCTACTGATATTCAATTGATTACAGTAAAAAAAGGGTTGTTTTATTTCACTGCACACTACAGTTGCACTAGATATGAGTGTCACTGTGCGCTGGCAAAAGTTGGCAGACTAGATGCAATAGGCTTCACACGCCTTTAGGCAGGCTACTGATATTCAATCGATTACAGTAAAAAAAGGGTTGTTTTATTTCACTGCACACTACAGTGGCACTAGATATGAGTGTCACTGCGCACTGGCAAAAGTTGGCAGACTAGATGCAATAGGCCTCACACACACACCTTTAGGCAGGCTACTGATATTCAATCGATTACAGGAAAAAAAGGTTGTTTTATTTCACTGCACACTACGGTTGCACTAGATATGAGTGTCACTGTGCACTGGCAAAAGTTGGCAGACTAGATGCAATAAGCCTCACACACACGCCTTTAGGCAGGCTACTGATATTCAATTGATTACAGTAAAAAAAGGGTTGTTTTATTTCACTGCACACTACAGTTGTACTAGATATGAGTGTCACTGCGCACTGGCAAAAGTTGGCAGACTAGATGCAATAGGTCTCACACACACGCCTTTAGGCAGGCTACTGATATTCAATTGATTACAGTAAAAAAAGGGTTGTTTTATTTCACTGCACACTACGGTTGCACTAGATATGAGTGTCACTGTGCACTGGCAAAAGTTGGCAGACGATGCACTAGGCCTCACACACACGCCTGTAGGCAGGCTACTAATATTCAATCGATTACAGTAAAAAAGGGTTGTTTTATTTCACTGCACACTACGGTGGCACTAGATATGAGTGTCACTGTGCACTGGCAAAAGTTGGCAGACTAGATACAATAGGCCTCACACACACGCCTGTAGGCAGGCTACTGATTTTCAATTGATTACAGTAAAAAAAGGGTTGTTTTATTTCACTGCACACTACGGTTGCACTAGATATGAGTGTCACTGCGCACTGGCAAAAGTTGGCAGACTAGATGCAATAGGCCTCACACACACGCCTGTAGGCAGGCTACTGATATTCAATCGATTACAGGAAAAAAAGGTTGTTTTATTTCACTGCACACTACGGTTGCACTAGATATGAGTGTCACTGTGCATTGGCAAAAATTGGCAGACTAGATGCAAAAGGCCTCACACACACGCCTTTAGGTAGGCTACTGATATTCAATTGATTACATTAAAAAAAGGGTTGTTTTATTTCACTGCACACTACAGTTGCACTAGATATGAGTGTCACTGTGCACTGGCAAAAGTTGGCAGACTAGATGCAATAGGCCTCACACACACGCCTGTAGGCAGGCTACTGATATTCAATTGATTACAGTAAAAAAAGGGTTGTTTTATTTCACTGCACACTGCCGTTGCACTAGATATGAGTGTCACTGTGCACTGGCAAAAGTTGGCAGACTAAAGTTGGCAGACTAGATGCAAAAGGCCTCACACACACGCCTTTAGGCAGGCTACTGATATTCAATCGATTACAGGAAAAAAAGGTTGTTTTATTTCACTGCGCACTACGGTTGCACTAGATATGAGTGTTACTGTGCACTGGCAAAAGTTGGCAGACTAGATGCAATAGGCCTCACACACACGCCTTTAGGCAGGCTACTGATATTCAATTGATTACAGTAACAAAAGGGTTGTTTTATTTCACTGCACACTACAGTTGCACTAGATATGAGTGTCACTGTGCACTGGCAAAAGTTGGCAGACTATATGCAATAGGCCTCACACGCCTTTAGGCAGGCTACTGATATTCAATTGATTACAGTAAAAAAAGGGTTGTTTTTTTTCACTGCACACTACGGTTGCACTAGATATGAGTGTCACTGTGCACTGGCAAAAGTTGGCAGACGATGCACTAGGCCTCACACACACGCCTGTAGGAAGGCTACTAATATTCAATTGATTACAGTAAAAAAAGGGTTGTTTTATTTCACTGCACACTACGGTGGCACTAGATATGAGTGTCACTGTGCACTGGCAAAAGTTGGCAGACTAGATACAATAGGCCTCACACACACGCCTGTAGGCAGGCTACTGATTTTCAATTGATTACAGTAAAAAAAGGGTTGTTTTATTTCACTGCACACTACGGTTGCACTAGATATGAGTGTCACTGCGCACTGGCAAAAGTTGGCAGACTAGATGCAATAGGCCTCACACACACGCCTTTAGGCAGGCTACTGATATTCAATCGATTACAGGAAAAAAAGGTTGTTTTATTTCACTGCACACTACGGTTGCACTAGATATGAGTGTCACTGTGCACTGGCAAAAGTTGGCAGACTAGATGCAATAGGCCTCACACACACGCCTTTAGGTAGGCTACTGATATTCAATTGATTACATTAAAAAAAGGGTTGTTTTATTTCACTGCACACTACAGTTGCACTAGATATGAGTGTCACTGTGCACTGGCAAAAGTTGGCAGACTAGATGCAATAGGCCTCACACACACGCCTGTAGGCAGGCTACTGATATTCAATTGATTACAGTAAAAAAAGGGTTGTTTTATTTCACTGCACACTACAGTGGCATTAGATATGAGTGTCACTGTGCACTGGCAATAGTAGGCAGACTAGATTCTATAGGCCTCACACAAACGCATGTAGGCAGGCTACTGATATTCAATTGATTACAGTAAAAAAAGGGTTGTTTTATTTCACTGCACACTACGGTTGCTCTAGATATGAGTGTCACTGTGCACTGGCAAAAGTTGGCAGACTAGATGCAATAGGCCTCACACACACGCCTTTAGGCAGGCTACTGATATTCAATTGATTACAGTAAAAAAAGGGTTGTTTTATTTCACTGCACACTACGGTTGCACTAGATATGAGTGTCACTGTGCACTGGCAAAAGTTGGCTGACTAGATGCTATAGGCCTCACACACACGCCTGTAGGCAGGCTACTGATATTCAATCGATTACAGAAAAAAAAAGGGTTGTTTTATTTCACTGCACACTACGGTTGCACTAGATATGAGTGTCACTGCGCACTGGCAAAAGTTAACAGACTAGATGCAATAGGTCTCACACACACGCCTTTAGGCAGGCTACTGATATTCAATCGATTACAGTAAGAAAAGTTTTTTTTTATTTCACTGCACACTACGGTGGCACTAGATATGAGTGTCACTGTGCACTGGCAAAAGTTGGCAGACTAGATGCAATAGGCCTCACACAAACGCCTTTAGGTAGGCTACTGATATTCAATTGATTACAGTAAAAAAAGGGTTGTTTTATTTCACTGCACACTACAGTGGCATTAGATATGAGTGTCACTGTGCACTGGCAAAAGTTGGCAGACAAGATGCTATAGGCCTCACACACACGCCTGTAGGCAGGCTACTGATATTCAATTGATTACAGTAAAAAAAGGGTTGTTTTATTTCACTGCACACTGCCGTTGCACTAGATATGAGTGTCACTGTGCACTGGGAAAAGTTGGCAGACTAGATGCAAAAGGCCTCACACACACGACTGTAGGCAGGCTACTGATATTTAATTGATTACAGTAAAAAAAGGGTTGTTTTATTTCACTGCACACTACGGTTGCACTAGATATGAGTGTCACTGTGCACTGGCAAAAGTTGGTAGACTAGATGCAATAGGCCTCACACACACGCCTTTAGGCAAGCTACTGATATTCAATCGATTACAGTAAAAAAGGGGTTGTTTTTTTTCACTGCACACTATGGTTGCACTAGATATGAGTGTCACTGTGCACTGGCAAAAGTTGGCAGACTAGATGCAATAGGCCTCACACACACGCCTGTAGGCAGGCCACTGATTTTCAATTGATTACAGTAAAAAAAGGGTTGTTTTATTTCACTGCACACTACAGTTGCACTAGATATGAGTGTCACTGCGCACTGGCAAAAGTTGTCAGACTAGATGCAATAGGCCTCACACACACGCCTTTAGGCAGGCTACTGATATTCAATCGATTACAGGAAAAAAAGGTTGTTTTATTTCACTGCACACTACGGTTGCACTAGATATGAGTGTCACTGTGCACTGGCAAAAGTTGGCAGACTAGATGCAATAGGCCTCACACACACGCCTTTAGGCAGGCTACTGATATTCAATTGATTACAGTAAAAAAAGGGTTGTTTTATTTCACTGCACACTACAGTTGCACTAGATATGAGTGTCACTGTGCGCTGGCAAAAGTTGGCAGACTAGATGCAATAGGCTTCACACGCCTTTAGGCAGGCTACTGATATTCAATCGATTACAGTAAAAAAAGGGTTGTTTTATTTCACTGCACACTACAGTGGCACTAGATATGAGTGTCACTGCGCACTGGCAAAAGTTGGCAGACTAGATGCAATAGGCCTCACACACACACCTTTAGGCAGGCTACTGATATTCAATCGATTACAGGAAAAAAAGGTTGTTTTATTTCACTGCACACTACGGTTGCACTAGATATGAGTGTCACTGTGCACTGGCAAAAGTTGGCAGACTAGATGCAATAAGCCTCACACACACGCCTTTAGGCAGGCTACTGATATTCAATTGATTACAGTAAAAAAAGGGTTGTTTTATTTCACTGCACACTACAGTTGTACTAGATATGAGTGTCACTGCGCACTGGCAAAAGTTGGCAGACTAGATGCAATAGGTCTCACACACACGCCTTTAGGCAGGCTACTGATATTCAATTGATTACAGTAAAAAAAGGGTTGTTTTATTTCACTGCACACTACGGTTGCACTAGATATGAGTGTCACTGTGCACTGGCAAAAGTTGGCAGACGATGCACTAGGCCTCACACACACGGCTGTAGGCAGGCTACTAATATTCAATCGATTACAGTAAAAAAGGGTTGTTTTATTTCACTGCACACTACGGTGGCACTAGATATGAGTGTCACTGTGCACTGGCAAAAGTTGGCAGACTAGATACAATAGGCCTCACACACACGCCTGTAGGCAGGCTACTGATTTTCAATTGATTACAGTAAAAAAAGGGTTGTTTTATTTCACTGCACACTACGGTTGCACTAGATATGAGTGTCACTGCGCACTGGCAAAAGTTGGCAGACTAGATGCAATAGGCCTCACACACACGCCTGTAGGCAGGCTACTGATATTCAATCGATTACAGGAAAAAAAGGTTGTTTTATTTCACTGCACACTACGGTTGCACTAGATATGAGTGTCACTGTGCATTGGCAAAAATTGGCAGACTAGATGCAAAAGGCCTCACACACACGCCTTTAGGTAGGCTACTGATATTCAATTGATTACATTAAAAAAAGGGTTGTTTTATTTCACTGCACACTACAGTTGCACTAGATATGAGTGTCACTGTGCACTGGCAAAAGTTGGCAGACTAGATGCAATAGGCCTCACACACACGCCTGTAGGCAGGCTACTGATATTCAATTGATTACAGTAAAAAAAGGGTTGTTTTATTTCACTGCACACTGCCGTTGCACTAGATATGAGTGTCACTGTGCACTGGCAAAAGTTGGCAGACTAAAGTTGGCAGACTAGATGCAAAAGGCCTCACACACACGCCTTTAGGCAGGCTACTGATATTCAATCGATTACAGGAAAAAAAGGTTGTTTTATTTCACTGCACACTACGGTTGCACTAGATATGAGTGTTACTGTGCACTGGCAAAAGTTGGCAGACTAGATGCAATAGGCCTCACACACACGCCTTTAGGCAGGCTACTGATATTCAATTGATTACAGTAACAAAAGGGTTGTTTTATTTCACTGCACACTACAGTTGCACTAGATATGAGTGTCACTGTGCACTGGCAAAAGTTGGCAGACTATATGCAATAGGCCTCACACGCCTTTAGGCAGGCTACTGATATTCAATTGATTACAGTAAAAAAAGGGTTGTTTTATTTCACTGCACACTACGGTTGCACTAGATATGAGTGTCACTGTGCACTGGCAAAAGTTGGCAGACGATGCACTAGGCCTCACACACACGCCTGTAGGCAGGCTACTAATATTCAATTGATTACAGTAAAAAAAGGGTTGTTTTATTTCACTGCACACTACGGTGGCACTAGATATGAGTGTCACTGTGCACTGGCAAAAGTTGGCAGACTAGATACAATAGGCCTCACACACACGCCTGTAGGCAGGCTACTGATTTTCAATTGATTACAGTAAAAAAAGGGTTGTTTTATTTCACTGCACACTACGGTTGCACTAGATATGAGTGTCACTGCGCACTGGCAAAAGTTGGCAGACTAGATGCAATAGGCCTCACACACACGCCTTTAGGCAGGCTACTGATATTCAATCGATTACAGGAAAAAAAGGTTGTTTTATTTCACTGCACACTACGGTTGCACTAGATATGAGTGTCACTGTGCACTGGCAAAAGTTGGCAGACTAGATGCAATAGGCCTCACACACACGCCTTTAGGTAGGCTACTGATATTCAATTGATTACATTAAAAAAAGGGTTGTTTTATTTCACTGCACACTACAGTTGCACTAGATATGAGTGTCACTGTGCACTGGCAAAAGTTGGCAGACTAGATGCAATAGGCCTCACACACACGCCTTTAGGCAGGCTACTGATATTCAATTGATTACAGTAAAAAAAGGGTTGTTTTATTTCACTGCACACTGCCGTTGCACTAGATATGAGTGTCACTGTGCACTGGCAAAAGTTGGCAGACTAAAGTTGGCAGACTAGATGCAAAAGGCCTCACACACACGCCTTTAGGCAGGCTACTGATATTCAATCGATTACAGGAAAAAAAGGTTGTTTTATTACACTGCACACTACGGTTGCACTAGATATGAGTGTCACTGTGCACTGGCAAAAGTTGGCAGACTAGATGCAATAGGCCTCACACACACGCCTTTAGGCAGGCTACTGATATTCAATTGATTACAGTAACAAAAGGGTTGTTTTATTTCACTGCACACTACAGTTGCGCTAGATATGAGTGTCAATGTGCACTGGCAAAAGTTGGCAGACTAGATGCAATAGGCCTCACACGCCTTTAGGCAGGCTACTGATATTCAATCGATTACAGTAAAAAAAGGGTTGTTTTATTTTACTGCACACTACAGTGGCACTAGATATGAGTGTCACTGCGCACTGGCAAAAGTTGGCAGACTAGATGCAATAGGCCTCACACACACGCCTTTAGGCAGGCTACTGATATTCAATCGATTACAGGAAAAAAAGGTTGTTTTATTTCACTGCACACTACGGTTGCACTAGATATGAGTGTTACTGTGCACTGGCAAAAGTTGGCAGACTAGATGCAATAGGCCTCACACACACGCCTTTAGGCAGGCTACTGATATTCAATTGATTACAGTAACAAAAGGGTTGTTTTATTTCACTGCACACTACAGTTGCACTAGATATGAGTGTCACTGCGCACTGGCAAAAGTTGTCAGACTAGATGCAATAGGCCTCACACACACGCCTTTAGGCAGGCTACTGATATTCAATCGATTACAGGAAAAAAAGGTTGTTTTATTTCACTGCACACTACGGTTGCACTAGATATGAGTGTCACTGTGCATTGGCAAAAATTGGCAGACTAGATGCAAAAGGCCTCACACACACGCCTTTAGGTAGGCTACTGATATTCAATTGATTACATTAAAAAAAGGGTTGTTTTATTTCACTGCACACTACAGTTGCACTAGATATGAGTGTCACTGTGCACTGGCAAAAGTTGGCAGACTAGATGCAATAGGCCTCACACACACGCCTGTAGGCAGGCTACTGATATTCAATTGATTACAGTAAAAAAAGGGTTGTTTTATTTCACTGCACACTGCCGTTGCACTAGATATGAGTGTCACTGTGCACTGGCAAAAGTTGGCAGACTAAAGTTGGCAGACTAGATGCAAAAGGCCTCACACACACGCCTTTAGGCAGGCTACTGATATTCAATCGATTACAGGAAAAAAAGGTTGTTTTATTTCACTGCACACTACGGTTGCACTAGATATGAGTGTTACTGTGCACTGGCAAAAGTTGGCAGACTAGATGCAATAGGCCTCACACACACGCCTTTAGGCAGGCTACTGATATTCAATTGATTACAGTAACAAAAGGGTTGTTTTATTTCACTGCACACTACAGTTGCACTAGATATGAGTGTCACTGTGCACTGGCAAAAGTTGGCAGACTATATGCAATAGGCCTCACACGCCTTTAGGCAGGCTACTGATATTCAATTGATTACAGTAAAAAAAGGGTTGTTTTATTTCACTGCACACTACGGTTGCACTAGATATGAGTGTCACTGTGCACTGGCAAAAGTTGGCAGACGATGCACTAGGCCTCACACACACGCCTGTAGGCAGGCTACTAATATTCAATTGATTACAGTAAAAAAAGGGTTGTTTTATTTCACTGCACACTACGGTGGCACTAGATATGAGTGTCACTGTGCACTGGCAAAAGTTGGCAGACTAGATACAATAGGCCTCACACACACGCCTGTAGGCAGGCTACTGATTTTCAATTGATTACAGTAAAAAAAGGGTTGTTTTATTTCACTGCACACTACGGTTGCACTAGATATGAGTGTCACTGCGCACTGGCAAAAGTTGGCAGACTAGATGCAATAGGCCTCACACACACGCCTTTAGGCAGGCTACTGATATTCAATCGATTACAGGAAAAAAAGGTTGTTTTATTTCACTGCACACTACGGTTGCACTAGATATGAGTGTCACTGTGCACTGGCAAAAGTTGGCAGACTAGATGCAATAGGCCTCACACACACGCCTTTAGGTAGGCTACTGATATTCAATTGATTACATTAAAAAAAGGGTTGTTTTATTTCACTGCACACTACAGTTGCACTAGATATGAGTGTCACTGTGCACTGGCAAAAGTTGGCAGACTAGATGCAATAGGCCTCACACACACGCCTGTAGGCAGGCTACTGATATTCAATTGATTACAGTAAAAAAAGGGTTGTTTTATTTCACTGCACACTGCCGTTGCACTAGATATGAGTGTCACTGTGCACTGGCAAAAGTTGGCAGACTAAAGTTGGCAGACTAGATGCAAAAGGCCTCACACACACGCCTTTAGGCAGGCTACTGATATTCAATCGATTACAGGAAAAAAAGGTTGTTTTATTTCACTGCACACTACGGTTGCACTAGATATGAGTGTCACTGTGCACTGGCAAAAGTTGGCAGACTAGATGCAATAGGCCTCACACACACGCCTTTAGGCAGGCTACTGATATTCAATTGATTACAGTAACAAAAGGGTTGTTTTATTTCACTGCACACTACAGTTGCGCTAGATATGAGTGTCAATGTGCACTGGCAAAAGTTGGCAGACTAGATGCAATAGGCCTCACACGCCTTTAGGCAGGCTACTGATATTCAATCGATTACAGTAAAAAAAGGGTTGTTTTATTTTACTGCACACTACAGTGGCACTAGATATGAGTGTCACTGCGCACTGGCAAAAGTTGGCAGACTAGATGCAATAGGCCTCACACACACGCCTTTAGGCAGGCTACTGATATTCAATCGATTACAGTAAAAAAAGGTTGTTTTATTTCACTGCACACTACGGTTGCACTAGATATGAGTGTTACTGTGCACTGGCAAAAGTTGGCAGACTAGATGCAATAGGCCTCACACACACGCCTTTAGGCAGGCTACTGATATTCAATTGATTACAGTAACAAAAGGGTTGTTTTATTTCACTGCACACTACAGTTGCACTAGATATGAGTGTCACTGTGCACTGGCAAAAGTTGGCAGACTAGATGCAATAGGCCTCACACACACGCCTGTAGGCAGGCTACTGATATTCAATTGATTACAGTAAAAAAAGGGTTGTTTTATTTCACTGCACACTGCCGTTGCACTAGATATGAGTGTCACTGTGCACTGGCAAAAGTTGGCAGACTAAAGTTGGCAGACTAGATGCAAAAGGCCTCACACACACGCCTTTAGGCAGGCTACTGATATTCAATCGATTACAGGAAAAAAAGGTTGTTTTATTTCACTGCACACTACGGTTGCACTAGATATGAGTGTCACTGTGCACTGGCAAAAGTTGGCAGACTAGATGCAATAGGCCTCACACACACGCCTTTAGGCAGGCTACTGATATTCAATTGATTACAGTAACAAAAGGGTTGTTTTATTTCACTGCACACTACAGTTGCGCTAGATATGAGTGTCACTGTGCACTGGCAAAAGTTGGCAGACTAGATGCAATAGGCCTCACACGCCTTTAGGCAGGCTACTGATATTCAATCGATTACAGTAAAAAAAGGGTTGTTTTATTTTACTGCACACTACAGTGGCACTAGATATGAGTGTCACTGCGCACTGGCAAAAGTTGGCAGACTAGATGCAATAGGCCTCACACACACGCCTTTAGGCAGGCTACTGATATTCAATCGATTACAGGAAAAAAAGGTTGTTTTATTTCACTGCACACTACGGTTGCACTAGATATGAGTGTCACTGTGCACTGGCAAAAGTTGGCAGACTAGATGCAATAAGCCTCACACACACGCCTTTAGGCAGGCTACTGATATTCAATTGATTACAGTAAAAAAAGGGTTGTTTTATTTCACTGCACACTACAGTTGTACTAGATATGAGTGTCACTGCGCACTGGCAAAAGTTGGCAGACTAGATGCAATAGGTCTCACACACACGCCTTTAGGCAGGCTACTGATATTCAATCGATTACAGTAAGAAGAGTTTTTTTTATTTCACTGCACACTACGGTTGCACTGGATATGAGTGTCACTGTGCACTGGCAAAAGTTGGCAGACTAGATGCAATAGGTCTCACACACACGCCTGTAGGCAGGCTACTGATATTCAATCGATTACAGTAAAGAAAGGGTTGTTTTATTTCACTGCACACTACGGTTGCAGTAGATATGAGTGTCACTGTGCACTGGCAAAAGTTGGCAGACTAGATGCAATAGGCCTCACACAGACGCCTTTAGGCAGGCTACTGATATTCAATCGATTACAGTAAAAAAAGGGTTGTTTTATTTCACTGCACACTACGGTTGCAGTAGATATGAGTGTCACTGTGCACTGGCAAAAGTTGGCAGACTAGATGCAATAGGCCTCACACACACGCTAGCAGGCAGGCAGAAAAAAATAATAAAATAAAATAAATGATGTTCTAGCCCTAAAAGGGGCTTTTTGGGTTGCTGTCCTTGCAGCAGATATCAAAGGAGTCCTTCAGGTGTGTAGTTAAAGCTAAATACACACCCTGGCTATCTATTTCCCTATTAAATCAGCAGAAAAAAATAGTAAAATAAAATAAATGATGTTCTAGCCCTAAAAATGCCTTTTTGGGTTGCTGTCCTTGCAGCAGATATCAAAGGAGTCCTTCAGGTGTGTAGTTAAAGCTAAATACACAGCCTGGCTATCTATTTCCCTATTAAATCAAGAGCAGGTAGAATATATCTCCTCTCTCAACGAATGCAGCTACAGAATTATTCTAAAATGGAGGCTTTCATACAGATGGAAGGCTCTGGAAGGGAGTGTATGCTGCTTATTGGCTGGAATGTGTCTACTGACTGTAAGGTGCAGGGTCAAAGTTTCCTCAATTATAAAGAATAGGGGGCGGACCGAAAAAAACGCATATGTTCACCGTTCGTTGCGAACGCGAACATGCGAAAATCGCCGTAAATAGTTCTCCGGCGAACTGTTCGGGACATCACTAATGATGAGTATTTATACAGACAAGCTCATTTTACTGTTTAAAATATACTAGGAGTGCGGCCTCTGCCTCCTGTTAAGGAAGTGCAAGTGGACGTGATATCTCAACCCCTGGTGTGACCCTGCTGATGTTTTAGATTTCCAGCAGGTTGTAATGATTTACTGTTTTTACCCATGAAAGTGTTAATTAAATGGATTCAAGGTGACATTATTAAGATCATTACTAGATTCCCACAGATCTATATTGTTTGGTCCATGTTTGTAAAGCGCCACCAAATGCGGGTGGTATTTAATATGGAGAAATTGCAAATTGCAGAAAAAAGATAAATTGGACAATAGCATCCTTTATTAAAAAGAGGGCGATGTCTCTGCTGCACTTCATTTTTAGTCAGCAGACTTTGACCGCACTTTCCTCTGGGATGGTGTGCACAATTTTTAAAATTGGTATTAAATTCAAACCTGTATTAATAATAATATTTAAATTCCTAAATAAATGTAATAAAAAAAAGAGAAGCAAAAATGTTAGTGCAACTTTTAAATTCCCCGCCTCGCAGGTCCTTAAATGACCGTAATGGTCCTGAAAGGACTCACGCTAAAAAATATTAACCCCAGGCAATACAGACGCCCATAAGCCCTTAATTAACCCCATAACTCATGGGGGTCAATACAGACCCCCATAAACCGTAATTACCCTGTCACTCATGGGGGTCAATACAGACCCCCATAAACCCTAATTAACTCTGTCATTCATGGGGGTCAATACAGACCCCCATACGCCCTTAATTAACCCGTCACTCATGAGGGTCAATACAGACCCCCATAAACTCCTAATTAACTCTGTCAGTCATGGGGGTCAATACAGACCCCCATACACCCTTAATTAACCCTGTCACTCATGGGAGTCAATATAGACCCCCATATGCACTTAATTAACCCCGTCATTCATGAGGATCAATACAGAGCCCCATAAACTCCTAATTAACCCTGTCACTCATGGGGGTCAATACATACCTCCATAAGCCCTTAATTAACCCTGTCACACATGGGGGTCAATACAAACCCACATGAGCCCTTAATTAACTTCATAACTCAAGGGGGTCAATACAGACCCCCATAAGCCTTAATTAACCCTATAACTCATGGGGGTCAATACAGACCCCCATATTCACTTAATTAACCCCGTCACTCATGAGGGTCAATTCAGAACCCCATAAACTCGTAATTAACCCTGTCACTCATGTGGGTCAATACATACCCCCATAAGCCCTTAATTAACCCTGTCACTCATGGGGGTCAAAACAGACCCCCATAAGCCCTTAATTAACCCTATAACTCATGATGGTCACTACAGACCCCCATAAACCCCTAATTAACCCTGTCACTCATGGGGGTCAATACAGACCCCCCATAAGCATTAATTAATCCCATAAATCATGGGGGTCAATACAGACCCCCCATAAGCCCTAATTAACCCAGTCACTCATGGGGGTCAATACAGACCCTCATAATCCTTAATTAACCCTATAACTCATGGGGGTCAATACAGACCCCCATAAGCACTTAATTAACCCTGTTACTCATGAGGGTCAATACAGACCCCCATAAAACCCTAATTAACCCTGTCACTGATGGGGGTCAATACAGACCCCCATAAACCCCTAATTAACCCTGTCACTCATGAGGTTCAATACAGACCCCCATAAGCCTTAATTAACCCCATAACTCATGGGGGTCAATACACACCCCCATAAGCACTTATTTAACCCCACCATTGATGAGGGTCAATACAGACCCCCATAAACCCCTAATTAACCCTGTCACTCATGGGGGTCAATACAGACCCCCATAAGCCTTAATTAACCCCATAACTCATGGTGGTCAATACAGACCCCCATAAGCCCTTAATTAACCCTGTCCTTATGGCTGTCAATACAGACCCCCTACACCTACACTACCTACCTACACTTCCTACCTACCCCCTAATAAACCCCACCACCACACTAATTACAGAAAAAAAAATACTTAAGTCTCAAAAATAAAAAAAAAGGAACATTACAGAAAATAAAAAAAATACATTACAACCTCCCCAGGTGCATTAGCCAGTAAGAGTGGGATTTTTGGGGTGTATCCCATTCTCATTGGCTCACACATTGGCGCCTTCTGATTGGCTGAATTTGATAGACAGCGTTTTTTAGCCAATGACAATTTTCTACTGGAAAACTCTGTAGGAGGTTCATTTGCGTCAGGGAGGTCCGCGAGTGCGGACCTCCGTTAGTTTTTTTGTTGTTTTTTTTAGAGCGCGGATTGTTCCAGGGCCCAGCCGGGGCAAAAGAGGAGGAGGCCGGGGACATCTCGGGGAGGTAAGTACAATGTATATTATGTTTATTTTATTTTGTTTTATGTTTATATGTGTGTTGTATTAATGTAATGTTTTTTTTTTTAACAGGGGCCGCGCCGGAGAAGAAAAGAAGAAGGATGGGGACATGCTGGAAAGGTGAGTAGAATATTTAGAATGTTTATAATGTTTATTTATTGTATGTAAATGTGTTGTACTATTTTTTTTCCCCTAGGTTGGTGATCTGAAGAGACATCTGCAAAGGTAAGTGGTCTTAATTATTTTATTTTAGGTTAGAATTAGGGTTTGTGTATGCAGATGGCATTTATTGTATGTTAGATAGGGGGATGTATTTTAGATAGGATTTATTGTATATTATATAGTATTTATTGTATGTTAGATAGGGGTATGTATTTTAGTTAGATAGTATTTATTGTATGTTAGATAAGGGTATGTATTTTAGATAGTTAGGATTTATTGTATATTATATAGTATTTATTGTATGTTAGATAGGGGTATGTATTTTCGATAGATAGGATTTATTGTATATTAGATAGATTGGGGAATGTATTTTAGATAGATAGGATGTATTGTATTTTATTTTATTTGTATTGTATGTATTCTGTATGTATTTCCTTTTCAGGTTTGTAATTTTTTTTCTGTAGTTGGGGGGGGGGGGGGGGGGAGTTGTACTGTAATTTTTGTAATTTTCAGTAATGTTCCTTTTTTATTTTTTGTGACTTAGGTTTTTTTATTTTCTGTAATTAGAGTGGTGGGGGGATTTATTAGTGGGTAGGTTAGTAGTGTAGGTAGGTAGTGTAGGTGCTAATAGGTTAATAGGTTTAAATGCAGCGGGGTCACGATCGGTGCAGATTGGGGACCCCTGCTGCAAAGAGTTAATGTGGGGGGCTGCGGAGGTCCCTATGGACCCCTGCAGCAAGGGGTAACTGTGGGGACACTTCGGGGGCCTCGATGGGGACCCCCAGCATAGAGAGGGATTCATTTTAAGTGCCGCGGCCGGGATTGCTAATAGTGTGCCGCAGGCCCTTTAAGGAGCCGCGGCGGACAATTTAAACGTTTTAAATGCAGCGGGGGCCTGATCTAAGCCGATCATGGACCCCCGCTGCAAAAGGTTAATGTGCGGACACTTCGGGGGTCCCGATGGGGACCCCCCATCATAGAGGGGGGGTAATATTAGGTGCCGCGGACGGAATTGCTAATATTATGCCGTGGGCCCATAAAGGAGCCGCAGCGGGAAATTGAAAAGTTTTAAATGCAGCGGGGGCCTGATCTATGCCGATCGGGACCCCCCGCTGCAAGAGGTTAATGTGGGGGGGCAGCAGGGGATGTGTTTAGGGAGCAGGGGGGTTGCATCAAACGGCTGTCTCTGGCTGCTCCAAGGCAGCACATAGAGGTTTTAGGATCCCTTGCTATCACTTTTTTGTGCCCGTAAGGATTCTTCCGAGGTGCGAGATTCACCTCATAGATTTAAGGCTGCGTGTTACTCCGTAGCTCTCTCTGAGCTTATTCTCTGACATTTTTCGGAGTCATCTTGCAAAGCAGGCTGCGAGGGAAGTATTGGGGATTCGGTCCTCGCAAACAGAAAAAAACTGCTTTTTGCGAGGACCGAGGGAACTGCGAGGGCTAATATAATAAGGCCCTAAGTGTATTGGAGCTTCCCGACTAAAAACTCTGCTATTACTCTGGAGCCTGCACAGCTGAATACTACCAGTGTTTGCAGACACTGCACACAAGAGAGGTTACACTGAGACATCCTCCGCTGTGTGGAGCACCTTATTGACAAGTTTATGGAAGCTCAGGTTATATCAGAAGCAGCAGACTTGGTATAGCAACTGCTATCCTGTGAACTCCAAAAACATTTGTGGAACAGAGAATATTTCATGCACTGAAGCATTGCTTATAAGTACAATAAGCATACATCATAGTTGAATATATGCGAAGTGCATTTCTGCAGATCCATTGATATGTTATAAGGCAATGTTTCTTTCCTGCTCATGACACACATGAGTAGCATTAAATATCAGGAGATTTTAAGTATATACGTATATATATATGAATCTTTGCAGAGATTACCTTCAGTTAACATTGTCTTCTATGTGTGACAAATACTGCTGTTTGTAACCCCTGTGGTCATTTGTTTTGCCATTATATGTATGTATTCCTATATCTTCATTGTATCCCATGTGCCCTTGTAATACTGAGATTTTACATGTTTTAGGGATCATTTATCCTTTTTTACTTCTGTTATATTAAAAGTTATATTTTATTAATTTCTATCTGGATTTTAATCTGTTCGTGAGTGCACTATCTCAGGATGTCTCTTTGTACTTTATTTTTTAATTAGTGACTGACTGACATCAAAACATTCTAAGTTATTTAACTATTCATGAACCATACAGAATCCAACATCAAAAGTCAAACAAACAAAGAGAAGCTACATAACATACAGTAATTAACATATATAGGGTAATCAACTTAATATAACATTAAATAAATATAAAACATACTGTAAAATCCTGAGCCCAGTCCCACAACCACATAAATAAGAGTTCAAAGGGGGCAAGGTGATCAGGGGATCATGACTGTGGGCTTGACACAGATCAAAGGCTTAGCTGGGTCAGAGTTACGATTTTGACAACCATCTGGATTTTCAGTGTGTAACTCACAGTTCTATTGTGGGTAGCTAAAAGAGGCCAATTTCATAGCTGTAACTTTTGCAGGCTACATAACGATCTACAGTAATTGCGATTTTGACAATTTAATAGGGGCCTAGTTGTTTGGATTTTGCCCATCAGGATCTTTCTGTAATCATATTCAGACTAGTACACTGAACCCTTACAAAAAGTTATTTGTAAGATATACAACTACATAAGAATCACTTTCATTAAACTTTAATACCTATAAGAAAAAAAAAGAATATTTATGGTTTGCTCTTCTGCAGAATTTGTCATGTTAATGTGCTAAGTGTTTTTAGAACTTTACAAATAAACAAACAGAGCCTTTAATATTTAATTATGATATTGTACTGCCTCAAGTTGCTGTCCCAACCCCTCCCCTCATCATTGACTTAAAGGCACAGGGTAGTGTAGCTGGGCCTGGGACTAGCCAGGGATAAGAACAATGGAGACAACTAGGGGTTTAATGGATGGGTTTTGAGAGTTACTAGGTAAAATGATATCCCACTCTGTGATGAGGTGCTCTGGAACATGCGAGAGATCTTGGTTAGGGAGGGCTGAGTTGGTCCACAATCTGCAAGTGATCTTCAAGGTCTGTGATTAAAACTTCAAGTAGCAAAACAAATTTTGAGAATAGTGCCCCCATAGGTGCATTGAAGCTGGCGTCTGTTTCTAGACAAGTTCAACCCAGTGGTATGGGCACTGCAAAGGCAGGTATAGGGACTATCAGGATAGCAGACTAGGCTTAAAGAGACACTGTGGCATGTTAACTCAAAAAAATAGGTCCCCACTATAGATGTCGCAAATAGTTCGCCCACGGACTAGTCGCGGCGATTTTTGCATGTTCGCGTTCGCATCGGACGGCGAACACATGCGCTTTTGGTTTCGCCTCCTATTCTTTATCATTGAGGAAACTTTGACCCTGCATCTCACAGTCAGCAGACACATTCCAGCCAATCAGCAGCATACACTCCCTTCCAGGGCCTTCCATCTGAAGGACAGCATACATTTTAGAATCATTCTGAAGCTGCATTCGTTGTGAGAGGACAGATAGTGTAGCTGCTGGAGATTTATTAGGGAAATAGATAGCCAGGCTGTGTATTTAGCTTCCACTACAATTGATCTAATTTCAGTTGCCTGCCTGTGTCAGGCTCACAGCTTATATTGTGCTCAGTGAAATAAAACAACACTTTTTTGACTGTAATAGATTGAATAGCAATTGCCTGCCTACAGGCGTGTGTGTGAAGCCTATTGCATCTACTCTGCCAACTTTTGCCAGTGCACAGTGATACATCATATCTGGTGGAACCGTAGTGTACAGTGACATAAAACAACACTTTTTTGACTGTAATAGATTGAATAGCAATTGCCTCCCCACAGGCGTGTGTTTGAAGCCTATTGCATCTACTCTGCCAACTTTTGCCAGTGCACAGTAACACTCATATCTGGTGGCACCTTAGATTGCACGCGCAGTGCCCCAAATTTGAAGTAGGAGGTTCCGACCAAGCATCTTTTTCCATCTCCCTGTTCCAAAAATCAATGCCATATACACGTCCCCTAATAGTGGACATAACAGGGATTAAACCGATAGGAATAGTACTACTTAACATTACACACCTTATAATAACGCAGACAGAGGCAACGCAGAGAGAGGAGTCTGAAGAAGAGGAGTCAGAGGAGGAAGGTGGCTTTGAGGAGGTGGAAGACCAAACACAGCAGGCGTCCCAGGGGGCTTGTTGGCACCTTTCGGGACCCTTGGTGGCTGGGTGGAGGAAGAGACCTTCAATGACATCAGTGAGGACAAGGAACGGGACATGGCTAGCTTAGTATCCAACCTTGTGCAAATGGGGAGTTTGCGGTTGTGCAAAGGGACTGTTTGCGGTTGTTTGAGGTGCATTAAACGGGGATATTGGTCTGTCACTGTGAAACGGGTTTAACCCTTACACTACCTGATCGATACAACATCATACCTGATGTTTTAAAGCATGTTATTCCAAACAATTTAGGAATGTTAGGTGATTTATGCCCTTTATGGCTTAACACCAGACTCTGCATCAACTATGTAATTTTCCGTGGGAGTTTTGCCATGGATCCTCCTCCGGCATGCCACAGTCCAGGTGTTAGTCCCTGTAGCGGATGGCACTGGGCTGTCCTGCAATTTACTGTGAATAAGCTGCATTCGCATAACTGTATGTTGTACTTGTGTTAAAAGAAATGTATTCCTCTGATTGTTCGGTAGTTTCATTTGAATAAACTAAGGGAATGAAACTACCAAACAATCAGACCTCCCATTTGTAAAGTGTGTCCTCAATTACCCGTTGCAACATTGTTGCGAACGGGTAATTGACAAGTTAAGTAACTGTCCTTTGTTCTCGGGGGTGGCCGCCATTCGACAAACGAACGTGGCGGCGGCCATTTTAATACTCCCGAACAGCGGTGTTTTGCCGTCGAGTGTCTGGAACTCAAATCGGACACTCGACTAGGTGAACACCGCTGAAGCCTCCACACGCCCGGTCCGCTCGGTTCCTAACTACCGAACGGACCCTCGTCCGGTAGATAGAAAGAACCGAACGAGGGGATTTAGGCGAACCCTCCCTAGCCTCTATAGCTAGAGGCTTTCGTGCAGTTTGTTCCCTTATTCCAGGACCGACCGCAGGGCCCATTCGCATGGAACCGCATTCGGCTAGTTCACTCTGTGCGGTCGGTCGTTTTATTCCCTCCATGAATTTCCTGAACCCCTGGTCTGATCTGGGTGATTTTTGGATATGTTGTTTACCCAGATCAGGGCTACCAGGGGATGTATGATTTAAAGGGGTACCCCTATGTTTAGGGGTACATCCAGGAATGGGGGGAATTACTGTACTAGATAAGGGGATTATGATACTGGCTGAGGGGAGGAGATGTGTGGGAGGTTACCAGGACAGGATTGGCTACTGTGTTAATGTTTGTGAATCACTCCCTTGCATGGGAGCAGGCTTTAAAAAGGACAGTGTGGATTAAAGGAAGGTGGTTCTGCTCCTGAAACTGTGTGTCGTCCAGGTATTGGGATTGCGGTTGGGATATTGCTATTATTTTACCTGTTGGAAACCTTGCCTGTGGATTTACCATTTACTTATTCCTGAGCCTCACTGGGATTATAAGCAGAGATAACCTGGGGAATATTGCCTCTCCGCTACAGTCATCTTGAAACAACTTTCCCATCACTATTGTGGCAAGAAAGAGTCCCTATGGGTTTTGAAATTCACCTGCCCATTGAAGTCTACGGCGGTTCGCGGGGTTCGCCCGTTCGCGAACATTTGATTGAAGTTCGCGTCCGATGTTCGCGAACCGAAAGTTTGATGTTCGCGACATCACTAGTCCCCACCTGTCATTGGATTAAAGGAGAGAACATGAGAGAATCCATGGAAATATTTTCATTGCTTCCTTCCTCTTGCATGTGGATATACGACTGAAAAAGAGTGTGCACAAGGGTGATAGAGGGTATTAGAGGATCCCCAAAATATAAAAAAACTGGCTACAGGTATATGCGATTAGCCAGTGTTAATTGTAAAAGGTGCCAGAGGAATGTGTTTCCTTCTTAACTTATGGAAATATATAGTGCTTATCGTACTTATGTGACCTAGCATAGTGGAAGTTCAATGAGGAGTTCCAACAGAGCTTTGCGGTCAATTCTTCCTTGATGTTAGGGGATAAAGCAGTGGCTGCGAGACTGAATATAATTAATCCTATGAGAGTAAACTTGCCCTTTCACAATGGAGCTAGTGTACCACAAGTCCAAGAAGCACTAGTCAACCTTGCATATAAGGTGTGCTTTTCCTTCAAGAAGGGGCAATCCAGGTGGTCTCCAAAATACAGGATCCAGTACATTTGCTCAGGCTGTGGAGGGAACCATACATTGCAGGATTGTCTCGGACTGCAGAGGGATGGGGCCAAACTAGAGATGTCGCGGACAGTTGGCCCGCGAACTATTCGCGGCGATTTTGGTATGTTCGCGTTTGCATCGGACGGCGAACACATGCGCTTTTGGGTTCGCCCCCTATTCTTTATCATTGAGGAAACTTTGACCCTGCACCTCACAGTCAGCAGACACATTCCAGCCAATCAGCAGCATACACTCCCTTCCAGGGCCTTCCATCTGAAGGACAGCATACAGTTTAGAATCATTCTGAAGCTGCATTCGTTGTGAGAGGACAGATAGTGTAGCTGCCTGAGATTTAATAGGGAAATAGATAGCCAGGCTGTGTATTTAGCTTCCACTACAATTAATCTAATTTCAGTTGCCTGCCTGTGTCAGGCTCACAGCTTATATTGTGCTCAGTGAAATAAAACAACACTTTTTTGACTGTAATAGATTGAATAGCAATTGCCTGCCTACAGGCGTGTGTGTGTGAAGCCTATTGCATCTACTCTGCCAACTTTTGCCAGTGCACAGTGATACGTCATATCTGGTGCAACCTTAGTGTACAGTGGCATATAACAACACTTTTTTTTACTGTAATCGATTGAATATCAGTTGCCTGCCAGGCATGTGTGTGAGGCCTACAGCGCCTACTCTGGTGGCACCTTAGATTGCACGCGCAGTGTCCCAAATTTGAAGTAGGAGGTCCGACCAAGCATCCTTTTCCATCTCCCTGTTCCAAAAATCAATGCCATATACACGTCCCCTAATAGTGGACGTAACAGGGATTAAACCGATAGGAATAGTACTACTTAACAGTACACACCTTATAATAACGCAGACAGAGGCTTTGCAGAGAAAGGAGTCTGAAGAAGAGGAGTCAGAGGAGGAAGGTGGCTTTGAGGAGGTGGAAGACCAAACACAGCAGGCGTCCCAGGGGGCTTGTTGTCACCTTTCGAGGGGCCCTGGTGGCTGGGTGGAGGAAAAGACCTTCAATGACATCAGTGAGGACAAGGAACGGGACATGGCTAGCTTGGTATCCAACATTGTGCAAATGGGGAGTTTGCGGTTGTGCAAAGGGAACTGTTTGCGGTTGTTTGCGGTGCATTAGACGGGGAGATTGGTCTGTTACTGTGAAGCGGGTGTAACCCTTACACTACCTGATCGATACAACATCATACCTGATGTTTTAAAGCATGTTATTCCAAACAATTTCGGAATGTTAGGTGATTTATGCCCTTTATGGCTTAAAACCAGACTCTGCATCAACTATGTAATTTTCCGTGGGAGTTTTGCCAGGGATCCTCCTCCGGCATGCCACAGTCCAGGTGTTAGTCCCCTTGAAACAACTTTCCCATCACTATTGTGGCCAGAAAGAGTCCCTATGGGTTTTGAAATTCGCCTGCCCATTGAAGTCTATGGCGGTTCGCCGGGTTCGTCCGTTCGCGAACATTTGATGGAAGTTCACGTCCGCTGTTCGCAAACCGAAAATTTGATGTTCGCGACATCACTAGGCCAAACACATGGTGCTCTTTCCAAAAGGAGTGAGGCAGGGCCAGGTGGGCAGTGTTTTTGTGAGACAGGTTTGCTTCTGGTTTTTGGATCTAATTCGTTGAATGGAAACAAGAGTTCCTTTCCCAAATTTTTAAGCCGGCTCAGGATTTTTCTGATTTGGTGCATTCCAAGCTCCATAAGGAGGAGTTCATGAGTAGAATGGCTGACCTTTTTTGATTCTGCCATTTGCAGGCCTATGAATGTCACCATTGTGTGTGGTTCCCAAAATAAGATTTGGGTACATTTTGGTTAATTCACCACTTGTCCCAACTCATGGGAATGTCAGTCAATGATTGTATTGATAGGCAATGCAGCACTGTATCATATGCATCATTTGATCAGTCCACAGCCTTAGTGTGCAAGGCAGGAAAAGGTACTCTTCTTGAATGGGTGGTACGGCAGGAGGCAGGCTTTCATTCCACAGTACACCACCTGGTTGACTTCCTGTTTATAGGCAGGATGTCAACAACCACATCATGACAACCTTTTGGGACATTGCTAACTCTCTCATTATCCCACTGGCCGAGGACAGATAGAAGAACAGAGAACATTGCCCCAGCTTTTGGGAATCATCATTTATTCTGAGGCACTGGTATGTAGTCTCCCATATAAAATATTGGATGGGTGGGCTGACTAGGGGGTTTTACTAATGGCACAATGGATAACATTTCTCAGATTACATTTAGCACTCTGCAAGTTGAAGTTTGCATGTGGATCAATCCCCAAGGTATGTTTCGTAGGAGAATAGCATTTGTAGTAGTGGGAGTTTGGCTGCCAAATAATTTTATAAGGGTATCTACAGACTTGCAAGGATATATGTGGTCATGGATACTGTTACTTGCCTCTTTCAACACTAGGTCCATGATACACCCAAGGCATCTGTCTAATGTCAACCTTAATCTTGCCTCTGGGGCAAATGGTTTTAGGGCCAACTTTCGAGTTCACTGGTTTGCGGAGGCGTGACCAGAAAAGTGTGTGGCCAGTGGCTTGACCAGGATTTTTGCATTACTGGGTCTTTTCAGCCATTTTAGCTTTGGTATTCCTCTGTGGTGAGGAATTTTGAGACATTCAGCTTGTTTTTTTTACACAGAACATATGGGTGTGGTACAGGGGATCAGTTCAGTTACACCTAAATTGGTTCTGGTGGTGCATTTATTTAGCCAGTTAGTTTTATAGTGTCTATAGCTCAAAATCTGAGGTAGGACAAAGTTTGTTCTGGGTTCCCACAAAAACATAGTAGATGTGTTTTCTTGTTTCCAGTGGGAGAACTCCAGGCCTTTGGCTCTGTGTGTGTTTCAGTATGGTGAGGTCCTTCTACAGCTTTTTTGGGGAGCTTGGAGCTGAGAAATAGCCATGCTGGTGAGACAATTGGCTACATGGGCTGCTTACAGATCAATCTATGAGGAGTGGCAGCAACTGGCCAAACTAGACATTGGGTCCAACAAATAAGAAACAAGTCTAGGTGTTATACTCTAGTATTTGCTTCACTGCAAGGACCAGAACCCCTCACCAGGTTTGCAGGTTTATGGAACCTGGCCAGAGAGTTTATAGTGGCACATTTTGTAAAAGGCCTCAGAAGACTACAGGCTTTGCCTGACAGCCAGGTCCTTATTTATTTAAATGCTTCTTTTGAGTATGGCTCAAGAGTTGATGGAAGTTGGTAGATCAGAGTATGATGTGCCACTAATCAAATCAGCTTTCTCACTGGCCTTTTTCTGAGTAATGTGGGTAAGGGAGTTGGTTGTGGCTAACAGACATATTTCTGGGACTTTGTAGGTATATACAGGTAACCACATTACCATATGGTTCCAGCACTCAAAAGCAGACCCTTTGAGTCACTGTTGTGCAGTAGCCCTGTATCCAGTGGGCAGAGATTGCTTTCTTTGTTTATTTGCCTGGAAGTTTAGAAAGATGTGGCCCAGCTGGAATGGGCATTTGCTGGCACATTAGAATGCTGAGACTCTATTCGGTTTTCAATTTGGTATACTTTTGTTTATCTTATTGAAAAAGTTAGGATACCAGGCAGTTGATTGTGGCACACATCCCATTCCTTTAGATGCGGGGAAGCAACTGTTCAAATATAAGATTGTCGAAGACGGCAGTGATAAAGGATCGGTAAATGGGAGTCCCCCTATTTTCAGCTGTATGTTAAACTGCAGCTTTCTTGACTATGTTACAGATCAAATTCTGCAGCTTTGGTTGATAGGATACTTCTTTATTTATTGGGCCCAGATATTCACCCCAGTTCTTGGCAACGGGCTGCATTTGGGCGTTCCAAAGGGACAGTTGGAGGTGTGCTGGTAAGATTTTCGGGGAGCTGTGATGGGCTTGGGTTGGTGGTTAGCTGCCCTCAGCGCTTCAGCCATCTGTAGTTCTTGTTGCTTCATTCTGGGGGCAATGACCTTGGTATAACACCCATTAAGCGGCTTGCGAGAAGGAGGCCGAAGGATATCAAGACTCATTATTTAATCTGAGATTATTAAGAGAATAGCCTGGCGGGAGGCCAGAGACCCATCACACTTCCATATGACTGGGCAGAAAGTGATCAAGGAAATGTCTCCCCCCCTCCCCTGTGTGTCTACCCTCATCCTCTCCCACCCCTTTGTGTCTCCCCCCTCCCCTGTGTCTCTTCCCCCTCGTCTCCCTTCCATGTGTCTCCCCCCCTCCTCTTGCTCCCCTGTGTCTCTCCCCCCTCCTCTCACTCCTTTGTGTCTCTCCCCCCTCCTCTCACTCCCCTGTGTTTCTCCCCCTTCCTCTGTGTCTCTCCCCCATCTAATTCCCCTGTCTCTCTCCCCCCTCTTCTGTGTCTCTCCACACCTCCCCTGTGTGTCTACCCCCTCCTCTCCCACCCCTGTGTCTCCCCCCTCCCCTGTGTCTCTTCCTCCCTCCTCTCCTTGCCCTGTGTCTCTCCCCCCTCTCCTCTGTGTCCTCCCCCTCCTTCCCTGTGTGTCTCCTTTCCGCCTCCTGTGGCCCGTTGCGCAATCCTCATGGCGGCTTACGATGTGCATGCACAGCCCGTTGCGCAATGCGCAGTTGTCAAACTGAGATTTGTCGCAAGCGTGACAACGAATCGCATTTTGACAATTATTGTATGTGATCACTTGGCATCCTGAATTGATGCTGCTATCCTAGAAGAAATAGATAGATCTGCTGGTAGGATTGGTCTCCTTGGCCATTTCAAGCCCACAGAAGAGCAGATTGTACCAGTTATGCTAATTATGTGATCCTGATGCTCCTGCTGATGATCCTGAAGCCTATTGCCTCCAATACTGAAGGATAACTCCTGTAGTTGAAGGCATGAGTTTTGGGGGGAAAAGCAGACACCCCTTCTCTGGGTTGTGACAGTGCCCAATTCTTAATAATATGATATGGAAAACACAACCCTCTAGGCTTTTGGAAACAGACAATACAATTAAAAATGAGTGGTGCTAGGAAGTAATCTTATAATGAAAAGTTAAAAGTTTGATGAGAATAATGAGCTGAAGGGCTTTTTGTATACTTATGATTGGATTATACAATAGATAATAGATATTGATATATAATAGATACCTATACCCTACTATTGGCACAATTGCCTATATTGTGTTATTCTTCTTATGCACTATATAATTTTACAAATATTGCCATTATGTGGTAGAATGTTGCATAATAGTAGTGATTTTTAAGTTTGAATTTTTTTGTATTTTATGTGTTTACAGGAATGACCATTGTTTATGATTTATTTGATGATTTATTTAGTAATTTTAAATAATAAAGATATATTGCATATATTTATAATTGGTTTATTTTTAATCACTCTTTCATCTTCTTATTTAATTCTACTTTCTTAGCACCACTCACTTTTCAGTCAGTGACACTGATGTCAAAATCAAAAGCAGGAGTTTATTTCCTACAAGCAGGCCAAACATACACAAAGTGAGGCTCTCCCAGAGGAGTATCTTGGTAGTTTGCCAGTGTCAAACAGTCATCTAAAACAGATGTAGTTCGCCTCAGTCAGGTAAAGGCAATATAATTCTTGCTGACATAATGCATCTCTCCTGACTGTCCCTCGGTAACTCACAGCTGGCTTCAGCTAAGCACAACATAAAGAGAGAAAAATAGCTCAAGTATAATACCTGTTATTCCTTATGTGTGCTGTACTGCACCAAAATGTTGCACAGCAAAAATGATTTGATGGCAGAAAAAGTCAATTGACCCATTTCATTTATTTGCTACAATAGAAATCATGTGAAAATGTGTTTACATTTTTAAAATTGATAAAAAATGTACTTAGATATCATCATTTCAGTTTAGCTCTTGAAGCCGTCCCACAATACTCTGCATAAATAACAACACTGGAGTCAGTTACTGTTATGCATTGAATTATGGCTTAATACTCACTTGATAAGCAGACTGTGGTGCTGTGGTGGTGCAGGGGTAAGCAAACTGTTTTAAAGATTTTTTTTTCATTGGTAAGTCACAGGTCTTATTCCCCTGCCATCCACTTGTTATTTTTATTAATTATATATATATATATATATACAGTATATATATATATATATATATATATATATATATATATATAATTGAGGGGTGAAGCAGCTGTGAATGTCCAGTAATCTAGTAATTTAGTAATTATTAATATATATATATATATATATATATATATATATATATATATATATATACTGTATATAGATTTATAATGAGTATTGCAATATAATTTGATACCTTTTGTATTGGACAAACGTCTTATTTATAATGACAAGCTTTCGAGAGGTTCAACCTCTCATTATCAAGTCTCAAGCAACACTAACATGAGATAAAACCCTCAGTATGAATAAAAACAGCAGATACAGAGAGAGTGGAAACAGCATCTGACAGCATCAGGTATGGAGAATAAAAACAACACAGCAAAGGAAACATATATATACATATTATACTGTATATACATATACATTAATTTATACATGAAAAAGCAGAGCACCTTAGTCCACAGTGATATCTTTCCTTTTGGACAAACTTCTCACTAAGAGTGCTAAGTCTGTTATGGTATAAAAACGAAAAAAATCACATGAAATTCTGATAATGTGTTAGAAAACCCAAGTTGGGGTATGGGAGGGATGAAAACTGGAGCTGTGTAGGTAACTACATCTGTCTGTGGGTTTCTTATATGTAGATGAGTGGAGAATGCCATTGGTGATGGATATAGTAGTGTCTAGAAAGTTTACCTGTTCTGTGGAGAAATCCATTTTAAGTTTTATAGATGAATGGAAGGTGTTGAATGAATTATGAAAGTCTCTGAGTTTGCTTTCTCCTTCTGTCTATATGATGAACAGATCATCTATGTAACGGTAGTATTTGTATGGTTTGTAAATGGATACAGATAAGAATGTTTCTTCTAGATTGGCCATAAATAGATTGGTGTATTGTGGAGCCATTTTGGTACCAATGGCAGTCCCCATCATCTGTAGGTAGGTATCTTGGTTAAACGTAAAATAGTTGTGGGTAAGGATATATTCTATTAGTTTAACAATAATATCAGGGCCAAATTTATTATTTTGCCATCTTTGTGTGGGATATTACTGTAAAGAGACTCTACATCCATGGTAACAAGTAGTGTGTTAGAAGGTAGGTCTTTCATCTGACTGAGTTTGTTGAGAAAGTCAGTGGTGTCTTGTATATAGCTACTAGTCTTACTAACTAATGGTTTAAGGATGTTTTCAACAAATCCAGATATCTGCTCAGTCAGCGTGTCCATACCTGTAACAATTGGTCTCCCTGGGTTGCCTGGTTTGTCGATTTTTGGCAGTAGGTAGAAAGTCCCAGTTGTAGGATTGGCAGGGACGAGTTGTTTTAATTCCTGATGTAAATTTTTAGGGAATGTTTTTACAAGTTTCTTAAGTTGAAGAGTATATTTTTCTGTAGGGTCCTGGTTCAATTTCTTGTAGTAAGTGTTATCTGACAGTTGTCTGTTGGCTTCATTTATGTAATCCTGAGAATTCATGATAACAACTGCACCTCCTTTGTCTGCCGGTTTAATGGTGATGTTGGGGTTGTTTTTTAAAATCTTTATGGCAGTTCTTTCTGATGGAGTAAGAATGTGCAAGTCTCTTTTATATTGTGTTGTTAAAATGGATGCAGTACCCAGGGGAAAAGCTTTCTATATAACTGTCCAACCACCAAATCTAAAAAACAACAACTTGTCAGCAGAAAAATGGCCAATGGAACTAAACCTTGTAACAAACGTGCCTGTAAGTTATGCCTACACATTTGTAATGATGACACAGCCACACATAACAACAACACCTAAAACATCAAAGGATCATATTCATATACATCGTCAAATGTGGTTTATATAATACAATGTACTTTATGTGACACAGGCTGTTACATTGGAGAAACCGGCCAAAAAATGAATTTAAGGATGAATTTACACAGGCATTCAATAAGAAAGCATAATGAAAACAGTAATTGTTGCCCAGTGGAACACCATTTTCGCCAGAATGATCACTACATCCAAAACTTAAAAGTCAAAATACTCAGAGGAAAATATATAAACATCCAAGAGAGAAAAGCCTTTGAAATAAAGTCGATCACATTCTTCAACACTAAAAATACAGGACTTAATATAGACTTATCAGAATTTCATGTGATGTTTTCCTCTTATGCCATAACAGGCTTAGCATTCTTAGTGAGGTGTTTGTCCAATAGGAAAGATATCACTGTGCGCTAAGGTGCTCTGCTTTTTCATGTATATATTGCTGTATATGTGTATATACTATGTGTATATATGTTTCCTTTGCTATGTTGTGTTTATTCCCCATATATGTATTTACCTGATTATGTCAGAAGCTATTTCCATGCTCTCTGTATCTGCTGTTATTATTCAAACTGAGGGTTCCATCTCATGTTAGTGTTGCTTGAGACTTGATAAAGAGAGGTTGTACCTCTCGAAAGCTCGTCATTATAAATAAGACGTTTGTCCAATACAAAAGGTATCAAATTATATTGCAATACTGATTATTAATCTATATATATAGATTAATAAAACACTATATATATATATATATATATATATATATATATAAATATAAATATATATATATATATATATATATATATATATATACACATACATCAATTATCAATTTATTCACTTTAAAAATTATGTGTAAGAGTGTGTTGGTGTGTGGTCAGTGTGTTTCATTAAAAGTTTTCATTGGTAAGTCATTGGTTCTAAATCAATGCCTCCCACTTTTTTGTTAAATTACCTAATGTATTTTTTATTACGCATATATATCAGTCATATGTGTGTTAAAAACATGTTAGTTAATTTAACAAAAACGTTTTTGAAAAATGATGTGTATGTACAGTATATTTTTAAATAAGTTGTTCACATAATTAAAAAAAAACAAATATACAAAAAAGACAGTTACCTCATATTAACATATGAGGCTTAATTTTTAAAGCTAAGGAACGTATATCTAATTTTTTAAACAGTAACGAAAAGAACATTCTTGGTGGGAATTGAAACATGTGACATCTCCACACAAGACAAAAATACTAGCTGTGTGCCATAAGCCCATCTGTTAATCTAGCTGCTATAATATAATGAAGTAGTTACAATGACTCTGCTTCATTCCAACCTTCTACACTTACTTCTAATTAATATTCATTGTTCTGCACGGTACAGAGCTCATTACTCAGTCAAGCAGAGGCAACACATTGAATACCTTTACTTGAATTGATCATAACGCCATGAATTCAGCACATATTTTCAAAACGAAAACAGTTTTCCACATGCTTTTTCGATCCTCAAATGGTGCACAGCACATATAGGTGACTTTTGAGGTCCTTTAAGCCTAAGGGTACTCATATGCTTATACCAGGCATGCTTAAAATCCTAAACTGTGTTTGACTATACAACTTCCACTGGAAGGCCGTTGCACTTATCTTCTACCTTTCTGTAAAGCAGCACTTTTTCACATTACCCCCATAGTTTAATATTCAAACTTCAAATCATGACGATTTGTTCTTGCTCTCCTCTTTTACTGTGAGATACTTCCTTCTGTCCTATCTGTCCTAGTTGTATATTTATTAATGTCACAAAGTATTTATTTATACGTTTTGTCTTTTAGACCAAGTGCAATTTTAGTTGCCCTCCTTTCAATTGTTTCTGCAAAGTATTACTTGCAAAAATACACCCTCACCCACTTCATATGACTCTTTGTTATTGTATTCAAGTTTCTTGTAAAGATACCTTCATCCTGTACCTTATTAAATCAAATTACAATTTTCAATGTTTCTCTCATATCACCTCCAAACTATGTCTAAGTGTGGTATAATTGACATTTAATCTACCGTGTCCCTAGTTTGGAAACTTTTACAAGTTCATGGCATACTTATATTCTAAACTCTCAGACTCATATGTTTAAGGCCTCCACCCATGAGGTGCAGTACAGCTATTGTACACAGAGGAAGAGCTACCAGTGGTGCAGGTAGTTCAATGCACCAGGTCCCTTTCCTTTTTTTGCATTACATTTCTTTCCTGTGGTGTAGGCCCCCCACTCTGGCCCAACCCACCAAGGCCCCCCTGGCTCTCCTGGCCTTCTTGGATGAACACCCTCCCGGCTAGAAATTAGTCTGTGCCTGTCTAAAAAAAGAGCATTTCTACAAAAGCTCCAAGAGGTGTCAGTGTGGAGCAGTGCAGCATGCTAGGGATATGTATTAGTGAAGCGGTGAATAAAAGGAAGGGCTGGATAACAGAGAAAGTACAGGGGATATGGGTTCTGTGAAAGGTAAGCAAAGGAGATAGGGATTGGTGTTATGTGAGGTTGGTGCAGATATGGGTTGTGTGCTGTGTGGGAATGGATGTTGAGAGGGGATGGCTTCTGATAAGGAGTGGGTGCTAAGTAGGATTGGAAGCTAAGAGGGATGGATGCTGTGTGGGCGTGAATGTGGTGAGGCACTGGGTGCTTTCTGAAGATGACTGCTTGGAGGGATTGGCAGAATTACCTTGCTTCTCATCCTTAATCCATTCCGGACAGCAGGTTAAGTTCCAAACAAGCATTTCCCATAGGAATCAATGTCAATTGCAATAATCCGTTCCTGACCCCAAATTTGTTACATTTTTGTTTGAACTGATGGTGTTGTTATTGGATACAAAACCTTAAGACTAAACAGACTTAGATAAAAACAATCATTACATCAAATAACATAGAATGATACTGAGAGGACTTGAGGGCCCAATGGGATGGTGGTGATGCAGAGAAGGAGAAAGGGGGAGAGGTTCTTGCTTGGAACTTTGGTTCCTATAGGCACAGGCCACACTTTGGTTCTTCTAATCATAGTCTGCACATTGGCTCTTACAGGCACAGACAGGATACACATTGTCTCTTACAGGCACAAGCTGAAGATTGGCACTTACAGACACAGGTTCCAGATTGGCTCTTATTGACACAGGATGCAGACCGGCACTTACAGACACAGGCTGCACATTGGCACATGCAGACACAGACAGGCTGCAGGTTGGCTTACAGGCACAGACAGGCTGATTTGCACTTAAAGATACAAATATATGTTAATAATGTCACGGTTAGCCCCTTAGTACAAATGTTCAAACAGAGGGGCAAAAGAGTCCAACCTTATGTAAAACAGTCCTGAAGGTAATGGTGGGATCCTCAATCCCAATCAAAGGTTTCTGAAAAAGCACAGGTACAATCAGAAAAGTCCCCTGTGTGTTCTGAGTGTTCAATGGTCCAATGTTTATGTAAATACAGCTGTAGAGATGATATTTGTTCTCCACAGAATACTGTCCACATAGTACTTTAACAGTTAACTGGAAAACAAAAAATAAATTGGGAGAGGGGAGTGCACCACCTCCTAGTGAAGGTCAACTGGGTAGATGGACAATAAGATAAACAGACAATATCCAGAACACTCACGTTTGTTGACCTCAATTCTGTAATGTAGTGTAGACCCGCCACCCTGGGCCTCACCAGCCCTCCACCACATAAAGGATGTTGCTGGAAAATGGAGCATGTGTGTCCTGGAGCTGTGCTTTGCTCAGGAAGAAGGTAAGGGAAGAGGAGCAGCTATGGGTAGAAATTAACTATCGAAGAGGATATGGCAATGGGTCTTGGGGATGAGGGTTGTTATGGGAAGGGCTTTTAGGAAGTGCAGCTGTTATAGGAACTGGTCTGGGGGGGGGGCACTGAGTGAGTTGGTACTGGGGAGGGGTGAAGGCCCTCCATTCTCTAGCTCTGCCGCTATTTATGATATAAGAATTGGTGCAGAAGAAAAGATGGAGATCTAACATTGACTGCCAAAATGCTTAGTAACACTTTTTAACGCTTCTTTGTATCACCATTTTTTCAAAATTGGAGATAAAACTGGAGATAAAAAAAGGACATAAAAACTGAAGTTAAAAAGTGGAGAAAAAACTGTAGATGTTACATTTTATGTCACAATGGCAGTCTTATTTCTTCACACCATCACTGTAGTGTGCACATCACATGTTTGTGTAATGTAATGTAATGCCAGATTATGATGTTTATAGTATGGGGAATTTTCACTGTCTTTTCAATACCATATGAAAGGATAATGAGATCCCGAAAACGTGCACTACAACCCCTTCTAGTTAACCATTAAAGGTATCATATTTTGCTCACCTTTGTTTTGTTTTTTTTCTTCCATGGTTAACATGATATCAACTCATTACAATATTATCTATGTAACTGACTTTCTGAGGTTCATGGTAAACTAAGTAATACATGTCCCAGTTATTTGTAAAGTAAAACTGCAAACTCATCATTTTTAGGTAACGCAACTCCTCAAACAGACGCATGTGTTTTAAATAGGAAAGGTTTCAAAGTTCTCTTTAGATTGTTCATAATTGTTCACAATTAGCCAGAGGCTTTGCAAATTCTTTCAGCGACTAACTTCTCTATTTAGCTTCCTCTCAGTCACAGACCATACTGTTTAAACATGCATCATTGCAGACTGTGAGAATGAAAACCACGTTCACATATTGTTGTGAGTAGGATACTGATTCAGGATGTATCCCAAATGAAGGCTTGACCACCAGTATTGAGGTGTTTAGCAAGTATGTTTATTGTGTTGGCCCATACTTAATTTAATATTATCCTTATTATGCAATTATTAAAATTATTTAAAATAAAGGTGTAGTACCACCAAATTAGAGTTCTATACAGATTTTCCATCAGGCATAGTGTCAGAACCATATGTTGGAGATCATTTCAACTATTAATCCTTCCTCCATTGGAACATGTGTAGTAAGTTTGCAAGTTTCTAATCTTGTTAGGTGAGTGTTATGACCCAGATTTTTAGGTCGAGACTTTTGTGTTCAATATCTCAGATCAGGACATCATTTGTGAAGAGGCATTCACAATCAGATCCCTTTAGTTAGGATACAAACAAGAAAAACGTATGCACCTTTGCCTACCAGGCTGCCTTTATTTTATACAGATATTGTTTTAAAAAGTACAAAGGGCTAACCCCCATTAGCTTCTCCCTCCCTCTCCTGGAACAGAACTCCCAATTTGGTTTAATACTTTATGACCATCTAACAGGACTGCACATTCCCAGAGGGTTAACCCCTTCCAGTTCATGCCATGACACAAAACTTTTTGAAGGGCAAAATTACACTGCACTCTCTGTCATATCCTAGCATATTCTTACCACATTCTGATCACACCTAAATTCTTTAAACATGACACATAAATGAAATACAATTTGTCACACTCCCCACAAACCAGTTTTAATAGCCTTGGATATTAGCAACCCAGTGTGAGTCCAAAATAGCAGTGTTGCTTGTGGGGTTCAGGGGGTCCCAATATCAGTAAGGGTTATACAAGTTAAGATTATATGATATAAACCTTGAGGGACATATGTTTGTGTAAGGTTTGCTTTTAATTTTATACAAGTTATTATTTTGTATAATGTCATGTTCTTCCAATAAAAATGTATTTAAAAAAAAACTAATTAACTAGCTTATTTCTAGTGAGGTGCTTATAACCGCAAAGATATCTAGTATTGAATAATGCACATATATAAAGTTAACCTACTGTGTGTATTATAATACAGGTTGTCAGTTTGCTAAGAATGATGCAGTTCTATATTAATATTCCAAGTTTACAGTTTCTATTACAAAACAAACCATTAGGAAATAGTGCATAAACTTAAGTCATATACATTAAACATAATTTATATATATATATATATATATATATATATATATATATATATATATAAATATTAATATATATATATATATATATATATATATATATATAAGATGTATCTAATACTAATTATCATTACAGGAAGTAGTACCTCTATGGTTTGGTTTTCTTTAAAACTGCTTAAAACTTCTTACATTTATTTGAGAAAGTTTTAGTGTTTTGTTTGAAAATCCCATCATGGCAGACATTTTCATAAGTCTCCAATCTGCATCTGTGAATAATAATGTAAAAATAATAAACTTTAAGTTCCTTTTATGATGACTAGTCTATTACAAATTTTCAAAACAACAAGTAAAGTGTAATGCAATTTTTAGCCACATAATTATGTGTAATATATTATATGTAATATATTATATGTAATATATTATATGTAATGTATGTAATGTCATGTATTGTATGTAATGTATTATGTGTAATATATTATATGTAATATATTATATGTAATATATTATATGTAATGTATGTAATGTCATGTATTGTATGTAATGTATTATATGTATGTATTGTATTGTGTTTATCTGTCTTTCCTTTTCAGGTGTGTAAGTTTTTTATTTTCTGTAGGGGGGAGTGGGGTTGTAATGTATTTTTTTTTCTGTACTGTAGGTTTTTTTGTTTTCTGTACTGTAGTTTTTTTGTTTTCTGTACTGTAGGTTTTTTGTGTTCTGTAAGGTAGTTTTTTTTATTTTTTGTAAATAGAGTGTTGGGGAGGTTTATTAGGGGGTAGGTAGTGTAGGTAGGTAGTGTAAGTGTTAATAGATTAGTGTAGAGGGGGGTTAGTTTAGATTAAATGGTTTATTGGGGGTTATAGTGTAGTGTTTGTAGTTAGTGTCATGATGGTCCTTGAGGACCGTCATGGCACTTATGTGGTTAATGTTAGGTTGTAAAAGGCCCAAAATGGTAATAATATACCCTTATGGGACTGATGGGGTTAAATAGAGCCTTATGGGGGTCTGTATTGACCACCATGAGTTATAGGGGTAATTAAGGCCTTATGGGGGTCTGGATTGACCACCATGAGTTAATGGGTTAATTAAGGCCTTATGGGGGTCTGGATTGATCACCATGAGGTAATGGGGTAATTAAGGCCTTATGGGGGTCTGGATTGACCACCATGAGTTAATGGGTTAATTAAGGCCTTATGGGGGTCTGTATTGACCACCATGAGTTAATGGGTTAATTAAAGCCTTATGGGGGTCTGTATTGACCACCATGAGTTAATGGGTTAATTAAGGCCTTATGGGGGTCTGTATTGACCACCATGACTTAATGGGTTAATTAAGGCCTTATGGGGGTCTGGATTGACCACCATGAGTTAATGGGTTAATTAAGGCCTTATGGGGGTCTGTATTGACCACCATGAGTTAATAGGTTAATTAAGGCCTTATGGGGGTCTGGATTGACCTCCATGAGTTAATGGGTTAATTAAGGCCTTATGGGGGTCTGGATTGACCACCATGAGTTAATGGGTTCATTAAGGCCTTATGGGGGTCTGTATTGACCACCATGAGTTAATGGGTTAATTAAGGCCTTATGGGGGTCTGGATTGACCACCATGAGTTAATGGGTTAAGTAAGGCCTTATGGGGGTCTGTATTGACCACCATGAGTTAGTGGGTTAATTAAGGCTTTATGGGGGTCTGTATTGACCACCATGAGTTAATGGGTTAATTAAGGCTTTATGGGGGTCTGGATTGACCACCATGAGTTAATGGGTTAATTAATGCCTTATGTGGGTCTTTATTGACCACCATGAGTTAATGGAGTAATTAAGGCCTTATGGGGGTCTGGATTGACCACCATGAGTTAATGGGTTAATTAAGGCCTTATGGGGATCTGGATTGACCACCATGAGTTAATGGGTTAATTAAGGCTTTATGGGGGTCTTTATTGACCACCATGAGTTAATGGAGTAATTAAGGCCTTATGGGGGTCTGGATTGACCACCATGAGTTAATGGAGTAATTAAGGCCTTATGGGGATCTGTATTGACCGCCATGAGTTAATGGGTTAATTAAGGCCTTATGGGGATCTGGATTGACCACCATGAGTTAATGGGTTAATTAAGGCCTTATGGGGGTCTGTATTGACCACCATGAGTTATAGGGGTAATTAAGGCCTTATGGGGGTCTGGATTGACCACCATGAGTTAATGGGTTAATTAAGGCCTTATGGGGGTCTGGATTGATCACCATGAGGTAATGGGGTTAAATAGAGCCTTATGGGGGTCTGTATTGACCACCATGAGTTATAGGGGTAATAAAGGCCTTATGGGGGTCTGGATTGACCACCATGAGTTAATGGGTTAATTAAGGCCTTATGGGGGTCTGTATTGACCACCATGAGTTATAGGGGTAATTAGGGCCTTATGGGGGTCTGGATTGACCACCATGAGTTAATGGGTTAATTAAGGCCTTATGGGGGTCTGTATTGACCACCATGAGTTAATGGGTTAATTAAGGCTTTATGGGGGTCTGTATTGACCACCATGAGTTAATGGGTTAAATATTGCCTTATGGGGGTCTTTATTGACCACCATGAGTTAATGGAGTAATTAAGGCCTTATGGGGGTCTGGATTGACCACCATGAGTTAATGGAGTAATTAAGGCCTTATGGGGGTCTGTATTGACCACCATGAGTTAATGGGTTAATTAAGGCCTTATGGGGATCTGGATTGACCACCATGAGTTAATGGGTTAATTAAGGCCTTATGGGGGTCTGTATTGACCACCACGAGTTATAGGGGTAATTAAGGCCTTACGGGGGTCTGGATTGACCACCATGAGTTAATGGGTTAATTAAGGCCTTATGGGGGTCTGGATTGATCACCATGAGGTAATGGGGTTAAATAGAGCCTTATGGGAGTCTGTATTGACCACCATGAGTTATAGGGGTAATTAAGGCCGTATGGGGGTCTGGATTGACCACCATGAGTTAATGGGTTAATTAAGGCCTTATGGGGTCTGGATTGATCACCATGAGGTAATGGGGTAATTAAGGCCTTATGGGGGTCTGGATTGACCACCATGAGTTAATGGGTTAATTAAGGCCTTATGGGGGTCTGTATGGACCACCATGAGTTAATGGGTTATTTAAAGCCTTATGGGGGTCTGTATTGACCACCATGAGTTAATGGGTTAATTAAGGCCTTATGGGGGTCTGGATTGACCACCATGAGTTAATGGGTTAAGTAAGGCCTTATGGGGGTCTGTATTGACCACCATAAGTTTATGGGTTAAGTAAGGCCTTATGGGGGTCTGTATTGACCACCATGAGTTAATGGGTTAATTAAGGCTTTATGGGGGTCTGTATTGACCACCATGAGTTAATGGGTTAATTAAGGCTTTATGGGGGTCTGTATTGACCACCATGAGTTAATGGGGTAATTAATGCCTTATGTGGGTCTTTATTGACCACCATGAGTTAATGGAGTAATTAAGGCCTTATGGGGGTCTGGATTGACCACCATGAGTTAATGGGTTAATTAAGGCCTTATGGGGATCTGGATTGACCACCATGAGTTAATGGGTTAATTAAGGCTTTATGGGGGTCTTTATTGACCACCATGAGTTAATGGAGTAATTAAGGCCTTATGGGGGTCTGGATTGACCACCATGAGTTAATGGGTTAATTAAGGCCTTATGGGGGTCTGGATTGACCACCATGAGTTAATGGGTTAATTAAGGCTTTATGGGGGTCTTTATTGACCACCATGAGTTAATGGAGTAATTAAGGCCTTATGGGGGTCTGGATTGACCACCATGAGTTAATGGAGTAATTAAGGCCTTATGGGGATCTGTATTGACCGCCATGAGTTAATGGGTTAATTAAGGCCTTATGGGGATCTGGATTGACCACCATGAGTTAATGGGTTAATTAAGGCCTTATGGGGGTCTGTATTGACCACCATGAGTTATAGGGGTAATTAAGGCCTTATGGGGGTCTGGATTGACCACCATGAGTTAATGGGTTAATTAAGGCCTTATGGGGGTCTGGATTGATCACCATGAGGTAATGGGGTTAAATAGAGCCTTATGGGGGTCTGTATTGACCACCATGAGTTATAGGGGTAATAAAGGCCTTATGGGGGTCTGGATTGACCACCATGAGTTAATGGGTTAATTAAGGCCTTATGGGGGTCTGTATTGACCACCATGAGTTATAGGGGTAATTAGGGCCTTATGGGGGTCTGGATTGACCACCATGAGTTAATGGGTTAATTAAGGCCTTATGGGGGTCTGTATTGACCACCATGAGTTAATGGGTTAATTAAGGCTTTATGGGGGTCTGTATTGACCACCATGAGTTAATGGGTTAAATATTGCCTTATGGGGGTCTTTATTGACCACCATGAGTTAATGGAGTAATTAAGGCCTTATGGGGGTCTGGATTGACCACCATGAGTTAATGGAGTAATTAAGGCCTTATGGGGGTCTGTATTGACCACCATGAGTTAATGGGTTAATTAAGGCCTTATGGGGATCTGGATTGACCACCATGAGTTAATGGGTTAATTAAGGCCTTATGGGGGTCTGTATTGACCACCACGAGTTATAGGGGTAATTAAGGCCTTACGGGGGTCTGGATTGACCACCATGAGTTAATGGGTTAATTAAGGCCTTATGGGGGTCTGGATTGATCACCATGAGGTAATGGGGTTAAATAGAGCCTTATGGGAGTCTGTATTGACCACCATGAGTTATAGGGTTAATTAAGGCCGTATGGGGGTCTGGATTGACCACCATGAGTTAATGGGTTAATTAAGGCCTTATGGGGTCTGGATTGATCACCATGAGGTAATGGGGTAATTAAGGCCTTATGGGGGTCTGGATTGACCACCATGAGTTAATGGGTTAATTAAGGCCTTATGGGGGTCTGTATGGACCACCATGAGTTAATGGGTTATTTAAAGCCTTATGGGGGTCTGTATTGACCACCATGAGTTAATGGGTTAATTAAGGCCTTATGGGGGTCTGGATTGACCACCATGAGTTAATGGGTTAAGTAAGGCCTTATGGGGGTCTGGATTGACCACCATAAGTTTATGGGTTAAGTAAGGCCTTATGGGGGTCTGTATTGACCACCATGAGTTAATGGGTTAATTAAGGCTTTATGGGGGTCTGTATTGACCACCATGAGTTAATGGGTTAATTAAGGCTTTATGGGGGTCTGTATTGACCACCATGAGTTAATGGGTTAATTAATGCCTTATGTGGGTCTTTATTGACCACCATGAGTTAATGGAGTAATTAAGGCCTTATGGGGGTCTGGATTGACCACCATGAGTTAATGGGTTAATTAAGGCCTTATGGGGATCTGGATTGACCACCATGAGTTAATGGGTTAATTAAGGCTTTATGGGGGTCTTTATTGACCACCATGAGTTAATGGAGTAATTAAGGCCTTATGGGGGTCTGGATTGACCACCATGAGTTAATGGGTTAATTAAGGCCTTATGGGGGTCTGGATTGATCACCATGAGGTAATGGGGTTAAATAGAGCCTTATGGGGGTCTGTATTGACCACCATGAGTTATAGGGGTAATAAAGGCCTTATGGGGGTCTGGATTGACCACCATGAGTTAATGGGTTAATTAAGGCCTTATGGGGGTCTGTATTGACCACCATGAGTTATAGGGGTAATTAGGGCCTTATGGGGGTCTGGATTGACCACCATGAGTTAATGGGTTAATTAAGGTTTGTTTTGTAATAGAAACTGTAAACTTGGAATATTAATATAGAACTGCATCATTCTTAGCAAACTGACAACCTGTATTATAATACACACAGTAGGTTAACTTTATATATGTGCATTATTCAATACTAGATATCTTTGCGGTTATAAGCACCTCACTAGAAATAAGCTAGTTAATTATTTTTTTTTTAAATACATTTTTATTGGAAGAACATGACATTATACAAAATAATAACTTGTATAAAATTAAAAGCAAACCTTACACAAACATATGTCACTCAAGGTTTATATCATATAATCTTAACTTGTATAACCCTTACTGATATTGGGACCCCCTGAACCCCACAAGCAACCCTGCTATTTTGGACTCACACTGGGTTGCTAATATCCAAGGCTATTAAAATGGACATGGGACTGGTTTGTGGGGAGTCTGACAAATTGTATTTCATTTATGTGTCATGTTTAAAGAATTTAGGTGTGATCAGAATGTGGTAAGAATATGCTAGGATATGACAGAGAGTGCAGTGTAATTTTGCCCTTTAAAAAGTTTTGTGTCATGGCATGAACTGGAAGGGGTTAACCCTCTGGGAATGTGCAGTCCTGTTAGATGGTCATATAGTATTAAACCAAATATGGAGTACCCCCCCACGGCAGGGCTTATGTGGGGGACTGCCGCGGAGGTCCCTTTTAGGACCCCCGCAGCAATTGATGAGGGGTGGGAGCCTGTGATATCATCTCGCAGGCTGTCACTCCTCATGTACATTTACGCAGTGTTGATACGTACGGCCCTGCTGCGTGGCTCATACGTTGCTCGCAGCAGGGCTAATTTAATAGCATTGTAAGTTAGAGAAACTTTGCAGTACGTAGGGCTTAAGTAGAAGCCTCTTATTTACGAGGCTGGAATTTAATAGGGCCCATGATGTTTAAAGGTCAATCGAATAGTGTTTAGACGTCCGACATGCAATTGGGTTTGCAATCAATAAAAATGAATTATGTTTTTATTGGCTTTTATAGTGTTAAGAACAGGTGTTTAACCCCTTGAGAGTCCTCTCTAGTACTTGTAGAATTTTTTACTACATTTACTATTCACGGATTTGAGGGCAATTGCAGGCATGGGTAACTGTTGCAATTAAATTGTGAGTTGCGATTTTAGCAATTGTATAATTTGCAGGCTTGAAAGATCAAAGGCTTAGATGGTTCGGAGTTATGATTTTGGCAACAGCAGGAATTTTCAGACTGTAGCTCACAAATAGATTGCGGGTAGCTATAGGAGGCCAATTGAACAGCAATTACTTTTGTGGGTTACATTACGTGCTTCAGTAATTGCGATTTTGACAATTTGATAGGGCCCTATCTCTGGAATCCATATTTTAATAATGGTACATGAACGTTTATTATATATTGCAGGAAACGCATTTTTTATATTTATTTATAGGATAGCTATTTTAAGGACCTTTGAAGCACCACTGCACAATGAAACATTTTGATTGAAAATGTTAAGTCTGGCTCAGAGCATAATTATGCAGGAAAAAATACTACATCTAGTTCTTAATTAGAAAAAAAAAACTGTGATGCCTTTGCAGGAGTGATCCATGATGCATTGGTGGGAGTTGTGTGTGAGAGGGAAGTTTATATTTCTGGAGAGTTAATGTTGCAGTAGGCCGGTGAGAAGGAGTGGCCATTGTCTATTTCAATCGTATCCAATTATCTTTACAATATTTCCCACCATCCTTCACTGAGAGCCAAACCAAACACCCTCATGATTCAGCTCTGAGGAAGTGATGCAACAAACACAAAACCGATTCCTGTACTCATAAACAAGTCTTCAAAATTTCCGATTTTCCTGCAAAATGTTTTCTGTCTATGGCTTACACCTTTGCTAATATTGTTAGTTTGGTACATACTTGACAAACAAATGTCTATTTTCTGGAACTGCAGAGTTGCTTTATGCTTCATAACATATAAATAATAATTTCAATCATTTAGTGGAAGCCTAAAAGAAATGAATTGTGACCCAGGGTCATCTATTACAAATAGCTGCTGTTGAGTTTTGAAATATTACAATAGCCCTTCAAAAAGCCCATAGATTTTTGATTATATAGTATAAGTGGTTTGTTTCTTTAATAAACTCCAACAATAATTTGTATTTTGTTCTTGGTTATATTTTAACAATTTAAAAAATGTTCCATTTTGACCCCCTGTTGACCCTACCTGCTCTTCTAGTGTATAATTTTTATGTGCAAAAGTAAAATTAGATGCATCATTATTATTCAAAAAATATTTTATTCCATCATCAACTTTTAGATGTTTTAATAACCACATGATGGTTCAGACTTAGTTTAACTTACTAAGTTTTTTAGCAGCAGTTTCTCCTCCATAAACCAGAAAATAGGTTATTTCTAATGCTTTCCGTATTCCCATAATAGATAAACACATTATTATATATTTTACACTCAGCACATTCATTTCATGGGGACATAAAGTTTTTCTTTTATGAAGTCTATTAGTATTCTTAATTAGGTTGAGAAACTTATGTTTGTGAACTCTACCCCCTGTGCCATTTAGATTGTGTTAAGGATTAACAGGATTTCTCATCAGCAAATATGTGTACCATATGTTAAAGAAGCATTGAAGGTTCATGAGTCTGAATAGGAAATTATGCACTGAACTTTAGCCTTCTAAGAAAATCAGCTGCTAATGCAGTCAAGAGATGCTATTCATGGAAGGGCACAGTTATTATCAGTTGATAAGTGTCTCAGTGTTGATGGCTGTGAGTGTTGTTTCAGTTTCATGAACAGAACACTTGGAATGTGTGAAATTAAGAACATCAGCATTTTTCTTGCCTATAACATATATTTTCTTTATGCTTAGTAACTCTAAAACAATGTGGATATTCAATGTCAATCTCATTCTTGAAGAATCAGCTCTCACTCTACAAACGGTCTCACTCTACAAACTAAAAATAAATTAAAAATAATTAAAAATAATAAATGATAAGGACATTATTGGATATTAACTTTGTATTTTAAATTTTACTTGTTTACAATACCATAACATAATGAAAACACAGAATAAACATCAAGAGAAAAAACATGACATCCTAAAAGAGAAGAGGATGGGTTGATGGTTCAGAGAAAGTGGATACGGTTAACAGATGTTACTTCCTAATTTACAGCTAAAATGTAACATCAACAACCATTTCCAATTTCAGGTTATACATAAGAAAGATATTATGAATGTGATTGATGTATAAACATGTTATGGTGGGAGCTCCTAAATAATCTTGTTAATTTCTCCATTTACAAATTTTCCAAAACCATACTAGTGACTTGTGTGTAGGTAGGGATGTTTGGGGATTTTCAGAGAGAAGCTACTTATTTTGCATTTTCTGGCAAGAGTAATTTGGAAAGTATTGGTACTCGTACTATAGGTGATGTGACAAGAAAAAGAACCACAGTTCTAAAGATTGCACTGTTTCGGTTTTGTACTTAACCCCTGTATAGCACTACAGAATATGTTGACGAGTTACAAATAAAGGATAATAATAATAATAATAATAATAATGTCATGATCTGCTTCTTCAAGGGGGCTTGATATGAACCTAGTTCAAACCTACCCCAGCAGAATCGTGTAGTTCCTTTTCTCTGTGGCACAAAAGATGGCTTCTGAAGAGGGCAAGGCTCAAAAGGTACAGGCAGAGAATAATGCATACAGGTTACTAGTGGCCCATAGCAAGACCACTCCCCAAGTCAGGATACAACACACAGAAATAGTCTTACACTGTGGATATGTGAAACCAGAACTGAAAAACTTTATTGAATGATCAAAACAACATATGTATACTCTCCAATACCACACCCTTGTGTTCATGTGTATATGTGTCTGATGTCACACATCTGACCTGTAGCCTTGGTTAATATAAAAACTCTTGAGATCAAATTCAACAGATATCTATAGCGGACTAGTGAAACAGCCTTGGTGTTAATCTTAAGTGTTTTGCTTAGGACTACTTAAAGTACATGCATCTGTCTTGGCTGCTTTTTATCAAGGGTGAGGGTGCAATGATCTGCAGCTAACCTCTGTGCCGAGCATTTTTATCAATTCCACATATGTTCTATATCACATTTTCCCTCTTATAATATAGTATAACTAGGATACATAATAACCATGTACAGGCAACATATAACCACACACAATAATACATAATTCCAATGCAACAATGTCATGCTCCCTTGGCCATATTCATAATTACTGGCAATATCAGTCCTTAAACAATTAAATCATGATAAATAATAATAATAATAATAATAATAATAATAATAATAATAATAATAATAATTATCTAATTTGTTGCCAAAACAGCTTTCCCAAAAGGGTAGTGCCATAAATATGAAAATGCCTCTCTGTCCCCAGCTATTCCAACACATTCACCTTGGAAAGATTCTAATGCTTTTTAGTTTTGATGGGAATAAGTACCATCTCATCAAAATTTACAACCCTATAAAATTAGCTCAACGTTGAAAACCATAGCCGTAACATAGCCTGCAAGACTTACTGCTATTAAACTAGACCCCTAAAGCAACCCATCAACGACTTGCTGGGTAAGGGCAAGAAAAGGCTATGGGACGTGAATATTTGAAATCTTTTGATCTGTTACGATTCCAATCAAGCTCTTAAATTGCAACAATTTCACTGCTGTTCAACCCTGTAACACGCAAATAGAGCCAAGAAGACAACAGATACTAGAGGGGACCCGCAAGGGGGTAAAATACAATCCGTAGCACTGTAAATGCAAATATACACATATTACTGTACATATAATAAAAAGGGAAAGTGATGTTAGTTATTAGAATTAATAGCACAACATTCTCAAGCTTGCAAATCGGCCACGAAAAATACTTTATTTCATGTTTGATTTCCGTGTTATATCGATCCCGGAAATCAATGTGTTAATACATACAGTATAATGTAACTTGCATGAAATAGAATATCATATTTACAGCTTTATCAATATTGCATTATATCTGGAATGTGGGTCTGATCATAACTTGCAATTGAACCCCGCAAGACTTTTGAAATCCAATCTCCATTTTTCAGTGATGCAATAATGACAATCTCTGTTTCCATTGGCTCCATCTAAACCCGTAACTACGGGTTTGACCAATTGATCATGTTCACGGCCGCGCATCCAATGGTCAAAAAATGGTTTACGGGTTTGCGTCTCAAGCCCGTAACTCCCAAGCCTGTTCTAATTTAATAGCTATGTAACTCGGCCAAATTTCAAGCATGCAGCCCTTGTGAGCTTCCCGATGGCACTACAGGCTTCTAATTTAATGGTGCTGTTAATTTGCTTCCTCTGGAGCCGATCAATTGGAATTTGCAGATGTAGATCTCTCTCCTATCTACTGACTTATAAGAGATTCTGTTCTATCTCCTGGGAGACCTTTTGCAGTCTTTTCATGGATGCATACGTTGTTTACGGTAGATAAAGGTGTAGTACCAGTCTCTTTTAATTGAAGGATGAGAGGCATATCTCCCAGCTTGAGAGTATCTGAAATAGTCTACTAGCGAATTGCCCGTCAAAAAATTGTAAGGGAGCTAATGCTGTTTGGTGTATAATAATGAAATATATAATACATTAATAAATGAATATACTTTACGTATTTTGAAGCATTGTGTTAAAGAGCTGCGAATCTGTTTTGATATTGCTGCAGCATTAGTGGTGTGGAGCTGCTGTGTAAGCTTGATGAATGTGTGCAGTGTAATAGTGTGCGTGCGCAAGACCAAACCGTTAGCGTAGTTGTGTACTTCCACATTGTCGGAAAATGGTGGGTAATGTGTGGTATGAGTCTTAGCGGAATATCCGTAGGTCTTTTGTGAGTTTCTTGTGGTATTTTGCGTGTTTAGAGTGCTGTAGCCTCATTTTCGTTTTGTTCGGCTGGCATTTTTTCTCTTGCTTAAATATTTTTTTAGTGTCTAAAATCTTTTATTTTTAGTTAAATGAAGGTGTAAGTTGCTTTTTTGAGGTCCTGGATGCTCCCTCTTGCTGTAGGTAAGCTTTTTATGTATGTGCTGTGTGTATTTATTGTGTTTTGAATTTGTTCATGTTCGCGAGTTGCGGGCGATTTTTGCGAGGTCGTAATGAGTGGTAACGTGTCTCGTATGTTGTTTGCGTTGCGACTTCAAGTTTGCGAGGGTCGCGGTTGTTGTGTCGTGTTGTTTGCGTTGCGACGGAAAGTTTGCGAGGTTCGAAGTTGCTGTGTCGTGTCGTAAAGTTTGCGAGGGTCGCAGTTGCTGGCAAGGAGCGCCTTCGGCGCTCCTTGCCAGCACCTGAGGCCCTCGCCCGTGGCCCACGCTATGCGAGGGCCGCGGCCCGCTGCGCAAGCCCGTAAGCATTAGCGACAACTTGTACGCTTACAACTATATATTTCTATAATACCATATTCCATGTATTTGCATATTGAACATTCTGAAAGCACTTAGACAGTAGGTAAACTGTGTAACTATTTTAAAGCAAAAATAATCTAATATATAATATATATATAAATTAATATGCATGTCAGGAAGCTCTTTGTTTACCAACAAAACTTTGCATGTGGAAGTCCTACGTCTATCAATCATTAGTCCAACTAGTACTCAGCAGCCACCAAAATAAGGTCAGCAAGGAAGTCCATACTTTTATCATTTTGTTCTACAATGTACTCAAAAATAAAAATTTGTTTGACATTATAAAATTATGATACTTATTTCCTTCAAATGGAGTTGCCAATAATATCCTCAGTACCAGCTGTAAACATTCTTGCCTTTGATTACAAAACCCTTCAATGTTATTTCTATTATTTGAAACAACAGTTGTAATTCTCCATTTAAATAGTTTGGCGTGACATGTAAACTGGCTTGTGCATTTAGCAGCCAGACCAAGCTTTACAGATGAGACGGCCCTATGAGCCAATAGGAAGTGTGCAGTTATAGCTGTTGTAACTAGGCTGATCTAGGCAGCTGCAAGGAAACACACATACATACATACATATATATATATATATATATATATATATATATATATATATATATATATATGTAATTGTTATTTATTTATTATTATATTTTCATCTTAAAAAAATTCAACAATTGTATTTATAGGTTCAATAAATAAAAATGTTTTTATTTTGGGTTAAAATATGATTTATTTATAGACAGTACATTACAGTGTTTGTTTCTAGGCAACGTGGTTTTGTGACGTATATTAACCCCTTGAGTACTGGGTTATTTGTTACCCTGGATTTTGTATCATAAAACGGGCTTAATACCAACATATCATATTTTTTAATTACACATACGTTGATACCGGATTGTTAAGTGTCAAATAATGTTGAAATATCATCATTTTGTAGTGTTTTTTTTTTTTCTGGGAGACTATGCAAAGGTTTTCAAAGCATTTTCGAGTGGTGTTTGGTACGCGTACATTTTTGTTCTGTTTTTTCAATTACGGCACTGTCCTGATTTGTGAGTGATCTGCAAAATCTTATTAGCATAAGGTTTGGGTGTCAAAGTGTCATGGAGTAACTCTTAATTTATTTTCAGTGCAAAACTCAATGCAGATTTATGCCTGGCTTTTCGTCTGTATCATAAAGTTCACTGGAGGCAATGACCCAGAGCAGCTTGCTCACAATATTTTAGGTGAGGGGGATTAACATGGTTAAGAAGTACTGTCTTTGCTTATTAGTTAGGGCACTTTAGGTGCTCTTTCTAGGATTAGCATGAGGCCCTTAGTTGCTACCTAAAGGGTAAAGGTGTCTTGTATTTGTTTTGCAGTAGGTGTGCAGAAATCAGTCTGCAGGGGAGTAGGCAGAATATAATTTAAACAGGAGAAGGAGCAAACTTTGGAGCTTGCCAGTGATCTACAGGCCTTTATCCCTCACCTCAGTTTCTATGAAGAAGTATGAACTTGGACTAAGGCTTCCAAATCAATGTAGATTTTTTGATTTTGCAAAGGATTTGGATAGATATAATGCCACATGTGAAGTTATTTTACAAAGTAGAAAACAAAAGGTGGTTGTAAATGGAGCACACTCATATTTGACTGATGTGGAAAATGGGATTCCTTGAGATTCATTATTAGGTCTTTTAATTTTTAACATCTATTAAGGATTTAGAAGTAGGAGTGGAAAGTAATTTCTCCATATTTGCTGAAGTCACTAAGTTATGCAAGGTAATGAAATCAAAAAATTATGTACTTTCACGGCAAAGGGACTTACATGAAATAGAAGAATGGGCACTGAAATGTCTGGTGAGCTTTAATAAAAATAGATGGAAAGTTATGCATTTGGGAAGGAAAAATAAGCATGCAATTTATAACCTAAATGGAAAAAAATCTTGTGGTATTATAGATAAACAAAACAACAAAGTTAGAGGTTCTCAGTCAGAGAATACACTAACCTTAATAGGTTAGTTCTATGGACATGATAATCCAGACTGAGAGCAGCCTCTTTTAGCTCACTTGCGCCCTTCACAGAGAGAAATATCCTGTTTGGTTCCACTCACTAGAGTGACCCAGCCACGAAATACCAGGAAATTCTACCCTGAAAAGGAGAAAGCAGGAAACCCCAGACATACTTTTCGACCTTCATTGGGCCTCGTCAGTGAGGTGTAGCTGAACTCTCTATTATAGATATAAAGGGGATTCATGAATGATTGTGTACATAACAGTGCCCAATGCCAGGAAGCATTTTTGCAAAGACAAGTAAAATATGAGCATGCATTAAGTGGGCTATAGAAGCAAAGGAAGCAAATATAATGATGTCACTATATAATTACCTAGTACCATTTTGGGTACCACTTCAAAAACAGATAATTTTAGAGCTGGAAAAGGTACAGAAAATTGCAATAATATTATTAAGTGGTAAAGGGAATAAGCTACAAAGAAAGACTAACCAAATTATACTTATTTTTTTCTACAAAAAAAAAGGCCCTTAAGATGGGATATGATTACCGTATATAAATACATAGTTACATAGTTACATCGTAATTGAGGTTGAAAAAAGTATTTTAGCCCATCAAGTTTAACATTTTAAGATCTCTTCTGATTTGTTATATGGAAATGAGTTGTTAATTGATCCAGAGGAAGGCAAACAAAAAAAAAAAAAACGCAGTGAAACTTTGCCAATTGTCTCAAAAGGAAAAAAAACAATCCTTCCTGACCCCAGATACTGGTGACCGAATTCCTCCCTGGATCAATACTCCCTCTCTAATTAACCAGAATAACCCTGAATGCCCTTTTAATTTAAAAATATATCCAATCCCTTTTTAAAGTTATCTATTTAATCCGCTGTCACCATCTCCCTTGGTAGAGAATTCCACAGATTAACCACCCTTACTGTGAAGAACCCTTTTCTTTCTTTAAGGTGGAATCTTTTTACTTCTCACCTCAAAGGATGTCCTCTTGTCAGTTAAAAACCCCTTGGCACAAAAAGCTTCCTTGACAAATCTTTATACTGACTCTGGATTTATTTATATAGGGTAATCATATCCCCTCTTAGATTCATTTTTTCTAAAGAAAATAGGTTTAATTTGGTTAGTCTTTCATTATAACTTAGCCCCAGCCATTTCCCTTATTAGTTTTGTTGTCTTCTCTGTACTTTCTCCAGTTCTAAAATGTCCTTTTTATGAATTGGTGCCCAAAACTGTATTGCATATTTCAAATGAGGGCGTACTAGGGATTTGTATAGTGGTAGAATTATATTTGCTTCCCTTGCTTCTATACCCTTCTTAATACATTCTAATAGTTTATTTGCCTTTGCAGCTGCTGTTTGGCATTGAGAACTATTACGTAGGTCGTTGTCCACAAGTACTCCCAAATCCCTTTCAATATCTGATACCCCTAGATTTGCTCCATTAAGATTATAAATTGCATGGTTATTTTTCCTTCCCAGATGCATAACATTACATTTATTTGTATTAAATCTCATCTGCCATTTAATTGCCTATTTCTCTAATTTATGCAAATCCCTTTGGAGGGAAAGTACATCATTTTCATTGAATTACCTTGTACAACTTCGTATCATCTGCAAAAATGGAGACAATACTTTCCAGTCCTACTTCTAAGTTGTTAATAAATATGTTAAAAAGGAGAGGACCTAATACTGAGCCCTGAGGAACCCCATTTACCACATTAGTACAATCTGAGTATGTTCCATTTGCAACAACCCTTTGCTTCCTGCCTTTTAGCCAGCTCTCAATCCATGTGCATATATTTACTGTAATTCCTGTATCCCTTAGTTTGCACACTAGTCTCCCATGTGGCACTGTATCAAAAGCCTTTGAAAAATCTAAAAAGACTACATCCACGGAGTTGCCTTGATCCTACTAATCTCTTCCTACTACTAACCTCCTAATAGAAACTAATTAGATTTGTTTGACATGAACTACCCTCATAAATCCATGTTAGTACCTACTTATAATCCTGTTTGAATAGACATTCTTGTATATTATCCCTTATTAACCTTTCTAAAAGCTTTCCCACTACAGAAGTGAGGCTTACAGGTCTATAATTCCTCAGATTTGCTATTGCTCTCTTCTAAAATATTGGTATCACTTTTGCTTTTCTCCAGTCATCTGGTAGTGACCCAGTGTTGAGTGAATCTTGAAAAATTTGATATAATGGTTTGGCTATTACAGAATCCAGTTCTCTCAGTACCCGTGGATGTATTCCATCAGGACTTGAGGCTTTATTAACATTTATTTTTTCCAGCCTCTTTTGGAGGAGGAGGATGAGGGGGGGGGGGGGGGGAGGAGGAGGATGAGGGGGGGAGAGAAGGAGGATGAGAGGGGGGAGAGGAAGAGGATGAGAGGGGGGAGAGGAAGAGGATGAGAGGGGGGAGAGGAAGAGGATGAGAGGGGGGAGAGGAAGAGGATGAGAGGGGGGAGAGGAAGAGGATGAGAGGGGGAGAGGAAGAGGATGAGAGGGGGAGAGGAAGAGGATGAGAGGGGGGAGAGGAAGAGGATGAGAGGGGGGAGAGGAAGAGGATGAGAGGGGGGAGAGGAAGAGGATGAGAGGGGGGAGAGGAAGAGGATGAGAGGGGGGAGAGGCAGAGGATGAGAGGGGGGAGAGGAAGAGGATGAGAGGGGGGAGAGGAAGAGGATGAGAGGGGGAGAGGAAGAGGATGAGAGGGGGGAGAGGAAGAGGATGAGAGGGGGAGAGGAAGAGGATGAGAGGGGGGGAGGAAGAGGATGAGAGGGGGGAGATGAAGAGGATGAGAGGGGGGAGATGAAGAGGATGAGAGGGGGAGGAGGAGGGGGGAGGAGGAAGAGGGGGGGGGAAGAGGAGGAGGATGAGGGGGGGAAGAGGGGGAGGATGAGGGGGGGAAGAGGGGGAGGATGAGGGGGGGAAGAGGGGGAGGATGAGGGGGGGAAGAGGGGGGGTAGAGGAGGAGGGTGAGAGGGGAAAAGGAGGGTGAGAGGGGAAAAGGAGGGTGAGAGGGAAAAAGAGGGTGAGAGGGGAAAAGGAGGGTGAGAGGGGAAAAGGAGGATGAGAGGGGAAAAGGAGGATGAGAGGGGAAAAGGAGGATGAGAGGGGAAAAGGAGGTAAGAGGGGAAAAGGAGGTAAGAGGGGAAAAGGAGGTAAGAGGTGAAAAGGAGGTAAGAGGGGGAAAGGAGGTAAGAGGGGAAAAGGAGGTAAGAGGGGAAAAGGAGGTAAGAGGGGAAAAGGAGGTAAGAGGAGGATGATGGGGAAGGGGGGAAGAGGAGGATGATAGGGAAGGGGGGAAGAGGAGGATGATGGGGAAGGGGGGGAAGAGGAGGATGATGGGAGGAGGATGATGGGAGGAAGGGAGGTAAGAGGAGGATGATGGGTAAGGGAGGTAAGAGGAGGATGATGGGGGAAGAGGAGGATGATGGGGAAGAGGAATATGAAGGGGAAAAGTGGATGAGGGGTAAAAGGAGGAGGATGAGGGGGAAAAAGGAGGAGGATGAGGGGGAAAAGGAGGAGGATGATGGGGAAGAGGAATATGAAGGGGAAAAGAGGGAGAAAGAGGAGGAAAAGGAGGAGGATGAGGGGGAAAAAGGAGGAGGATGAGGGGGAAAAAGGAGGAGGATGAGGGGGAAAAGGAGGAGGATATGGATGAGGGGGGGAGAGGAGGAGGATGAGGGGGGAGAGGAGGAGGATGAGGGGGGAGAGGAGGAGGATGAGGGGGAAAGAGGAGGAGGGTGAGAGGGAAAGAGGAGGAGGGAGAGAGGGGGGAGAGGAGGATGATGGGGAAGGGGGAGAAGAGGATGATGGGGGAAGAGGGGGAGGAGGATGAAGGGGGAAGAGGGGGAAGAGGAGGATGAGGGGGGAAAGGAGGAGGATATGGATGAGGGAAGATGAGGAAGATGAGGAGGATAAGGGGGGATGAGGAGGATAAAGGGGGATGAGGAGGATAAAGGGGGATGAAGGGGATAAGGGGAAAGGGGGGCAATAAGGGAGGAGAGGGGGGAAATGGAGCGAGGGTGGATAAGGGGTGGAGAGAGGTGGGAAATGGAGGAGGATAAGAGAAAAGGGAGGCGGAGAGGGGGAAGGGGTAATGGTGTCTAAAGGCGGTATGATTATGTCAGTATTTTAGTATTTTAGAATGTACCATACTGCCAGGAAGGTTAATAGCCTCAGCTCCACCCTCCATGCTAGGCCTATCTAAACTCTGCTCCATGAGCACCAGCTCTCTTTCCAGTGGAGCAATATCACTAAGTGCTGCAATTATCCTCGCCAGTTCTCTAATCTGAGCTTCCAGAGAGGCAACATACTAACACCTCTCACAGAGGTATGGACCCTGGATCAGTTGTTCAAGCAGTTTATACATGTGACAGGATGTACACTGGGTGAGGTTGCCACTGAACTGGCTCATAATTACAAAAAATACTACAATTTAACCCTTTTCTTTGAACTCCCTCCTGCAAACAGTCACACACAAGGCCCAAACTTATTTTGCAAGTTTAACAAAAAAACAAAAAAACAAAAAATAAAAACTCTCCCCTCTCACCTGTACCTAATCACTGCACACAGGAAATAAACAAACTTTTCTTCTCTGAGTAAATCAGATGCAAACAGTCACATACAAGGCCCAAACTTATATGCAATTTTAACCCAGGTAAAAACTCTCCCCTCTCACCTGTACCAAATCACTGCACACAGGAAATAAACACACTTTACTTCTCTAAATAAATTACATCCATACAGTTGCATACAAGGCCCAAACTTATATACAATTTTAACCCAAGTAAAAACACTCCCCTCTCACCAAATCACTGCACACCGGAAATAAACACACTTTACTTGTCAATCCATGGTAAATTTAAGTTTTTTTCAGGTGAACTTTTTATGCCAAGAGGTATTCAACTGACAAGAGCACATCCCTTGAGGTTAGAAGAAAAAAAAAAAGATTCCACCTTAAGGACAGAAATGGTTTCTTCACTGGAAGGGCAGTCAGACTGTAAACTCTCTAGAAAAGGAGGTTGTGACAACAAATTAAATAGATAACTTTAAAAAGGTATTGGATATATTTTTGAATTACAACGTTATACACAGTATTATGTAGGATAACTAGAAATGGTGGGATATTGACAGATTAGAAATTTGGCTTGAAGCAACAACATTACATTAGTGAAACATGGTGGGCATGTAATTCAGTTGCCAGAATGTTAGGCTATTTTTTTTTTCATTTTTGTTTGACAATTGGCAGTGTTTCAGTTGTTTTTTTGTTTGCCTTCCTCTGGATCAATTAACAATTCAGAGGAGATCAAAAACAATTGAGCTAAATGGACATCAACCTCAATTACTGTGCATTAATATGTTACACATTTTACAATAAAGAAACAATAATTGTAGAAAATATAAAAAATCCAGCTCTTTCAAAACTGCTTATTCATATTGCCGCAGGAATTGGAAATTAACTCTGCATATATTATGCATATGGAATATTCAATTATTTAAGAGGATATAATTTTTGCAGGGAGAATGAAAAAATGCCCTTTAATTCTCTGAGGTTTATTTGATCACATTCTATATACATATGATGGCATCATTAATGATTTAGAAATTAGTAACTATTAAGCGTATAACTAAATATTAAGATTCAATTAGACGGTTAGATTAGGGATTATCAACCTATAAAACTATTGTGGGGCACTTGGGTGAGAAGCCAGGACTACAAAAAAGGATGTGATTGATTTTTATTAAAATTATTTGTTATAATGTAGGGAATTTGATAGGAATATAGGTTTGAAGCGTGACTTAATCAGATGTGGTGAGGGGGAAGAAATGGGAGATGTTGATGGTATGTACAACCAAATATGCTCTTTAAATTGAGAAAAACGTCAAGGAAAGGCAAGTGTAAGAATCCAACAAAAGTGTAAAATATACATTTCAATTGTTTTCATGTAATATTTTTAAGCTTATAACAACTTTTTTCTTTTATATATAGCTAAATAGTTAAATCACATATAAGAAAAGACTTTCTAAATAATAAAATATGTTAGTGGCACTCATTTTCTTAAATAAGAGTAATTAAGAAAATCCAACACCCCACTTCTGAAAGGTTAAATACCCATGGATTAGGTCTATCATCTGTGATAAGGATGAACATCTAGGACGAGAGGAGGATTTTTATGTCTTGCATGATTTGTATCTCTTTAGCCATCTGAATGCTCCAAAAAGATCATATTTAAAACTATGAAATTCAATCCTTTGTTATTCTGGTTTCATAATAGAAAAGTGGTTTTGAAAAGAGTGATCTATTAATACTTCATTATGGGCTCCTATTTTTTCTCATGGATAATATTGGAGAACTGACAGTGGATTGTTTGTTACCTTTGGATATTAAAGCTTTAGAATTTAGACTTCATGCCACTATTGTGTATAAAAAATGGAAATGGTAATGCAATAGTATGAATACAAAAATACGTTTTAATGTGGGAACATGGAGCCTGTCGAATTGTATATTAGATGTGCAATTGCAAACCCTGTTGTTTTGTTAAAATATCTTAATTTATGTATATAAACAGATTAAGGACAGACATTATATTTAGCATAAATGCTAAAAACTACAAAAGGCATACATATTTACAATTGTGTAATGACAGATATTAAATATTATAAGTGTATTAAGAACCAAAGCTTTTGTTGTTTCTGGATAGTGAGGCATTGCTTAACTTTCTATTTTCTTTCAGTCATGGTGAACTCCACTTATAATATTACTTTTAAAGCAGATATATAAAAAATATAGGACAAACTAATAAACAAGTGTCTGCTAGAGAGGCTGATATATTGCACTGAGCTTTTCAGACTTTATATTGATTTTTTTCAACTAAACCATGTTCTTTTCTTGTAGTGAGACTACAACACATATATTTTTCAGCTATAGTATCTAAAGTGCTTGACATATGCTATCACAGATTCTAACGCCTTTTGGCTCAGTAAATAAAATTTGTATTGTGTGTTCAGATAAAAACACAAAAAAACTAAAACAAATTAATAATGAAATAGGAATTAATTAAAGGAAATTTAAAGGAACATGTAATTCATCAGTGCTTTTCAGGAACCACCAGAGCACTGAAAACCAAGTGATTTTATAAGTGTTTTTATTACACACAGTTACTGTTTAAACAGTCCTAATGGCTGTTTGAAACTTTGTAAAATTGCTGGGTTCTGCAAGCATCAAATGTCACAAGTACACTCAACTGGCAATGCATTCTGCAACCAAAAAATGTTGAATTATTTACCTCAGTTATTTAACATCCAACTGGGAAAAAAAGTATATTACAGTATTACAGTATATAAGGAAGCATGTAATTTATGGTTCCCTCAGGCCCTGAGACCTTATACGCTCAGTACAACTGTGTAGCAGACTCTTGCTAAAACTCAAAGTAAATAAACTGAGAGCTATAAAGATATATAGGATTATATCAAATTATAAAATAGTGAAAAGAGATTCAAATTAAATAGTTTCTACTTGATTTTGACTGCTCTACATGCTGGTGCACAGCAGTATCCATCAGCTTAGAGTCCCTTTAACAGTAAATGTTAAATGTGTATTTTGTTCTCTGCTAGGGTATTTTTTTTCATCTTACTTTATAAATGTATTTGACCAAAAGTTAAGATTTGCCCAGCATTAGTATATATGATTAATTAAAATTAGCAGGTTTCCTTTGCTTGGCAGTAGTATAACATAGCCTTTTCCGCAAAGCTATTTTAATTATTGTTTACCAAGAATACCTGGCTACACAAACTTTTTACGTGGAAAAACATAAATTTTATTGTGCAGCAACTTCACTGGTCCAATTTTGTGTAGTAGGTACTATCTGTTTCCTTTTTGAATGTAGTCCTAACTGTTCAAAACTGCACCACCTTTATCTACTGGTATGATAGTAATGTTATGGTTTCCTTTTATGTCCTTTATGGCAGCTCTTTCTAATGTAGAGGTATTGTATACACATCTTCTGTAGATTTTTTGTCAATAATGCAGATCTCAGGCGCAAGCTTTTTATGTAACTGTCCAGTTTAGGGTTGCGTCCAGGTGGTAGGGTTAACTGTGTGTTCTTTTTTTGCTGTTTTAATCCAATGCGGGTGTTATATCCTCTATGTTGTGAAAGTATTGCGTGAGCCTCAGCCTCCTGAAGAATTCTTCTAGGTCTGAGTACAGTTGAATTTTATCCAGTTTTGTGCTTGGCAGAATGATAGTCCTTTAGAGAGAACAAATATCTCTGGCTGTGTCAGTTGGTGGTTTCATAGGTTTATAATTACTGTGTTAACTGAGCTGTGTTCAGGAGAGATGTTGGCAGATGTAGAAATCACAGTTGTATTTTGGTCATTACATCTCTCTTCCTGTATCTGTATTTTGTTGTTATTTTGAGAGGCAGTTCAGTTTTGCTGTTTCATCTGTAGATGTTTTATCTAATAGCAGAGCAATTGCTTAAGGTATTAGTTGGATATATTTTGAATATATTTATATTGAAACACAGTGAAGCTCTGCTTTTAAATTCCATTTTTTCTTAGACCATTTAATGTGATACGATTAATGAACCTTTAATATGGAGATCCATACAGAAATCTAAAAAATGTCCAAAAGTGTCATGCAACATTTACCTGAAATAATGTTCCAAATTATTATGTGAAATTTTGCTGGACCTAGGTGTGCCACTGCAGTCATTTTAAACATGGCTGGATTAACTAAACCAAAACATTTTAGTTAAAGGGGAATGGAAATATATATTTTTTTCTGCATCAGAAAGAAGCTATTTGATAATTTGTCATATTGTGTTTTTTTTTTTTAAATAAATGTCTCAAAGCACCAAAAGTTTTTTTTAAAGTTTAACTGGTCTTGGTGTCTTGCCCTCTGCCAGCCAATGAGATCTGCAGACTAAAGTATATTCTATGCATTTCCTGCTAGTTTAATATTGTAATGTTTAAAAAGTGTTCTTTTAAATACCGTATGTACTCGAGTATAAGCCGACCCAAGTATAAGCCAAGGCACCTATTTTACCACAAAAAAATGGAAAAACGTATTGACTCAAGTATAAGCCGAGGGTGGGAAATTCGTTGCCCCCTGTGTCCCTCTTGTGCCCTCTGTGACCCCCTCTTGTGTGACCTGTTTCCCCTCCAGTGTCCCCTTCTTGTGCCATCTGTGTCCCCCTCTCTTGTGTCCCCCTCTATAAAGATCTCACCTGTCTCTTCCTCCCTTCTCCCTCTCCCTCATGTCTCATTCCCTTCCCCTCCTTTTATCCTCCTCATCCTCCCTCCTCATCCCTTTCCCCCTCTCCATTACCCCCCCCCCCCCCTCCTCTCCTCTCTTACCTTCATCAGCTGCTCCTGCTGCTCTCTGCGTGTCTTCCAGCTGTGTCCGCCCGGCATATGCTAATGACGTGACATCACATGCCCGTCACATCATTAGCATATGCCGGGCGGACACAGCTGGAAATTGCAATGGCGAGCAGCGAGCAGGGTGACTCGAGGATAAGCTGAGGGGGGCTTTTTGAAAAAATAGCTGTGATTCTTTAAATATAATGAGCATGGACTTCATGGACCTATTGTTTTCAAAATTGTTTATTACTTTAGCTACAGTGACTGGGTATGACTGGTTTCCAGTAAGTGAGGTTTCTAAACTATAAGCTCAGTACAATAGTTTTTCAGAGAGAGTTCACATAAAGAGTGTTTTTTTTTTCAACCAAAGATTTAGATGTTCTTTAATGAATTGTCTGCTTGGTAAATATCAAATAAATCCCTAACTTGAAACATCAAAACAAAAGCTTAACAAATATTCAATCTCAAAATATAGTTTGAGTTATTTTCATAAGAAATGCATTGCTTTTTACCACAGCTGGATGTCTGATTCATCTAGCCAAAAATTGCATTAATCTTAATAACTCACTGGTTGTCTTTCTCATGAAGAAAATATGGGTATCTGGAGATTTATATAAAAATAACAGTTATCTTTATTGAAGACAGTTGTAGACTTGAAGTAATAGAATTATCAATCTGACTGTGATGGGTAATGATGTAAAAATGTAAGCCACTGTATTTTGGGACAAAACATCATATTTGTGAAATATTTAATCTTTAACAATTATTAATCCATATATATATAGATTAATAATTAGTATTGCCGTATATTATGATACATTTTGTATTGGGCAAACATCTTATTTATATTGACAAGTTTTTGAGAGGTTTAACCTCTTTTTATTTAAGTCTGAAGCAATACTAACATGAGATGGAACCCTTGTTTTGAATAAAAACGGCAATGCAGAGAGAGTGGAAATAGCATCTGACATCATCAGGTAAATACATATAGGGGGGATAAACACAACATCAATATATAAATGAAAAACAGAGCACTGTAATCCACAGTGATATCCTTCCTGGTGAAATATTTAATAAACAACTTTAGCAGTTGTATAAACATGATTATAGAAATGTTTCCAGATTATTTTTTTTAGAGTTCTGTGCTTGTGTCATTGGTTCCTTCACCTTTGACTGTAATCTGGATAGAATTATTATACTTCTATGTACAGCTTTTCCACTTCGGTCTACTGTTAAGTGTCAATGTAAAGTGTCAGTCTTTCAACAATACTGAATACAAATATTATTTGATGCGAAGGTTCCTACCATTCCTCTTAGATAACTAATACTGTTAGGAACAAAGGCAAAGTGCATGCTTCCATTAAAGCAAAGCTGAATAAAATACTAAAACAAAATAAAGGCTATACTTATTAGTTGTAAGCATTGTAAAACATTTTTCACATTACCAAGTCATATAAATACATTGAAATTCCATATTTACTTTTTATTGCATAAACAAGTAGAATAAACAAAAGAACATATTTTTAGAAAGTGACAAAATAACAATTTTAACGTATTACTAATAACAGTCACAGTGTGAAAGAATATTCCTAGCAGATTGACTATTCTGTGATGTGAGAAAGAGGCTAGAGAATTTAAACTAAAATCAATTAAAAACAGTGTATAGTAGAATTATTATTATTTTTGAAAATCAGCATATTTACAGAAAAAAACAAAAAGAACAAAATCATAAAATATTTATTTCAATGAAACACATTCAATAAAAGACATTGTCATAATGTTTATAGAAACATCTATAACATTGTTACAAGTACATGCTAGCTATGACCCCAATTTAATTCCAAGCCCATAATTACCTTCAAACTAAACGTTTCTCTGCAGGTTCCAAATTTGTTACATTTTTAGGTGTATTTTATTTACTCAAGGCCGCAATTACAGACTTGAAGGCTAAAACCATAAATCCTTCCCGTGGCCACAAGCTGTTTGTGGGCCGGAATACATGGTGGTCACAGTTACTATCCAATCCCGTAACTACAGTGTGCGCCACATTCCTTGGAAACAATAGAAAACAGCTAATGATTAACAGGAATAGATAACAAAACTGCCGGCTACCCTTCCTAGTACTGACTGTGTTGTAGTTTCGGATGAAGTAGCACGCAGGTCCAGGTGATGGTGGGTTTTGAGCTTTGAGAGAGAGAGAGAGAGAGAGAGAGAGAGAGCAGTCTCTTACATTTTTATTGATTTATATTTCTAAGTACTTATTTCACACTTTATCTTTGAAAACACATAGTAACTAATAACACATAATATACATACAAAGAGTAACAACACACTTAGACACACATATAGATATGCCACAACATCCACACCCACCCATCCCCCTCCCTATACCCCAACATATAATAAATACACATAGAACATAAAAAAAATTTATATCACAAATATATACACATACTTTTTTTAATTTATCGTTCTATTGTTTGGGGGATGATGATGGAGGGTGGAGAGAGGAGAAGTGGGGAGGAGAAGAGAGTGGAGGGAGAGGAGAGAGAGGAGAGAAAGAGGGGTCCCTTTGCGAGTGGAGTGGAGGGAGGAATAGTGGAGTGATGGGAGGGAATCACCCATACTAATAGGCACATCTAGCTCAGGGTCAGAGGAGTAGGAGCCTGAACATAGGGGTGCTAGCCTCAGGGTCACAGCAGGGAGGACTGGATCCCTGTCCACAGTCGGGAGGGCAAGTGGCTCTGGCCAGGCATAGGGCCCCCAACTATATTCACAAAGAGCTGGTGGCCTTCCTCAGTGCCATACGTGCCTACCCCATTATCTCCTCGCAACAGCACTCATCAGTGACAATCTATTGGTCCAAGTGTTTACATAATCTAGCCTGGCTACAGAGTGGAGATCATGGCCTATGCAATGGTGATATTTTGTACACAGATGGCTATGGTCCATGATCCTCTCCTCTGTGAACAGGTAGGGTTATGTTTAACATTTCACCAATTGATGGTAACTGAGGAATGCTGTTGAGAAGAGATGCTATTTTTAAAGGCCTTATTCACTTTTTACTTTATTTTATAGTTTGATTTTAGGCTCAGTTCAGGTCCATTAAGGCATCTTTGTTATCTGCAAGCATTGCTCAACATTAATGTGATATAAAATTATTCACAGTGGTTATCAGATAGACATTCCACCGCTGACAACCTCTCTGAAGCATTTAGTTCACATGCTGTGAATACGATCTTGTATCATGTTTTTGAACACTTGGTAGTAGTTGAATATAATATGTACTAATGCAGATATGGTGGAGGACTTACAAGTACAACAATGTCATGTTAATCATAGCCAGCATTGATCCAAACATAAGTGAAGCATGGCATCCTCTCAGGAATCTGAATATGAGAACACATACTGTACTCTTGTCTGATGTAACGAACAGACATTACGGCAGCTGACCCTGGTGTCATAACCTTCATTTCAAATAATATAACACCTGTAGCCCAGATGAATGTGATACCTGTGATCTCAGCTAAGCATTCCTTGTGAGATAACACACCATTATTAATGGTCATGACTATTGATTTACCAGGACAACTACTCTAAGGTTAGTAATGCTTGTAGATGAGGATCAGGTAAGTTGGTAAATTGTTACAGTTACAGTATTTGGCACTGTACTGTACATACCTTCTTTTTTATATTTTTATCCTCTTCTGCCTTTTTTAGGTTTGGACCACTTTTTTCCTTTTTCTACTTTTTGGAAAACACTGTATTTGTGTAACTGACCTGGATTACATAGTCCAGATATTTATCTATCTGTTCAATTGAACAGATGAAGACCATGTGTAAGTGATATGTACATTACTGGTTACTTCTATTAAAAGGAGTGATATGATAAAGTTTGTATTCATCAGATTCGGGTTGCCATGGTGTAGTGACCACATGTGACCCTAGTAGACGCTATGCCTCATAATTATTATACAGTATTACATTTAATCCTTTAGGTGTCCCCTTTTTCAAAATGGCCTCTTTACCTTCCAGGATCCGACCACACCACACACATGATATTAATGCACAGTCCAATGCATTTCTGAGTGTGCTTTGTGTATGTAATAAGGTTTGGTTATACTGTTATCACTGGTTTTGTGTTTTTTCAATGGTTAATATTTTTTGACATCAGCATACATTACATGTATTTCACACATATATGTACAGAGATCATCTTCATTTATGCCCAAGTGGGGCAATTACTTGATGTCACGCCTGTAATCTACTCCTGTGGTGCAGTAACAGAATCATCCTGGGTTGTTTACCTTAGAGTAGTACGTCAAGTAGTACAATACTGCAGACCCTATATCTTATTTGCTTACATGACTTGCATATGTTGATTAGGCCCCTGTCCCTCTAATCTGATCTCCTATGGGTATATTTATGTCTGGCAACGTCTTTCTATGTAAAGTAAACCCCTTATTTCCAGTACCTCTCAATCTGGTTTTCCCTGTCCCTGGAACACCATCCCTATACATTTTAGCTTCCTTAGGGACAGATCAGCAGTTTCATAGCAAACATCAACATAATATTACAACAACCTACATGTAATACATGTCATAATCAGCATGCATTGGAACAATGATACATTAAAGGAACCAAGCCATGGAGCAACATATATGTCACCATACACCCAGAACTCTAATACATAGGGAAATAGCGCAATGAGGCCCCAGTCTAGGGTCATATGGCTGAGCATAGTTCATCCCTTCACATACTGTTGCACATAACACCAAACATTTGCTTGCAATGTGCCATCCTTACCAAATAATTACTGTCCAACATTTTTTCCAAAATAATTTATCTATTATTTTATTATGATATTTGTTCATTGGAGAATGTTGTGCAATTAATTCTGATGAACTTCCCCACTTGTATATTGTTTTTTATTGTTTTAAAGTGGTTTACTATATTTTTTATGACTTCTAGGGCACTCTTACGTCTTTTAAAAAGCGTTTATGAGTCCTTTTTGAAACCTGTAATGTTTTTGAAACAAGTTTGCTCCATTTGAGATTTACGGGTTAGAAGGCAATTGCAGGCTTGTTGAATTGTTGTAATTAAATTTTTTTTTTCCGTCTTTAGCACTGGTAACTAGTGATGTCGCGAACATCAAATTTTCGGTTTGCAAACCGCGAACGCGAATTCCATCAAATGTTCGCGAACGGACGAACATCGGCGAACCGCCATAGACTTCAATGGGCAGGCGAATTTCAAAACCCACAGGGACTCTTTCTGGCCACAATAGTGATGGGAAAGTTGTTTCAACATAAAGGGCATAAATCACCTAACATTCCTAAATTGTTTGGAATAACATGCTTTAAAACATCAGGTATGATGTTGTATCGATCAGGTAGTGTAAGGGTTACACCCGCTTCACAGTAACAGACCAATCTCCCCGTTTAATGCACCTCAAACAACCGCAAACAGTCCCTTTGCACAACCGCAAACTCCCCATTTGCACAAGGTTGGATACCAAGCTAGCCATGTCCCGTTCCTTGTCCTCACTGATGTCATTGAAGGTCTCTTCCTCCACCCAGCCACCAAGGGTCCCCGAAAGGTGACAACAAACCCCCTGGGACGCCTGCTGTGTTTGGTCTTCCACCTCCTCAAAGCCACCTTCCTCCTCTGACTCCTCTTCTTCAGACTCCCAGAGTCTGGGGGCTTCCACTGTCCAGCATGGAAGATTAAACACAGGTCAGAGTCTGGGGGCTTCCACTGCCCAGCATGGAATATTATACACAGGTCAGAGTCTGGGGGCTCTCACTGCCCAGCATGGAATATTATACACAGGTCAAAGTCTGGGGGCTTCCACTGCCCAGCATGGAATATTATACACAGGTCAGAGTCTGGGGGCTTCCACTGCACAGCATGGAATATTATACACAGGTCAGAGTCTGGGGGCTTCCACTGCACAGCATGGAATATTATACACAGGTCAGAGTCTGGGGGCTTCCACTGCACAGCATGGAAGATTATATGCGTTGCCTCTGTCTGCGTTATTATAAGGTGTGTACTGTTAAGTAGTACTATTCCTATCGGTTTAATCCCTGTTACGTCCACTATTAGGGGACGTGTATATGGCATGGATTTTTGGAACAGGGAGATGGAAAAAGATGCTTGGTTGGACCTCCTACTTCGAATTTGGGGCACTGCACATGCAATCTAAGGTGCCACCAGATAGGAGAGGTATATTAAGTTGTAATACTCATTCCTATCAGTTTAATACCTGTTACGTTACCTATCAGGGGACTTGTATATGGCATGGATTTTTGGAACAGGGAGATGAAAAAAGATGCTTGGTTGGACCTCCTACTTTGAATTTGGGGCACAGAACGTGCAATTTAAGGTGCCACCATGTAGGAGAGGTGTATTAAGTTGTAATACTCATTCCTATCAGTTTAATACCTGTTACGTTACCTATCAGGGGACGTGTATATGGCATGGATTTTTGGAACAGGGAGATGGAAAAAGATGCTTGGTTGGACCTCCTACTTCGAATTTGGGGCACTGCACGTGCAATCTAAGGTGCCACCAGATAGGAGAGGTGTATTAAGTTGTAATACTCATTCCTATCAGTTTAATACCTGTTACGTGACCTATCTTTCCTCCCAATAGCACATTCTATATGTCCTCAACCGGCCTGTGTGTATTTAGAGAACCACACTTTAAGGCCCTTAACCTGGGACAAGGTGGCTTGGCTATCAGAATTGCCTCAGAGCCTTAAAAACTTGCCAAACCTCCTAATCAGACACTCACTATCATACTGGAAATGGGCCAAGAAACACACGGGTTTGTTCCCTGGATCCACCCAAATGACCCCAATTCTTGACCACCCTCAGGCCCCGAAACACATGAGCACAACATCACAACACTGGTGGAGGTCAAGGAAACTAGATAGACTGGGAGACTGGTTAGTAAAGGGCCAGATGCTCACCTATGAGGAACTGAGGGACAAGCATGAGCTACCGCTGTCAGAACATTACAATTACTTTAGGCTGAGGCATTTCACACACTCCCTGACCCAGAAACAGAGGACACCAGTCTTAAATTGGTTCTCCAAAATTTGTAAAGATAAACCTCCATAAAGGGGGATCATTGGGTCGCTTTACAAATATAAAACATTTGTTACTGGTTGAAGCGAAACTGGGGGAAGGACCGGAGTGGGGGAGCCCTGGAGACCCTTCAGAAGCAACCAGCGTCAAAATCATCCCAGGAAAGGAGAGGTCGCTTACTGAAGCCTGCCCTAGGTTAACCCAAGGGTGATTGCCCAGGTTAGATATTGTAAATAATAAGCTAATACTGCTGGAGGGATGATAGCTAATAGGACTTTGGTGTTTCCTGCAGATATACTCTTTACTATTGTCTGTTTTACTATGTTTTAGGTATCTCTTAAATTGCAATCACAGTAAAAAATAAGAAAAATTATTAACCTAAAAAGTAAAAATAAGAAGGAATAGCCAGCTAACTTTCACAAAATGTCTCAATTGTAAATATGTATTTTTGCACAACTGTTATGCAAGACTGTTCAAAAATGCTTTATTTTTTATTACATGCTGTACGCCTTCTAAAATAAAATAATTGAAATGCAAAAATTTGGTATTGTTGCAGCGACCAGAAAAATTGATGTTAGTTTGCCAGGCAGAAAGTGCCCTAAAACATTGCGTCTTGAACCCTAGTTGGTGGCGGATAAGTCATGCAAGTCATCCGGCATTCAGGTATAAAATACAGCAGCGTGTGGACCATTATTAGCTCAAGGCAGCTCATCTATCAGGCTTTTTTAATCGAATGTATCGCCCACTGTCAGTCCCTTCGGGATCCATCCCTCATTCATCTTAATAAAGGTGAGGTAATCTAGACTTTTTTTGACCTAGGCGACTTCTCTTATCAGTGACAAAACCTCCTGCTGCACTGAAGGTCCTTTTTGACAGGACACTTGAAGCGGGGCAGGACAGAAGTTCTATGGCAAATTGGGATAGCTCAGGCCACAGGGCAAGCGTGCACACCCAGTAGTCAGGGGGTTCATCGCTCCTCATAGTGTCGATATCTGTAGTTATGGCGAGGTAGTCTGTTACCTGACGGTCGAGTCATTCTCTGTGGGTGGACCCCGAAGGGCTGTGGCGATGCATAGGACTTAAAAAGCTCTGCATGTCCTCCATCAACAACACGTCTGTAAAGCGTCCTCTCCTTACCAGCGTGGTCGTGGGAGGAGGAGGATTATGTTCACCTCTTCCGCTGATAGATTGCCTTTGTGCTGTGACATCACCCTTAAACGCTGTTTAAAGCATACTTTTTAATTTTATTTTGGTAGTGCTGCATCCTTTCCGACTTGTGGTAATTCGGTAACATTTCAGGCACTTTCTGCTTATACCGGGGGTCTAGTAGCGTGGACACCCAGTACAGGTCGTTCTCCATCCTTTTTATACGAGGGTCCCTCAACAGGCACAACAGCATGAAAGACCCCATTTGCACAAGGTTGGATGCCGAGCTAGTCATGTCCCATTCCTCGTCCTCACTGAAGGTGTGTTCTTCCTCCCAGCCACGTACAACACCACTGGTACCAGATAGGTGACAACGAGCACCCTGGGATGCCTGTTGTGGTTGGTCTTCCTCCTCCTCCTCAAAGCCACATTCCTCCTCTGACTCCTCTTCCTCACAATCCTCTTCCAGCGTTGCTGCAGGTCCAGCAAGCGATGCTGATAAGCCTGTTTCTGGCGGTGATGGTGACCACAACTCTTCCTCTTCAAGCTCATCTACGGCCTGATCCAGCACTCTTCGCAGGGCACGCTCCAGGAAGAAAACAAATGGTATGATGTCGCTGATGGTGCCCTAGGTGCGACTGACCAGGTTTTTCACCTCCTCAAAAGGACGCATAAGCCTACAGGCATTGCGCATGAGCGCCCAGTAAAGTGGCAAAAAAATCCCCAGCTCCGCAGAGGCTGTCCTAGCACCCCGGTCATACAAATACTCGTTAACGGCCTTTTCTTGTTGGAGCAGGCGGTCGAACATTAGGAGTGTTGAATTCCAACGTGTCGGGCTGTCTAAAATCAAGCTCCTCGCTGGCATGTTGTTTCGCCGCTGGATATCTGTAAAGTGCGCCATGGCCGTGTAGGAACGCCTGAAATGGGCACAAACCTTCCTGGCCTGCTTCAGGACATCCTGTAAGCCTGGGTGCTTATGCACAAAGCTTTGTACAATCAGATTACACACATGTGCCATGCACGGCACATGTGTCAACTTGCCCAAATTCAATGCCGCCAACAAATTTCTTCCTTTGTCACAAACCACTTTGACGATCTCCAGTTGGTGCGGAGTCAGCCACTGATCCACCTGTGCGTTCAGGGTGGACAGGAGTGCTGGTCCGGTGTGACTCTCTGCTTTCACTGCCGTATCCGGGATGTGGAATAGTACCTGTGGAGCTGGGGGGGGTGCTGTTGATGTGGAGCAAGACATAGCAGAAGCAGAAGAAGACTCAGCCAAGGAGGTTATGGAAGAGGATGGAGTAGGAGGAGTAGGGGAGGTGGCAGCAGGCTTGCCTGCAAGTCGTGGCGGTGTCACCAACTACTCTGCAGAGCCACATATTCCATGCTTGGTAGCCGTCACCAGGTTTACCCAATGCGCAGTGTAGGTGATATACCTGCCCTGAGCATGCTTTGCAGACCAGGTATGCGTGGTCAGAGGAACCCTTGCCCCAACACTGTGTGCCAGAGATGCCATTACTTCCTTTTGCACAATCGAGTACAGGTTGGGGATTGCCTTTTGTGCAAAGAAATTTCGCCCGGGTACCTTCCACTACGGTGTCCCAATAGCTACACATTTTTTGAACGCCTCAGACTCCACCAGCTTGTATGGTAAAAGCTGTCGGGCTAAGAGTTCAGACAAGCCAGCTGTCAGTTGCCGGGCAAGGGGGTGACTTTGTGACATTGGCTTCTTACGCTCAAACATGTCCTTGACAGACACCTGACTGTGGGCAGATGAGCAGGGACTGCACAGGGCGAGACACGGAGTGGCGGATGGTTGAGAGGGGGCAAGCAGGGCAGCAGTGGTTGACGTGGCTGAAGATGCTGGACCAGGAGAAGGATGGCGGCTTTGACTTTGTGTGCTGCTTGTACTGATGTGTTGATCCCATAGGCGTTTGTGATGTGACATCATGTGCCTTCGCAAAGAAGTTGTACCTAGGTGGGTGTTGGACTTCCCACGACTCAGTTTCTTTTCGCACAGGTTGCAAATTGCATCACTGTTGTCACAGGCAGACACACGAAAAAATTGCCACACTGCCGAGCTCTGCAATGAAGGCATTCTGGTGGTGGCAAAAGCATGCGTTGACTGGCGTGCTGTCTGGCTGACCCCGGGTGCCGATGCATGCTGTCTGACTGTGCCACTAGCTACTTTCGACGACCTCCCGCTGCTTCCAACTCGTCTCCTCCTCCTCTCTGTGTCCCCATCTGAACTTTCCTCCTGTTCTTCTTCTCTTATAGCGGGCACCCACGTGACATCCACGGACGCATCGTCATCATCAACCGCTTCACTTGTATCTGACAACTCAACAAAGCAAGAAGCACCGGGTACAACATCATCATCATCAGACCGTACGTCCATGTGTGTAATGCTGCCTGACTCGGACATATCCCTGTTATCTACATCCTCTGGCACTAATGTTTGTGAATCACTCATTTCTTCCAACGGATGTATAAATAACTCTGCTGATGGATCAAGTGAAGCGGCTGTGGTGCTAGTGTTGGTGGTGGCGGCCGGCGGGCGAGTGGTAACTGGAGAGGTGCCTGAAGCTAAGCTGGAGGAGGATGGTGCGTCTAGGTTCCGAGCGGAAGCTGTAGAAGATTGGGTGTCCTGTGTTAGCCAGTCAACCATGTCCTCAGAACTGTTCAAGTTCAGGGTACGTTGCCTCTGAAAACTGGGCATAATTCTAGGGCCAATGGGAATCACTGCACCACGACCACGACGGCCCCTGCGGGGTGGCCTGCCTCTGCCTGTCATTTTTCTTACGATTAGTGGAAATATGAGTGCAAGCTACTGTGACACCAGATATGAGTGTCACTGCGCACTGGCAAAAGTTGGCAGACTAGATGCAATAGGCCTCACACACACGCCTGTAGGCAGGCTACTGATATTCAATCGATTACAGTAAAAAAAGGGTTGTTTTATTTCACTGCACACTACGGTTGCACTAGATATGAGTGTCACTGTGCACTGGCAAAAGTTTGCAGACTAGATGCAATAGGCCTCACACACACGCCTTTAGGCAGGCTACTGATATTCAATCGATTACAGTAAAAAAAGGGTTGTTTTATTTCACTGCACACTACGGTTGCACTAGATATGAGTGTCACTGTGCACTGGCAAAAGTAGCAGACTAGATGCAATAGGCCTCACACACACGCCTGTAGGCAGGCTACTGATATTCAATCGATTCCATTAAAAAAGGGTTGTTTGATTTCACTGCACACTACGGTGGCACTAGATATGAGTGTCACTGCGCACTGGCAAAAGTTGGCAGACTAGATGCAATAGGCCTCACACACACGCCTGTAGGAAGGCTACTGATATTCAATCGATTACAGTAAAAAAAGGGTTGTTTTATTTCACTGCACACTACGGTTGCACTAGATATGAGTGTCACTGTGCACTGGCAAAAGTTGGCAGACTAGATGCAATAGGCCTCACACACACGCCTGTAGGAAGGCTACTGATATTCAATCGATTACAGTAAAAAAAGGGTTGTTTTATTTCACTGCACACTACGGTTGCACTAGATATGAGTGTCACTGTGCACTGGCAAAAGTTGGCAGACTAGATGCAATAGGCCTCACACACACGCCTGTAGGCAGGCTACTGATATTCAACCGATTACAGTAAAAAAAGGGTTGTTTTATTTCACTGCACACTACGGTTGCACTAGATATGAGTGTCACTGTGCACTGGGAAAAGTTGGCAGACTAGATGCAATAGGCCTCACAAACACGCCTTTAGGCAGGCTACTGATATTCAATCGATTACAGTAAAAAAGGGTTGTTTGATTTCACTGCACACTACGGTTGCACTAGATATGAGTGTCACTGTGCACTGGCAAAAGTTTGCAGACTAGATGCAATAGGCCTCACACACACGCCTTTAGGCAGGCTACTGATATTCAATCGATTACAGTAAAAAAAGGGTTGTTTTATTTCACTGCACACTACGGTTGCACTAGATATGAGTGTCACTGTGCATTGGCAAAAGTAGCAGACTAGATGCAATAGGCCTCACACACACGCCTGTAGGCAGGCTACTGATATTCAATCGATTCCATTAAAAAAGGGTTGTTTGATTTCACTGCACACTACGGTGGCACTAGATATGAGTGTCACTGTGCACTGGCAAAAGTTGGCAGACTAGATGCAATAGGCCTCACACACACGCCTGTAGGAAGGCTACTGATATTCAATCGATTACAGTAAAAAAAGGGTTGTTTTATTTCACTGCACACTATGGTGGCACTAGATATGAGTGTCACTGTGCACTGGCAAAAGTTGGCAGACTAGATGCAATAGACCTCACACACACGCCTGTAGGCAGGCTACTGATATTCAATTGATTACAGTAAAAAAAGGGTTGTTTTATTTCACTGCACACTACGGTTGCACTAGATATGAGTGTCACTGCGCACTGGCAAAAGTTGGCAGACTAGATGCAATAGGCCTCACACACACGCCTTTAGGCAGGCTACTGATATTCAATCGATTACAGTAAAAAAAGGGTTGTTTTATTTCACTGCACACTACGGTGGCACTAGATATGAGTGTCACTGCGCACTGGCAAAAGTTGGCAGACTAGATGCAATAGGCCTCACACACACGCTAGCAGGCTGACATATACAATTAGATTAGACAGAAAAAAGTAATAAGATAAAATAAAAAGGGCTTTTTGGGTTGCTGTCCTTGCAGCAGATAATAAAGGAGTCCTTCAGGTGTGTAGTTAAAGCTAAATACACAGCCTGGCTATCTATTTCCCTATTAAATCAAGAGCAGATAGAATATATCTCTCTCCACGAATGCAGCTACAGAATGATTCTAAAATGGAGGCTGTCATTCAGATGGAAGGCTCTGGAAGGGAGTGTATGCTGCTGATTGGCTGGAATGTGTCTGCTGACTGTAAGGTGCAGGGTCAAAGTTTCCTCAATGATAAAGAATAGGGGGCGGACCAAAAACCGCATATGTTCGCCGTTCGTTGCGAACCTGAACATGCGAAAATCGCTGCAAATAGTTCTCTGGCGAACTGTTCGGGACATCACTAGTTGTTATACAGTTGCAAGCAAAAGTATGTGATCCCTTTGGAATGATATGGATTTCTGCACAAATTGGTCAAAAAATGTGATCTGATCTTCATCTAAGTCACAACAATAGACAATCACAGTCTGCTTAAACAAATAACACACAAAGTATTAAATGTTGCCATGTTTTTATTCAACACACCATGTAAACATTCACAGTGCAGGTGGAAAAAGTATGTGAACCCTTGGATTTAATAACTGGTTGAACCTCCTTTGGCAGCAATAACTACAACCAAACGTTTCCTGTAGTTACAGATCAGATGTGCACAACGGTCAGGAGTAATTCTTGACCATTTCTCTTTACAGAACTGTTTCAGTTCAGCAATATTCTTGGGATGTCTGGTGTGAATCGCTTTCTTGAGGTCATGCCACAACATCTCAATCGGGTTGAGATCAGGACTCTGACTGGGCCACTTCAGAAGGCGTATTTTCTTCTGTTTAACCCATTCTGTTGTTGATTTACTTTTATGCTTTGGGTCGTTGTCCTGTTGTAACACACATCTTCTGTTGAGCTTCAGCTGGTGGACAGATGGCCTTAAGTTCTCCTGCAAAATGTCTTCATAAACTTGGGAATTCATTTTTCCTTCGATGATAGCAATCCGTCCAGGCCCTGATGCAGCAAATCAGCCCCAAACCATGATACCCCCACCACCGTACTTCACAGTTGGGATGAGGTTTTGATGTTGGTGTGCTGTGCCTCTTTTTCTCCACACATAGTGTTGTGTGTTTCTTCCAAACAACTCAACTTTAGTTTCATCTGTCCACAGAATATTTTGCCAGTACTGCTGTGGAACATCCAGGTGCTCTTGTGCAAACTGTAAACGTGCAGCAATGTTTTGCTTGGATAGCAGTGGCTTCCTCTGTGGTATCCTCCCATGAAATCCATTCTTGTTTAGTGTTTTACATATCGTAGATTCGCTAACAGGGATGTTAGCATATGCCAGAGACTTTTGTAAGTCTTTAGCTGACACTCTAGGAGTCTTCTTCACCTCATTGAGCAGTCTGCACTGTGCTCTTGCAGTCATCTTTACAGGACGGACACTCCTAGAGAGAGTAGCAGCAGTGCTGAACTTTCTCCATTTATAGACAATTTGTCTTACCATGGACTGATGAACAGCAAGGCTTTTGGAGATACTTTTATAACCCTTTCCAGCTTTATGCAAGTCCACAATTCTTAATCGTAGGTCTTCTGAGAGCTCTTATGTGTGAGGCATCATTTACATCAGGCAATGCTTCTTGTGAAAAGCAAACCCAGAACTTGTGTGTGTTTTTTATAGGACAGGGCAGCTGTAATCAACACCTCCAATCTCATCTCATTGATTGGACTCCAGTTGGCTGACACCTCACTCCAATTAGCTTTTGGAGATGTCATTAGTCTAGGGGTTCACATATTTTTTTTCACCTGCACTATGAATGTGTACATGGTGTGTTCAATAACAACATGGTAACATTTAATTATTTGTGTGTTATTAGTTTAAGCAGAGTGTGATTGTCTATTGTTGTGACTTAGATGAAGATCAGATCACATTTTATGACCAATTTGTGCAGAAATCCATATCATTCCAAAGGGTTCACATACTTTTGCTTGCAACTGTATATTTATTTCAAGCACAGACAAGTTCACAAAATTCAGTAATTTTTGTGATTAACATAATGGTATGCTTGTAACTAGCTAGCTAAAAAAAATAAAAAATAAAAAGAGATATTCAAGCTTCAGTAATATTGAATGAGCAGGATTAATTACCTGAGCTGTAAACCCCTTTTTCAAAATGTAAAGTAAACTTGATGTTAAAAATCAAACATACCTTCAGTTTAAGGAACATTTGACATTAAAAATCTGCCCTCACTGTCTACACAGAGGTAAATGCTCTTTTCTAACATGCATGAAGCTAACCCATTGACAATGCATGAACCTTAATAGCTCCCACTTTTACCAAGAATGCTTAGTGGGAAGGAGGACCCAAATTGGTCAGACTTTATTTTTAATCCAGCGCATTGAAGAGCTGGCCATGCCCTCAATAGCCATAGGTAGGAGGGGATACACAGCTTTGCTTGAAGACATAATAGACAGATTAAAAGCTAAGATTTTTTTTTTAAGTTGTATTAATTTTAAACTGCATACTGTATTTAATAGCCTATGCATAACAAATGAACATATGATCTTTATTTGTAAATGCACTAGAGTGGTCCGTTATGTGGACCTAAGGCAAAAAGGCTTGCATATTTTGAGCCTCATTTGCATGCCACTACCGAGAATCTGACTCAGTATATATTACATAATAATTGAGACTGAAAAAAGTCAAGTTCTACCTTTTTAGATCTTCTCTGATCTGCAATATGCGGATTAATTGTTAATTGATCCAGAGGAAAACATACAGAAAAAACCCCAGTGAAACTGGCCAATTGTCTCAAAAGGAGAAAAAATAAAATAAAATTATTTTCTGACCACACATACTGGCGATCGGATTCCTCCCTGGATCAATACTCCCTCTCTAAGTACGCAGGATAACCCTAAATGCCCCTTTTATTTAAAAATATATACAGACCATTTGTCGAGTCCGCTGTCATCACCTCCTTTGGTAACAACCCTTACTGTGAAGAATCCTTTTCTTTCTTTAAGGTTATATCGTTTTACTTCTAATCAGAAAGGATGTCCTCTTGTCACTTGCAAACCTCTTGGCACAAAAAGTTCACTTGACAAAGCCTTGAATATATTTATATAAGGTAATCATATCCACTCTTAGATGCCTTTTTTCTAGAGAAAATACGTTTAATTTGGTTAGTTTTTCTTCATAACTTAGCCCCTCCATTGCCCTTATTAGTTTTGTTGCCATTCTCTTTACTTTTTCCAGCTTTAAAATGTCCTTTTTATGAAGTGGTGCCCCAAATCGTACTCCATATTCCAAATGAGGGTCTACTAGGGATTTGTATAGTGGCAGAATTATATTTGCTTCTTTGCCCTTCTTGATACAGGCTAATATTTTACCTGCCTTTGCAGATGCTGCTTGGCATTGAGCACTGTTACCTAGGTGGTTGTCCATAAGCACCCCCAAATCCCTTTCAATATCTGATAACCCTGGATTTGCTCCAGTAAGATTATAAATTGCATGGCTATTTTTCCTTCCCATACGCATAACTTTACATTTATTCATTAAATCTCATCTTCCATTTAGTCACCCATTTCTCTAATTTAAGAAAATTACATCATTATCTGATTTAATTACCGTGGACAACTTCGTGTCATCAGCATAAATGGAGTCAATGCTTTCCAATCCTACTTCTAAGTCATTAATAAATATGTTAAAAAGGAGAGGACCGAATACTGAACCCTGAGGAATTCCCCTACCACATTAGTCCAATCTAAATATGTTCCAATTACAACGACCCTTTGCTTCCTGTCTTTTGGTTAGCTCTCTATCTATGAGCAGAAATTGACTACAATTCCTGTATCCCTTAGATAGCTTAATAGTCTCACATGTGCCACTGTATCAAGAGCATTTGCAAAATCCCAAAAGACTGCATCCACTGAGTTGCCTTTATCCACATTCCTACTAACCTCTTCATAGAAACTAATTAGGTTTGTTTGACATGATCTATCCCTCATAAATCTGTGTTTATTCCTACTTACAATTTTTTTTAGATAGACATGTTGTTGTATACTATCTCTTATTAACCCTATTAAAAGCTTTCCTACTACAGAAGTGAGGCTTACAGGTCTATAATTTCCTGGATTTGTTATTGCTCCCTACTTAAATATAGGTATCACCTCTGCTTTTCCACAGTTATCTTGTAGAGACCCTGTGTTGAGTGAATCTTGAAAAATTAGATATAATGGTTTGGCTATTACAAAGCCCAGTTCCCCACAGTACCCTTGGATATATTCCATCAGGACCTGGGGCTTTATTAACATTTACAGTGCCTTGCAAAAGTATTCACCCCTTGACTTTTTACCTATTTTGTTACATTACAGCCTTAAGTTCAATGTATTGTTTATCTGAATTGTATGTGATGGATCAGAACACAATAGTCTAAGTTGGTGAAGTGAAATGAGAAAGATAAATACATAAAACTATTTCTTAGAAATAGAAAACAGAAAATTGGCATGTATGTAAGTGTTCACCCCCTTTGTTATAAAGCACATAAAAAGCTCTGGTGCAACCAATTACCTTCAGAAGTCACATAATTAGTGAAATGATGTCCACCTGTGTGCAATCTAAGAGTCACATGATCTGTCATTACATATACACACCTTTTTTGAAAGGTCCCAGAGGTTGCAACACCTAAATAAGAGGCACCACTAACCAAACACTGCCATGCAGACCAAGGAACTCTCCAAACAAGTAAGGGACAATGTTGTTGAGAAGTACAAGTCATGGTTAGGTTATAAAAAAATATCCAAATCTTTGATGATCCCCAGGAGCCCCATCAAATCTATCATAACCAATTAAAAAGAACATGGCACAACAGCAAACCTGCCAAGAGACGGCCGCCCACCAAAATTCACGGACCGGTCAAGGAGGGCATTAATCAGTGAGGCAGCACAGAGACCTAAGGTAACCCTGGAGGAGATGCAGAGGTCCGCAGAAAAGACTGGAGTATACAGTATGCACATAGGGCGACAATAAGCTGTACACTGCATAGAGTTGGGCTTTATGGCAGAGTGACCAGAAGAAAGCCATTACTTTCAGCAAAAAACAAAATGGCATGTTTTGAGTTTGTGAAAAGGCATGTGGGAGACTCCCAAAATGTATGGAGGAAGGTGCTCTGGTCTGATGAGACTAAAATTTAACTTTTTGGCCATTAAAGAAAATGCTATGTCTGGTGCAAACCCAACACATCACATCACCCGAAGAACACCATTTGTACATTGAAACATGGTGGTGGCAGCATCATGCTGTGGGGATGTTTTTCAGCAGCTGGGGCTGGGAAACTGGTCAAAGTTGAGGGAAAGATGAATGGTGCTAAATACAGGGATATTCTTGAGCAAAACCTGTACCACTGTGCGTGATTTAAGGCTAGGACAGAGGATCACCTTCCAGCAGGACAATGACCCCAAACACACTGCTAAAGCAACACTTGAGTGGTTTAAGGGGAAATATGTAAATGTGTTGGAATGGCCTAGTCAAAGCCCAGACCTCAATCCAATAGAAAATCTGTGGTCAGATTTAAAGATTGCTGTTCACAAATGTAAACCATCCAACTTGAAGGAGCTGGAGCTCCTCCAAGAAGGTATGGGCAAAACAAGTTTTGCAAGGAGGAATGGGCAAAAATCCCAATGGTTAGATGTAGCAAGCTCATAGAGACTTATCCAAAGTGACTTGGAGCTGTGACTGCCGCAAAAGGTGGTTCTACAAAGTATTGACTATAGGGGGGTGAATAGTTATGCACATTCAATTTTTCTGTTATTTTGTCCTATTTGTTGTTTTCTGTAGTTTTTCAAACTTTTGGACTTCTTCCTGCGTTAACCAACTATTAGGTGAAGGTATTATAGCTCCAATTTGTTGCAGTGTTCCAACCACTGGTACCTCCCTTGTGTATACCGAAGAAAATAACGTATTTAGCTCATCTGCCTTTTCCTTGTTACTAATTGTCAGATGCTTCTGGATCGCTACCTTGTCATGGTGAAGGGGCTTGTGTACTTTGATGAAGCTATGAGCTATAGCATGTATGGTCAGCCAAGATGGAGAAGGAACTGGCAACCCACTCCGGTAGCTTTGCTAAGAAAACTTTATGGACAGGCACAACCAGAGACATAAAGATATGGCACCGGAAGATAAGCTCCTCCCCAAGGTACCTACCCCATTACTGAGGAAGTGCAGAGGGCTAGTACATGTAACACCAGATCTAATGAAGTGGTTTGGCCAAAGCCGAAAGGCACCCAGCTGCGGATGTGGCTGCGGATGTGTCTGGAGGGGAAAGTAAAGTCAGATGCTGCAAAGATCTATTCAGAATAGAAACCTATAATGTTAGAACTATGAACCAAAGCAAACGATACGTGGTCAATAAATGACAAGGTTAAACATTGGTATCCTGGGAATTGGTTAACTTAAATGGACTTGAATCTAACATTTCACATCAGACAACCACCAGATCTTCTACTGTGGTCAAGAATCCAGCAGAAAAAACGGAGAAGCCATCCTAGTCAATCAAAGAGTGGACAAAGCAGTGCTCAGTTACAACCCAATAATTGACAGAATCATTTCAATTCAAATTCAAGGCAAGCCATTTAATATCACAGTGATCCAAGTCTATGCTCTAACCACGGATGCTGAAGAGGCTGAAGTTGTCCAGTTCTACGATGACATTCAACACATCCTAGATATAGCATCAAGAAAATATGTTACTATCATCATAGGAGATTGGAATGTTAAAGTAGGGAACCAAAGGACACCTGGAATAACTTTCAAATTTGGCCTTGGAGTACAAAATGAAGCAGGTCACAAATTAGTAGAATTTTGTCAAGATAATTCTCTGGACTGCTGCCCAAACCATAAGCTTCTTATTGCAAAGTTGAAAATTAAACTTAAGAAAATAGGGGAAATCATCAGACAAAGTAGATACAAAATAAATAAAATCCCTTGTGAATATGCAGTAGAAGTAAAGAATAGATTTAAGGAACTAGACTTGGAAGATAGAATGCCTGAAGAACTTTGGACCAAAGTTTGCAACATAATCCAGGAAACAGCAACAATATCCCTAAACAAAAGAAAAGTAAAAGGAAACTGGCTGTCTGACGAGACTTTGAAAGTATCCCAGGAAAGAAGGAAAGTGAAAGGTAGTGGACATAAGAAAAGATTTGTCCAACTGAATGCAGAATTCCAGAGGATAGCAAGAAGAGACAAGGAGGCATTCTACAATGAGCGATATAAAGAGTTTGAAGAAGATAACAGAATGGGAAAGTCAATATATCTCTTCAAGAAAATTGGGAAAATAAAAGGCACCTTTAATGCAAGAGTGGGTGTGATAAAAGACAAAAATGGTAGGGACTTAAAAGAAGAAGATACGATAAAGAAGAGGTGGCAGGAATACACTAAAGATCTATACAGGTAGGATCTTAACAGCAGTGATGACCTCAATAATTTGTCCAATGAGTTGGAGCCAGACATCTTGGAGAGTGTAGTGAGATGGGCCCTAGGATGTCTTGATAATAATATGGAGGTGATGAAATCCCAATTGAACAATTCAAGATTCTACAGGATGATGCTGCCTTATGCCAACACATTTGGAAAACTCAACAATGGTCAATAGACTGGAAAATTTCAGTCTACATCCCAATCCCCAAAAAAGGCAGTGCCAAAGAGTGCTCCAATTATTGAACAATTGCACTAATTTCACACGCTAGCAAGGTAATGCTTAAGATTCTACAAGCTTGACTCCAACAATATATGGACCAGGAACTACCAGATGTGCAAGCCAGGTTCTGCAGAGGAAGAGGCACAATTGCCAATATCCGCTGGAAAATAGCAAAATCAAGAGAGTACCAAAGAAGCCTTTGACTGTGTGGATCACAACAAAATGTGGCATGTCCTTAAAGAGATGGGAGTACCAGATCATCTCATCCTTCTCCTAAATAATCTGTATGTCGACCAAGAAGTCACGGTCAGAACCGAACATGGGACCACAGAATGGTTCAAGATCAGGAAAGGAGTGTGACAAGGTTGTATATTGTCACCTTATTTATTCAACTTCTATGCAGAATACATCATGCATAAGGCTGGACTGAATGAATCCAAAGCCAGAATCAACCTTGCTGGAAGGAATATCAACAACCTCAGATACACCGATGATACTACTCTGATGGCTGGAAGTGAGGAGGAACTAAAGGACTTATTGATGAGGGTAAAAGAAGAAAGTGCAAAAGTGGGCCTGCTGCTCAACGTTAAAAAGACGAAGATCATGGCAATCATCAAATAATCAATACTTTAGGAAATCAAGACAAACTGTTCACTAGAAGGTATGATCATGAGGCTGAAGCTCAAATATTTTGGCAGGATTCCCTAGCAAAGACTCAGATGCTGGGAAAGATTGAAGTCACAAGAAAAGGGGAATGACAGAGGCGGAGATGGATAGATAAGGTCACTGAAGCAATGACTATGAACTTGATGTAGCTCAGAGGGGCACTGACTTCCAGATGCACCTGGCGTGCTGTAGTCCATAGAGTCACTGAGAGTTGGACGCGACTGAACGATTAAACAACAAAATTGGCAGACAGCCTGTTTCACATTGTAATGTTCCTATAGCTTTCCTCCTGGCCTTCTTCCCATTAATATATTTAAAAAAATATTTTAGGGTCTTACTTTCCTTTGTAACTAAATGTTCATTCTCTATTTTGCCAGTTTAATACCCGTTTTGCATGCCTTGTTGACTTCCTTTTACTCACGTAAAGCTGTCTCTGTTCCCTCTTTGTTGTATAATTTAAATGCCTGTTTTTTACTCCTCATCTTCTTCTTTAAGTCATTGTTAAGCCATATGGGATGTGATTTACTCCCTCTACTTTTATTTCCACATGGTATATGGTGATAAGTATGTATATTTAGTAAGGATTTGATTGTTGCCCATTAATATTCAGTACTTTTACCTGTCAGTTCTTTGTCCCAGTCTATACTTTTTTTTCTTTTGCCACTATTTCTATTTTGCAAACATTTTTTAAATAAAGAATGGCAGGATAAACAATTACACATTTCAGAATAGAAACATATTTAACAGTATAGTAAGTAAGACATTATTTATTAATATGTAATTGTAAACCAATGAAGGATGGTTTGATGAAAGTGCAATATAAAAGTATAATATAAAAAAGTACACCACAGCCAATAATTAGAATTATTTCATGGAGCTTCCAATTTTTTTGGGCTAATATAAAGTTAAATATTTATTACATTAAAAATGCATATTTATTACATTTTCATTTCTATACTTTGTATTGCTGCCCTTTTAAAATTGAGAGTTTTTGTTGGCCCCTTACAGTTTTGTTTTTTTAATTCAATCTCAAATGAGACTTTGTTTTGATCACTGTTTCCCAAAGGTATTCCTATTTCAACATATGACACTATATCAATATTATTTGTGATGACTAAATCTAAGAAAGCTCCCTTTCTAGTAGGTTATTGTATAACCTGGACCATATAATGATCCTTGAGTGTACTCAAGAACCTGCTCCCCTTAGCTGAACTGCTGGTCTCATTTATTCAGTTTATTTCAGGGTAGCTAAAATCTCCAATTATTAAAACTTGCACATGCTTAGCTGCATTTCCAATCAATTAAATTCCATTTCTCATTAACTTCTAATAATTCTAACTCTCCCATTTAGCAGGCATACACCTTATGTTACAAGTCTGTAGTTTTGAAGTGCCTGCCACCGTATTTCAGTTACTTGCCTCCCTTTTGACTATACTAACCCTACCCCATCTCCTCCCCTTGACTAGTTAATTTGTTTCTTACCCATTCTACACCTTTTACCCCATTACTGATATTTATTCCCTTCACCCCACCTACACGTTTAAAAACTCCCCCAGCCATTCTACCATCTTTTCCCCTAGCACACCAGCTCCCTCTTCATTAAGATGCAATCCATCACTGCTATAACGATTGTACCCCAGTGAGAAGCCAAAAACCCAAACCCCTCCTTAATACACCACATTTTTAGCCACGCATTTACCTCCCTCTGCTCCTTCTGTCACCCTGGACTAACACGTGGCATTGGTATTATCTTGGAAAATACTACCTTGGAGGTCCTTGCCTTTAGCTTATTACCTAGTTCTATAAAATCATTCTTTAGGAGTCTCAATCTTCCACTAACTTTGTCATTGGTACCAATATGTACCAAGACCGCCTGTTCATTTCCAGCCCCTCCCAATACTTTATCTACTTGATCCACAAAATGCCAAACCCAAGTACCAGGGAGACGGCAAACTGTTAGATTGCTGGGATCTTGGTGACAAATCACCCTGTCTACCTTCCAAATAATAGAGTCCCCTACAACCAAAACTTTTCTGTTGTTCTGCCTATTCTGCCCTCCCTCTCCTCCAGCAGAACTGTTCTCCAGGCTGTTAGAGGGAACAGCTCTATCTGGCATTGCCATTGCTGAATGGACATCCCCAACAGTTTCACTCAATCTGGCAAATCTGTTGGAGTTTGAAAACTCAGAATTGGCCTGCCTCCTCCTTCCCCTTGTAACCGTAACCCAACTACCTCCCTGGACATCCTCACTAGCCGCATCTCCACCTTCCATGCTAGAATTATTATTATTATCGTTTATTTATAACGCGCCAACATATTCCGTAGCGCTGTACATAAGATACGTTCAAGACAAAGATACATACAAATTAACACATAGTAAAACAAGGAGGGCCCTGTCTTTGAGTTTGGAATCCAGTGACCATGGTGCTTTCCCTAAAACACCTTGTGGGATTGAAACTCGCAGACTTACATCCTAAAGGTATTGTGTGAGGAAAAGGAGGGAGAGAGATTTGAGAGTGTGTTAGAGTGGAAGGTGAAACGCTTCTTTAAAGAGATGTGTTTTTAGAGAGGTTTTGAATGTTTTGAGGCTGGAGGATAATCTGGTGGAGCGAAGCAAGGAGTTCCAGAGAATAGGGGCAGCACGAGAAAAGTCCTGAAGGCGAGAGTGAGAGGAGGTGACAAGAGTTGTGGAAAGAAGAAGGTCATTAGCAGAGCGAAGAGGGCGGGTGGGGAAATATTTGGAGATGAGACCAGAAATGTATGGGGGAGTGCTCTTGTTGAGGGCTTTGAAAGTTAGGGTCAGGATTTTAAATTTTATTCTGGAGGCTATGGGAAGCCAGTGGAGAGATTGACAGAGAGGTGATGCCGACACTGAACTTTGTGTACGGAAGACGAGTCTAGCAGAGGCATTCATAATGGATTGAAGTGGAGATAGTTGGGTGGTGGGTAGGCCAGCAAGAAGCAAGTTGCAGTAGTCCAGTCGAGAGATGATGAGAGAGTGTATAAGGATTTTAGTTGTGTCTTGTGTAAGAAAGTGGCGAATTCTGGAGATGTTTTTTAGATGGAGAAGACAAGATTTAGTTAGTGATTGTATGTGAGGGATGAAGGACAGGGCGGGGTCCAGTAGAACCCCAAGACAACGGGCTTGGGAGGAGGTGGTCATGATGTCATTATTGACAGTGAGAGAGATGTGAGGAATTGACACAGTGGGAGAGGGAGGGAAGATTAGGAGTTCAGTTTTAGCCATGTTGAGTTTGAGATGGTGGGTGGACATCCAAGAGGATATACTAGAGAGGCAGTTGGAGACATGTGTTAGAAGAGAGGGGGATAGATCTGGTGCTGAGAAATAGATTTGGGTGTCATCTGCATAGAGATGATATTGCAGCCCAAAAGAGTTTATAAGGGTACCAAGTGAGGAAGAGTAGATGGAGAAGAGGAGCGGGCCTAGGACAGATCCTTGGGGTACTCCAACAAACAGGGGGTAGGTAGAAGAAGAGGTGTCCGAGAAGGAGATACTGAATGATCGATTTTGTAGGTATGATGAGAACCACGAGAGAGCAGTGTCTCGAATACTATGGGAGTAGAGGATATGGAGTAGAAGTGGATGGTCAACAGTGTCAAAGGCAGCAGAGAGATCTAGAAGAAGGAGAATAGAAAAGTGACCTTTTGACTTGGCAGTAAGCAGGTCATTGGTGACTTTAGTGAGAGCTGTCTCAGTGGAGTGTTGGGGCCGAAAGCCGGATTGGAAGGTGTCAAGAAAGGAGTTAGAGGAAATAAAGCTGGTAAGGCGAGTATAGACAAGCCGCTCGAGCAGTTTGGAAGCCATGGGAAGTAGAGAGATAGGGCGGTAGTTAGAAGCAATGTCAGAGTCAGATGAGTACTTTTTGAGGATGGGTGTAATTGTGGCGTTTTTTAGACAAGATGGAAACTTGCCGGTAGTTAGGGAAAGGTTGAAAATGTGTGTGAGAGCTGGGATTAGTGTGGTAGAGAGGGGAGGGATGAGCTGAGATGGAATAGGGTCCTGGGGACATGTAGTGAGGCGAGTGGATGATAGCAGGCTAGCGACTTCATTCTCTGTAGCTGGGGCAAAGCAGTTCAAAGTGGCTGTTGGATTGGGGGAGGGAGAAGAGTGGGTGTTGTTGGATAGTTGAGATGGTAGAGTGAGTGAGCCACTGTGAGATGAGAGTTCATTGCAGATATTTTCAATTTTATGAATAAAATGGTTGGCAAAGTCTTGAGAGAGGAAGGGATGGGAGGAGGTGGTGGGTGGAGGAGAGTTTTAAATGTGGGGAACAGACGCTTTGGGTTAGAGGATAGGGTTGATATTAGTGAAGTGAAGTAGTGGTGTTTGACGAGGTTTAGGGCAGAGGAGTAGGAGCGTAACATAAATTTGTAGTGGAGGAAATCTGCAGAGGTGAGTGATTTCCTCCAGAGCCGTTCAGCGGTGTGGGAGCACTCCTGGATGTATCGTGTTTGAGTTGTGTGCCAAGGTTGTGAAGGAGAGCGAGGGCGTCTTCGTGTGGTTATGGGGGCGAGGGTATAAAGGATGGAAGAGAGAGTAGAGTTGTAGAGTGAGATGGCAGTATCAGGGCAGGGGTGATGGGGCTGAGAAGGGGCATGCTAGAAGAGCTAAACTGTGGCTCCATGAGCACCAACTCCCTATCCAGTGAGGCAATATCACTAAGTGCTGCAATTCTTCTCTCCAGTTTGAGCTTCAAGATAGGCAACATGCTCACACCTCTCACAGAGGTATGGACTCTGTATCAGCTGTTCCAGCAGTTCATACTTATGACAGGATGCACACTGAGTGAGGTTGTCACTGGACTGATTCATAATTACTAATTACAGTGGGGAAATACATTGTATAAAGCAGTATAATGAGCTCCCCTTTTCTTTGAACTCCCTCCTTTTATTTAAACTCCAACACTTATACTCGAACTGTACTTTTACTAGAAGTGTTCGCAAGCTCACAAGTTAACTGCTTCCCCTATTTATATTAGGTTTTTTACTGCTCACCTGTCCACTAATCACTGCACATATACACAAACACACTTTACTGTTCAGGACAAATCACAAAACAGAGGCAAACAGACCACAAAAAGCCACACATTGATAGCTTCACACAGGCAAAACCACACCCCCTCTCAGCTGCTACTAATCAATGCACAAGTACAAAACACACGTACTGCTCAGGAGAAATTACAAAACAGAGGCAAACAGACCACAAAAAGCCAACCACTGATATAGCTTCACACCGGCAAAACTACACTCCCTCTCACTTGCCCACTAATCACTGCACAAGTACACACTTTACTAGTCAGGAGAAATCACAGAACAGATTGCAATTTTCCCCTTGTTCGCTATTATTTCCTTTTCATGATGAGATCCTTGGGGAGAAGCTAAGCTTTTGTAGCTTCCCACTCACTTTCTTATTTCTCACCTGTTAGTGCTTGCAAATGCACATGCACAGAAAACAATGGAGAAGGGTAACTGAAATATCAATGCAATGATAGCAAATTATTTTCATCAGTTTCAGCATTCATCAACTATTTATTGTGTATGCTGTACTTAACAAATAAAATGCATATGTGATAGGCTGTAAACTCCCAGAAAAGACAATTAAATTTCACATAAATATTTGAATAATTGGATCTAATCTATTTTGGGGCTGGATCCCATCAGAAGACTGGGGTTGAACTCTGCACCACAGCACCACCTGGTGGTGCAAAAAAATTACTGCAAGCAAAGAACGATTTTCAAAGAACGATTTTCACACTAACATGGTGCAACTCGAACAGAGCTGAGTCAAAAGCGAAGGGCCTCAGTGCGCCTCTCGTAGCTCAAAGCCTCTTCTGTCGATGAACCTTATGAGCCAGATCGGATCGGAGGTGGAAATAGTTCTCTGCTTGCAGTACAACCCCACTGTTCTGACAGGATGCAGCCCCAAAATAGAAAAGGACAGAATAATTTACCATTGATTTATTAATAATCCTGCATCTATTATTTCCCTACCCTTCTCAATATCCAGATCTAACATAAAAACACAATGGGGGAGGGGGAGCATCGAAACCTATAAAATGTTATGTTAGGCTACCAATTTTGATATTTTCAGAAACTGTAATATTAATATTTTTTTAGGAAGCTATAACTTGTATTGAATATATAACATTATACCACAAATCAAAATGAAAATGTAATAAATATGCATTTTTAATGTAATAAATATTTAACTTTATATTAGCCCAAAAAAATTGGAAGCTCCATGAAATAATTCAAAATATTGTTTAGTACTTTTTGCCGTGGTGTACTATTTTAAATTATACTTTTATATTGCACTTTCATCAAACCATCCTTCATTGGTTTACAATTACATATTAATAAATAATGTCTTACTTACTATACTGTTAAATATGTTTCTATTCTGAAATGTGTAATTGTTTATCCTGTTTGTGCCATTCTTTATTTAAAAAATGTTTTCAATATAGAAATAGTAGCAAAAGAAAAAAAAAAGAATTACACTGGGAAAAAAAGAGATTTCTCTTTCACATCTCTGTGTGGTATTAGTTATTAACAACAGTGCACCAGATGAAAAGAAGAGCCACGGGGTGAATACAGGGGCAAGTTTTACAAAGTTTGCTGATAGCCAGCTTAATATATATATATATCTTCAGGGAAGGACTCAATGAGATGATTAGCTGTACCACTTAAACCTCTAGGGGAATTATGTCAAAAGGACATCAAATTTGTAATGTCACTTTCAAAATCTCAAGTGCACATCAAAAAGATTACTCTTGTACAATGACCAAAAGTCTATATTCTTTGAAGAAATCAGCAAACATTCTATACTGTTGAATTACAAACATTTATTTACTGCTATACAGTAAATTTTATTAATATACATTTATTTCTTTGTATGTTTTATCATATATTTATTACATATTTTGCCATATTTCTCTTACACTATCTGAGTCTAAATTAATATTAAAGCTTAGAAGAAAAACATTATCAAGGCATATCTAAGTGAGCTGGATTATGAATGCATCTGATAGAGGAAAATTTGTAGTCTATGCAAAAAAAAAAAAAAACATGAAAAAATACCAAAATAAACATTTAAACACTTATTATGAAGTCAGCAAATCTCTTGTGACTTCTGACAGTTGCAAATTAGGGTTAACACCCTCCAAACCCAGGCTAAATTAGCATCAAATTTAAAACTATTTGTTTTGGCCAATCAGGTTAGCTGAAACATTTGATTTAAACTCTAGGGTTCCTGTTTGGTCTGTAAAGCAGCCTGGGATATGTAGTGTATCCCTGGTACATGCTATGTATTGCTGCTGACATACAGACAGGAAGCTGCAAGGAGATTGGCAGAGCAAGCAACAGCAGGTAAATAGTGGGTTAATATTGCTCCCCTAATGCTGCATGCTGATTGGGGGTGATCCGATGCCTGTGTAGATACCCACTGGAGGTGTCAACATAATCATTAGAGATCATTTTAGATATGAATTTAGCTGATGATGGTTGCTATTTTTTTCCCATGGAAACAATGCTATTGGCAACACGCAGCAGTAATGTAATATACACTGCATAAAATAGCACACCGTTTTGAGTTTTTGGCACACATACTTTACTGAAAGATTCTATCATATATACAATATCTTTTTAACAATTGATTGCATTTTCAGTTATACACAGTAGTATACTATAGAGTAGAGCAAATACAGTTAAGCAATAATTACAGTAAAGTACAGTAATAGGATTTTATTAATATATATAATAATTTTTACTATTTTCAAAACAAAGCAATAACATATTAACTCTGCATTGCTATTCTCTCATCAGTATCAATAAAGCTAACTATATAATTATTGATTTGAAATATATTCACTTTGGACTTTCTGTTAATAAAATATATTGAACAACAACAAAAAATAATATACTTAGTCTTACTGGCGTTCCAGTGCTATACACTATTAGGATACTACACAAAATTAAAATTGGAACTTTATTTACAACTATTAAAATAACAGCTACGCTGCAATAAGCCACAAAATCCTAGTCTCAGCTGGACTGACAATGCAATGGGTAAGAATGACCACTTTACAGTAACCAAATACTTTACTATGCCACAACAACAATTTAGACAATCACTAGGAAGCTATATACAAAACAGCAGTCCTATGGATGTCAGTAACTGCATCAAAGCATGACACAGGAAACATATAGTACAGCCCTATGTCCCATTTCAGGGACCTCCTATCTGAAGGGCTATGGTGTGCACCATAAACTGGCGGAAATCCCTGTAATAATCTCATAAAGGGCTAGGCAAAGTAAAAAAAGGGTGTGTCTAATCCCAGAGTTCCAATTGATAGTGTCAGTTAAAAATAAAACACATACATACAGCTAAAAACAAAAACGTTTTAGCCTTACTATACCCCCATTGGGGCCTTAGCATAACTAACCATGTATGAAAGGGTAAATACAAATTATACCCCTCAATAAAGCCTAATTGGGCAGAATATATATTGCTAAATCACTATAAAGATAACATGGTAGTCATAATAATAAGCAACCTGACGGGTATTATACTCCAGTTTCACCATATACTGGCTTTATCAAAGGCTAAAATTGCTAAGAAGCAGGAGCTTCAAATGTAGCATGTTTAAATACCTTCTGAGTAGAGGAAGAAGCATTACTGCCAAAGTGCACGTTTATGTCATGACATCCAGCATGTAATTTATTAGGGGAGAAAAGAAGATCATTATTTTTTAAACATAGATGATCTGATCACAATTTGTGTGAATGGAACATAGATTTTTGGCTTTTTAATTTGCCCATACAGGAACCTTCCCTATATGGAAAAGCTGCAAGGGATAGGGCACCAAATTATTTTAATGAAAAATGGGGAAAAGTAGAATTAAAGTACCACTGTAGTACATTTAAACCTCACATATTTCATTGCTGGACATATGCTATTAAAAAGAGACAGTTAACATTTGTTCTTTTAAACTGTCAGTTTTTTCCTCTCACAGAACTGAGTATCTCCTCCTACCTGTAAGTATCATGCATGTGGTCAGTTCTTCCTGTGCCTGCTTCAAACTGACCATATTAAGTAAATTGGTGGCAGATTAATGATGACATCAGCCCAGCCAGCTTCCAAACTCCATAATAGAACAACACACTGGAGGAGCTGATAGACACAGGTAAGAGGATAAATGTAGCCCTGCTTGAAGAGAAAACAGAGAATTTCAATGCTAAGAAAAAAAAAAATTTGTTATTTAATTTAAACCACATGCTGTTTTTCATAGCCTATGCCCAGCAAGCAAACACATGAGCTTTTCTTGTAAATTTACTACAGTTAAAACATAAAATACCTTAACTTCCTTTGTTACCTATGGTAGCTATATATCAAACAAAGTTGAGGCTTATCCATACTTGATAAACAGAACCTATAGAAATCATAGAAAATGGGTATATTTAACTATACTTTTTATAAATATACCCCCATATCCTTTAATGTATAAGCTACTGGGTAGGGACAATACATTTTGCAACTATTTTGTTTGAACTTGTTTTAGGCTTATATTTACCCTTTCCCTTTGTGTTATGCTGTAGATTCTGCTGATTCTTTACAAATAAGTGATATTGCTAATAATTATATTTAGTGCTATGGAATCAGGCCAACAGCCTGCTTTTTATTTTTGTGAATTTTCTGTGCTGGGCAAATATGCGCACCTGATCGTGACCACGAACAAGCCTAAAATGAACTGCAGACAGGAGGTAAGAGGAGCGACTAATGCCTATTTATGTATATAGAAAGGAAGAGAAGAACAGTTGATGAAAGATAAGAAAAAGCAGGAAGAAAAGAAAAGGAAGGAAGTTGCTCAGAAAAAGGCTGCTGATCAAAACGTCTAAATCTACACACCCCTGTTAAAATGTCAGGTTTCTGTGCTGTAAAAAAATGAGACGAAGATAAATAATTTCAGAACTTTTTCCACCTTTAATGTGACCGATAAACTGTACAACTCAAGTGAAAAACAAACTGAAATCTTTTAGGTGGAGGGAAGAAAAATAAAAAATAAAAATAATGTGGTTGCATAAGTCTGCACACCCTCTTATAACTGGGGATGTTGCTGTGTTCAGAATTAAGCAATCACATTCCAAATTGTGTTAAATAGGAGTCAGCATACACCTACCATCATTTAAAGTGTCTCTGAATAACCCCAAATAAAGTTCAGCTGCTATAGTTGGTCTTTCCTGAAATTTTCTTAGTCGCATCCCACAGCAAAAGCCATGGTCCACAGAGAGCTTCCAAAGCATCAGAGGGATCTCATTGTTAAAAGGTATCAGTCAGGAGAAGGGTAAAAAAGAATTTCCAAGGCATTAGATATACCATGAAACATAGTGAAGACAGTCATCATCAAGTGGAGAAAATATGGCACAACAGTGACATTACCAAGAACTGGAGCTCCCTCCAAACTTTATGAAAAGACAAGAAGAAAACGGGTCTGGGAGGCTACCAAGTGGCCTACAGCAACATTAAAAGAAGCTGCAGGAATATCTGGCAAGTACTGGCTGTGTGGTACATGTGACAACAATCTCCTGTATTCTTCATATGTCTGGGCTATGGGGTAGAGTGGCAAGACGAAAACCTTTTCTTATGAAGAAAAACATCCAAGCCAGGCTACATTTTGCAAAAACACATCTGAAGTCTCCCAAAAGCATGTGGGAAAAGATGGTATGGTCTGATGAAACCAAGGTTAAACTTTTTGGCCATAATTCCAAAAGATATGTTTGGCGCAAAAACAACAATGCTCATTACCAAAAGAACACCATACCCCCAGTGAAGCATAGTGGTGGCAGCATCATGCTTTGGGGGTGTTCTTCTTCAGCTGGAACTGGGGCCTTAGTTAAGATAGAAGGAATTATGAACAGTTCCAAATACCAGTCAATATTGGCACAAAACCTTCAGGCTAGAAAGCTGAACATGAAGAGGAACTTGGTCTTTCAGCATGACAACGACCCAAAGCATATATTCAAATCAACAAAGGAATGGCTTCACCAGGGGAAGATTAAAGTTTTGGAATGGCCCAGCCAGAGCCCAGACCTGAATCCGATTGAAAATCTGTGGGGTGATCTGAAGAGGGCTGTGCACAGGAGATGCCCTCGCAATCTGCAACAGATTTGGAGTGTTTTTGCAAAGAAGAGTGGGCAAATCTTGCAAAGTCAAAATGTGCCATGCTGATAGACTCATACCCAAAAAGACTGAGTGCTGTAATAAAATCAAAAGGTGCTTCAACAAAGTATTAGTTTAAGGGTGTGCATACTTATGCAACCATATTATTTTATTTTTATATTTTTTCTTCCCTCTACCTAAAAGATTTCAGTTTGTTTTTCAATTGAGTTGTACAGTTTAAAGGTCACATTAAAGGTGGAAAAAGTTCTGAAATTATTTATCTTTGTCTCATTTTTTTACAGCACAGAAACCTGACATTTTAACAGGGGTGTGTAGACTTTTTATATCCACTGTATGTATATATATATATATATATATATATATATATATATATATATATATAAATATATATATTATATTTTCCCTAGGTCCCCAATATTCACTCGCTAATATATATAATATATAACACACTCCCAGATATATATTCACGAGTTCCGCCATCAGTTGCCATTAGCTGTAAATTTTAAAGAGACAAAATCCTCCTAATAAATACGTTTGTTTACAGATCCTTGTGAATGTCAAGCTGAGGTTAAACAGTATTTTTATAGTGTTATCAGGGATTTTGTCAGGCATAATTGGATTCCGTCCTTAGGTTCTTGCACAGGGAAGATAAACATCTCTACTCCATCTCAACTGTTGAGGATACATTTATAGCTCCTGGCAGAGTGCACAACTCAACAAAAACAAATATCACCAGAGTTTTTCAGATTTACAGTTATATTGAAACACAATTTATTGAATTTGTATATAATTCTATCTATTTAGTATTAGTTAATTTTCATTCATTCAAACAATTTGCTAACAGAGGATATACATTATTGTGTTTATTGTGTTTAAGGTATATAAGTTTAATTACAATAACACTAAATATCTAGTGCACAGAAATTAAATACAAACATTTTACTCTATACGTTTACCTGCAAATATTAATTTTGTGAAAAAACAAAGACTAAGGGCCTCATTCTATTACCGGCCGTAGGAGATGCGGGGCCGCATGGACCGGCCGCAAGCTATTCGGCTATTCTATTCCCCTCAGGCCGGGGATTCCGGCAGGCTTGCAAGAGTTTCGGCCGCAAGAAAGCCCCGGTTGCTATTCTATTGCTCCGGGAACCCTCTCTGCAAGGCTAAAAGCGAGCCGCAGCTTACTTGCAGGAAAAAGGTCCCGCTAGCACCAATTAAGCACATTATAAAGCCAAAATAAAGCCATCCTGCACTCTGAGGAGACTAAAAAGTGATTGTAGGTGTTAGCAAAAATAGCACAACATTCCCTTACACTCAAATCCGTAAAAAAAATATTTTTAATTTATGTCAAAAATCCATGTAAAAAGTCCAGAGTGCTTGGAGCACCTCAGACCCGCCCACGCTGCGGCCGGAAAATAAACAGTTTATGTAAACTCGGATTTGGGCTGATGTGCAAGCTTGAGAGGGGGTTGCTATTAATCCTCATGTCACCCAATATGATCCCTAGCATTTCCAGAGCTGTACAGTGCCGTCTTGAATTTATTTTTTCGTTTTAAGTTTTCTGAGCTTACGGCCGGTTGCAAGATATACGGCCGGCCATAAGGGGAGATCCTTGCGGGGCCTTATAATTGAATTCCAAGATAACGGAACCCCCGCAAGGAATCGCAGCCTTGCGGCCATTTTACGGCCGATAATAGAATGAGGCCCTAAGTGAACTGAAAGCAGGCAGAGGTTAAAGATCAAATCAAAGCAATGAAGATTTCCTGTATATGTCAGCTGTATGAAATTCACAAATGTTTCAACTCTCTTAGTGGACTACTTTTAATTACCCTATTTGACAGTTTGTTCACAGTCTGTCTTGTTAAATGTAAGCTTTCCTTATGCCAAGAGGGTTCTTTAGATAGGGCCTCATTCAAATGCGATTTGACCAATTAAATAGGGCTCTATTTAAGCACATAGCATATTCTTTACAGAAATGTTTAGTTAGTGAAGTCCTTGCTTTTGGATAGAAGATCACTAACTAAAAACATCTGTACAAAAAGTTGATATATGCTTATATAGAGCCCTATTTATTTGGCCAAATCGCAATTGAATGAGGCCCATAGTTCCTTAAATATGTATTACATTTTTCAGACAGTGAATTGATAAATTATTTTACTTTTTTGGATACAAACAGTAGGAACTGATACACATTTGGCTCGAGTTGAAAGTCATTGATCTGTTTCTAGCCTGGGGCTAGACATTTACCTAATAAAATATAAAGCTATAACATAGACATCCCAGACATAAGAATGTCTTATAGCTTCCATTGTATAAGACTTTAGTAAAGGAAAATACACTTTTTAAAAGCAGATGTTACAATTTAGTCAGATCTGTTACTACAATGCTACAATAGAAGAATTAGAATTAGTAACCTCTGCTCTGCTTCTATATTATTTTACAGCCAAATACCACTTTTTCAGAGTACATTTTTTCATGTGCTTTCAAATATACAGTTATATGAAATTTTATGTTTAATATTTCTATATGAAAATATTGCTATATATAATCATTAAATAGTACATTTGTGTTCATACTTGAACATCAAAAACAAGTTAAAAAAATAGTTTCCTGCTCATAATTCTGAGAAATAGAGTTATTGCACTGCATTCTGGGAACCTGGGCAATGACATGCAAATATGCCTACAAAAACTTTCCTCTTTAATCCAAATATTTAAAAATGATTGTATTAGCAGTTTATACAAAATACAGAAGACCCGCAAACTATTGCAGAATGTTATTGTCACAACCTACAATGATGATGGAGTATAGAGGATCCTAGTCCTCTTATCTCCTGTAGGTTTTAGACCTAAGATTTGGGTGACTCAGACCAATGGACCTTCTTTGCGGATGCAAGAGCATAAGTCCCAGCTTAAGGTAGTGTGCGCTGGGAACACTGGAAGGAAGTCAGAAACGATCTCCTCTGCCAGCATATGCCCTTGGGTCAATAATACACCTGCACACAAAGTCTTGATGAAAATTATGAACCATGTTTTATTTTAGAACAGCATATTTAACCACATCACACAAGAATGGGGGAAGTGGCTACCGTTATCCAGCCCCAAATGACGTCTGGCCAATCATGAAGGGGAACTGTGCGTGAACCAATAGTCCCCTCCCAGGTCCGCCCACTAGGCGAGGCCAACTAATTAATTTGGGCTTTGAATGTCCAGGGGAAAGCATGTCTTTTACTCTCCTGTGCCCATGCTATGAAGGCTGAGAAGCCTTCAGGCCATCCCATTGTTTCTGGGTGCCTGCCTGTCTGCTCTCCAGCTGTGAGCTTCCCATTGTTAGTTCTATGCTGGATACTTAGCTAATGGGATTAACAGGCCTTTGGGAACAAAGGAGGCGTGGCTGTATTCAATGGCTTCCCCTCTACAATATAATGACATACTAATATAATACCATACATTCATATTTACAAATACAACACACAATGTTTCACACACATAGAACCAACACATCCCACCAGCTCCCTCACATGACACCCATTACAATGAGCCTAAACATGGAAGGGATGGGGATATGCTAAGGGGTAAACTTATAATACTTTATCCCCTAGACCACAACACAACAATATATCCATAACCAGTGGGCCCCAAACCTTTTGTTCCTCCCCATGGCAACAGCATGTGGAAGACCACCCAGCCCAAAATGGCCACCGCTGCCAGTCACAAAATGGCCCCAGCATAGTTCACACCAAATCCAATATGGCCACTGGCTGATTCATGACAATCCTTCCCCAAGCGGGCGGAGAACATCCAAGATTTTCCCAGCTACGCTGATAGTCATGAATCTGCTGGTTTGGTCAGGCCCTCTGTATGCTAGGCCAGTTCTTGTCTGTCGCAAGGTGCAGAGTAAAGACCTCCCCCAGCCCTTGGCCTTGCTCCCACTGTATAGAGCAAATTGCTCTTCACATGCAACCCCCACCCAAAACAGTCCAGGATCCCATCTCTCTGTTTTTGGCAGCAGCATGGAAGTCTCTGGGGACACAGTGGGTTGCACCCATACATTCTTCTGAGGCAAAACCGTATTTTTGGGAGCCCCATAAAACAACCCCTGTCCCATAGCAACCCCTTTCCCTCCAGCCAGTCCCCACAGCTGGGCTGGGGTCTCTAAAACAGTCTCTGGGCCTATGGGATTGCAAGGGGGCAGTCCAGTACTTCCCTCAGCAAAATCATTATTGTTGGGAGCCCAATAACACAATAACTGCAGTAAAGTACATACCAGTCTGCGCTTGACTCCAGCGTCCCTGATGGAGTCCGGACTTGGATGCTCTGTTTGCTCTGGCTCCTGGAGATCTGTATCTTTGGACAGACCCTCCTGGTTTTCTTCCCCTTGGTCTGTCTGTGTTGCAGCCTGGAGAACTACGCTGTTCCCACCCAGGCTGTGCTTTGGGGCCCTCAGCTGACCCTCTTCTTCTATGGCCTTTTGCTTGATACCCTTATCCCAGTCCTCCAGGTTTAACTGGGCCTTTGGAGCGGTGTCTGTTCCAGTGGGCCTCTGGACATTGGTTATCCAGGGTATCTCCCCACTTGGTTCACCCTCTACTATGGTGCCACACTGCACCCACGGCTCCTTTGCCAAGGCTGGCAAGCTTGCTGCCCCTGTTGGGCTCTTGGTGCCCCTGGCACTCTCTTGGTGCCCCTGGCACTCTTGCGGTGTGAGGCCTGGTTCCCTGTAGCTAAGAACCAGTTCCTTTCCCTCCCCACAGTCCATTACATAGCCCACCTGGGCTCTGTGCTTCCCTAGCACCTTTTGTAGCAACTCTCCTGGGGTGTCAGGGTACAGATTTTGGTTATCTGTTATAGGCTGGGGAATCTTATCCTTCCCACCCAACCTCACCTCTACGGCCTTCTCCCCAGAGTGCATTACATAGCCCTCCCCACAGTCTCTTGGGTGGCTATCCTGAGCCCCTGGCTCCATTAGCAGTTCTGGCCCATACACATTGCCTAGAACTTCTGAGGGCAGACTTAGTTCATCTGGCCCTACCTGTTGAGCAGTTACTGGGGTTTCTGCCAGGATTTGTGCTGGAAGGTAGTCCTCAGGTGAGACCTGTTTGGAGAAACTGTGCTCTGCTAGCATTTCCTCTGGGATTAAGTCTCTTGGGGTATCAGGGGACAAACATGGGTTATCTGACCCCACCCAGGGAACATTCCCCTGGGTCTCTGGCTCTTGGAGCTGGTGATTTGGTCCCAAGCTGACTTTACCATCCCTTCTAGGCTCTGACACAGTCTCTGCATTTTTTAAAGAAACGCATTCTCCATCACTATGTTCTCCCCAGACCCCTTGCACACAATCACTTCGGTACATACCATCTGTGTTGTAACGATCTGGCGACCAGTCCTCTTGACTGGGTTGTTCCCCTCTTGATGGGCAAAATGTCTCCCCAAAGATCTCGTCCCACAACTCAAAATACTCCTCCTCCAGCTGCAGTTCCTGCTTAATCAGGTGTACCATTAAATTAGCCTCCATGGACCACGGTTCCAGTCCCAGACCACGACAGCGTTCCACAAACAAGTTGTTGTGCCTTTTAAAGGTTCCTATGCCCCCTTCAGGATCACCATACACAATGTCTTGGAGGCCAGAATCTATCTCCAAGCGGAAATCCAACTCCTCTCCAAGGCCACCAACTATTCTGGCGTGAAAAACGTGATATTGGTTCTCCAAGGCAACCTCTTTTCTTACTAGTACTTCCAGCCAGCCCATTAGCTCATCGTCCTGCCACAGATTCAGAATCGCCATCCATTTCTCTAGACGCAATGTCTCTCTGTAGCCAAGTCTTTGCTGAGCTGGAGTTCTCGCTCCATTGCGCTCCTGCCAGATCCTCTGGCAATGCTAGTCTAGTGAGTTGGACACCTCTTGTGCGGTCATCTTACTGGGGTATAAGTGCCTGGCTGCTTTAAACCGTCTTGTTGCTTCTTTGGTGATATCCATCTGTTCCATTGCTGGTCTTTCTGTGGAGTCTCTCACCAATGCCACCAATTGTCACAACCTACAATGATGATGGAGTATAGAGGATCCTAGTCCTCTTATCTCCTGTAGGTTTTAGACCTAAGATTTGGGTGACTCAGACCAATGGACCTTCTTTGCGGATGCAAGAGCATAAGTCCCAGCTTAAGGTAGTGTGCGCTGGGAACCCTGGAAGGAAGTCAGAAACGATCTCCTCTGCCAGCATATGCCCTTGGGTCAATAATACACCTGCACACAAAGTCTTGATGAAAATTATGAACCATGTTTTATTTTAGAACAGCATATTTAACCACATCACACAAGGATGGGGGAAGTGGCTACCGTTATCCAGCCCCAAATGACGTCTGGCCAATCATGAAGGGGAACTGTGCGTGAACCAATAGTCCCCTCCCAGGTCCGCCCACTAGGCGAGGCCAACTAATTAATTTGGGCTTTGAATGTCCAGGGGAAAGCATGTATTTTACTCTCCTGTGCCCATGCTATGAAGGCTAAGAAGCCTTCAGGCCATCCCATTGTTTCTGGGTGCCTGCCTGTCTGCTCTCCAGCTGTGAGCTTCCCATTGTTAGTTCTATGCTGGATACTTAGCTAATGGGATTAACAGGCCTTTGGGAACAAAGGAGGCGTGGCTGTATTCAATGGCTTCCCCTCTACAATATAATGACATACTAATATAATACCATACATTCATATTTACAAATACAACACACAATGTTTCACACACATAGAACCAACACATCCCACCAGCTCCCTCACATGATACCCATTACAATGAGCCTAAACATGGAAGGGATGGGGATATGCTAAGGGGTAAACTTATAATACTTTATCCCCTAGACCACAACACAACAATATATCCATAACCAGTGGGCCCCAAACCTTTTGTTCCTCCCCATGGCAACAGCATGTGGAAGACCACCCAGCCCAAAATGGCCACCGCTGCCAGTCACAAAATGGCCCCAGCATAGTTCACACCAAATCCAATATGGCCACTGGCTGATTCATGACAGTTATCAATTCAAATTTAAATATATATCCCTTGGACCTGTTATGGATTACAACTGTAATAAAAGCAGTTCCTGATTCGTTTTTTATATGCTGATCCTGTGTTCATATTTTTAAATGCTGCATCCAAAGAAGCTTCCCGAGGAGGATGACTGAGGTCAATGGAAAGCTCCGGGTGCCCGCCCTGGATTAGAACTAGAACCAATCGTGGAAATTGAGAAGCCGGGAGGAATCCATAACCAAGCAGGAAAGAAAGTGCTAGCAAGCTAAGTGCAAGTGAAATAGTTTAATGTATGAAATGGATATGGCTTTATTAACAGAAATTACACTAAGGAAGATGTGTTTGTACATCAGACTGCATTTTAGAAGAGCAACTCTATGAAGTACCTCTGCAGTGTGGGAGATGGATAGACTGTGGAGTTTGATGTAGTAGAAGGAGAAAAGGGTGCAGAGGCAGCTAATATAACTGGTCCTGGTGGTATGACAGTCCAAGGCAGTAAATATGCAGCAGACCATAACCATTATAGGAGCCATCCATGTTGCTGAGGTCCTGTGATGGGACTGATGATCCAGGAGAAGAAATCCTAGTGACTACATCTGAATTGATTTCCACATAATCTTTATTCCATAGTGATTCAGTGCTGTAGAGAAACAAATTACTTCTAAATGGGGATAAACCGAGTACTGAAGAGAAACTTAATGGTCGATCTGAAATGGCATAACTAGAGGAGTTAAGACAAGTTGCAATCCAAGATCATCTGCAGTTTAATGAAGACTAAAAAAACTACAGATCTGGTATAGAATCTAAATGGCAAATCTAACACATGGACATATGAAGAGTATATCAATTTGAGGATCCATACCAAGTCAACTAGATTATCACCTGATTCTATTACTGCTGATAACTGTCATCAGGACTTAATATAGGGGTCACTCCCAGCAGCACTTAAGTTGGCATTTAATGAGTGACAAGCAAATTCCTTGTCTAAACCTACTGAAGCTGCTGCAGAGATGTGAGACTTCAGCAAGGGACATTATCAGATTGAACCTTAACCCTCCAGTATTTAACAAACACTGAAGCTGTGTTCTAAAAAGCTGCTACTCCAACATATTAAATACAATCAACTGGCAATGCAAGCACACCTCCCACTGAAACCCCTGCAGATTGACTTTCCTGGCAGGAGGACTTACACTTGGAATTAATTCTGCAGCAAGCCAACATTCATCCGATCACCTGGATGCTGCATCTAAAAGGAGGGAGTGCCTGTCATGATCCCCCTGACCACCAGCACCATTTAAATCATATGATCTGCCCAGGATGATTAAAATTTTAAAGAAGACCAATACTCTGGCTGCATAATGACTTGAAGGAGCTTACAATATCTGGACGCTTATTTATGTAATTGTGGGATGGGGAAATTGTACCTTGTCTGACCCACCCACGTAGGGACAGGGTTCAATAGTTGTTTTATAGTTATTTAACATGTTTTTATTCTATGTTGATTCTCTTTGTATGTTTAACTTATGATGGTAGATTGTGTCTTCTCTCCCTGATGACAGTTTGAATTCAAACTGAAAGTCCCATTGCTAGTTAGTAACTGTTATGTATAGAGTCAGTTATGCTCCGGACTTGATAAAGTGAAGTTAGCAAATATCACAGTCTCTCGACTGGATAAGTTAGCATATGGAACAAGATATCTAGAAGATGCATTTGCCAAATTCCTTGGAGAAGATAAGAGCTGAAGTGGATGATATGATGTTATGATGCCTTGCAGAAGAAATATTTAAAACTAGCGACTTGCTCATCAAAAATAACGGCAATAAAATGCAAATGCTGGCAATGTTGTTTGCCACACAATGTAAGGCTCTCCCCCCTCTAACTTGCGGGCCCTGCAATGAGGACCTTTGGCGCTGATTGTAAGCCTCTCTCACGTCTACTTTACGGGCCTCGCGATGAGCACCTTCGACGCTCATTGCAGTCCTTGGCCAACCCGCCACTTGTATGCCTCATGGCGTGCCTCTCCCCCCCTCTAGTTTACGGGCCTTGCGATGAACGCCGAAGGTAGACTTCGTCCAACCCGCCAAATTCGTGCCTCGTGATGAGCGCATTCGGTGCTCATTATGAGCCTCTCCTGACTCTCTGACACTGTGTCTGTTTCCCCCTCTCCCTTCAATGTGTTTGTTTCCCTCTCTCCTTCCCCCTATCCCTGCCCTTTCCCCCCCTTATTTCCCTCTCCTGTTTCTCTTTCCACCCTGTCCACCCTATTCCCTCCCATGTGCCTTTCTCCTCTCTTTACCTCCTGAAGTCTTGCGTGCCACGTGATAGGCGCCGTTGGTTCTTTTTTCAAAGACTTGCGGGCCTCGAGATGAGCGGCTAAGTGTTACTGCCTTTTGCCTCGTTTTGAGCCTTTTTCCAAACAATTACGGGTTTACAGACGCCATTTTTTTATTCTCGCTTAGCCAATTGTTGATCTCCTAAAAACGCCAATTAAAAATCAAATTAGCTTGCAACCTCACTCTCAGGCTCCCTGCCTCTCCCCCTGTGCTGTGTGTGAGGTTGTAAGTTATTTTTTGAAGTAATTAGTCTTTTGGCGATCTTCCGATGGCTTCCAAGTTACGGGCTTGAAAAAAATTATGGCCGTTTTTTTAAAGTGTTGCGTTATACAAAATCCAGAAAACCACAAACTTTTGCAGAATTTTATCAGTTTACATTTAAATACATGTATCAATTGGACCTGTTTTGGATTTTAACAGCAATAAAAGCAGTTCCTGATTCGTTTTTATATGCTGATCCTATACTCATAGTTTTAAAGGATGCATCCAAAGAAGGGTGTTTTAGAGACTGCTGCTGCTTTGATGAAGGGAAAAAAAGAACCTGAAAGATCTGCTGGGTAGGGTTGGCCATAACAGCCTTATCAAGACCAACTAAAGAAAGCAGAGCTCCACAGGTGTGGTATATGAATATGATGTAGTTATTATAATAATATGGTCAGTTGTAATAACATGGTTTATCATTATGGTATGGTGTATCATATATTATTGTATATCGTTATAGTATAATTTATCAGTAAGAAATATTATGGTGCATAGTTATATATGTTATATGATTTTTTATTTTTTATCATTAAGATATTGTATAGCTATTGTTATGTAATTGTTGTGACATGAATTATCATAATAATATGACAATGTAATGTTATGATAAAACGTAAAAGTACAGTATGGTACAGTAAATCAATATGAGATAATATTTATGATATAATAAAAAATATGCCTTATAATAATGAGCAATGCCAAACCTTCTGAAACAATCAAAAATAAATGATGAAAAATATAACTTATTGCTATAAATGAATGGCCAAAAATAAAGAAGTAATTAATACCTTAAAAAGACATGACTACTGCTAGATGAGGCATAAATGTAGAGTGAAGTATTTTTGTTATGGGCGTTTGAAAAATACCTTAGTGAGTATGAGAACTTTTGAATTTCAAAGGTTTTAAGTATTAAATAATTGTGTACGAATACTAGGTGAGTATGAACACTTACAAGCTGAGGTGAATAACGAGTTGATCCAAGTTTAGGTGATAAGAGAGTACCTCAGGCTTGATGTGAATTAGTTTCTTACAAGTGAGCTTACAATTATTTTTTAATATGTAAAATAATCAAGCAGAGTAGCCACTACAGAAAACAATCCAAAACAATGATTACAACAAAATGGCCAACAGTCAAAAAACAAGAGGTCATGATCAGAATGCTAAAAAAATAAGAAAACTTTGTAAAGGAGTATCCAAAAACTCAGCAAAGTCCAGAGGCCTCAGCTAAGGTTAAATACACATTTGTTGTAATCAGCCCACTAAAGCATCACACTCATTCTAGACATAATTCAAATGAGAATTACTTTCCACATTGAACAATATGTAAAAAAGAAGATTGTGCAGTGATCTGAGTGTGCAAATATGTTGAAGCAATTTACACTGTTTAACTTAAGCTTTAATTCTGATCAAACTATATGCTTCTTTGCATTTCCTTCATGCTATAAATTATTTAATCATATAAACTCTGCTTTTGAACGAATGAGGCAGGGGTGGTGCATATGATAGCTGACACACCTGAGAGAAGCTTTTTTTCACCTGTCACATGGTTCTCAGCATTTGTATATGCATTTTAATAGATATGACCAGCCCATGTTCACATAATCATGCAAAATATTTAAATACTAATTTTCTCTTGCATGTTAGTCTGTCCAGTTCCCCTGGGTTAATATTAAATTAAGATATAGATGGATAGAAACAGATGTGCTAGATCTCATTCACTATATTTTCACCATCAGAGTATTTCCAACTACATTGACTTGAATGGAAAGATATTAATATGTTGTTTAGTTGACTTAGTAACATAATAAAGATAGATCTGTAGATAGATAGATAGATAGATATATAGATAGATAGATACATGAATTAATTAATAGATTAAACTAGTTTGACTATAATTTTTCTGAATACCAAAAAGTTAAGTAATGTTAATAAGAACTAAAACCATTTATATTTATCTAACATTTGTTACACTAATAGTGCCAAGTTTACATCAAGAGCCCAAAAGCCTTGGGAACACACACAAACTATACATGCATAAGAAGTTGCCTAATTTCTTAAACATGCTTTTTCTCACTCCAGACAAACAAGCAAACATGAAATAAACTTTTAATGATTTAATCATTTTTATAACAAAGTGTTGACATTTTAGAAGTAAATACACGTGTTTGTTTTCATGTTAACATATTGTTGATTACTAAAATATATTTTTTGTAAAAGCAATTGTCTTCCTGGTGAATTGCATTGATATATTATATCTGACATTGTGTTATTTACGCATGCCAGAAACCATATGTTCTGTTTGACAAACACAGTAAATAAATTCATGCAATTGAATAGGGGTCAAAATAAGCACATAGCATATTGTTTTTAAATAAGTTTTTAGTTAATGAAAACCTTGCTTTTGCGTAGATGTTTACTAACTAAAAATGTATTTAAAAAAAAAATGTTATGTGCTTATTTTGACCCCTATTCAATTGGCCAAATTGCAATTGAATGAGGGCCATACAATGTAAGAAAGCTCAAACCAGTGCCATGTGCTGCAGTCATATATCAATGTAATCATTCTTTAATCTCGCATACAACCAGGTAGATTGCTTTATAGTAAATTGCAAGTTTTCCATAGGTTTCCTTTAAGAGATATAGTAACAAATTAGATTATCACATATATAGTTCTGAGCATACGAGTTGTTGCTAACGCTTGCGGGCTTCGGCGCCCTTGCAAACTTTACGTCGTAACGCAAACAACATACGACACAGCAACTGCGATCCTCACAAACTTGACGTCGTAACGCAAACAACATACGAGACTCGTTACCACTCATTACGACCTTGCAAAAATCGCCCGCAACCCGTGGACAGGAAAAAATGAAAAACACAATAAATACACACAACACATACATAAAAACCTTACCTAGAGCAAGAGGGAGCATCCAGGACCTTTAAAAAGTGAAGTTTACACCTTAATTTAACTAAAAATAAAAGAGTTTAGACACTCAAAAATTCTCTAAGCGAGAGAAAAAATGGCCGCCGAAAAAACGAAAACGAGGCTACAGCACTCTAAACACGCAAAACACCACAAGAAACACGCAAAACACCACAAAACATCTACGGATATTCCGCTACAGACGTATACCACACATTACCCGCCATTTTAGAACAATGCAGAAGTACACAACTACGCTAACGGTTTGGTCTCGCGCACGCACACTATTACACTGCACACATTCAGCACGCTTACCCAGCAGCTCCACACCACTAATGCTGCAGCAACATCAAAACAGATTGCCAGCTCTTCAACACAATGCTTGGTTAAGTATATTACTTTATTAATCTATTAGTTATTTTATTATTATACACCAAATAGCATTAGCTCACTTACAATTTCATTGCCGTCATTTTTTGACGGGCAATTCGCTAGTTATTTATATTAAACAGTTGGGCTGCTGGATACATTAAAGCATTATTATTATTTGATTTTACATGAATCTTTACTCGCAAATTAGCTAAGATCAAGATTGAATTGGGCCCTAATGTAGGTAAGCTCAACAAGGCTAACAACGATGTGATCAAAATATTGAATTGAACACAAATTGATATCACACTTATAAGGGTAAATGAACATAATTATAACACATGAGGTGAGACCCTAACTATCTCTTCATATTGTACATATTGGTGTATTCAAGTATTTGTACACATTGAGAGCAACATGAAATTTTGTAAGTATGATCATTAAAACTTTGTGGATAATGATTCACATAACTTATCAGCACACTTACTCAAAGCCTACCCTTCATGTTACACAGACATCCCATACGTATTGATGATGCTGTTCATTGCCAGAAGCAGCAGCTTAAGCCGTATCCTGTGCAACCATTTTTGCTAATATCATCATGATCAGGTCAAAGGTAAAGTAGCACATGTTGCTCCTTAAATATGTATATGTGCTAAACTGTTAATGTAGTGAATCTACAGTATGTCGCTGTCTATCACACCATTAGCTGCTATCTCAATAGCGTTTTGGATATCTCATGAATATGCATTTAAAAGTGATATGTAAAGATGCACAAATGTGATGCTATCAGTTGAATGAGGTTGTGAGATTGAATGTGCACTAGTCATCTTTATTCATCCATTATATTTTTACTAGCGAATTGCCCGTCAAAAAATGACGGCAATAAAATTGTAAGCCAGGCAATGCTGTTTGCCACACAATGCAAGGCTTTTGATCCTCTGAGCACCTCTGGCACTCATCTCGAGCTCGCAAAGAGTGCCTTCGGCGCTCATTGCGAACCTTTCGTCCCGCCTAATGTACGGGCCGCTCATTGCAGGGTTCGTTAACCTGGCAGTTTGTACTTGGGAATGGCATGTCTCTCTTTCCACCATCTCCCACCCCCTCCCCTGTGTGTTTTTCCTCTGTGTGTCTGTTCGTTGAAGTGTTACTGTCTTTGTCGTTGTGTATGTTCTAATCCTGCATGCCTGGCTTTGCTCAGCCTCGTTTTCATGCAGTTTCAGAATTTTTTAAGTTTTTTTCCGCCATTTTTTTCCTTGCTTAGCCGATTTTGGATTGATGAAAACCCCCAATTATGGGTCAGATTCGCTTGCAACCTCACTCCCAGGCTTCCTGGCTCTCGACCTGTGCTGTGTATGTGTGTTTTTATTATTTTTTTATTAATTTAATTAATTTTTTATTCTCCAATCCCCCCCCCCCCCAGCAAGATTCCAAAGTCGGAATATCTTTTCTAAGTCCCGCATTCCTCAACTGCTTGCAGCCTAAGGCTTGTTTGTGTTTTACTGTCTTTCCCGGGTGCCTGGTGTTTTGCTCAGCCTCTTTTTTATGCAGTTTCAGAATTTTTTATGTTTTCCATCCTCCATTTTTTTCCTAGCTTAGTCAATTTTGGTTTGCCGAAAACCCCCAAATATGGTTCAAATTGGCTTGCACCCTCACTCCCAGGCTTAAATTGGTATTTTTCCGAGGTCAGAATTTCCCCTTTCCCCCGAGATTCTGAGGTCGGAATTTTTTTTCAAAGTCCTGCGTTCCTCAACTGCTTGCAACCTAAGTCCCGCGTGCCTAAACTGCTTGCCTCACATTGCAAGGCTCACAGGAGTGCCCCTTGCTTTAATGCCTCAACTGCTCGCCTGGCTTCTCAAGGCTTGCAGTTAATATCTTATAATTATTTTTAGTATCTTTTATTTGTAATGCACCAACATATTCCATAGTGATATACAGAAGTTAAGTACATAGAAAAACTAACTCTGCTCTCCGCCGCAGGGAAAATTCTTGCAGGAGTACTCCTCAACAAACTGGTGCCAATTATCACGGAAGAACTCCTTCCTGAGAGTCAGTGAGACTTCATACCGAACAGGATCACCATGGACAGGGTTTTTGTTCTCAGGCAGCTCCAAGAGACATTCCAAGAACAGAACAAGGGACTATATGTGACGTTTGTCAACTTTACCAAAGCATTCAACACCATGAGCAGGAAGGGTCTTTGGCAAATCCTGACACATATAGGATGTCCCCCTAGGTTCCTCAACATGATCATCCAGCTACATGAATACCAGTGTGGCTAAGTCAGGCACAGCAATGACCTGTCGGAGCCCTTTGCCAACAAGTAATAGCCTGTAGCAGGACTGTGTCCTTGAATCAACCCTATTCACACTACCTGAGGAGACTAATTGCTCAAATCAAGACAGTGGAATGACTCATCAGAGAGCTACACTTCGCTGATGATGCTGCCCTTGTTTTCCATATGGCGACAGCTCTGCAGCGAATGACATCTTGCTTCACCAAGGCTGCTGAGCTCTTCGGTCTAGAAGTCAGTTTGAAGAAGACGGAAGTTCTCCACCAGCCCGCACCTCAGGAAGATTACTGCCCTCCTCGCATCATTATTGGCGAGTCCAAGCTGAAAACAGTCCACTAGTTCACCTACCTGGGTTGCATCATCTCCTCGAATGTTAAGGTTAAAAAGGAAATTGACAACAGACAGGCAAATGGTGCTATCAGTGCGTTATATAAAAAGAGTGTGGAACAATAAGCAATTGAGTAAATGCACCAAGGGCCGTGTGAACAGAGCTGTTGTGTTGACCACCCTATTGTACAGCTCCAAGTTATGGATTATCTACCACCATCACCTACTGTACGACTTCTTGAGCGCTTTCATCAACGATGAAGTCCTAGAACAGGCAGTAGTCACCGGCATTGAGGCATGCTGTTGAAGACAAAATTGTGCTGGGCAGTATACATCTCTAGAATGAAGGATGATTGGCTTTCAAAGATTGTGCTACATGGTGAACTCACCACTGCTTATCATGACAGAGCAGGACCGAAGAAGAGGTACAAGGACTCGCTGAAACAGTCCTTTGATGCCTGTTACATTGACCAGCATCGTCGGCTTTAGCTTTGGACCACCAGGCCTGGAGAAGTACCATTCAGCAGGTTGTCTCCTCTTTTGAGAGCACATGCAGGGCTGGTCTTGAGGTCAAAAAGAGATGGAGGAAAAATTGTGTCACTGCCGCACCCAGCCGTGAGCAAGCTTTCCCGTGCAACCACTGCAGTCGAGTCTGCCTGTCCTGCATTTGCCTCCTCAGCCACCAGAGAGACGCAGATGTGGACAACATCCCTCTTAAATCTTTGTTCATGAAGCTAAGCTGATTATTACATAGAAAAATTAAACATATGGCTTGTCTTTGAGCTAAAAATCTTATATAGATTTTTCCCAGACCACCTTACAAGAATGAAAACTCGCAAACATAAAATCTTATGACGATAACATCTGGTTTATTAAAAATCTCTGCATCAGAATAGTGATACAGAACATTTTTATGTTGTAATGATTTAGTAATATGAAGTCCACAAATAAGTATAACTGTGGCTCATGTGTAATGTAGAAATCTGTGCTAACAATGTGTAAAACACTGCATGAACAATCTTTGGTTACACTAAGTCAGGCAACAATGTGTGTGCCATTGTTATGCCCCGTAGTGATAATTTAAACATGTTTTTAATAGAAAATAAGGCAAAATATTGTATAATGAAGTTACACTTAATGCAGATGATAGGTTTTGCTTGCACTAATATGTAAGTTGATGTTAAATATAGTTGATGTTAAGATCATAATTAACATTGAAAGGCTAATTACTTGGCCATAACAACATTAATTTCTAATAAGCATAACATTTTTGACATGGAAACATACAATTACAGTAATCAAACGCATGAAGACATAGAGTTGTCCAGGCATATTTCATCAGCATCAATATTTGATATATTTATATGACTATTATGTGATCCGAAAATGTATTAATATCTTTATTCAGATGATTATTTAATACATCATACATTTTTTTATTATGTCTCCAGAGCACAGTCATAAATGTAGTGTGGTGCAAGTAGTTCCCAAGAGGACATGAGGCTGGATAAAAATTTGATCATATGTTGTTGAAAACTAAGAGAAACTAGGAGAAAAATGTAGTAAGTACAGTACAGTGCCTTATACTGCTACTGTAATAATAAACTGACTTACCTGATGTTATCTACAAGTAGTGCAAACAATGCTGTGTCCATCATGGCAAATCAGTTGTCATGACCAGTTGTATATATTTAGCAATGATGGGCTATCACAAGAAATGTAAATGTGTGACCACAACCAGAAGACCAAGTGTACCGAGTCACATTGATATCATATGTGAACGGTATACAGGTGTTATCATATGATAAATGTGTTTATCATGATATCATGATATCAAAACATATAGACATGATTATTGCTTACAAACAAAGGTCATCAGAATGTATGTCCTTTATTAAGACCAAAAAAAGCCTATCTGGTCTCATATGGTTAAGAATGATGACATGCATGAGGAGTTGATGTTATTTAGTTGTTCAGTCATGTCCAAATCTCTGTGACCCTATGGACATCAGCAGGCCAGGCACATCTGTCAGCCACTGGCCCTCTGTGATCCATCAAGCTAATGCTCATTGCTTTAATGACCTTATCCATCTCCGCCTCTGCCGTCCCCTTCTGTGTGTGCCTTCATTCTTTTCTAGCATCAGAGTCTTCTCTAGGGTATCCTGTCTTCTCATGATATTGACCAATTATTTGGGCTTTGGCCTCATGATCATAACTTCCAGTGAACAGTTTGGATTGATTTATTGGATCTTCTTGCAGTGCAGGGGACTGTAACAGTACCAAAATTCAAAGGCATCAATTCTACAGCGCTCAGCCGTCTTTATGGTTCAGCTCTGAAATCTGTATGTTACTACTTGAAATACCATAGATCTAACTATGCATACCTTTGTTGATAATGTAAGATCTTTGCTTTTTAGTAGCAATCAAGCAGACTTGCCATAGCTTTCCTTACACAAAAGCAAACGTCTTTTAATTTCATGGCTGCAGTCATATGTTGGATCTCTGGAAAACAAAATATGTAACTGCCTCCACTGCTTCCTCATATATTTTCTAGGAATGGAGATTGTAGTTTGCCATGATCTTTGCCTTTTTAACATAGAGTAGCAGGCTAGCTTTTGCACTCTCTTCTTTCACCCTCATCAATAGGCCCTCTAGTACTGCCTCAGTTTCAGCCATTAGAGTACTATCATCAGCCCGGCCTTACATATGATATACTCCACTGATAAGTTGAATAGACAACCTTGTCACAATCCTTTCCCAATCTTGAATAATCCTGTCGTTCCATGTCACACTGTGGCTTCTTGGTCCACGACCAGATGCCTCACAAGTACACAACCTAAATATATGGTATAGAGATATAGCGGTATGGAGCTGGCCCCTGTATGGTCAAGTCTGAACAATCTCGAGGTATGCCGCCTTTTGTTGGTTCATCGGTTAATAGGTCCTTTGATTTAGCCAATCCTGATGATTGCATGGTCCACTGTTTATATTCTCGGGGACTGGCTAATGAGAAGATAGTGGGACTAGTCAGCAGGGACAAAATAGTGGTAAGGCTCAGTGAGTTCATGGGGAAAATGGCGGTTGGGTCTATCCGCTCCCTAGCAGACATAGAGATACCTTTATTGAGTCAGAGGGGAGATGGCAAGGGGGTTTGAAACAGCTCTGGGGTGTTTAAGAAATGTGTCATATATATAATGAGCACACATGGAAAAACACAATGCATTTAAATATATAGAAATCTATATTTGAATATACATGTAGATATATATGTCTATTTTTAAATATATGAGAGGATATATACTGTATATATATATTATATTATTATTATATTTACTCATTTATTTAATTGAACTTATCTTATGTACAGCTCTACGGAATATGTCGGGGTGTTATAAATAAACGATAATAATAATAATAATTTAATTATAGACATATATATTCATACATATATATTTATATATAGATTTCTATATATTTAAATGCATTGCGTTTTTCGATGTGTACTCATTATATATATATGACCCATTACTTATGCATCCCAGAGCTGCTTCAACCACCTTAGCCTGTTAACAAATCAATGGGACAATGGGACTTTGAAATGCCTAGTTTGATCATATAAATTACATTAATATACATATATATAGGAGGGAAGATATATTGTGGTATTGTGGGCCTGCTTTTCCATCGGTGCTTATATATATATATATATATATATATATATATATATATATACATGGCACACAAGGAAAAACACAATGCATTCAAATATATAGAAATCTATATTTGAATATATATGTAGATATATTTGTCTATAATTAATGATATGAGTGGATGTTTACTCTGTATATTAGTTGTGGTAATTGCGAGTTGTCGTCATGCAATGTTAAAAGATACGGGCTCTGCGCCGTTGGCGCTCATCGCAAGGCCCACAAGTTAGAGGGGGAGAGAACCTTGCATTGTGTGGCAAACAGCATGCCAGGCTTAACATTTTATTGCCATCGTTTTTGAGGGTTTTTGGTTTATCAATAACATATGGGGAAATTACCTGACAAAAACAAAGTGGGCATTATACCGAGACTAAATCTGCCTGTGTCTAAGACATCACTGAGGTCTTTTCTAGGGCTTGGCAGTACCAAAGAGTCTTTATACAACAGTTTACTGACATGGCCAGACCCAGGGCTGGATTAACCATTAAGCAAAATATGCACATGCTTAGGGCATCAAGGCAAAGGGGCACCACAGAAATTTTTCATTGCCAGATCTAACATGGATCATATGGTACAAAAACTGCAAACGGCGCAGCTGAACTTTCTCCACAAAACTGGGCTCCCACAATAAATGAAAATAAATATATATATATATATATATATATATATATATATATTTGAGTGTTGCTGGCACTGGGGAGCTACAGTTCATTGAGGGAACCATGAATGACAACATGTTCTGTGACATAATGAAGCAGAGCATGATTCCCTCCCTTCGAGGCCAGGGCCGAAGGCCAGTATTCCAACATGATAATGACCCCAAACTTACCTCCAAGAATACCACTGCCTTTCTAAAGAAGCTGAAGGTAAAGGTGTTGAACTGGCCAAGCATGTCACCAGACCTACAGCCTTATTAAATTGTGATTCGGCCAATTGAATAGGGCTCTATATAAGCACAAAGCAGATTTTTTTTACCATATTTTTTTTTCTTAAGTTTTTAGTTAGTGAAGACCTTGCTTTTGGATTGGATAGAAGTTCACTAACTAAAAACTTCTGTAAAAAAAAATGCTATGTGCTTATATAGAGCCCTTTTCAATTGGCTGAATCGCAATTTAATAAGGCTATAGCAGCCTTACACTGTTATACAGGCTGTACACTTACTACTTTACATTGTAGCAGTGTGTAATTTCTTCAGTGATGTCACATGAAAAGATATCAGATATAATAGTTGTCAAACTACGAAGTGAGCTTGCAAGAACTGCATCCTTCGTGAAGCGAGGGAAGCACTTTGGTCCGCAAATGCGGACCCTCGCGAAGCAAAGGGACGCAGTTGCGGAAGGTGGAGGCTCCAATGTTGGCTGCAATGAGCCGAAGGCTCTCGCGAGGGTCCGCATTTGCGGAGGTGGAGGCTCTAACGTGCCTCACAATCGGTTACAAACACCCACACAAGCGGCGCACTTTCATAAAACAGATCTAACACGTAATCCATAAATACGGACTTACATAAAAAAATACGAGCCGCGGGACTTAGAATGCAAAATTTATGGGACTTAGAAAAAAAAAACATTACGAACTCGCAAAAATACGTCCTTAACTGCTGAACCGCACACACCTGATAACATTAAAATAACAATTAATACACACAAAAATAACATAAAAAGCTTATCCACAGAAAGGGGGGGGGGGCACCCAGGACCTCTTGAGGAGGGGGTTGAGGATGAGGATGGGGGGGTTGAGGTTGAGGAGGGAGGTTAAGGAGGGGGTTTAGTATGAGGAGGTGGGTTTAGTATGAGGAGGGGGTTTGAGGATGAGGAGAGGGGTTGAGGTTGAGGAGGGGGGTTGAGGAGGGGGTTGAGGAAGGGGGGTTGAGAATGAGGATGGGGGGTTGAGGAGGGAGGTTGAGGAGGGGGTTGAGGAGGGGGTTGAGGATGGGGGGGTTGAGGAGGGAGGTTGAGGATGAGGAGGGAGGATGAGAAGGGATGTTGAGGATGAGGAGGGGGTTTGAGGAGGGAGGTTGAGGATGAGGAGGGAGGTTGAGGATGAGGAGGGGGGTTGAGGATGAGGAGGGGGGTTGAGGAGGGTGATAAGGGAGGGGAAAGAGACACAGGGAAGGGAGAGGGGGGAAGAGACACATGGGAGACAGAGGGGGAAGAGACACAGGGAAGGGAGAGGGGAGAAGAGACACAGCGGAGAGTGAGGGGGGGGCACAAGAAAAGGGCACACAAGAGGGGGACACAGAGGGCACAACAGGGACACAGGGGGCAGCACATTTCCCACCCTCGGCTTATACTTGAGTCACTCATTTTTTCCAGTATTTTGTGGTAAAATAGGTGCCTCGGCTTATACTTAGGCAGCTTATACTCGAGTATATAAGGTAATAACTATTTTTTCTTGGAATTCTGAGCTGGAAGCAGGTTTTTTAACTTGTTTTAGACATTCAAACGTGAACACAGATATACTATTTATTTTATATATATATATATATATATATATAATCTCAAAATAATAATAAAATAGTAATAACAGAGGAAAATGATAAACATTGTAACATTTTAAAATTGTTTATATTTTTAATTAGATATATATGGAGGCACCACAAAAAGAGTGCTCGGGGCCTCTAAAAGTCTTAATCCGGCCAGTCCCCTGTATAACCAGCTAAAGAAGAATGTACTAGATGACAACATGAGAACAGAATGGAAAGAGACTCACACAAAAGCTATCAATGATCTGAAAATAGCTGTAATGGAAGCCACTGCAGTGATATCATCAGTCCCTACTAAGACTTTTCATCTTGAGGTAGCTGCAACAGACATTGCCTTAGCTGCTGTTTTATGTCAAGAAAAGTATAATAAGCTGTACCCAATTGATTATGCTTCTAGAGTTCTGACACCTTTGGATCAAAAGCATACAGCTTGTGGGAGACAACTTTTTGGGCAACACTTTACATACATCACTGGACTGCAAAGCCTAATGATACATAGCTCTCACAGTCTGCTGAGTGTTTTGTTGAAACCAGGGGATTCTACAATTTCTCCAGCCCATTTCTCAAGATGGACATTAATGTTAATGCAGAGAGACCTGGACACGCTAAAGCAAACAACCCTCCTTCCTGCATAATTGGTTTAGATCCTCAGATTGGATATTGTTAGTTCACGCTAATTTGATTAGGTATATTTGGGGTTTGCTGGGGATACAGCACCCTTAAAACAATGCTTACAAAGTTTTGTTCATGGAAACATAAAACCTGGAACCAACCACTTTGTTTAATGGCTATTAGATGTCCTCCTCATTCTACCACAGGGGTCACCCCTTATGAAGACATGACTAGTAGACTTCTGAGTACACCTGGGCTCTCACTGCTCCCCAATGAAACCCCTATTTTTTAATTGGCAATTACTGAAAATTGGATGGAAAAAGTAGCTGACTATATATAGGAGATTAATATCTTTGTAGCACAGAACTCACGATGGTCCAAGAAAAAAATAAAAAGTATTGTGCTAAAAATGTGTGAATCTTTGAATACAATGTTGGTGATTTGGCCTTTCAACATTGTAGACAAAGCCAGCCCACCTGTTAAGATCGATTTTTAAGATGACAGGGAGTAAGGAAAAAACATTGCGCAAGTGGTATCACATCAATCAACTAAAAAATACATAAATAACACTCACAACATCATGCTTCACATTTTACAGAAATGTAATTCCACATTTTTGAGAAAAAATGCAGACCCTGGAATTTCAGGAAGGAAAACTAATTTCCAAATGTATAATATTGAATGTAGCATTCATTTTTGGCTGGACTATCTTTATGTATGACAATGAGAGAAATAATTATAACATCGAAACTCACTCGAATCTTACTTGGTAAAGGTAAAAGAGACATTTTGAAAGGAAAGTTACTGCTCTGATCAATCCCAACATTGCGTTAAAATCTGCCATGGTTAATTTTATAAAAAATATTGTGAGTGGTCCAGCGACAGAATGGGTGATAATTCTATGTGATGTAACTGTACCTCTCATGAACCTTCATGACAAATTTTTAAGATGGGGTTTTCCAGGTGGAAGTTCGCTTCATAAAACAACAGACATAGAATTGGCTAAGTTAACAGATGAAGCAAGACTGAGAATCCACCTGGAAAGGAATTTGACATTGATCCAGAATGGTATGGTCGCATTCTCTGGTACCCTTTATAATAATCTAAGATAAATACATGCACCTGTTATTTTGGATTTCACTAATTTGTCCCTCCCAAAAGAATTGTGTGATCCAAAACTAATAATCACGTACAATACATGATAAACATTGTAACATTTTAAAATTGTTTATATTTTTAGGAAAAAATACTTGTCTTTTGGAAAAGAAACATGAAACAAAATAGAAACATTAACCAAAAGTATAAAATAAGCGTAGATGGATTAGTTGGTGCAAAATCTGGACTGTTCAGATCAGGAATGTCAATCTGGAACAGAGCAGATATTGATGCCTTCTATAATAACAGCCGGAAAGTCTGAAAATCAATAGTTGTCTCACAAATAAAAGTAGAAAATGAGGAAATGATCATTATATATACTGTAACATTCATACAATAGTATCCATATTTTCCCAGTTACACAATGTGTATTAGAAGGTAGCCCTATTGTTCTCAGGTTCATCAATCTACTGCTAGAGCCCATGTAGGGTCATCTCCTGTAATTGTCTGTCACACTCTCTCATTCTTACATTGTGTACACCCTCTTGTATCTAACCTTATAAATATTGTTGAATTTTCTAAATAAATCAGTTGACTGCTGAGACATATAGAAATCGTATGTTTTCTTAGTGGCCCCCGGTGGCTGTGATATTGATCCTATTTCCATCCTGCAAGTAACTTGTCATGGTCACTACCACAGGAAGGTTACTGAGACTCCTGGAAGTGCTATTTCCTGAGAGACCCAGACTGATACAGAAGCCAGATATCAGGGTGCTTGTGCAGAGATTTCCAAGAACGCAACTGTCCTTGTGGTTAGTTAACCTGTAGTCTATAGCAGGTGGATATGGGCAGTAATAGCCCCTCCCCTGGATCATCACACTGTATATAGTTCCTGCCCTCCTGACTGTGCCCCTGAGTCCTGGCCCTTCCCAGTCCTCAATCCACCAGTGGGTTTAGGCCCCTCCCTTTCTATCCCAGATGCTGATGTGATTTGCAATGGAGCATCCATACCTCCCTCCACCTCTCTTTCACTACCAACACTCCTCCTGATCTCCCGGCTTCTCCCACTCTTAGCACCTCTCCCTCTCTCAGCTCCTCTCTATCTCTTTCCTTTTCTCCACTCCTTTCTCTCTCCCTACTCCTCTCTCAGTTCCTCTCCCTCCTGATCTCACTGGGGCACCCACTTTTCTCTCCTCCTGTCCTCTTTTCCCGTCCTCACTCTATCTTCAAACAACAATGTGATAAAAATGTAAATATATATATATATATATATATATATATATATATATATATATTTATATTTATGTTAGAAAGAAAAATATATGTTTATTTATGTGATCTAATTCTGAATGGTGTAAGGGTGAAGGTATAGGGTGGGAGGGTTTAATGTGATGTTGAAGCCTAGTTAATACATGTAAGATTTGTGTGATATGAAACTGTGAGAATCATATTTGAGTCTGCTGGTCACCATTGAAAGCCTCTGCCTGATAGAGATATGTTCTTCTCTCTGTTTATATTTCCAGTCCCTGTAAATTCCATCAAAAGAGACAGGAAATTTGAACAATGAATGAGACTTACTGACACCATAGCCACACCTGGTAATTCCTCCCTTCTGATATCAGCATCCAGGGCCTGGTGACTTAGTTAATTAGTGAAAAATGGGAGAGACTTAAGAGGGAGGGAGGTTTAAGTTCTTTTCTTTTCTGTTTGAAGTCTGACTGGCTTTTTGTTCAGTCCCCTATTGAAATGAAGGACTGGTATTTTATTCATGTTAACTAGTTGATCTAAAGTTGTATTGTTCTGTTTCCCTTTGATTTTTTTTATTTTAAAATTAAAATGAACAGTACTCTTTTGGAACAGAATACAAGTGTCTGAACTGTATCTCCAGAGATCCTAGTGGTGAAAAGGTACTTTATTATAAGGTACTGATTGGAAGACTATATACCCATGAGCTATAACTCTTCCCTGGGAAGACAAGGGGATTTCTCTCTGCTCAACTAGCTGATTCCACTGGGATTTATTGATGGTCATAGCAAATGCCATGATAACCTGAAATTGTCTCCGTTGAAGGACAAAGGGCAAACCACTCTCACTTGGAGCTAAATCAATTCTTGGTATAAAGACACGTTCACCTTTATGGGTACCAGTTATAATTTCTGCATGTATAAAATTATCTTTTAACTCATGCACAATTAATCGGGTCCCATTACAAAGTCCTATTTATTGATTCATATTTCGCAATAACATAACAATTGCGACTTTTTTCAATTGTAAAATATGTGGGGGCATTCCAGATGGTGTTAACGAATTAATAAATTCGATACTAAAATTCGATTCACTGTCTTTATCATCTGACAGAATTGAATCTGCACTGTAATAATTATTTTGTGGTGCATTGATATATTTTAAAATTTCGTTATTTACATTCAAGGCATCGATATTTTTTGATGTTAATATCACTTTGTTTGCAATGTCTGTGTAATCCTCATTATTAAGAGTGTTTAGAAATATGGCTGATATGAGTGATTCATTGCAAACCATTTCTGATGGAATTTTAATGGTATCATTTGGTAAATGCTGTATTTCTGGATGTTTTCCATCTCCGATTTTAATGAGCCAGTCATTGAATTCATTTTGGCCTTCAGATCTCATATTTAATTCTAATTTGAGATGTGTAAATATTTGCCACAGTTTACTGGTCTTGATACATGTTTCAATGATCTCTGTTCTATTTCCGTGTGGCACAACAGGTAATGTTTGCCTAAAATCGCCTCCTAACAGCATCACCTTTCCACCAAATGGCAACTTATTATCCATCACTTCTTTTAAGAATCTGTCAATACATTGCAGTGCATGACATGACATCATTGTTGCCTCGTCTATGATAATTAGTTTAGTTAGTTTAAATTTTTTTGCTTGTATGGAATTGAGTCGAATATCTGACACTGATGTTTCCAAAATGGGAACTGGCAGCTTAAATCCACTATGCACAGTTCTACCACCATCTAACAAAAGTGCAGCAATTCCAGTTGTTGCAAATGGCATAGCTATCTGACCCTGTGATCGAATATAACTCATCAAACAATTGTACAGATACGTTTTTCCTGATCCACCTGGTCCGTCTAGATAGAAATACCGGTCTTTGACCATTTCATCATCTGTAGCATTGGTGATGGCATGAAATGCTTCTAACTGTAAAATATTTAAAGTTGCCAGTTTTTCTTGTTTTTTTTTTTTTTTGAAGCTCAGTGTCATAATCATCAAAATTGATGTCATCTATAAGTCCTGGATCAGGTAAATTAAAACTTGCACAATTTAATTCATGAGCCAACAATATTTCTTGGATTTCCATCAATGTTTTTAACAGAGCTTTTGGTTCTCTGTAACGTTTCAAGAAATCTTCTGACATGTTTAATTTAAATGTTTCCCACAAAGTGAAAGCATCAGGTACATTGCAAAATATACAAATGAATGCAAATTGTTGTCTCATTTGCTTAGGCATTTGACATAGTGCTGCTTCTTCCAGACACCTCTCCCATTCTGTATCATCAGCTATGACATTTTGATGTTTTGCAGCTAATAGGAATGTATCATAAACTATGTCATTCACTGTACGTAAATGCTCAAAACTCTGTGCACCGGGAACATGTAGCAGAAGTAATCTTAAGCTGAAACGTTCAATGTCCCTTGGACTCACGGTATAAATGCGTGGTATGATTTTCTGTGTATCTCTTCTTCGTTGTCGCCATAGACCATTTACAACTACATAGTGATATGGTATCTCTATGTATAAAAATTGTCTGGCCTGCGTATCCTGACAGTTTAATTTAAACCACGCAGTAAGTGTGGTATCTCTGTCTTCACTTTGATATAATGCAGTTCTTTCATTTCCTTGAGTAAAGCAAACCAACTGACTTTGAGGCAAATGTACAGCTAAACGATAGATAGCATGTGACCGATCATGCATCTCAAATTTCAAAAGGCGCCACATTGCTTCAGGAGCACTCACATACCGATTTCATCATGTAAAATTGGATCTTCGTTTTCATTTCCAGCATCTTGTACAACAACAGTAGCTGTATCATATCCTTTGTATATATATTTATACACATACTTAATTGATTTAATCGAAGTGCAAGCTTCCACATTGATGTGTGCATTGTACTTGATGAGCAAATGTGGATTGTATGGAACGACAAATCTATTATCAACCTTTTGGCCACGGATAATAGCTGTTTGTCCTTGTGTTCTTTTATACAAAGGATATCCATCACAATTTGTATAAGTTTGCATTTGAAATTGTTTTGGAAATTCTTTAGTACATTTTTTATTTTCCATACATGGTGAATTTGGATTCATCTCTCCACATGGGCCATGAATCATTCTATGTGTAACAATCTCCCAAAGTTTTGTATATTTTTCTTGGTCTGGCAATTGTGCATAAATTACTGAATCCACTCTCTCTGCAGTGTTCAACTTGTCTTTTTCCTGAAGTATTAAAAGTATGTGAGCATGTGGCAATCCTCTTTTTTTGAAATGCAATGGTGTAAACAAAAGCCACACATTGTCCAAATAAGTGTGCTTTAGTGATATCAAGTATTAATGAATTGAGTTTGATTTTGAATACTCTTGCCACTAAATCTTTTCGGTCAGAAGTAGTTTGTCCCAGATTCAAATTTTCCTTGATCTCTGGCCATTGTGGATTACATGTGAATGTTATAAATAAATCTGGTTTTCCAAATTTTGTAACAATAGCCATGGCGTCATTATACCTTTCTCGCATATTGCGAGGAGATCCTTGCAAAGAGGATGGCAAAATAATTGCTCTTCCAGCTGGAATGTCTCTGTTGGAAGCTAAATCTGCCACATAATCCATTAATCCACAATACTGTTCTACTCGTAATTTATTTTGTTGATATTTAATGAAATTTAGATTATTGGCTTCAACTTGTAAATATGAATCAATAATCCATTGTTGAGTGAGTTTTCCTCCATGTAAAATTGGATTAAAACAATCACGGATAGCAGTTTGTGCCACTTTATATTCCAGCATGGAAATATTAGATCTAATACGAAGTTTAGTATTGGGATAACTTTCCAATTGTAATTTTGGTTCCCATCCTGGTTCCCCATTTGGAAAGAAAATGGGATATGTCATTGGATCTAAATTACAGCTTAATATATTGATGTTGATAAATGGTTGTTCTTCATTGCGTGGATATATGCTAATATCCCGCTGAAAAGGTGGTTTACCATCTTCATTTTTAAACACCATGGCAACCTCATTTACAGTAGGTAAATTATAACTTCTTTGATCAGTGTTGCGATCTCTTTTTAACACCTTATTGACTCTCGGTGTAGGCAATTGATGTCAGTATGTTCCTGTTGTTCTTTTTCAAGCTGTGCTAATTGTTTGTATGCTTGACTATATGGGTTTTTTTGCATAATTTTATCCAGCTGTTCAAAGACTTTGTGCAAACACTGTCTATTTTCTGGAAGTGTCATTCTTTGTTCCACAGCTTCCATCGTATCTAAGACATATAACTGTGCAAATTTCCTTTGCTCTCCTTCTTGTGGGTGTAAATGTGAAGTTCGGTGGTATATTTGACCTTGAACTCTGAAACAGTAAGGACCATATCCTGGTACATTTTCTGCTAATGTTGCACCCATTGAAGCAAATGAAAGTGCACTGTTATAAGACCTTATGTTTTGTTTGAAATTATTATAATTTGGAAATGTTGGATTGCTCATAATGCATTCTAAATAATATGGAAATGGGTGTCTTAGTGGAAGTTTCACCTTTCCTTTCTGACAGCAACTAATGAAATTTCCGTCAGTAGGTCTTTCCTTTATAAAATGATAGGCCCCACAAAACTGACAAACCACATTAAGTAACCCACAATAATGAGTATCTACTTCTACTGCAGTAGTAAACACATTGTCATGCATTTCTTCAACATAGATATCAGACCCACTTTCTATATGTAAATTTTTTTCTTGTGTGTCTACACTTAAGTCATTCTGCAAAATAGAATCATTGGACAATGGTTCACAGAGATGTTTTTGTTTACTTTTACGTTTCATGGAAGCCCCAACACACTCACTTGCGGCTTTCTTACTCATCTTTCTTTTATTTAAAAGTCTCTGTCGATCTTCTTCTCGCAAGCGTTGTGAAGTTTCCGGTTTCTGAGCATCTCTCCACCGAACCTTCCTTTCCCTTGCCAATCTTCTTTTGCGTTCAATTTTGTCTTCTCCATTCTCCGCCATTTTAATCTGTAATTGTAAATAGACAAGTAATTATTGTTTGTTCTTTGTTTTGTATACATTTTCATTTTCATTTTTGTACTGTTCTATTAAAGTAGATGAATAAAATAATAAAACAATTTAAAATATTGCACTTTAGACTGAAAGAAATGAAACCATTTTTCAAAGTATTTTATTGAAATATATGAAATGGAAATAGCTGCACATATCTATCTTTATATTATTAATCCTTCAATTCCATTCCTTCTTGATTGAATTCACAGCATACCATCAATTTCTTTTTTTTGCAAGTGTTGTAAGCTTCTTATTTTCTTTAAATATTATTATTAATTAGTATTGTCTTTTCAACTTTTTTCAAGTTATGACTAAATATCATACATTAATGACTCAATAAGTACTCTCCATTTTCAACAAATATCCATTTTCACCAAATATATAATATATAGCCTTTTTCTATGCATCACTACAAAATTAAATTTTATACCTGTGAGGATGATGTTGATATTGTTCAAAGGCTGCAAACGTCACGCTGTCTGTTTATTCCCTTGCAGATCCAAATAAACTGTAAAATCAAATTGAGAATATTTTAAAACTTTTGCTTCATCGATATCATTAAATGAACATCAACAGACATATATTTGGCTACATTAAAAACCTAAAATCATATTTTTTTATATCTTGCTGTAGTAATATAATTCAAACTCTTTACCTGTCCAAATTATCCTTATGATGTTCAATGTGTGCAAACGTCACTATCTCTGTTCATTCAGCTACAGTTCACTGCAATTATACAAAATAGTCAAATTAATGTATAATATGTTGCTTCATCTGTAGCAATCAATGAGGCTTAACATACATATTTTTGCATAGATTAAAAACATAAAATAAATATATCATTCAATCAGCATGAACACACATATGTAAGCAGAGATTATAAACATACACTCAATATTACTATTAGTCTTTAAATAAGAATCAATAAATCTGTATTAATCTTAAATTAATGTCTGACTAAATATAATATCAAGACATAAGCATGAGTCTCTTCCCTTTTTTTTTTTGAGTGGTATTTTAAAATGAGTATGTTACAACTGAATTCTTAAAATAATGTACATTACTAATGAAATAAGAATCAATTAATGTTCATTAATATTAAACTAATGTGTGACTAAATCTAACATCAACATGTAAGCATGAGTATATAGCCTTTAATTTTTATTTTTGGTTTATTTTATACAAAATATATAAGAACTGAATTATTTAAATAATGTACATACATTCATAATTAATTAATCAACGTGTTCCTTTTTTTATGCACTTTCTTAAACATTAACCTTTTTTGATATTAATGATTAGTAATGATACATTATGAATGTTATTTACAATTCTTTCCCACAGGTAATCACGATATATAACAAAATAATTATTAAATGAATGTACATTAATAATTAATTAATCAATCTGTTGCTTTTTTATTCACATTCTTAAACGTTAATTAATTTTGATATTAATCATTAATTAATTAATTAATGAACATTATGAATGTTATTAACAATTGTTTCACACAGGTAATCACGATATATCACAAAATAATTCTTAAATTAATGTACATTAATAATTAATGAATCAATGTGTTGCTAATTAATTAATGTACATTATGAATGTTATTAACAATTTTTTCACACAGGTTTTCACGATATATAACAAAATAATTCTTAAATTAATGTACATTAATAATTAATGAATCAATATGTTGCTTCTGTATTCACATTCTTAAACGTTAACTAATTTTGATATTAATCATTAATTAATTAATGAATGTACATTATGAATGTTATTAACAATTGTTTCACACACGTAAGCACAATATTATTTTTCTATTTATTAAATTTCTTATTTTTTATTTATTAAGTAAGTACCAATTAATTAATAATTATAAATGATATATTTACCTTTTTTAATGTAATAATGCTGAAGCAGTATACTGAAGACCTAACAATCTCTTGAGATTTCCCGGCATCAGAAAACGTCCAGTCAAACTGTCATCACCTGAGGAGAAAGTGTCAGTTATGTGTCAAGTGTGCCCTATATATAGGCTTTGTGCGCGAGACAAATGCATTGTTTTAGGTGGGAAATCCGCAGTTGTGCGAGCCAAATGCGTTGTTTTCGGTTGAAATTCTATGTGGTGCGAGACAAAGGCGGGAAATCTGTGTTAATGCGTAAATCTGTAATTGCGTTTCGTAAAATGTACTCGCTACTGTCTTTTTACTCATTGCGCGGTTAATCCGCATCCTTTATCTCGTTGTTTCTGCGGCCAAATTTCGGCGGCCATTTTTTTCTCGCTTAGCCGATTTTCGATCTTTGTAACTCGGCTAAATCGATGTAAATTGGAGTTCCAACTCACTTCCAGACGTCTTGCCTGGTTCCCCATGCTGTAAGTGACTTTTATTAAATTTTTTAGTGTGTATTTAGTGTTTTTTTTATTGTTTTGGTTCCGCCGCTTATCTCGTAATTTTTTTCACCTCGTATTTTTTTTCTAAGTGCTATGGTTTAACGGCTCGTCCTCGCTACGCGAGGCTCGCCTGCAATGAGCGCCTGCGGCGCTCATTGCCAAAGTGGTACGGTTTAACATTACGGCTCGCCTCGCTATGCGAGGCTCGCCTGCAATGAGCGCCTGTGGCGCTCATTGCCAAAGTGCTACGATTTAACCGCACCCCTCGCTGTGCGAGGCTCGCCAGGCAATGAGCGCCTGTGGCGCTCATCGCAAAGTCGTACGGTCGGCAAAGTGGTACGGTTTAACGGCTCGCCTCGCTGCGCAAGGCTCGCCGGGCCTGCGGCGCTCATCGCTAAGTCGTACGCACTACGCAACACTACGGTTTAGCGGCTTGCAGGGGGAGGAGCGCCTACGGCGCTCATTGCTAAGTCGTACGCACTACGCAACGCAGCGTGACGACGAATCGTAGTTAGACAATTATAATATGTGATTACAAAAAACAATAGATCACTCAATGAATATCACCTATAGTGAGGTAACTGTCCATTTGAGTGCAAGTTTGAGTAGTAATCATTTGCTAGATGTGATCTTTACTGGGTTCTTGATCTTGATTGTTCTTGGCTCCTAACGCTCTCTTGATTCCAGCTATGGTCTGTGACTACATATGCTGCAGTGGGCACACCCATACATGGACTGTCTATTGATTGATGATTGTTGTTGTGCCCACTGAAGACAGTGATTTGTCAGCCTCATGGATTTAATGACGCATGACTGATCCATCTATCCCTTGTTAATTGACACATGTCAATGTCGTTGTTGGTCATTCTGTACATGTGTAGTGTGTGTGAAGTACATGTGGTGGCATGTTGGTGTATGTGATATTTACCTGACTTGGAGGCTGGGTCCTGCTAGTGCACAAGGCCTGAAGCTACAGCGGTGGGCACCTAGCTCGGTAGGTCCTTGATGTCCCTCCTCCACTCATTGTAGGTGACAGTCACTTTGGGACCACCACTTGTTGATGAAGATGCGGCCATCTCCTTGGTCATCTTCCTGCTGACCAGGATCCTGAGGTGATCAAACTTGTGCTTCACAGACCTCACATCCCTTTCCGTCATGCCCACTGCTGTTACCTCCTTTCATGCCTGGGCCCTAGGCCAGGGCAAAACTTCCCTACCCCCTGAAAGAATAGAGGGCCACTCATGGATGGCACACAGGAGTACCACCATCTCCTGGGGGAGTAATTTTGGGCCCCCTGCCCTCCAGTCTTGCCCTCTCGACTGTGGGTGGGGATCCTGTCCTCCCTCAGCTTTCCCTGGGGTCTGTCCCTCATCTCCGCTACCACTCCACCTGGGATCAGGCCCCTCTCCCTCTAAACCTGATGTAGGTGTGCCTATCAATATGGGCACCTTTTCACCCACCTCACCCTCTACACTACTTCCCACTCCTTAAACTCCTCCTCCACATCCACCTACCGCTTCTCCTCCTCCACCTCCGCCTCCTTCTGCATCTTCTCCTCCTCCTCCTATTCTACACTCTACTCCACCTCCACCACCTCCACCTTCTCCTCTCCATCACTCCTCATGGGCACCTCTCTCTCCTCCTCGCCTCTCCTCCTCTTCTCCTACCCACCTCTCCTCTTAACAGAATTCAAATCTGGCCAGGACACTAACCAGTCCCTGGGAGAGAACTTGATTTTGCGGTTGGCTACTCGAAGTGTCTACTTGTCGCCTATAAAGTGGTACTAACCCCAAAATATTTGTATTAGCCCAATGTAATTGTTATAAGCCAAAACACATTAAGCACATAAAAGAATGTGAAAAATTTTCAAAAACTGCAAAAATTACCCAGTGCCTTCTAGATTCAAATAACTGGGTGAAAAGGGGTCTCAAGGGCCCACAACTAGATTATGGGGAAAACACATTATACCATATTAAAATGTTTAAATACTCTGATGACCATTATAATAGCCTTGAGTCAGGTAGCTACTTGGCTTGTTGTTCAATCATTCAGTTGTGTCTGACCCTCTGTGTCCCTATGGACAGCTGCACACCATGCACATCTTTGTATGGTTAGGCTAATCCATAGGTTTTCTTGGCAAAGAAGGTTGCCAGGTCCTTCCCCAGTGGAACACAACTTGTCTGACCTCTCTGCTATGAACTGCCCATCTGAGCTCACAGTTTCAATAAGTTACACAAGCACTTTCACCACATGAAGATAGAGATCCCGAACTGGAGTCACATGGCTAGTGTCCATCAAAAGTCCAGTTGCCATTTCAAAAATATCCATGAGTCCAGGGGTCATTACACAAACATTCTCCCTCAACCTGGCCAAGTTTGAAGCCAGCAGGCCAAGAAATCTACATCAATCCCCAGAAAACTGAGGCATGTGATGAACCTCTTCATTTTCTCAGCTGACAGAGGGATCTCAAACCTATCTACCAGATCCTGTAACCTAGAAATGAATTGAAGACACACCCCAGAACCTGCTCTCTCAACAAGGAAAAAGTCAACCAGGTAATACATCACTGACTGCAGCCTGGTTACATCCCGGGTACCCACTCCAAAATATTACTGAACATTTCAACATAAAAACAAAATGTGGAATTATCCATAGGGAAACAAATTTAAACAAACACAACAAATGAAAGCAATCTGAGTGTATTGGCAGCAGCTGAAATGCAGATTTAATATCTATCAGTTCAAAAAAGGCATGCTGGACACTATACTGGTCATTAATACACTTCCCCACTCAGTGGGACAAGTGAAGAATCAGAATAAAAGATCCCACCTCCTACTTTCCAAAGTTGGTTTGTTAAACGGCCCAACTACCCAGTGCCCTATCTTTTCAACCTTCCAGGCTTTCTCTGAAAAATCAGGCACTCAATTTGAATGTCTGTGACAATGCTCCATCCCCTGTTCCGATAAAGAAATCCAAAACCCCATTGTAAAGCTAAACCTAATCAATGTCAACCCTTGATTAGAATAGCTAGCTAGCTATGGCTCCATCTCAGTGACAATCACTGTCCTTAACTTTGTTGCATCCTTCTTTGCCACCTTTCCACCAATTCCTCTTTTTTTAAAGAGGTGGCTGCATGCCTTGACCTTCACCAAAATCTACAGCGATGTTTGAATTTGCATGATGCTCCCACTTTCAGTAGTTCTCATTATACTGTCAACAGACTCTCTTTTTATTACCAGCTGATGCCCCCCTCCCTCAGTGAGGAGACACAAGCTCAGAAAGGGAGGACAGCCAAAATCAAAAATCCTTATACCTAGCCTGTTGGAAATTAATACAGTGATATTATTAATATCAAAAACATTTATTAATATTAATTAAACATTTCCTATTTTATGTATTTGCAATTTTTAATTATCTGAATTCTTCCTACACAATATATACATAATTTTTAGCCTCATGAAATAAATAGAACTGTATTATATGAAAATATATTTATTATAATTAGTGATGTCGCGAACATCAAATTTTCGGTTCGCGAACAGCGGACGCGAGCTTCCATGAAATTTTCGCGAACTGGCGAACCCGACGAACCGCCATAGACTTCAATGGGCAGGCGAATTTCAAAACCCACAGGGACTCTTTCTGGCCACAATAGTGATGGGAAAGTTGTTTCAAGGGGACTAACACCTGGACTGTGGCATGCCGGAGGGGGATCCATGGCAAAACTCCTACGGAAAATAACATAGTTGATGCAGAGTCTGGTTTTAAGCCATAAAGGGCATAAATCACCTAACATTCCTAAATTGTTTAAAAAATAACATGCTTTAAAACATCAGGTATGATGTTGTATTGATCAGGTAGTGTAAGGGTTACACCCGCTTCACAGTAACAGACCAATCCCCCCGTTTAATGCACCGCAAACAACCGCAAACAGTCCCTTTGCACAACCGCAAACTCCCCATTTGCACAAGGTTGGATACCAAGCTAGCCATGTCCTGTTCCTTGTCCTCACTGATGTCATTGAAGGTCTCTTCCTCCACCCAGCCACCAAGGGTCCCCGAAAGGGGACAACAAGCCCCCTGGGACGCCTGCTGTGATTGGTCTTCCACCTCCTCAAAGCTACCTTCCTCTTCCTGTACTGTTAAGTAGTACTATTTCTATCGGTTTAATCCCTGTTACGTCCACTATTAGGGGACATGTATATGGCATTGATTTTTGGAACAGGGAGATGGAAAAGATGCTTGGTCGGACCTCCTACTTCAAATTTGGGGCACTGCGCGTGCAATCTAAGGGGCCACCAGATAGGAGTGGTTTGTTCAGTTGTACTATTTATTCCTATCAGTTTGATACCTGTTACGTCACCTATCAGGGGACCTGTATATGGCATGGATTTTTGGAAGCGGGAGATGAAAAAAGATGCTTGGTCGGTCCTCCCACTTCAAACTTGGGGCACTGCGCGTGCAATCTAAGGTGCCACCAGATAGGAGTGGTGTGTTCAGTTGTACTATTTATTCCTATCAGTTTAATACCTGGTACGTCACCTATCAGGGGACGTGTATATGGCATGGATTTTTGGAACAGGTAGATGGAAAAAGATGGTTGGTCGGTCCTCCCACTTCAAATTTGGGGCACTGCGCATGCAAACTAAGGTGCCACCAGATAGGAGTGGTGTGTTCAGTTGTACTATTTATTCCTATCGGATTCAATAAAGCCAATAAACCTGGCCCGTTACTAGCCAGGAAACTACAAACCAAAACAATACAAAATAGGATACTTCAAATTAAGACCTCAAAGGGAGAAAAAACTACGAACCCAAATAAGATCCAGTAGATTTTTAAAATTTTTTACAATACCCTTTATACGGCAACAAAACACATAGATCTACACAAAATGAGGGGATTTCTTAATTCCTGTGATCTCCCCTTAATAGAAGAAAATGACTTAGAGACTTTAAATGCCAAAGTGACCCTAGAGGAAGTGAGAAAAGCAGTCCAGAACCTAAAACCTGGTAAGTCACCAGGCCCAGACGGGTACACCAATTTATATTATAAAAAATGTATAGATATATTAGGCCCGCACTTGGTCACTCTAACAGAGTTCTAGAAGGCAAGCAAACACCAGCAGAGCTGAAAAGGGCAGATATCGCTCTATTCCCTAAGGAGGGTCGAGATGCCCTAGAACCAAAAAACTATAGGCCAATATCATTACTAAACTGTGATACAAATATCCTGTCAAAAATAATAGCGGATAGAATGTCATCCTTCTTGCCTAAGTTAATACATTATGACCAAGTAGGCTTTGTCTCCCACAGGCAAGCGGGAGATAACATTAGAAAAGTCATGAACCTAAGCCAAAGCCTCTAAAATTCAAGCCTGTCTTATGGCCTTTGACATTGAAAAGGCGTTTGATTCCCTGGAGTGGACTTACCTATACGCCACGCTTGAAAAATTTGGTATTAAAGGCCATTTCATAAATCTCATACACTCATTATACAAATCATCCAGGGCAAGGTTACAGATTCTGGGAGATGAGAGATCCTTAATTAAAATAGAAAGAGGAACAAGACAGGGGTGCCCCCTTTCTCCCCTTCTATTCGCAATAGCAATAGAACCCCTGGCTCAGACAATTAGGGCCAACGCTGGGATCACAGGCATAAAAATAGGCCATCACCATTTCAAAACTTGTCTATTTGCAGACGACCTGCTGTGTATGGTCTCAAACCCTACCCAATCGGTCCCAGAGTTGATTCGAACTATGGAGGAGTTTGGTCAGTTTTCTGGCGTTAAACTGAACATAGAGAAGACAGAAGCACTAGCAATTGACTTAACAGCAGTAGAGAAGCAGGGTCTCCAAGAGAAGTTTAATATTAAGTGGGATAAGAACCACATAAACTACCTGGGAATCCGACTAACCCCTAAGCTAGAGGACTTGTACAAAGCTAATGACTCCAAACTTTATTAAACAATAATTAATGACCTGAGTAAATGGACAAAGTATAGGTTATCATGGCTAGGGAGAATAAATACGATAAAAATGAATGTCCTTCCTAGGTTGCTCTACATATTTCGAACACTCCCGATCCCGATTAAATAAAAAGAATTAGAAAATATTCAAAGGAAAATATTTCAGTTTATCTGGAACCACTCTCCCTCACGCATCACAAAGAAAATTATGTACCTTCATAAGTCAGAGGGGAGACTATCGTGTCCAAACTTAAAATATTACCACAAGGCAGCTCAGTTATCTTTCCTCCCAATAGCACATTCTATAGGGCATCAACCGGCCTGGGTGTATTTAGAGAACCACACATTAAGGACCTTACCCTGGGACAAGGTGGCTTGGCTATCAGAATTGTCTCAGGGCCTTAAAAACTCGCCAAACCCCCTAATCAGACACTCGCTATCATACTGGAAATGGGCCAAGAAACACACGGGTTTGTTTCCTGGATCCACCCAAATGACCCCAATTCTTGATTACCCTCAGGCCCCGAAACACATGAGCACAACATCACAACACTGGTGGAAGTCAAGGAAACTAGATAGACTGAGAGACTGGTTAGTAAAGGGCCAGATGCTCACCTATGAAGAACTGAGGGACAAGCATGAGCTACCGCTGTCAGAACATTACAGTTACTGTAGGCTGAGGGTTTTCACACACTCACTGACCCAGAAACAGGGGACACCGGTCTTAAATTGGTTCTCCAAAATTTGTAAAGATAAACCTTTATCAAGGGGGATCATTGGGTCGGATTGTTGCAGCGACCAGAAAAATTGATGTTAGTTTGCCAGGCAGAAAGTGCCCTAAAACATTGCATCTTTAACCCTAGTTGGTGGCGGATAAGTCACGCAAGTCATCCGGCATTCAGGGATAAAATACAGCAGCGTGTGGACCATTATTAGCTCAGGGCAGCTCATCTATCAGGCTTTTTGAATCTAATGTATCGCCCACTGTCAGTCCCTTCGGGATCAATCCCTTATTCATCTTAATAAAGGTGAGGTAATATAGACTTTTTTGACCTAGGCGACTTCTCTTATCAGTGACAAAACCTCCTGCTGCACTGAAGGTCCTTTCTGACAGGACACTTGAAGCGGGGCAGGAAAGAAGTTCTATGGCAAATTGGGATAGCTCAGGCCACAGGGCAAGCGTGCACACCCAGTAGTCAAGGTGTTCATCGCTTCTAACAGTGTCGATATCTGCAGTTAAGGCGAGGTAGTCTGTTACCTGACGGTCAAGTCGTTCTCTGAGGGTGGACCCCGAAGGGCTGTGGCAATACATAGGACTTAAAAAGCTCTGCATGTCCTCCATCAACAACACGTCTGTAAAGCGTCCTCTCCTTGCCTGCGTGGTCGTGGGAGGAGGAGGATTATGTTCACCTCTTCCACTGTTAGATTGCCATTGTGCTGTGACATCACCCTTAAACGCTGTGTAAAGCATACTTTTTAATTTATTTTGGAAGTGTTGCATCCTTTCCGACTTGTGGTAATTCGGTAACATTTCAGGTACTTTCTGCTTATACCGGGGGTCTAGTAGCGTGGACACCCAGTACAGGTCGTTCTCCTTCATCCTTTTTATATGAGGGTCCCTCAACAGGCACAACAGCATGAAAGACCCCATTTGCACAAGGTTGGATGCCGAGCTAGTCATGTCCCGTTCCTCGTCCTCAGTGATCTCACTGAAGGTATGTTCTTCCCCCCAGCCACGTCCAACACCACGGGTACCAGATAGGTGAAAACGAGCACCCTGGGATGCCTGTTGTGGTTGGTCTTCCTCCTCCTCCTCCTCAAAGCCACATTCCTCCTCTGACTCCTCTTCTTTACAATCCTCTTCCAGTGTTGCCGCAGGTCCAGCAAGCGATGCTGATAAGCCTGTTTCTGGTGGTGATGGTGACCACAACTCTTCCTCTTCACATCATCTCATCTATGGCCTGATCCAGCACTCTTCGCAGGGCACGCTCCAGGAAGAAAACAAATGGTATGATTGTGCTTATGGTGCCCTCGGTGCGACTGACCAGGTTTGTCACCTCCTCAAAAGGACGCATAAGCCTACAGGCATTGAGCATGAGCGTCCAGTAACGTGGCAGAAAAAATCCCCAGCTCGGCAGAGGCTGTCCTAGCACCCCGGTCATACAAGTACTCGTTAACTGCCTTTTCTTGTTGGAGCAGGCGGTCGAACATTAGGAGTGTTGATTTCCAATGTGTCGGGCTGTCTAAAATCAAGCGCCTCACTGGCATGTTGTTTCGCCGCTGGATATCTGTAAAGTGCGCCATGGCCGTGTAGGAACGCCTGAAATGGCCACACACCTTCCTGGCCTGCTTCAGGACGTCCTGTAAGCTTGGGTGCTTATGCACAAAGCGTTGTACAATCAGATTACACACATGTGCCATGCACGGCACATGTGTCAACTTGACCAAATTCAATGCGGCCAACAAATTTCTTCCGTTGTCACAAACCACTTTGCCGATCTCCAGTTGGTGCGGAGTCGGCCACTAATCCACCTGTGTGTTCAGGGCGGACAGGAGTGCTGGTCCGGTGTGACTCTCTGCTTTCAGGGAAGTCAACCCCAAGACGGCGTGACACTACCGTATCCGGGATGTGGAATAGTACCTGTTGAGCTGCGGGGGGGAGGGTGCCGTTGATGTGGAGCAAGACATAGCAGCAGCAGAAGAGCAGCCGTCACCAGGTTTACCCAATGGGCAGCGTAGGTGATATACCTGCCCTGACCATGCTTTGCAGACCAGGTATCAGTGGTTAGATGGACCCTTGCCCCAACACTGTGTGCCAGAGATGCCATTACTTCCTTTGGCACAATCGAGTACAGGTTGGGGATTGCCTTTTGTGCAAAGAAATTTCGGCCGGGTACCTTCCACTGCGGTGTCCCAATAGCTACACATTATTTGAACGCCTCAGATTCCACCAGCTTGTATGGTAAAAGCTGGTGGGCTAAGAGTTCAGACAAGCCAGGGGGTGACTTTGTGACATTGGCTTCTTACGCTCAAACATGTCCTTGACAGACACCTGACTGTGGGCAGATGAGCAGGGACTGCTCAGGGTGAGACACGGAGTGGCGGATGGTTGAGAGGGGGCAAGCAGGGCAGCAGTGGTTGACGTGGCTGAAGATGCTGGACCAGGAGGAGTATGGCGGCTTTGACTTTGTGTGCTGCTTTTACTCATGTGTTGATCCCATAGGCGTTTGTGATGTGACATCATGTGCCTTCACAAAGAAGTTGTACCTAGGTGGGTGTTGGACTTCCCATGACTCAGTTTATTTTCACACAGGTTGCAAATGGCATTGCTGTTGTCACAGGCAGACACACCAAAAAATTGCCACACTGCTGAGCTCTGCAATGAAGGCATTCTGGTGGTGGCAACAGCATGCGTTGACTGGCGTGCTGTCTGGCTGACCCCGGGTGCCGATGCATGCTGTCTGACTGTGCCACTAGCTACTTGCAACGACCTCCCCCTGCTTCCAACTCGTCTCCTCCTCCTCTCTGTCTCCCCATCTGAACTTTCCTCCTGTTCTTCTTCTCTTATAGCGGGCACCCACGTGACATCCACGGACGCATCGTCATCATCAACCGCTTCACTTGTATCTGACAACTCAACAAAGGAAGCAGCACTGGGTACAACATCATCATCATCAGACCGTACGTCCATGTGTGTAATGCTGCCTGACTGGGACATATCCCTGTTATCTACATCCTCTGGCACTAATGTTTGCTCATCACTCATTTCTTCCAACGGATGTGTAAATAACTCTGCTGACGTATCAAGTGAAGCGGCTGTGGTGCTAGTGTTGGTGGTGGCGGCAGGCGGGCGAGTGGTAACTGGAGAGGTGCCTGAAGCTAAGCTGGAGGAGAATGGTGCGTCTAGGTTCCAAGCGGAAGCTGTAGAAGATTGGGTGTCCTGTGTTAGCCAGTCAACCTTGTCCTCAGAACTTTTCAAGTTCAGGGTACGTTGTCTCTGAAAACTGGGCATTATTCTAGCGCCAAAGGGAATCACAGCACCACGACCACGACGGCCCCTGCGGGGTGGCCTGCCCCTGCCTGTAATTTTTTCGATTAGTGGTACTATGCGTGCAAGCTACTGTGACACCAGATATGAGTGTCACTGTGCACTGGCAAAAGTTGGCAGAGTAGGCGCTGTAGGCCTCACACACACGCCTGTAGGCAGGCAACTAATATTCAATCGATTACAGTAAAAAAAGGGTTCTTTTATTTCACTGTACACTAGGTTGCACCAGATATGAGTGTCACTGTGCAATGGCAAAAGTTGGCAGAGTAGGCGCTGTAGGCCTCACACACACGCCTGTAGGCAGGCAACTGATATTCAATCGATTACAGTCAAAAAAGTGTTGTTTTATGTCACTGTACACTACAGTTGCACCAGATATGACGTATCACTGTGCACTGGCAAAGGTTGGCAGAGTAGATGCAATAGGCTTCACACACACGCCTGTAGGCAGGCAATTGCTATTCAATCTATTACAGTCAAAAAAAATGTTGTTTTATTTCACTGAGCACAATATAAGCTGTGAGCCTGACACAGGCAGGCAACTGAAATGAGATTACAGGAAAAAAATGGTTGTTTTCAATGTATGGTACACCACAAGGTATGAGTAGTGAAAATAAGCACAATATAAGCTGTTAGGTGTTAGCCTGTCACACACACACGCTGGCAGGCAGGCATATGCAATTAGATTACACAGAAAAAAATTATAAAATAAAATAAATGATGTTCTAGCCCTAAAAAGGGCTTTTTGGGTTGCTGTCCTTGCAGCAGATGTCAGATGAGTCCTTCAAGTCTGTAATGGAAGCTAAATACACAGCCTGGCTATCTATTTCCCTATAAATCTCCAGCAGCTACACTATCTGTCCTCTCACATCGAATGCAGCTTCAGAATGATTCTAAAATGTATGCTGTTCTTCAGATGGAAGGCTCTGGAAGGGAGTGTATGCTGCTGATTGGCTGGAATGTGTCTGCTGACTGTGAGGTGCAGGGTCAAAGTTTCCTCAATGATAAAGTATAGGGGGCGAACCGAAAAGCGCATGTGTTCGCCGTCCGCTGCGAACGCGAACATGCCAAAATCGCCGCGAATTTTCCGCGGGCGAACTGTCCGCCACATCTCTACTTGGCTGCGCTTACCAAATAGATGCCTCCAATGAGAATTTAAACAAAGCATATCAGCATAAATAAAACATTCAAGACTCCAGTTTCTTAACAAAATCTATTTATTGATAAATATGAATCAAATCAAGAAAACTTTTACAGTGATAACTAAATTCAGTTAAGAAGATATACTGCATACTTTTATGATAATAGAGTATCTACTTTGGGAAAATGCTATGAATAGCTCATTTTAGTATAGTCAGTGTGCAATATTTTTTCACAATTATCTCTTTAAAGCATTACCTTAGTTTTATTTTTATTGCAAAATGTTTGGACTCTCTCATTCATCAGTCCTATTAGTTCATTATAACTGTTATGTTAATGTTTGCAGTAGTGTTGAAGGGTAAAAGGTTTACAAGTAAATGTATGTGTCCAAATCGTGGATGTTAATAAGCAAGTATTTTTTATAGGTTTTGTATTGCATTTTTAGGAAGCCTATTTTAGAAGCTGAATCTCCAATCTTCATAAGAACCAAGTAAAGCCAATTCAATACTTGGCAGTTTGAAATAAAAATTGGCATCATTGTTGTGGTAGGCAATTAAAAGAACTATATTGGTGGAATAACAACCTTGTAAAGTGCTGTGTACGTTGTTTGAGATGTATAAATAAAACAATACATTATGTAAGTTTTAGAACAATGATGAAATATTTACCAGTATTCAAATATGCTGTAAATGTGGCATATTTATATAAAACAATTCTAAAAGAAGATGTTTATATTACATTTAACATGGCAAAATATCATACTATTTTAACTAATTATAAATGGCTAGAGAAGACATTTAGCAGGGGCAATACATGGTAGTAAGACTTTATCACTGTCTACATTCTAATCATTAACATGTGAAAAAAATTACTAAACTTTTGATTCTCATGCCTCTTATGGTGTATAGGTTATACAGGTTTAGTTAATGGTTATATAATATAATGTGCATAATAAGTTAAAATATGTATTTTTTTGGTATACAGTGTTTACATTTTCATGTTTTTTAAAATGTTACTTTTGTGCCATTTCCAGTGTTTTAACTGACAATAAAAATGGTCTAGATTTATTAAAATAAAGTTTCTAGGGAACTCTTGGGGATGCCATTTTTAACTTAATCAACCACATCAGATAACTGAGTTCTTAAATACAAATATAAAAACATACATTCAAAAACATAACAAAATAATACTGTTGAAGTGGACTTAAATCACTGTTCTATATTTACTCATATATTGGTGCCATATATTCCATTTACCTAAAACTTTATTACTGATATTATTTTCAGATGTTTGAAAATCTCTTTCCAATTGTCTATTTCTATCTACTACAGTTACAATTTCATTCCATGTAGGAATTGTATTTGTTTTCCAATTTTTGTAATCATCCATTTAATTGCTAATAAAATATGAATTATTATACTTTTTATTGAATATTTAGTTTTCATTGCGAATATATGGAACAATATTAACTGAGGAGACATGTCAATTTGAAATCCAGTTATACTTGAAATTTGTTTTGTACCTAGGGACCATCATTTCTTTATTTTAGGACATGACAACCATATATGAGAATGTGATTACCAGGAAATATTTTTTAAACTATAACAGGAATGCTGTACCATCTTTGGATCAATTTAAATTGCATCTCTAAGTACAATGAACATTTTACAGATTTCTGTGTTAATTTGCATGCCTGAAACCATTCAGTGCTTTCCCTTCTTTTTTCTAAGTCCTCTTCCCATTTTTTCATTCTGGAAGTTTTTTCCTTCTGAGATTTATCTCTTATTAACTTATAACATTGAGAGATCAAGTATTTTATCTCTTCTTGGGTAGTCAAAATTTCAAACTTAGTAAATTCCCGATTTCATTTTATATCATATTTGGTTTGTTTTATTTTACTTATAAGGGTGTTATATTATAACTAATTTGTATCAAGATAATTATATTCTACAACTATGTACGTAAATTGTTTTTTGGAAAAACCTCTTTATTTATAAAATTAATAGGAGTTACTGGAGAAGGAAAGTTGATCAAATTCAATATTTTATTTAATCTAATCCATCCTTTAATTCCTGATTTAATCACAATAATAGAGTTTATTGTCTTAAAATCTTCCTCAGTGTACCACAATATATATTTCAAATACAATTTGGACATTATGGAAATTTCTATAAATCACCATTTTGCTCTATGGTTTATGAATGACCACATTAATATCTGTGAAAGTCTTATTGCATCATAATAGTCCATTATATTTACAGTAGATAAGCCCCCCTTTGAGATATCTCTTTTTACTATTTTATAGCTTATCCGAGGTTTCTGGTTTTTGTATATAAATTTATCCAAAATGGCCTGGAGAGTTTTCAATATATATTTTGGTATTTCCAACGGTATTGCTCTCAAAAGGTAGGTGATTTTGAGCAATATTACCATTGTAATTGTAGATATCCTTCCAAACCATGATAAAAATAAGTCTTTCAATTTTAGTTAACATTTTTTTAATATGATAACATAGGTGTTGGAAATTATTCCTTACAAGTTTATTCAAATTTGGAAAAAACGTTACTCCCAAATAAGTAAGGCTATGGGCCTTTGAGCAGTTTTTACATCCTTGGGACTAGTTTTGCATCCTTCGCGCTAGTCATACGTCCATCGGCCTTGTTTTTCGTTGTTTTTGTCTTTTTTTCGGCAGCCATTTTTTTTCTTGCTTTTCGTTGGTGAAAAAACACCAAATATGCCTCAAATTAACTTGCAACCACACTCCCTGGCTCTCCCCTTTTGCTGTGTGTGAGTGTGTAAGTTAATTTAAGGTACTCATCGTGAGCCCTGCAATGAGCGCATTCATCGCTCATTGCAGCCTAAGTCCCTCGTGATGGCTCGCTTCGCCGCAAATGGCAAAGTCCCGCATGCTTTGCAGTTGCGGCCCTATGGGTCTCAAATGGCAAAGTCCCATGTGCGTCAACTGCTCGCTTCACAAGGCTTGCAGTGCAATGAGCTCCTTCGGCGCTAATTGCAGCCTAAGTCCCGAGTGATAGCAAACGGCAGTCTATGGCTCACAGTTGCGGCCCTACATCTTAAGCGTTCTGGACAACCCAGCAGATCCACAACTATATATATGATTGTTTTCTTAAGAGATGACAATCTTTTCTTTTAAAATAAAATATTATTATTTCAGTTTTTTCGATGTTGCTTTTATAGACATTGTTCCAAAGAGATCTAACTCCCTATGAAGAGATGGTAGGGATGAGATTGAGTTGGTTACTGTGATCAAAACATAATCTGCAAATAACATTATTTGTTTTATATGGTCCGCTATTTTTATGCCCTCTATCTCCTCTGATCTCCTTATTCTTTCTGCCAAGGGTTCTATAACTAGTGAGAAGATCAGAAGAGACAGAGGGCTACCCTGTCTAGTGCCGTTTCTCATTTTAAAATTCTCTTTCTTAAACCCCAATCCAGTCACATAAGCTGAGGGTTCAGAATATAATGCACCTGGTGTGAGATTAAAATTCGTTCAAACCATATTTCTGTAAAACTATCTCCATGAATTCCCAATTGATCCTGTCAGCCTTTTTCAGCTTCCAATGACAGGGCCAATATTGGGCTCTTCATGGATTTAGCATAAGATAGCTCATCTGTAAATCTTCTAGTGTTATCCGTTGTTTGTCTATTCTTGACAAAGAATGTTTGATTGAAGTCAATTAGAAATGCGAGTAGATGGTTCAATCTTACATCTCAAATTTTTAAATAAAGCTTAATATCTGTATTCATTAATGATATCATCCTGTAGTTCTTGCATTCTGTATTCTATCCTTCCCTTCTTTAGGTATTGTGGTAATAGAAGCCTCTATCATTTCTGTGGGTGAAGCTGCTTTCGTCTTAATTTCATAAAAAAATATTTTCAGTTGGTCTATAAGAATGGGAGCAAACATTTTGTAATAATGATTTGGAAAACCATCTGGTCCAGGAGATTTGTTCACCTTAAGGTTGTTTATAGCAATTTGGATTTATTTAGTTGTAATCTCCTTATTAAGGGTTTCTAATTGATTTTCATTAACTTTCGGTAGGTCAATTTGTTTCAAGAAGTCAAGTGTTTCTTATTTTGATGGTTTAATAAATTTGTTGTATAAATGTTTTATAATAATCAAGAACATTTTTTGCAATTTCCTCCATTTTCTACAGGACTTGCCTTCTTTAAATTTAAATTTCTCAATTATTTTCTGTTGTGTCCTTTTATTTAATCTATTTGCCAAAAGTTTAACTGTTTATTCCCTAAGAAGTCATATTTTTGCTGAGATAACCATATTGATCTATCTATTCTTGACTGTTCTATTTTCCTCATTTGTGATTTAATTGAGGTCAATTCATCTATATCGGCCTAATTTGGAGATACTGTATATACTCGAGTATAAGCCAAGTTTTTCAGCCCTTCTTTTAAGGCTAAAAAGGGCCCCCTCGGCTTATACTCGATTCACTCTTCCCCCCGTGTCTCTCTAACCCCCCGTGTCTCTCTAAGCCCCCGTGTCTCTCTAACCCCCCTGTGTCTCTCTGACCCCCCTGTGTCTCTCTAACCCCCCTGTGTTTCTTTTCCTCACCCCTCCTCATCCTCAACCCCCCCTCCTCATCCTAACCTCCCCTCCTCATTCTAAACCCCCCTCCTCACATTACCCCTCTAAATACCTTCCCCTCTCCCTTTCCCCTCACTTACCTCCATCTGCAGCTGTTCCTCCGCTCCTCCACACTCCTTCCTGCATCGGGACCCGGCATATGCTAATGACGTGACGTCACATGCGCGCCACATCATTAGCATTGGCTGGGTCAAAACGCAGGAAGGAGCGGGGAAGAGCAGAGGAACAGCTGCAGATGGAGTTAAGTGAGGGGAAAGGGAGAAGGGGAGGTGTTTAGAGGGGTAAAGTGAGGAGGGGGGTTTAGGATGAGGAGGGGTAAAGTGAGGAGGGGGTTTAGGATGAGGAGGGGTAAAGTGAGGAGGGGGTTTTAGCATGAGGATGAGGATGGGGGGTTTAGGATGAGGATGGGGGGTTTAGGATGAGGATGGGGAGGGTTTAGGATGAGGATGTGGGGCTTTAGGATGAGGATGGGGCGGGTTTAGGATGAGGATGGGGGGTTTAGGACGAGGATGGGGTTAAGGATGAGGATGGGGGGGTTGAGGATGGGGGTTTGTGGATGAGGATGGGGGGTTGAGGAGGGGGGATTGAGGAGTGGTGGTTGAGGAGGGGGGATTGAGGATGGGGGGTTGAGGTTGAGGAGGGAGGTTGAGGAGGGAGGTTGAGGATGAGGAGGGAGGATGAGGAGGGAGATGAGGAGGGAGGATGAGAAGGGGGGATGAGGAGGGGGTTGAGGAGGGGGGCTAAAGAGGGTGGGTTAGGATGAGGAGGGGGGTTTAGGATGAGGATGGGGGGTTGAGGTTGAGGATTGGGGGTTGAGGATAGGGGTTGAGGATGGGGGGTTGAGGATGAGGAAGGGGTTTGAGGATGAGGAGGGGGGTTGAGGGGGGAGGTCAATACTAAATGCAGTTTACAATAACAATGTACAATCATAAGTTTAACACAAAGTTTCCAAACAAAATTAATATCATAATCAGTTCCAATCTTTATTTTATGAAATACAAATTTTCCCAAAGTGTCTCTTGAGGGTTAATACCCCAAGGTGTAAGATCTTATATACCAACGAATCCAGCTTAAAACATACATTGGTTATGTTATGATCAGACATCCCTCAAAGTAAGTCCAGTACTTGCAGGATATATGCCTTTTGTGTTTGGTAGCCTTAAATAGTAATGTCAGAGCCTGGAGATTTTATCTCAATCCATAAGAAACTTACACTCCTTTTTTATAGAACTAAATTCATTTCTCTCTGTCCTTATACACCTTCTGTTTGTATTTAGAGTTCTTCCTTCTTGTTTTCCTTCTATTCCTTCACTCCTCTTCTTTGAGCATAGATCTTATATTATTACCTTCTCTTGCTAGCTCAGCCAATCTCCTTGCAGCTTCCTGTCACATGTCAGTGATATACTACATTTCCCAGGCTCCTTTGCTATATATCCCATGCTGCTTTGCACCACAGCTAATAGGAGAGCAGTGTTGTCACTGCTGATATATGACTTATCCCTACTTCCTGTCTATGCTGTGGGCTGTTGCCATAGTAACTAACATAGTGGTATGTCTCAAGTCTTTCTCTAACTGGATTAACCAAAACAAATTGGAGGGGGTGTTAACCCTCATTTTAAACTGTCAGAAATTACAATATATTTTGCTAACTTCAAGGTAAGTGTTTAAATGTTTATTTTGGTATTTTTATTAATGCAAACATTCTTTTCATACACTACTATAATACAGTTACCAGGAAACTTATATATCCCTTTAAGAGTATTTCAACATGTGTTTTCTTTTATGTTGATATACAAAAATCTTGTAGCTTTTACAGGGTAACAAAGATCCAAGTGCACTTTATTTAGGTTAATTCTCCACTTATGCTCTTTGTATTTATTTAAGTGTAGTGTACAAAGTCAGTTGCACTCTCCTCTGATTTACAGGGGTACGAATTTTAATAGCGGCTCGCAGTGCTGGCTATTTGTCTCAATTGCTTCAGGACAGTGGCACACGATGCAGCTCTAGGGCCTTTCTCAGCTCCTCAATAAATTGACAGTCCTGGAAAGCTGTGACTGAGGGCTGTATAACAGTGTGCTGCTCCCCCCTCTGACCTTCCTGAGACCTCGCCCTTTGTAGTAGCAAACAGTACTCACTGTTTATGTCAGGGCCTCAAGGACAGCAGTGCGCCTACGCAGCTCCGGGATTGTTCACAGCATTTTAACGTGCCAGCATTCAGTTGCTGTTCACAGCTGAGAGCGCCAGTGGAGCACCAGCTGAGACAATTAGGCTCTGCACGACTAGCGTCTTCCTGATTCAGTTCATTCAAAGAGCTCTCCTCAAATCAGGACTCCCATGCTAGACCTCTGCTCTATCCACTTCCTTGGAGGGGCATCCTCCACACTACCCTAACTCTTTGTGATCTTAATGCCTGCTGCCTTAATAACGTAATACATTAAAAATGTGTGTGGTTCTTCTCAAATTGATTATATTAATATTTGCTTCAGACAATCACATATAATAGTTGTCACACTTGCGAGCCATGCAAAGGGAGGTGAGCAGTTGACGCATAGAAGCCTTCCAAGTTCGGAGCACTTAGGTGATGAGCCTTCCAAGCTCGGAGCACTTAGGCGCTCCTGCAAGCCTCGCAAAGTGAGGCAAGCCATTAAGACATTGAAACACGTGGGACTTAGGCAAAATGAGTATCAAAGGCGCTTCTGCGAGCCTCGCAAAGCGAGGAGAGCAGTTGAGGCATTAAAACACGAGGGACAGCCTGCAAGCAGTTAATAAACAGAGAACTTACTTAGGCTGCAAGCAGTTGAGGAACATGGGACTTAGAAAAAAATATTCAGACCTCGGAATCTCGGGGGCAAAAAAAACGACCTTGCAAAAATACCACTTTAACCTCGGAATTTGAAAAAAAAAGAAAAAAAAACACACAGTACAGGGGGAATGCCAGGACGACCTGGGAGTGAGGTTGCATGCAAATTTAAGCTGAATTTGCCGAGTTTTGACACTCAAAAATCGGCTAAGCGAGAAAAAATTGGTGGCAGAAAAAAATTAAAACAAGGCTAAAGGAGACTGAAGCATATCACCGCCAGGCACGTACAAGTTTGCCAGGAACGACCTCGGAATCTCTGGGGGAAAAAAAACGTCCTCGCAAAAATACTAATTTAACTGTCGAACCGTGGAAATCGAAAAACAGGAAAAACAAGAAAAAAATTAATTAAATAAAAACACACGCACACAAAGGAGTGAGGTTGAGTGCAAAATTAAGCCGAGTTTTGGCACTCGAAAATCAGCTAAGTGAGAAAAAAAAATTGTGGGTGGAAAAAATTAAACAGAGGTGAACAAATCATCGCCAGGCACACAACGAGTTAGCCCGGAGCTTAGGAGATACAAAATATACCATTACAATGGACAGAAAATGCCAAGTAACACATAGAAAAAAGCCGCCATTTCACAACACTAACTTGCAAATAATAACATTACGATTCTAAAATGGCGCTTTACCCACCTAAACAAGCGGTTTGCCCTTGCGCACGCAGCCTATTTACACTGCACACTTAGCACATTGCTGACACTATCTCCTCAGGTGATTAAGAGTCCAACTGTACTTTTTCTGACATTTATTTATTAATTCATATTAATTTATTATTTCAGTGTACTAAAAAAAATGGTACATTTTACACTGTACTTATATAACTGTCTTCGCGATGAGCACCAAAGGTAAGTGTTGCAAAACAGAAAACTTGAAGTACACAAGCTGAGAGGCTCCCAATGAGCGATGAAGGCGGTCATTGAGAGCCACACGATTGAGCACTCTCAATGAGAGCCGAAGGTCCTCAGAGGAGCAAAAGCCTTACATTATAGGGCAAACAGCATTGCCATGGCTTCAAATTTTATTGCCGTAATATTTGATGGGCAAGTCGCTAGTATAATATAATATATGTTACCTATAAAATATAATAGATATGGCTCAGGGATGTGTCCAATTAGTCAGTACACTCTAAACCATATGTTACATGAACATGGACATAATTCACAGAGTTCAATGTTTGATTAATGAACAGCTGATGGAAAAGTAAGGGAAAATAGCATGCTATTAACTTAATTATGGTAGACATTTTCTTTCTTGCATTATATGACACCATTTGTCACCATTTAGCACATGAAATTGAATTTGCCAAGAATGATGTATTGACATTGATCTCATCTTAGTAGGTAATAAACATGCTCACAGAATCTCTATTTTTTAGTCTGTGTTTGTCATAGCAAGAAAGCTTCCATTTAAGCGTATTCTGAGTTTCATTAAATGTTGCGGATTTCAATATAACAGGAGTCCAGTTTAGTAACAATGATGTATTTACACAAGATATCTGCAAGGATAAGAACATCCAAGAAAGCAATGCGGCCCTATTTCTTGATTAACTTTCATTACTTATGACACTGACAAGCTGTTGGTTGGAAGTCTCTAGAGTAAAAGGTTAAGTCCAATAGCTCCTGATAGAGCTTGCTAGAAAATGGTTGGTCATTACTGTTCATTATTTAAGCTAAATAGTATGACACAGTGGGATAAAAAAGATGTACAAATCCTAATATGACTTAATTAAAAAATATATATATTTAATAAAAAGTACTGTATAGTAGCAAAGTATTAATCACAATGATCAGGTAAAGTAATATTACAAGACAAGAAATACTTGATCTCCACAGGTCATAAAAGTAAGCTAATGATCAAACTAGTGAATAAATAAACAAAAATTACATTTTAGTAATTTTACACTACTTATCAAACATTTTTGTAAAATTATGGGTCATAATTATTTTGATGAAATTACATATTCATATGTACCTTTTAAAAATAATTAGGTTGTAGAGATCAAAATACATAGATTTTACAGATGTTTGTATATTTTTATAAATACAATTTTAATGCAACATGCCCATTATAGGTTCCTCTGGTACTGAAAAGTTTTTCATCTTAGCTCTGCAATTTCTTGTAGTTTCCTTTTGTGACAATCCTGGGGTAGGGGCTATTACTGCCAGGGCTACCTGCTATAGACTACAGGTTAACTACCCACAAGGACCGTTGGGTTACTTGCAGGGTGGAGATAGGATCAGTGTCGCAGTCACCAGCAGCAAATAAGAGAACATACCATTTCTATATGCCTCAGTAGTGAATTGATTTATTTTTTGGAAAGTCAAACAATATTTATAGGAGATAGATGCAAGGGGGGGGGGGGTCTGTATATAACACAATAATGACAGGTAGTCGCAGACAAACACAGGAGATTGATTTCACATGGGATCTAATAGTCTGGCATCCCAGCATCCTTTCTGGCACCTGTGAACAATAGACCAGCTTCCAATACACACATATCATCTCTAGCTCTCTAGCACATCCGATATGTAATTAGCTTATCTGTCAAATGGGTAAAAACAGATTACAATACAATCACTGGTTCGCATCTGTCTACATTGTAGATCTATTTTGTTTAACTGTAAACATGACCATTTAGTTAAAGTTTAAACATAACACATTAATATAACATAGGGAATTACATATAGTATACAGGATAACACAGAGACATATGCCATGAGACCGCTGCATGGTGGTACACTGCATGGTGGTACACTATGGCCCTAAGTTATGGGGCTATTCACCCCATCACCCACCTGCCCACATTTCCCATGTGGCAATATAATTCCCCTACCCATTTTCCAATGGGGCGGTATGTCCTCTATGGTGGCTCAATGCACCAGGGTCCAGGCCCTGGAAAGGGGTCCTTGACATCTTCCTTATTTATGTGGTTCACAAAAAAATTAAATATGTAGCACTATGACTGAACAGATTTCATACGGTTCAAATGTATGTAATATGTATTTTGAAATACATTATTAATTGCGAGGGGGTTTATTGTGTAATAGTACATCAACCAAATACATGTGTTCTTGTTAGCATACAGTTAACAGAGCTTAGACTTAACTCCTTAATAATTATCATGAAACAATAACACCTTTAAAGCAGTCTGCTTCTGTGGTTTCCCTGCAGCCCTGATGCATACATTTTTAATCAGTGTCCTGCATTATAAATGAGAATTTGTCACTTTACTGGTAGTAGAATAAGACAACTTTTATTGTTTACAAAACATTATTAAAATCAGTATGTTTTCATAATTCGACTTTGGGCCTCCATAGCTCGGTACATAAGGACTACAACAGCCTGTAAGATGTTTAATGTATTATTTAATGTGTAAATCTATGTACAGATGTAATGTATTTTGGTACCTTGGGTTAATTCACTTAATTGACTCATCAGCAGTCACTTATGGTTCATAACTACAATAAGATATTTGGAAAATTGTATATATGGAAAAGTGGAACAGCTTTCCAGTGGAAGTATTAGGGCCAAATGCATGCTATGCATAAAACTATATTAATCATTTAATACACTTTGTTCTAGGTAGATATAATTGGCAGACTAGATGGACCTATTGTTTATGATATAATGTTAAATCTTTCATTTATTTTTTTATATGCCATTTATTAAGCATAATGTTGGTATTTTGAATATGTACGTTAATAGATCCGATGGTATCTTAAAATATTGACTATGACAGTGTTGCTGCACTGGACATAACACAGTCATCAGAAGTAATTCTTCAAGTTAAACTGCTGATGCTGTAGTTCAATTATGGGCAACCCAGTCCTGCAAGGAGTACCAACAGTATAGTATTTCAATATCTCTCTGCATGTGTATTCAGATTAGTTCTGCTTTCGTTATAGTCCTGGAGCCCAATTCAATTGAGCACTCGTACGTTACTGGAGCCGGTAAGTGAGGCCATAAGTTAATTTGCTATTCAATTGGATGTCTTGCAGGCTCCAAATGGTTTACAGGTTATGGCCTTGAAAACCTTGCAGTTGTTAAATCCGGAAATTACAGCCTCATGATGCCTTTGATCTTTCACATCCCCAAGTTACGATTGCTAAAATCGCAAATCGCTATTCAGTTGCTACAAGTTCCCAAGCCCCCGAATGTTTTCACACCTGTAAATGGCAAATATAGGAGAAAATCCTATGAGTACTAGAGAGGACCCACAAGGGGGTTTAACCCTAATTGAATAGCACCGGAATTGTAGAAGAGTTCAAGCCAGCATCACACCCGCAGTCATACGCCCTTTATACCGGGAGAGGCCTTCGGATTGAATCAGGCTCCTGGTCTCTAGCAGGACCAAACATCCCAACACTGATGTAGATAATGGTTGTCCTCTTCGCTCTACCACATATTAAAATAATGGAATTGTGCCTAACACATAGTGTTAAGCTCTTGTATATAGAGAATTGTATATAGAGAATTCCTTGTACTGCAGATTGTTAATTATCGATAAATATTCAAATGCTCATATTTAAGATCAGAATAAGTAATAATGACAGCCAAAAGATAAAAATGTTTACGTTTTTTGCGATGTACACCAAAGCCCTATTCTAATCAGACTTTATGGATCTCTCACAAAATAACGCAGTGCCTTAACATGAAATATCTGAAGAAAAATGTGGCAAATACCAAAGACCACTCACAAATGGTTTTAAAACCATTCAAGAGTGCAGCAGCAGCAGTTAAAGAAATAGTATGGCACAAAAAACAATAGGAAATAATGAATGTTCACCATTATTTGACACTCAACATTGCAATATAAACATGTGTCATTAAAGCATAGTATATTTTATTATGTCAGTTTCACACAGCCCAGTACTCAAGGAGTTAATGCATATCAGGTAACCATGTGGACTGGGAACAAATGCTCTAATGCATTATCTATATACATTAAATATATAAACACACAAAATAAACACAATTATGTATGTTAAATCTATTAATTCAGGTGTCACATATATATCATTTAAATAATTAAATATAATAGTTTATTGTCGCAGTTACATTGCTTGTCACATACTGAGTGAACACACACTTCCTACACTAAAATCTCTTGCAGACAAGTCAGGATTTACAGATGTGCGCTGGGTGCCATAATATTGTGAGTAAAAAGATTAAAATAAACATGTAACATAGAAAAAAATCTCCAGCAGACAATTTTATGGTATACCGCAAATTACCTTGCGATTTACTTAGGTGTTATTCGTTCTCTGATAGAGCTTTTGTCACCCTAAAGATGATCAGGGGCTTTAGACTTGGACTCCTTGTTCACTGCACCTAAGGGAGTGCAGTCCTATAGAACAAATCTATTTAGGTTGTGTTCATACTCAGATCGATCACCTGTGATTCTTTGTTTTGCTTGCTATGGTGACCAAAACAGAAGATCCCAAGACACCAGTTTGGTTCTCATTTTAAAGATGTGGCTTCCATTTTGAAAAGAGATTTTATGAATGTGTATGGTTGCTGGATCAGAGGGAGAGAGACAGAAGCGCAGAAGAGAAGTCCAGCTTGTTTGCTTAGTTTTCTTTTCTTTTGGGATTTTCTTTGTTGCTGTTTTCCGGACAATGTCACAAACTTCTGTCCAAAGTTCTTCATGGACTCTATCTACCATGTCTAGTACCTGAAATCTATTATTTATCTCTAGTGCATATTCACAGGGGATATTATTAATTTCATACATTTTTGGTCTGGTGATTTCCATCAATTCTGAACTTTGCAGTAAGAAGCTCATGATCTAAGCTGCAGTCAGCTACAGGTCTATATAGAGCTCATCCATTTTTGGCTACAGGGTACATAGGCAACTCGATTTTCATATTGTACATCTGGTGATGTCATGTGTAGAATTGTCTCTATCTATGACCAGATAATTATTTTGACAGAATTCTAATAATATCTGACCTGTTTCATTTTCTACGCCAAAGTCAAATCTGTCAATTTTTTCAGGTATCTTTTGGTTTCCTACCGTAGGAAAATCTTTAGTAATTTTGTGACCTTGCATTTATGCAATTTATTTACTTACTAATAACTTGCCCGTCATAAATGACAGTGTCATATGTTATGTTTAATTGTCTGTGCTGTCTCTCTCTGTGCTGTCTCTGTGCATCCTCTCTCTCTGTGCACACTCTCCCACTCTCTGTGCAACCTCTCCCTCTCTCTGTGTACCCTCTCTGTTTGCCCTCTCTCTGTGAGCCCTCTGTATCTCTCTCTGCCCTCTCCCTCTCTCTGTGCCCTCTCTCTCTCTCTGTGTCCTCTCACTCTCTCTGTGCCCTCTCTCTGTGTGCCCTGTCTCTCTCTGTGCCCTCTCTCTCAGTGCACCCTGTCTATCTCTGTGTACTCACTCTACGCTCTTTGTGTCTCTCTCTCCCACTCTCCCTCTCCTCTCTCCCTTTCTTTCTCTCCCTCCCTTTCTCTCTCTTTCTTCCCCTCTCTTTCCCTCCCCCTCTCGTTCTCTCCCTTTCTCTCTCTCACTTCCTCTCTCCTTCCCTCTCTGCCTGCCTCCCTCCCTCTCTCTCACCCTCCCTCTCTCTCTGCCTCCCTTCCCATCTCCTCTCTCTCCCTCCCTCTCTCTCCCCCTCCATTTCTCTCTCCCTCCCTCTCCTTCCCTCTCTTTCACTCACTCACTCCCTCCCTCCCTCTTTCTCCCTCCCTCCCTCTCCCTCCCTCTCTTTCTGCCTCCTATATCTCTGCCTCATATCTCTCTCTCTGTCCCCCTCCCTCTATCCCCCCCTCTGTCCTCCTTCCTCTTTCTCTTTGTCTATCTTTCTCTTCCTCCCTCCCTCTGCCTCCTTTAGTATCTCTCCCTCCCCATTACTCACATCTGCTAACTATTATAGTGGATTTGTTTAAATGTATTATTGTATAATATAGTATAAAATGTATTTGTATTTATTTATTTCATTAAATGTATATTGTTTGTTTATTTAGAAATATCTGTTATCTATTTATCTTCTTAATTATTTAATAATCAATTAATTCATTAATTAATTAATTTAGAATGATCTATTGTATCTACTCACAAAATCTAATAGATGTTATGATTATACTATGCCTCTCTTACAAACCATACAAACCAACCATTATAAAAACATACACACATCTATAAACCTTATTTTTATCCACTATATTTCTTTCACTTGTTTTCATTAGTTGAAATCAAAAGATTCAAGTTTTATGATGTGAAACTTTTTTATGATATGACATCTTTCTCTTAAACACCTTTATGTGACAGTTGTATAGCCTTTCTTGTGAATGCCTCAGGGGCAGCAGACTTGGTACATTGATGTTTGGATTTTTTGCTGGCAATTTTTGATCTCAGATAGATGAAGGCTGTTCTTACAACGAGTTAAAAAAACAGCTTTGTAAATGGGTGCTTCTCTTATTCATATTTGAAATGTAGAAATAAGCTTACAATAAGAAATTCCATTATAGAAAATAATTGGTATTTTAATAAACAAATCAAAATATATGATTGTTTTCATCATTATGCTTCTTAAAGGGTATATAAACACACACTGGGCGATATTCGCTAATCTTCACAGCAAGAAGTCATGAAAGTTGGAAGCTGATCAAGACAGTAACCTTCATTGTATTCACGAAAGTAACCTCATTATAATAGGAGCCCTATAAGTTCATCTGTCTTTCCACCCAATTTCTTACTTTGTCACTGTGAGTGCCTGCAAATTTAAAAGAATAGGTAAATTTAAATTTGAATGTCCAGCTATGTGCTTTCTGCTGATACAGTGGGTCATGCCATGCACTTCATGCAGTGGCAGAGCTAGAAAATGGAGGGTCCTGGTGCAAAAAAAAATGTGTGCCACTCCTAGGGGAGGATGTAAAAATAATTGCGCTGAGCCCCACTGGTACCAACTCAATCAGTGCTCCTACCTGTGTAAAGCCCCTCTGCTTGCAACACAGCTCCAGGGCATGCACATTCCATTCTATGGATTTATATGCACACATATATGTATACAGTATATACACATATATATATATACATATATAGACAAGTATATAAACATCACCCCCACACAGCAGCCAACCCTCTTAGTGGTCATCCCCTCTCAGGATCCATCCCTGCACAACACCCAACCCCTTTGAGCATCCACCTAACATAGCACCTATCACTACCCTTTTGTTTCTCCCTCATAGAACCCATCCCCTTGTACTTTGCTGCCACTTTGCAGCCCTTGCTCTCTTACCTTCTTCTCTGATACACTTCCCCAGAGTGCTGAACTGCTCCACATTGCCTACTGTTGGAGCTTCAGTAGAAATGCTTTATTTAAATAGGCACACACAAATTATAGGCGGGGGCTGGGGTGAAGGAGGCACAGTTTGGGCCATTAAAAAATGTATGCAAAAAAATAAAAATTACACAGCATTGGCCCACCCCCAGAGAAGGGCCCTGGTGCACTGCACCAACCGCACCACTGGTAGATCTGCCCCTGACTTCACTTAGTTCTCAGTGTGATTAAAAACTTGAAGTGCCCACATTAAAGTATTTTGTGTCATTATCCCGTATCATGTTACACTAGATAAGCACTTTAATTTGAGACTGCTAAGCAGTTCTGTCAATGGGACCAATGCTGATTGGAAATGCTTGAAATTGTTAAATATACCAAGAACCTGGGTCCTATTAGAATTGAGTACCAGAAGGTGGACAATTGAATATAAATGCTTATAAATGCACGTCATTGTGGGATTTTACCATACAAAATGCCAAATGGCCCACTGACTAGCTATTTTTTTTATTTAGATTGCCCATTACCAGGGGCCTGATGGTTAAATCACTGCTGTCAAGTGCAAGAACACTAGTAACTAGTAGTATTTGTGCATTATTTTTATGTACAAATCATTATAAATCAGTTCCCCTCTGCAGGTTTAATCCAAAGCCAAAGTATAATGTTTTGTATATTACAGGTGCTGTTGGGTGCTTTCTTCCAAAATGCAGCATTAGGCAAGATCACTTCATAAGAGTGGATAGAACAGAGTGCCAGGATTGCCACTCTCATGGGTGGTAGTGACATATTATGCATGCCACTTCACAGTTCCTCTTTTGGAGGGACAATCCTTGCTTTCAGTAGAGTTTGTCCTGTCCCTTTTGGACTCCTAAATGTCTCTCTTTTGGTTGGACTCACACATTTTAGGGTACATTCAAGTTTCCCACTTTTGGCTTTGCCCAACATTCTCCAGTTCCTCCTTTTGTGTCTTTTCTAAGCTTAGGAGAAAGATAGAAGCCTGGAATGCCATTTCTACATGTACTGTATATGTCTCTGTGAAGCATTGGGCAAATATAAAGTATGTGTATCTTGAGCATTTAGTTTATATATCATACATAATGGCATATTACCTAGTAGTTCATAATTTGTAAGGGATATATAAATTCCGCTTTGACCTTTTGACTTATATTCAACAACATTTTTCAGTTACAAAAATCCTGAACCAAATATTTGTTTATGATATATGAAAAACATATTATGGCAAAAGTATTAAATATTATTAATTATAAATTATTTTTCAGATAAATAAATGTACTTGAGTGCTAGTAGATCCTGGAGTGCATAACATGTGTTCTTTTTCAATATACTAAATTCATATCCCGTTTTCTCTGTTTATAATGGCTTTATGATAACGCAATAAACATTTTTGTATATACATACAAAATTATTATTATTATTTAATATTATTCATACTACTGAGCCACTATAGGTCTTGATTAGCCTCCACAGTAGCAACACAGAGGGTGTAGACCTGCAGGCCTATCGAGCTGGGGCTTCTGGACAATAATGAAGATGCATATCACATAATTAATCCCACTGAAGCATAATTCCTTAAGTCAGCTAAGTCTTTTCCACATTAATACAACAACAGTTCAATATGCTTTTCTCTTTTCAACTTCTTCTAATTCAGGTTTACTTGATTTATTTATTTATTTCATCAAAATGAAATATTCATTATTTCAATAGACTATTCAGTCATTTTTGGTTTTATACACATTTTCAATTAGGTTGATCAATTAATTGTACTTTGAAGGCAATTGTTTTATATAATCTCCACTTCAAAATAACAGATTGTTACCTTCTGAAGCCTCCTTTTCCATCTTGCACAACTACGGCCAAAGAACGCACCTACAGAGGAGGGGTTCAATCCTCAGGTACAGTGTTAGCCAGCATACAGAGACATAAGGTGTGTCTTCTTGCTGAAGCTTGGCACTAGTAGTGTGCATCCCTTCCCCCTCTGGAGATGGCCTTAGGTCACATCCCAGGACAGCCCATAATTGTAGTGTAAATACCTGCCCTATAGGTGTGGTCTTAGATCGCAACATGTCACTTCTCTTAATAGAAAACAGGAAGAAAGTGTGAGGTGCCATAAGGTGTCAATCTGTTGCTCTGGTAGCTTTTTAGAAGGAAGTAAAGTATAAATTGCATACCATGATTACATTGAGAAAGATAAAATTAATTAATTACCCACAGTCTTGTTTCACAATGAGTAAAGTAGGTTTTAGAAATGCACAAATTTAAAATGTGCACAATGCTCCATATAGATGTATATTCTGCAGAACTGACACAATACTGAGAAAGAGATTTGAAGATTCCCCTGACAGGAGGGACTGTCCCCCCCAAGAACTATCCATTGCTCCTGTTGAAAGCACTTGCAGTTTTAGAGGACACATTTTCAATAAGCAGATGGAAGCTTCCTCTGTATTAACGTCTCCTCCTGTCTGGGGAAACAGAGTAGCAGAAAATAAAATGATAGATTCCACCTCAGCATTATTGCATATGAAAGGTAGAATATTTGTATATATTATTTTTTACTTTACAAGCACTTAATTAGTATATATCATAAAAACTGGATTTTTTTATTATACAACTATAGTGGTCCTAAATGTCAGTAATGAATATGGATACTTTGTCATATGCTGAGAATAAATTATTTAAGATTTCTTTTTTTTAATGTAAAGATAATGTTAACTAGAAATTGAAGATCTGCCTTGCTACATTCAACCAACTAATTTTGGTATCCTTGGTTGTGTCACATTACTGCCTACAATATATCTGATTTTTGGAGAATGGACTAAATGAAAACAAAAAAAAAACAAAAAAATATATCCTGAAACAGATTGGAATGGGTTCAAAGTTTTATATTTACATGATTGGCCCCACAAAACAATTTACTGATTTTTTATCATAATTTACAACAGTTAAATGTTATTGTTTGAAGTTACAATTTCAAATGTTAAAGATGTGTTTTTGGAATGTTTAAAAAAGTTTGGTAAATATATATGTGGTATAGTCAAATATTTATTGTTAGTATAAAGTTGAAGTATTTAATAATAATTGGAAATGTATTATTTAAAGACAAAGTATTGATTCAGGGAAAAATCCGATTGCCAGTTAATGGGATCATGAAGGAATTAATTTTTTTCCCTCTTTGATACAATTGGACAAGTTTCAATAGAGGGTTTTTATTGTTTGCCTTCCTCTGGATTCAATGCTAATTTAGTTTAACAAGAGTCTAACAAATATGTTACAAATGATAAAAAGCATGTTATTGTTAAAACAATTGACTTACTCTAAGTTAATATAGTCTGCAATTACTCAGTGATAAATATGTATTGAAAAGTGTTAGTATTGTTAACAAAATGTTGAACGAATGTTTCATATACAAGTTGCATGTTACAAAGTTTAATGTTTGTGAAATATAAGTTGAAAGTTAAAAAAAATAAAAAGTTAAAATAAATAATGTGTTTTTATTTTTAGAAAAAAAAAAAAGGGACAAATGTAGGGGACTCATTTTGTGTTGCAAACAAATTTCACAACATTTCATTTTTATTGACCGTCATTTTTTGACGGGCAAGTCGCTAGTTGCATATGAAAGATAGAATATTTGTATATATTATTTTTTACTTTACAAGCACTTAATTAGTATATATCATAAAAACTGGATTTTTTTATTATACAACTATAGTGGTCCTAAATGTCAGTAATGAATATGGATACTTGGTCATATGCTGAGAATAAATTATTTAAGATTTTTTTTATGTAAAGATAATCTTAACTAGAAATTGAAGATCTGCCTTGCTACATTCAACCAACTAATTTTGGTATCCTTGGTTGTGTCACATTACTGCCTACACTTACATTTCTGAAAGTTTTGAAAGATAATGTGAGCTGTTTTTGGGTAGTAGAGCAGGGTCTTTATTTAGGACCCCAATAATTTTTAATATGGTGGGCAAAAGAGCGATAGAAGCCCTCCACCGTACAGTAAATAAATAGTACATCTCTGTTCACACTTAATGTCTAAAACAAGTAAAAAAACCTGCTTTCAGCTTAGAATTCTGAGAAAAACAGTTATTACACTGCATTCTGGGAAGCTGAGCTTGGACGTGCAAATGTGCCCACAAATTCCTCACTCTTCAATCCATAGCCATTATCAAACATGGCTTCCTTTAAGCTTATGCATGCTGTATTACACAGCTTTAATGCAAAGCCAAGGTCGGCTTAAACACAGGCTCAGTATCCTACCCATGTACAGCTGTTGCAAGCTTATGAGTAGGTAGTTCACCACAACAATCATTTATAAAATGGTAGGCAAAAGAGTGATAGAAGTCCTCCACCATATAGTAGTACAGTAAATAAATAGTACATCTGTGTTCACACTTGAATGTCTAAAACATGTTAAAAAAAACAACTTTCAGCTCTGAATTCTGACAAACACAGTAATTACACTGCATTCTGGGAAGCTGAGCAGGGACGTGCAAATGTCTTGCTCTTCAATCCATAGCCATTATCAAACATGGCTTCCTTTAAGCCTATGCTTGCTTTAATGCAAAAAGCCAAAGTCGAATTAAAATTAAAATTTTGTTTAAAAAAAAGCCATTTTATAATGCATATCTCTTCATATTTTGCTGTATAAGCCTGCACCTAGAATGCATATGGCTTCCAACTTCCAGCTTTTCCCAGAATACTCAAGAGATTGGAAATGCAGAGCTTATTGGGAAAGGATGGACACAACAAACAATTATAAATTGTTTCTAGGCTACTTAGGGCTTTAGTAAGAACTCTTGTAGGTGGACTTTTCATGTAGGGAGCTATGGAGCTATTAAATTTGATTTATAGCAAACCATGGTGATTAATCACTACGTATAAGATGTATCCTGCTACTATGGGAGGTTTTAACTAAAGTGTTATTACATGGCTCCCGTAAGAGATAAAGAACATATTATGTGTTCTCTTAAGGTTCTGCTGCTACAGAAAATTTTACCTAAAATGACTGTGGTAAGATTTACCGAACATCCTACATGGTATTGAAAGGCTCTGCAAATGACAAAACCTTACATGTAAACTTAACCTCACGTAAGATCAGAAAAACTTATAAGAACTCTTGAGAAAAGACTTTTGAGTCAATTAAGGAGCTACAAATAGTAGAAAAAAGAAAATAGCCTAAATAAGCATTTTTAGGACTCTAATAAAGTAATACTGAAACCTAAACATCATAAATCACGAAATAAGCCTTTTTAATTGTTAATAACACAGTTCTGTGAAACAATACAATTAAACAATGACTGTCAATCACATATATAGTTGTGAGCATACAAGTTGTTGCTAACGCTTGCGGCTGTGTTAACACACATGACTTTAAAAAAAAACAAAAACTCAAAGGCGCCTTACACGCGGTTAACACACATACTTAGAAAAAATACACTGCGTCGTACACGTAAAAATCAACTGTGTCCCTCGCAAACGGCCGCCTCGCAAAAAAAACGGCCGCGAAACGACCCATTCCCAACACGCAAAACCAGACGACAACGGCGCGCATGAAAACATCAGAAACACAAGAAATAAACACAACGAACACATAAAAACCTTACTTACAGCAAGGAGGGGCATCAGCACCTTTGAAAAGTAAATTTACACGTCCATTTAAGTCCAAAAAAACGAGTTTAAACTGCCGAAAATCACCTAAGCGAGAGAAAAAATGGCCACCGAACAAAACGAAAACGAGGCTACAGACGTAACTATACTACAGTGACTTGCAAAACTGAAACAACGCTACAGTCAACTTTAAGAGATACGTAACACATACTATGCGGCACTTGCTACAATGATATTAACCACCATTTTGAAAACTACTACGCATAAAATGGCGGATGGAACGCAAATTGTAAGCTGGAACGCAAATAGCGCATTCGTATTGCGTTCTTACTTTCTGAGGCACTTCAAAGTTTATAAATACTGCCTACTTTCCAGAAAATTCGACATTTCTACTCAGGTGATGAACGGAGTGACTGGATAGTTAACTGCTGCTGTTATTTGAGAAGAGAATTGTTTCCTAATTTCCTACTTTACATTGTGCAAGTTAGAACTGAGAGGTAAGCTATAATATATTACATTTTATTATCAAGACAGGACAAAAAAGATATGATTCATGCATAGTGATATGTGACACGCACAAAAAAAAAAAACTTTAACTATGGAAATGTCATTCATGTATAGTGACATGTGGCACGCACATTTATGTGTATAGCCCCTACATCAAACTAATCTTAATCCAAACTAATTAAACAAGTATATTTAAATGACATTAAAAAAAAATCTTTAACTATTAAAATATGATTCATGTATAGTGATATGTGACACGCACATATATGTGCATCATGTATAGTCACATGTCACACACACATTTATGTGTGTAGGCCCGAAAACAAACTAATGTTAATTGAAACTAATTAAAGAAGTATATTTGAATGACATTAATTTATTGTAATTGAATATATAACCTAAAGCTCAATCTTTCTCCTTTTTTTAATATCCAAACAGACTCTGCATCAACAGCGTCACTCAAGAATTTGCACCGTGCATTGTGAACCACAATCCCTTTTAAAGAACACAAAGAAAGAAGAAGAGGTAATATAGAAAAATACATTACATGCTGAAAAAGACCATGCTTTCCTAAATCAAAAAGAAGAAATATACAATTAACCATTTCACTTTCTTTTTCAAACAGACACTACAAGAAGACCGGCGGATTAAGATTGGTAGGAGGGGACCCTCTGTCATTCGACACTTCAATCAAGGTAAAGTATAACAAGTAGAAAAAATAAAAGAACTATATATGTTTAATGGCCGCCAATATAATAAATGCGGCAACCAAAAAGTAGTGAAAACAAAATAGGATAATGCTAAAAACATTGCCATAAGATCCAAAATAAAAATAAAACATTCTTTTTCATTGTAGAAAAACATTTAACCTTTATAAAAAAGACTAATTAAGCAAATCAACTATGCAACATATGCTAGACACAAAATAGGATTGTATCAAAAATCACACTAACAAATAGCAAAGTAAATTAATATTCTTCTTTAATGTTTAAGAACCTATAAGCCTTACAAAGAAGCTTAAATAAGCATAGCAAAAGTGGTAGACACAAAAAGGATTGTACCAAACATCACACAAACACATAGCAAAGTAAGTTAATATTCTTATTTACTGTTTACCAAGCTATAAGCCTTACAAAGAAGTCTAAATTTGTATACCAAAAGTGGTGGACACAAAACAGGATAATGCTAAAAACATTGCAATCATATCCAAAATAAGAAAAACATTAATAATTACAGTATAAAAAAAAAATAACTGGAATATACAAATACATTTAAATTATTTTTAAAAGGTTGCACAAAAAACAGCATAGCAGAAAAATTCACCATAACAGATACAATACACCAAAATAATGACATTTTTTATTTATTACAAATACATTAAAATCAAATAACATTTTCATTTTTCTTTTACAACAGACACTGCATGAAGACCATCGCACGAGGACTTTCAAAAGAGGACCAGACGATCGGACGAGGACTTTCAACAGAGGACCAGACCATCGGACGAGGACTTTCAACAGAGGACCAGACCATCGGACGAAGACTTTCAACAGAGGACCAACAAAGATTCGGATTGAAATCACACTTCAACCAAGGTACAGTATATCAAATAAAAAATGAGAAAACTAAATAAACATGTTTGTTCTGCATCCATGTCAACAGAAGAAAAAACAAGAACAATCACTTACTATGGCCCTAATTCAATTGCAATTTTGCCAATTCAATAGAGGTCTAAATAAGCACATCACATATTTTTTTAAAGAAGTTTTTAGATGCTAAACATCTATCCACAAAGAAGGTTTTCACTAACTAAAAACTGATTTGAAAAAAAAATGTTATATGCTTATTTAGAGCACTATTGAATTGGCCAAATCGTAATTGAATGAGGGCCTATAACTTTTACCAAAATATAACTGACACATTTCTGATTTACCTCTTATTTGTCTGTTATGGACAATAATGTTTAACAGTAAATCCAAACTTCAATCTAGCCAAAAAAAAAAACACCATATTTCACAAAAGTCTCAAAACATAGACTAAATAAAATTTGCCATTCTAAATTACCAGTCGTAATGTACAACATTAAGCATAAAACCTAAACACACACAGAAAATAGAATAGTACAACAAATAGTAGTAACACTGCAAGAAAAATAATCATATTTAATTGACCCAACATATAAGCTTTTAAATAAGAAATACTGATAAACATTGTTATAACTTGCCAACATCAAATGAGGTTGCAATGGTGTTTCAAAATGATGAAGGAGAACCACCATTTCAAAGAGACATTAGAATATATCCCAGAAATGAGGAGCAACCATTCATTAATATGAGTATCTTAAGTCCAAATTTAGATCCAATGACATATCCCATTTTTCCCACATGGAGACGCAAGTTGGCAACCAAAATTAACACTTCTCAGTTACCCAAATGCTAAAGCCAGAATCCGAAATAATGTTTCTATGCTTGAATTTAAAGTAGCTCAAATTGCCATTCGAAATACATTTAATCCAATTTTATGTGGTGGAAAACTAACACAACAATGGATTATTGATTCCTATTTGCAAGTTGAGGCCAATAATTGAAACTTTATTAAATATTTATAAAGATAAACTACGTGTAGAACAATATTTGGGACTAATGGACTATGTTGCTGACGTGGCTACAAGCAGAGACATGACAGCTGGCAAAGCCATCATTTTACCATCTTCCTTTCAAGGATCTCCTCGAAATATGAGAGAAAGATACAATGATGCTATGGCTATTGTCACAAAATTTGGGAAACCCAATTTATTTCTTACATTTACATGTAATCCACAATGGCCAGAAATTACACAAAATTTACTTCTTGGAAAAAGTGCTTCCAATAGACCAGATTTAGTAGCCAGAGTTTTTAAGATAAAATTAAATGAATTAATACGTAACATCACTATAAATAACTTATTTGGCAAATGTCTTGCTTATGTATATACCATTGAATTTAAAAAAAGAGGACTTCCACATGCACATCTTCTGATAATACTTCAAGAAAAAGATAAATTAGATACTTCTGACAAAGTGGATGCAGTCATTGTTGCTGAACTACCAGATCCAGAACTATATGGTAGACTATATGAGATTGTTACTCATCGCATGATTCATGGACCCTGTGGTGATCTTAATCCGCAATCACCATGTATGGAAAATAATAAATGTTCCAAAGAATTTCCAAGAGATTATAGAGACAAAACCTATGTCAATTGTGATGGCTGGGTGAGAGCTATTGAACGGTGCTGGACTTAAAGGTGTACCCCCTGTTTTTGGGGTACATCCAGAATGTGGTTAAAATTGTGTCTGTTTTAATTGTGTTACCTGTTATCTGAGGGGAGGAGACGTGGGGGTTGAACCATGTATATAATTGGCTGTTGTGATAATTATGTGGGTGTAGCCCTTCAGAGGGCACCATTGCATAAAAGGAGATTCCCTGTCATTAAAGAGTAGTTCTGCTCCTGAAACTGTGTGTTGTCCAGTTATTGGGATTGCGGTTGGGATATTGCTGTTATTTTATTTGTTCGAAACCTTGCCTGTGGATTTACCAGTTACTTGTTCCTGAGCCTCACTGGGATTATAAGCGGAGATAACCTGGGGAATATTGCCTCTCCGCTACACTTTTAATACAAAATTATGTTAAAATATTAATTCACTATGTTACTGTTTATAATGTTCCAAGTTGTAAAAATGTTTTTTCAAGTTCCTTAGTTACACAGATAAGAAACTTCAAGTTTCAAAAAATATTATGTCAAGTTTCTTACTTGAATATATTACAAAGTTCATGTTAAAATTGAGTACGTTTCAAGGAGGGTTTTTACTGTTTGTTTTCCTCTGGATTAAATGTATATTGAAGTTAACAATTCTTCAGATAGAAATCGCATGTTAAAAAACCATTACCTCAAGTTTACAATACTGATTGGTTTAAAGTTCAACTGTTTTTACATTCAACTGTTAATACTTTTAATACAAAATTATGTTAAAACATTAATTCACTAATTTACTGTTTATAATGTTCCAAGTTCTAAAAATGTTTTGTCAAGTTCCAAAGTTACACACATAATAAAGTTCAAGTTTCAAAAAATATAATTTCAAGTTTCTTACTTACATATATTACAAAGTTCATGTTAAAATTGTGTACATTTGAACAAGGGTTTTTACTGTTTGCTTTCCTCTGGATTCAATGTATATTGAAGTTAACAATTCTTCAGATACAAATTGCATGTTAAAAAACCATTACCTCAAGTTTACAATACTGATTAATTTAAAGTTCAACTGTTCTTACATTCAAATGTTAATACTTTGAATACAAAATGCTTTAAGACTTATTGTTCACCAAGAGAACATTTTACAAAACTAAACATGTTTAATATCACAATACTTACAAGTGTCAAATATGTATATTAATAACTAAACAACTTTCAAAACATACACATCTCATTGCCGTCATTTTTTGACGGGAAAGTCGCCAGTGACAAATAATGACCACAGAATTGAATACTGTCACCCAATTAACCCTATGTCACACATGCCATCCATCCACCTGTGTATCCCCTGCCATTCAAAACCATGTAATAAGTGAGAAATTAGCATATCATATTATGTAATTGAACTGTAATTTTGATTTGCAAGATTAAGAAATCTCATAAATGTGTCATATGTGAATGGGAAATATGATGTAAAATAACTTTTCTGGATCTACTATGGGTCCACAGCTCTGACACTAAATTCAATTTCTTGGGTGCTATAAAATTTACAGATGCTCCTTAACTTTAAATGGATAGCTATTGAAATTACTATGTTGGCTCTGATTCACAAATTAACAGTTACCTTGAAGACATCCAAGGGAATCTCTTCCCTGGTTCAACACAAGATAGTTATGACAAACCTGGACTTGTTGTATCCAGACCAGGGCTACCCCTGTGTGGACTGTCTATGGTCTGGAGACCCTCATGTGTTGTGTCTGTGAGATTTGTACATTATGTGGCTCAACGCTTCAACTGATGTTAGCATATCTTTTTATATGTAATTTGTGGCTCAAATGCTGTGGTTCAGTTGTTTGCAAGGACAGGTCTAAGGCCCATTGTGAAACTAACACAATGGGGCCATTCTGCTGAGTGTTTAGGTTAATTGGCCTTCCTACATTCATTATTTCACCTTTTGTTACTCTGCACTCAGACTAACTGAATTACTGGGACCCTTTTTTTGCTCACATGTATTCTGATATGGAACATTATCCCTTTTGAAAGTGTACAAGTGTGTCAACTGTATTTGTGAACTGTGGAAAATAACTTTTTAATACATTGCTCCAGACCAGCTACCAGTGACTCATGCATCTACTTTCTAGAACTGCATTACTGCTTTCTACAGAACCTGAAACAAGTCTCCTCCAGGAGAATTCCTAGTACTGATACACAGAAATCCACACAGGAGATGACCTATCCGATGGAATCCATTTATTGGCCAGTTTAACTGGTCACTCCTCATGACAAACTGGTGATAGTGACATTGTCAGTGCTATCAAGAGGAATAGCCAAGTAACAGAGACTGAACAAGCAGCCATAAAGATGGTCTATATGACTTTAGCATGACCGAACTAAGAGAGCTGACCGCAGCAGAGCTGCACAGCCTGGACGAGGAGCAGGGGGTCATTGAAGGTTCCAGAGAAACCCCCAGGAAGATCACAGTTGTGAAGATTCCATGTCCCAAGCTGAGGTTAAGGTGAGCTACCTTCACCTGATTTCCCTACTGCGGGAAGCACTGTCCCTGAATCACAAGATTGAGATAATAATGACAGTCACCCAGAGGTCACCAGTGAACGAGCCAGTCACCTGGAAGCCTGCCAGTCACCACATCTCAGCCAGAGCTTAGCTGGTTCTGATCCATCACCCAGGAGCCTTCAAGTGATCCGATGATGCTAATGTGGACACCAACAGCTTTCTGCAGGACAGGGTCTAACTCCTGGTGCTCTTGCTTAGTGGATAAGCCTGCACAGCATACTGGCCTGTCCCGGTCATCTCATGAGGACTACCATGAAGTCGAGGTGGTGCTACTGGCTCAATTAAAGAACCTAGCCCAAGGTGTCACTGCTCATTTGTGGAGCTGGTGTGGAAGCTCCTTCATGCTTGTGAATGGTTATAGAAAGGATAGAATGTCCAGACCATGGAGGAGGCATCCTAGACCAAAGGCCCTTGACTGAAGAAGTGACTGATCACCTGACAGACTGGTACAGGAAGACCCAGGAAGAAGTGAGAATGCTTCCTCTGTCCAATGGTCTCTTCCCCACTGGCCACCTAGACCAGTGCTCCTGAGCCCCATAGCCCAGCCTGGGCCACAGTTCTGACAAGAAGGTTAACACCATCCACAGTCCTCCTTACTTCCATTGTCAACCATTATTTCCCCATCATCCCTAGGAATAAACAAGTCTGGCTCATGGTGCGCTACCTTGGCTGCCAACAGATAGAACAACTGAAACAGAACCATCCCCATGTTCCCCCATGAAATCCCTGTGTGCGCCTCACAATATGCTGTGTATGGACGAGTGGGTTGCAGACACAGTTCTTAGATTGATTTACGGCTTTAGGTACACTGATTTGTGTTTGACAATTATCCTGTCTGGTAAGCCCTTCCATTGTCCTGAAGAAGTGGGTAGGCATCGTAATAGCTAGGGTCCAGCAGTTACCCATTCCCTTAGCCTGTGCATTATTGACATGGGCATGAGCAAGGGCATCAAAGAGGTGGAAGGCATCAAAGTCAGTAGATGTATTGTTGGAGAATAACTTGGGGCTTGTCAAGTGTCATTTTCAACTTGTATATCTTTAGAGGCCCACTGGAGTGTCATATATAAAATATGATATTTTTAAGAATTTGATAATAGGGATTTGGTTACAAAGTTTAAAATAAATAAATAAATACATTATTCAATGTTTAACTATTATACTCAGGTTTACTTTAATTATCAGGGTTAGACAGCAGGAGAACTGGGAAGAGCTCTGCATGTAAATCTCTATTACATTCTGCTTAGAGACCTCTACTATGACCTGCTACTTGAGAATACAGGGAGTGCAGAATTATTAGGCAAGTTGTTTTTTTGAGGATTAATTTTATTATTGAACAACAACCATGTTCTCAATGAACCCAAAAAACTCATTAATATCAAAGCTGAATATTTTTGGAAGTAGTTTTTAGTTTGTTTTTAGTTTTAGCTATTTTAGGGGGATATCTGTGTGTGCAGGTGACTATTACTGTGCATAATTATTAGGCAACTTAACAAAAAACAAATATATACCCATTTCAATTATTTATTTTTACCAGTGAAACCAATATAACATCTCAACATTCCCAAATATACATTTCTGACATTCAAAAACAAAACAAAAACAAATCAGTGACCAATATAGCCACCTTTCTTTGCAAGGACACTCAAAAGCCTGCCATCCATGGATTCTGTCAGTGTTTTGATCTGTTCACCATCAACATTGCGTGCAGCAGGAACCACAGCCTCCCAGACACTGTTCAGAGAGGTGTACTGTTTTCCCTCCTCGTAAATCTCACATTTGATGATGGACCACAGGTTCTCAATGGGGTTCAGATCAGGTGAACAAGGAGGCCATGTCATTAGATTTTCTTCTTTTATACCCTTTATTGCCAGCCACGCTGTGGAGTACTTGGACGCGTGTGATGGAGCATTGTCCTGCATGAAAATCATGTTTTTCTTGAAGAATGCAGACTTCTTCCTGTACCACTGCTTGAAGGTGTCTTCCAGGAACTGGAAGTAGGACTGGGAGTTGAGCTTGACTCCATCCTCAACCGGAAAAGGCTCCACAAGCTCATCTTTGATGATACCAGCCCAAACCAGTACTCCACCTCCACCTTGCTGGCGTCTGAGTCAGACTGGAGCTCTCTGCCCTTTACCAATCCAGCCACGGGCCCATCCATCTGGCCCATCAAGACTCACTCTTATTTCATCAGTCCATAAAACCTTAGAAAAATCAGTCTTGAGATATTTCTTGGCCCAGTCTTGACGTTTCAGCTTGTGTGTCTTGTTCAGTTGTGGTCGTCTTTCAGCCTTTCTTACCTTGACCATGTCTCTGAGTATTGCACACCTTGTGCTTTTGGGCACTCCAGTGATGTTGCAGCTCTGAAATATGGCCAAACTGGTGGCAAGTGGCATCGTGGCAGCTGCAAGCTTGACTTTTCTCAGTTCATGGGCAGTTATTTTTGAATGAAACGCTTGATTTGTTCGATGATCACGCTTCAGAAGCTTTGCAATTTTAAGAGTGCTGCATCCCTCTGCAAGATATCTCACTATTTTTGACTTTTCTGAGCCTGTCAAGTCCTTCTTTTGACCCATTTTGCCAAAGGAAAGGAAGTTGCCTAATAATTATGCACACCTGATATAGGGTGTTGATGTCATTAGACCACACCCCTTCTCATTACAGAGATGCACATCACCTAATATGCTTAATTGGTAGTAGGCTTTCGAGCCTATACAGCTTGGAGTAAGACAACATGCATAAAGAGGATGATGTGGTCAAAATACTAATTTGCCTAATAATTCTGCACTCCCTGTAGAATTAAATGGAAAAGCAGATTCCAGAAAGATAACCCTTCTCCACAGTTTCCAGGACTATTAGCAGTCCCATATGGAAGCACTCATGACACAATTAGAGTCAGCAAAATGTAGGATTTTCTGTAAAAATGGTCATGGCTTATAAAACAGCCATTGTTGTTAGTTTGTTACTTGCTTGACAAATATGAAGTCTTTCTCAAACTTGAGAGGTCTTCTTTAATAATTTGTTGCTAAAGAATGATAATTATTTTTTTGATATCACTAATAACATGTACATTATCCTTAACTGTGTTCTACAAATAGGAAGAATTGATTTCTTCTGATAATTAGATATATTTCTCCAAGTCCACTTGTTGCTCTGCTAAATAAATGAAATACAATCTACTAAAATTGTACTATGGCAGTTTGTCTAATTTGCAGAGTGTTACCAAAGAGTAGATGTGACAGTGGTTCCATTTAAAAATTGTTTCCTAAAAATAGCCTCACAAAATAACAATGTAACTAATTAGAATAGCATAGTTATGTTTTATTTAAAACAAATGTATACAGCTATATCTGAATTAGCCTACTGCTGTTTGTGCCCCTAATACCACTAAAATTATTTAGAGTATGCCAGGTTTTAGACTGTTACTGTTATGGGTCAGTGTAACAATATTTTATAACCTGTAGTAAGATAAACAACTTTACAAAAAGGATCACATATATAGTTGTGAGCGTACGAGTCGTTGCTCACGCTTGCGGGCTCGCGTAGCGAGCCCGCAAGAACTGCGTCCCTCGCGAAGCGAGGGACGCAGTTCCCCGCAAATGCGGGTCCTCGCGAAGCGAGGGCCCGCATTTGCGGTGGTGGAGGCTCAACGTCGGCTGTGTTAACACACACATGCACACACACGACTTTTTAACAGAATAAACCCAACCGCCCAGCCAACAAAAACCCAACAACGTCCCCGCAAATGCGGATCCTCGCGAAGCGAGGGTCCGCATTTGCGGTGGTGGGAGCATCCCAACATCGGCTGTGTTAACACACACATACACACACACACAACTTCATAACAAAAAAAAACTCAAAGTCGCCTCACACCCGCTTACACCCAGACACACAGACGCAAGACTTAACAAAAAAACAGTAAAAAAGGCCCTTCACACGCTCTTAACACACATACGCACGACTTAGAAACAAATACACTGCGTCGTACACGTAAAAGCTAACTGCGTGTATCGCAAAAAAATACGGCAACATCGCAACAAAATACGGCCGCATCGGAAAAAAATACGGCCGCGAAAGACCCATTCCAACCGCCGCGCATCAAAACATCACAAACAGAAGAAATAAACACAACAAACACATAAAAAGCTTACTTACAGCACGGGGGGGCATCCAGCACCTCCAAAACTTCATTTACACGTCCATTTAAGTCCAAAACAAAGAGTTTAAACGGCAGAAAATCGGTAAGCGAGAGAAAAAATGGCCGCCGAACAAAACGAAAACGAGGCTCCAGACGTAACTACACTACACTTACTCGCAATAATGAAACACATACTATGCGGAACGGATCACACTCATATTAAACACCATTTTAACCACTACTACGCACAAAATGGCGGATGGAACGCAAATTGGAAGCTGGAACGCAAATAGCGCATGCGTATTGCGTTCTAACTGTCTAACTTTCCAGAATGTTCTATAAGTTTATAAATACTGCCTATTTGACAGAGAAAAATACATTTCTCCTCAGGTGATGAACAGAGTGACTTCAGACATAACTGCTGCTAAAACTTGAGAAGATAATTTACTACTTTACATTGTGCAAATTACAACTGAGAGGTAAGCTATAATATATTACATTTTATTATCAAGACAGGACATCAAAAAAAAAATTTAAATAAGAAAAAGAGGTTTATGTATACTGACATGTGACACGCACATATATGCGTATAATGTATACTGACAAGTGACACGATCATTTATGTGTATAATGTATACTGACATGTGACACGCACATATATGCGTATAATGTATAGTGACATGTGACACGCACATTTATGTGTATTGCCCCTGCAACAAAATTATCTTAAAACAAACTAATTAAACAACTACATTTAAATGACATTAGAAAAAAATAAGTTGGGACTATTAAAATATGACTCATGTATACTGATATGTGACACGCACATATATGTGTATCATCTATAGTCACATGTCACACACACACATTTATGTATGTTGGCCAAAAATACAAATAAGGTTAATTTAACAATTAAAATATGATTCATGTATAGTGATATGTCACACGCACACAAAAAAATTACTTTCAACTATGGAAATGTGCTTCATGTATGTGACATATGTGTGTAGCCCCCACCAAAAAATAATGTTAATTCAAAATAATTACAGAAGTATATTTCAATGAAATTAATTTACTGCAATTCAATAGATCACCTAAAGCTCAATCTTTCTACTTTTTTTAATATTCAAACAGACTCTGCATCAACAGCGTCTCTCAACAATTTGCACCGTGCATTGTGAAGCACAATTCCTTTTAAAGAACACCAACAAAGAAGAAGAGGTAAGATACAAAAATACTTTAAATGCTGAAAAGGCCATGCTTTGTTAAATACAAATAAAAAATTCTATAATTCACTATTTCACTTTATTTTTCAAACAGACACTACAAGAAGACCGGCGGATTAAGATTGGCAGGAGGGGACCCTCTGTCATTCCACACTTCAATCAAGGTAAAGTATTAAGTATAAAAAAGAACCGAACCATGAGCCTTATTCAATTGTGAGTTGGCCAATTGAATAGGGCTTTATATAAGCACATAATAGATTTTTTAGACAGACATTTTTAGTTACTGAACTTCTAACCACAATCAAGGTCTTCACTAACTAAAAACTTCTGTCAAAAAATATTTTATGTGCTTATATAGAGCCCTATTCAATTGGTCAAAACGCAATTGATTCAGGACCTAAATATGTTTAATGGGCGAGGGCCTCATTCAAATGTGATTTGCCCATTTCAATAGGGCTCTATATAAGCACAGAGCATATTTTTGAACAGAAGTTATTAGTTAAAAACTTCTGTAAAAAAAGATGCTCTGTGCTCATATTGAGCCAAATTCCATTGCGAAAAACCAAATTCAATGAGGCCCTCACAATATAACAAATCCAGCAACCAAAGGCCCTCATTCAATTGATATTTTGGACAATTCAATAGGGCTCGAAAGAAGCACATTTAGAACCCTATTGAATTGGCCAAACTGCAATTGAATGAGGGCCAAAGGATGCAACATATGGTACACACAAACTGGTACACACAAAACAGGATTGTAACAAACACATAGCAAACTAAATTCATATTCTTTTTGTTTAACAACCTATAACCATTAGAAAAAACACAACATAAGTATAACAAAAGTGGTGCCCATCAAACAGGATTGTACGAAAACTCACACAAACACATAGCAAACTACATTTAAATTCTTATTTAATGTTTAACAACCTATAAGCCTTAGAAAGAAGCCTAAATAAGCATACCAACATTGGTGCGCACCAAACAGGATTGTATGAAAACTCACACAAACACATAGCAAACTACATTTAGATTCTTATTTTATGTTTAACAACCTATTAGCATTACAAAACAACATTAATAAGCATACCAAGAGTGGTGTGCACCAAATAGGATTGTATGAAAACTCACACAAACACATAGCAAACTACATTTAAATTCTTATTTTATGTTTAACAACCTATAAGCATTACAAAACAACATTAATAAGCATACCAACAGTGGTGTGCACCAAACAGGATTGTATGAAAACTCACACAAACACATAGCAAACTACATTTAGATTCTTATTTTATGTTTAACAACCTATAAGCCTTAGAAAGAAGCCTAAATAAGCATACCAACAGTGGTGCGCACCAAACAGGATTGTATAAAAACTCACACAAACACATACCAAACTACATTTAGATTCTTATTTTATGTTTAACAATCTATAAGCCTTAGAAAAAGGCCTAAATAAGCATACCAAAAGTGGTGGGCACCAAACGGGATTGTTGAAAAACAAAGAAATAATGTCATTTTTTAGTTCATACAAATACATTCAAAGAAAATTACATTTTCATTTTTATTTTATATCAGATACTGCGTCAAAAACATCGGACCAGGAGTTTCAACTGAGGACCAGACCAGCGGACGAGGACTTTCAACAGAGGACCAGACCATTGGACGAGGACTTTCAACAGAGGACTACACCATCGGACGAGGACTTTCAACAGAGGACTACACCATCGGACGAGGACTTTCAACAGAGGACCAGACGATTGGACGAGGACTTTCAACACAGGACCAGACCATCAGACGAAGGCTTTCAACACAGGACCAACAAAGATTCTGCTTCAAATCAAACTTCAACCAAGGTACAGTATAACAAGTAAAAAAAGAGAAAAATTAATTAATATTCTTCTTTAATGTTTAACCACCTATAAGCCTAAGAAAAAAGCCTACAGAAGCATACCAAAATTGCGGCGCACAAAAAAGGATTGTAGAAAAACACAGAAATAATGCCATTTTTTCATTAATACAAAGACATTCAAATAACATAACATTTTCATTTTTATTTTATAACAGATACTGCGTCAAGAACATCGGAACAGGAGTTGGAACTGAGGACCACACCAGAGGACGAGGACTTTCAACAGAGGACTACACCATCGGACAAGGACTTTCAACACAGGACCAGACCATCGGACGAAGGCTTTCAACACAGGACCAACAAAGAATTTTGCTTGAAATCAAACTTCAACCAAGGTACAGTATAAAAAGTAATATCTATCATCTATCTCTTATTTGTCTTTTAGGGCCAATAATCTTTAACAGTAAATACAATCTTCAATGTAAACTTAAAAAATAAATTGGCATAGTCCAAAAAAGTCTAAAAACACAGAAACTATACAATTTGTCATTGTAACATTCCAGTCCTAAACCCTAATTTAATTGCCATTTGACAAATTGAATAGTGCTGTAAATAAGGACATAACATCTTATTGAAAATACCTTTTTAGTTACTGAAACACTTGCTTTTGGATACATGTTTAATAAATAAAAATTTCTTTAAATAATTATCTGATGGCCTTATTTAGACTTTTATTCAATTGACCGCATTGAAATTGATTAAGTATAAAATGTTAACACACTATTGATAACTATTTGTCATGAAAAACAACTTAACATCTCAAAATAAACTAATGGTACATTATTTTATTTTTACAGATTAACATGGCTGATAACGAGAGTAAACAAGAAAAGAAAAGACGCCAAGCTAGAGAACGACGACAGAGAGCAGACAGCCAGCAGACACCGGAGAAGAAGGAAATTCGACGAGAAAAAGAACGCAAAAGAATTGCAAGCAAAAGACTGTCACTTGCAGAAATTAAAGATATGTCAAAAAAAGCAACAAAGAAAATAAAGCATTTACAACCTGTTGCTCAAACATCAGATGACATTTTACCAGAAAAAATACAAGAGATACCAAAAAAAGCAACAAAGAAAACAAAGCATTTAGAACCGTTTCATGAAACATTACATGACATTTTACCTCAAACAATACAACATATACCAAGAAAAGCAACGAAAAAAACAAAACATTTAGAACCTGTTGTTGAAACATTATATGAAATTTCACCTGATGAATATGAAAGTCAAAATCCTATATGCTTTGCAAATTGTCCTCTACTCAAGTCTTTAGCAGTAGAGGTTCATAGTTGTGGGGACATGACTACTCAATGTCAGTTTTGTGAGGCTTATTATTTTAAACAGGAGAGACCCAGAGATGGACAATTTATTAGTTGTTGTCAAAAAGGCAAGTTCAAACTTCCAGAAAGGAAAGAATTTCCAATTTATTTACAAAATATTATGACTGAACCAACTTTTCCAAACTACAAAATTTTTAAGACAAACATAAGATCCTACAATAGTGCCATATCCTTTGCATCCATGGGGGCAACATTAGCTGCTAATGTACCAGGACATGGTCCTTACTGTTTTAAAGTCCAAGGACAAATTTATCATCGCACTTCCCATTTACATCCAGAGGAAGGAAATAAAAGAAAATTTGCTCAACTATATGTCCTAGATACAATGGAAGCTGTTGACCAACGTATGCAGATGGAAGAAAATAAAAAATGCTTACCCACTGTTTTCATAGAGCTAAATAACATTATGGACAACAATCCCTACAGTAAAGCTTATAAAAAATTGGCAGAAGTAGAAAATGAACAACTACTTCATGCACAAACACATCAATTACCAATGCCGAAGGTTAATATGGTGCTTAAAAGAGACAGACATACTGATAAACGTCGTTATAACTTGCCAACAACAAATGAGGTTGCAATGGTGTTTTAGAATGATGAAGGAGAACCACCATTTCAAAGAGACATTCGAATATATCCTAGAAATGAGGACCAACCGTTTATTAATATGAGTATCTTAAGTCCAAATTTAGATCCAATGACATATCCCATCTTTTTCCCACACGGAGAAGCAGGTTGGCAACCAAAATTAACTCTTCCCAGTTACCCAAATGCTAAAGCCAGAATCCGAAATAATGTTTCTATGCTTGAATTTAAAGTAGCTCAAATTGCCATTCGCAATGTATTTAATCCAATTTTATGTGGTGAGAAACTAACACAACAATGGATTATTGATTCATATTTGCAAGTTGAGGCCAATAATTTAAACTTTATCAAATATCAACAAGATAAACTCCGTGTAGAACAATATTCTGGACTCATGGACTATGTTGCTGACGTGGCTACAAGCAGAGACATGACAGCTGGCAAAGCCATCATTTTACCATCTTCCTTTCAAGGATCTCCTCGGAATATGAGAGAAAGATACAATGATGCTATGGCTATTGTGACAAAATTTGGCAAACCCGATCTATTTGTGACATTTACATGTAATCCACAATGGCCAGAAATTACACTAAATCTACTTCTTGGACAAACTGCTTCAGATCGACCAGATTTAGTAGCCAGAGTTTTTAAGATTAAATTAAATGAATTAATACGTGACTTCACTATAAATCAGTTATTTGGCAAATGTCTTGCTTATGTATATACCATTGAATTTCAAAAAAGAGGCCTTCCACATGCACATCTTCTAATAATACTTCAAGAAAAATATAAATTAGATACTTCAGACAAAGTGGATGCAGTCATTGTTGCTGAACTACCAGATCCAGAACTATATGGTAGACTATATGAAATTGTTACTCATCGCATGATTCATGGACCCTGTGGTGACCTTAATCCACAATCACCATGTATGGAAAATAATAAATGTTCCAAAGAATTTCCAAACTTTTATTAGAAGGTGGAAGAACTGTTCATAGTGGATTTAAACTGCCAGTGCCTATTTTAGAAAATTCTGTGTCAGATATTCGCATGACATCCTTACAAGCAAAGAAATTGAAGAAATGTAAATTAATTATAATAGATGAGGCCACAATGATGTCATGCTATGCCCTCCAATGTATTGACCGTTTGCTTCGTGAAGTCATGGAGAATACTTTTCCATTTGGTGGAAAGGTAATGTTGTTGGGTGGCGATTTCAGACAAACATTACCTGTCGTTGTACATGGAAATCGAACTGACATTATCGAAACATGTATAAAGTCAAGTACAGTATGGAAACATTTTACCCATCTTCAACTGCAACAAAATATGAGATCAGAAGGCCAAACTGATTTCAATGATTGGCTTATTAAAATTGGAGAAGGCAGAACAGAAAAAATACTACATTTACCTGATGACACTGTAGAGATCCCACCTCATATGATTTGTCAACAAGATATTATATCGGCTATATTTGAAGGGAGCATAAATAACGAAGAATATTCCGAGCTTGCCAACCAAGTCATACTGACGTGTAAAAATAAAGATGCATTAATCCTCAATAATGAAATCTTAAAAAAAATTTATGCACCACAAAGAAATTATCACAGTGCTGATTCTGTACTTGCTGATGACAATGAAAGTCAGGCTAACTTTTCGACTGAATTCATAAACTCTTTAACTCCTTCTGGAATGCCACCACATATTTTGCAGCTAAAGAAAGGTGCAATTATCATGTTACTGCGAAATATGAACCCCAAAAAAGGCCTATGCAATGGCACAAGATTAATTGTTCAACAATTAAAGGACCATTTTATAGATGCTGAAATTTTAACTGGGACCCATAAAGGAGAGAGAGTTTTCATACCAAGAATAGATTTAGCACCAAGTGAAAGTAGTCTCCCTTTTATACTTCAAAGAAGACAATTTCCCATTATTATGGCATTTGCCATGACCATTAATAAATCACAAGGTCAAACTTTCAAATCTGTGGGTATTTTCTTGGAAGAACCAGTTTTTGCACATGGTCAATTGTACGTTGCGTTGTCACGGTGCAAAAATCCACAGGCTATTAAAGTTTACATTGAAAACAATGAAAGTCAAGGTGATTTATTAGAAGATGGACGTATTTTTACTAAAAACATTGTCTACTATGAAGTACTATAACTTTGAAGGATACAAATTAAAGATGCCAAGATTTTTTTAAAGCATTGCAAAATACATAACAATTGGTTGTTTAATTCAGTCATAATTAATGGAAGTCATGTTTATGAATGATTTGCCTCACAAAATACTTGCCTTGCATTGTTAGTAAAAATTATGTTAAAATGTTAAGTCACTATGTTAATGTTTCTAATGTTACAAGTTTAAAAAATATATTTTCAAGTTATTTCATTCAACAGATTACAAAGTGGATGTTAAGAGGTCAAGCACCTTTTAAGTCACAATGTAAATATTGTCTGTTATCTTAAGATTACTACCTACATTAATGTTTATCGCCAGTTTATGTGCTCAGTAATAAATTACTTTAATTACGTACGTTTTAAGAAGAGTTTTACTGTATGCTTTCCTCTACATTCAATGTATATTCAAGTTAACAATTATTGTGATAAAAATTGAATTTTAATACTGATTAATTTAAATGTCAATTGTTTTTACATTCAAATGTTAATACTTTTAATAAAAAATTAGGTTACAAAATGTATTCACTATGTTCCTGTTTATAATGTTCAAAATTATACCAATGTTTTGTCAACTTCTAAACTTACATCAAAAATAAAGTTCAAGTTTAAAAATATATACTTTGATGGTTATTGCTTACATATAGTTTAAACTTCATGTTAAAATTCGCGACGTTTAAAGAAGGGTTTTTACTTTTTGCTTTCCTATTCATTCAATGTATATTAAAGTTAACAATTCTTCAGATACTAATTACATTTTAAAAAACCATTACACCAACATTTTACAAAAATACACGTTCATATTAAAATACTTACAAGGGTCAAAAATATATGTTAATAACTAAACAACTTGACAAACATATACATCACATTGCCGTCATTTTTTGACGGGCAAGACGCTAGTAGTAGATAACAAAACAAAGTTTCATTGGAAGTGGTAAGGTCAAACATAATTATTGAATTTAAGCATGAGAGGGATAACTATAAGTCTAGCCGGATGCTTAATTAAGCCACACTTGTAGGTGTTCATATGTGCTGTGAAAGCTATATTTATTTGTAATTTATCAAATTTTTATTTAAAATATAAATTATTTAGTGCAATCGTTCCTAGGATTTCATGTTTTATTCTTCCAAGAATAAGGCTGTATTTGTGGAAACTATAGGTGACAAAGTGCTTGTTATCAATGGAGGTATTAATTAGCAAACTTTAGTGTGTGAGGTGGGGTTTGGAGGGGGGATCAAAAAAAATAAACGGGCCGGTGTACTTCTTTCTCCGTATGAATAATATGCTCTTGGAAATTCCTGCTAAGGAGAAGCTACCAAATTAGGGCTCTATTCTATTACCCAATCTTTATTACCCAATCTTTAAATTGCTACATATTCTATTAGCTACTCACAATCTGATTACAAACCACAATCACTATGGGCCAGCCAAAGCCGCAAATTCGGCCTTATAGCTCCATTGCTTTTAGCACAGCTCGAATGTTATAAGCGCTATCTAATTAAAGTTACACAAAATCGATATTCTATTAGACCTGTATCTCGCGAATAAAGTCTAAAATTTTACAAATTCGGAAGGGCATTTTTAAACATTTATTATAGCTGTAGTAGAAATTAAACACAAAATATCGTCATTTAAAAGCATGGGGCCTCATTCTATTATCGGCCGTAAATCGGCCGTAAGGCTGCGATTCCTTGCGAGGGTTCAGTTAACTCGCGATTCTATTATACGGCCCCGCAAGGATCTCCTCTTACGGCCGGCCGCATATCTTGGAACCGGCCGTAAACTGTGAAATATAAAAACTCAAAAATAAATTCAAGCCTGCACTGTACAGCTCTGTAAATGCTAGGGATCATATTGGGGGACATGAGGAATAAAAGTAACCCACTCTCAAGCTTGCACATCTGCACAAACCCGAGTTCAAATTAACTGTTTATTTGCCGGCTGCGGCGGGGGTGTGTCTGAGGTGCTCCAAGCACTCTGGACTTTTTACATGTATATTTTACGGTTATTAAAAATGAAATATTTTACGGATTTGAGTACAGGATAATTATGTGCTATTTTTTCTAACACCTAAAATCCCTTTATAGTCTTCTCAAAGTGCAGGATGGCTTTATTTGAGCTATTTTATGTGCTTAATTGGTGCTAGCGAGACCTTTTTCCTGCAAGTAACTGCGGCTCGCTTTTAGCCTTGCAGAGAGGTTTCCCGGAGCAATTGAATTGCAAATCTCTTGCGGCCGTTTTAGATCAAAGGCTTTCCTCCGGCGCGATCGGCCGCAAGAGATAGCAAGGCACCGGCCGCAAGCCTGCCGGAATCCCCGGCCGTAAGGGAATAGAATAGCAGAATAGCTTGCGGCCGGTCCTTGCGGCCCCGCAGCGGCTGCGGCCGATAATAGAATGAGGCCCATGGAAAGGCATGGAAAGACTTTAGAATTAATTGTAGTCTCAGTCTCAAACTCACAAATATGCAATTGAAAATTATTATTTTTAACTGTTGTTTCTGAGTACCGTATATACTCGAGTATAAGCCGACCCGAGTATAAGCCGAGACACCTATTTTACCACAAAATACTGGGACAAATGAGTGACTCGAGTATAAGCCGAAGGTGGGAAATGTGCTGCCCCCTGTGTCCCTCTTGTGCCCTCTGTGTCCCCCTCTTGTGTGCCCTTTTCTTGTACTCCCCTTCTCTCTCCCCTGTGTCTCTTCTCCCCTCTGTCTCCCCTGTGTCTCTTCCCCCCTCTCCCTTCCCTGTGCCTCTTCCGCCCTCTCCCTTCCCTTTGTCTCTTCCCCCCTCCCTTATCACCCTCCTCAACCTCCCTCCTCAACCCCCTCCTCATCTTCAACCCCCTCCTCAACCTCCCTCCTCAACCTCAACCCCCCTCCTCAACCTCCCTCCTCAACCCCCATTCTCATCCTAATCCGCCATCCTCATCATAAACCCCCCATCCTCATCCTAAACCCACCCTCCTCATCCTAAACCCACCCTCCTCATCCTCATCCCCCCTCCTCATCCCCCCTCCTCATCTCCCCTCCTCATCCCCCCTCCTCATCCTCCCTCCTCATCCTCCCTCCTCATCCTCAACCTCCCTCCTCAACCTCCCTCCTCAACCCCCTCTTAAATCTCTACCCCATCCTCATCCTCAATCCCCATCCTCAAACCCCCTCCTCATTCTAAACCCTCTCCTTAACCTCCCTCCTCAACCCCCCTCCTCAACCTCAACCCCCCATCCTCAACCCCCCATCCTCAATCCCCCCTCCTCAATCCCCACATCCTCTATCCCCCATCCTCATCCTCAACCCCCCATCCTCATCCTCAACCCCCCATCCTCATCCTAAACCCTCCCCACCCTCATCCTAAACCCCCCATCCTCATCCTAAACCCCCCCATCCTCATCCTAAAACCCCCTCTTCACTTTACCCCTCCTCATCCTAAACCCCCCTCCTCACTTTACCCCTCTAAATATCTCCCCCTCTCCCTTTCCCCTCACTTACCTCCATCTGCAGCTGTTCTTTCGCTCCTCCACGCTCCTTCCTGCGTATTGACCTGGCCAATGCTAATAACGTGGCGCGCATGTGACGTCATTAGCATATGCCTGGTCCTGACGCACGAAGGAGCGCTGAGGAGCGGAGCAACAGCTGCAGATGGAGGAAAGTGAGGGGAAAGGGAGAGGGGCAGGTATTTAGAGGGGTAAAGTGAGGAGGGGGGTTTAGAATGAGGAGGGGGGTTGAGGATGAGGAGGGCGGAGGGAAAGAGACATGGGGCGGTTAGAGAGACACCGGGGGTTAGAGAGACACGGGGGAGAGTGACTCGAGTATAAGCCAAGGGGGGCCTTTTTAGCCTTAAAAAAAGGGCTGAAAAACTTGGCTTATACTGGAGTATATACGGTAATATCGATCTTGGACTTAAAGGCTTAATAAATATTATGAAATCCACATGGACTAAAAAGGAATATCTAATGCACTTTATAGATTGCTAGATTGCTTGACTTTTTGCCCGATCTGCAAATATTACTTATTGGCACTAATTAATTTGTAGCCTCCGATATTAGATTACATCTAACTTCCATGTATTCCTGACGTCTTGATGGCGGTCTCATTTACTTTTTGTCGGTGTTTAAGAAGTAAATTACAGGCTTTCTTAAATATTGTCAGATCATTATTAACAATCCACCCCCCTACTAAAATCCTATTTTAAATGGAACGGTTTATAATGGTTTAGCCTTAAGGAGGTAAATTGCAAGCTTTAGTCATAGAATATGTCTAAACCTTTAGAGATATTAGTGTTGGGAAATAATAATAATTTCTCTTGGTGCATAACACCTATTTCACATATTCTCAATAAAGAACTAGAGAAAAACAAAATAATACATTTTTATTTACATTATTGGAGACAACGTGGATTAAAAACTTATTTAAAATCAAGGGAATTGGAAGTGATTCCTTCAAAACATTTAATATTGACTCCCTTATTCTTTGCACGTAAGACCGGTATTGAGCGATGAGTCTGATTAATTTAAGTTTCTCTTGTCTTGTCTTAGTCAGTACTTATACTATGTTTTATATATATATATATATATATATATATATATATATATATATATATATATTCAATTTTAAGAGATATCATATTTTTATATATCAAAGATTCCTAAATCCTTCAGTTTTTGAATTTGGTTTACACAAAGGATTATTATATAATGCCTTAGGTATTTATTACACCTTTTTATTCACACTTGATATATTATAGTGTCCTTGTTTGGTCTTTAGTTTCTCTAAAGTACCTATATTGTTCCCATCCACAATTTATCTTAGTTATAGATCCTTAATTTTGAGTGTTGTGGAATCAGTCAATCTTCTACCAGTTAGTGAAACTTTTAATATCAGATTCTTCTATGTGCTTAAACTAGAGCACAGTGAGGTAATAACAGGAGTCTTTATATTCACAGAGCTGCACTCAAGGTGCTGCCTATTTGCAATTGTAGAAAGGGTATATATCTCTATTGGGTATACTGGCCGTTTTTTTCTATATATATATCCTCCTAGTGGCTTTCTTTATCTTTCCATCCACCATTTGACGTAATTATAAAGCTTTCACTTTCACTTCAGAAAATGTGGAATCAATATTTTGCCACTTAGTGAGAACTTTAGTACCATGCACTCCCATATACTGAGATTAGGACACTATATAATGACAACACGAATATGCTAGGTGTTTAATGCATTAAATGTTCACAGTACTATACTGGAATCGCTGCCTATTTGCAGTCACAGAAAATTATATGGGTCTCTATGGGGTATCCTATCCTCAACTAGATTGCCCCCATATATGGACTTCTCTATGTTTGATTCCATTTCTATGTCCTACTTATGGCATTTGCATCCACAGTTTGTCTTAATTATAAAGCCTTCGCTTTAAAGAGCGTGGAGTCAATCAGTCTTTTGCCAGTTAGTAGGGCTCTGCAACAGGCTTTCCCATGTGCTGAAACTAAGGCACCGAATGTGCAGTGACAGAGAACTTAGAAATCACGGAGCTGCATTGAAAGCGCTTGCTTGTTTACAATATCGGCGTCTGACGTCAGAAGCAACCCAGACGCACGTTTCGTCACATGGTTCATGACTTTTTCAAAGGGGAAGGCGATGGTCTCAATGGTGCCTCCTATTTATAGTCAGATAGGTTGTTATAGTTACCCTTTAACTCTTTGCAAGTAAGGGGGTAATGTATACAAGTTTGGTATAACAAGTCAAGTTTATTACATCTTTTCAAATTTTATCTAATCTCATTTTAATCATATATACTTCAAGTCTCAAAAAAAGGGCATATTCTTATTGCACAATGAATAAAAAAAAACTATACGTTGTTTATCCAGTATAAGATAATCATATATCTCAAATATGACTACCTACATGTTTATGGGTTCACATATTTTGAATGTTGGTGCATGTATTTTGATGTTAGATGCATTATTTTTTCTCTCTTATAGGAGAAATAAATCCCATATTTCTCCATCAGAGTCTTGAGAGGAGTATTTCTAGTTATTTCAACAGGATCATAAAAGAATATCTTCAGTCATATTTACATTTCTTTATATCACAGTTTTTCAAAAGAGAAATATATGATTTTATATTGTATGCTGAATTAATATTGATATATATATTTTATGTTAAATATTTTATTATTTCTCTTAAGGGAGATATACATTCCAAGTTTAAAAATGATTATCATCAACATCATAGGAATAATTCTATTTTTATTCCGTTGTCTTACAGATTTTTTAGGGAGGGACTATGGTCTTATATAAAGTGCTGTTATATCGCAGGATAATTATTTTATTCCATTTCCCATATATCTTAATCGAAGAATATGTATATATATACTGTATATATCTCCTGTGACGCTATTTTAAAAATATAGATATAAGGGTTTTATAGCCCTTCTACCCCTGGACATAAACAACGTTTTCAAATACATCACTTTATTTTCTACCCATTAGGTCATCTTTATATAAAAGAGTATAAAGTTAAACGTGTTTTAAATAAACATACTAATAATTGTGTAGTTATACAGCTATTAAAACTGTGCTGTGTTTTGTAATAATTTGTCTACTGTGTTTATATTGTTCAAGTACCAAAACATATATATATATATATATATATATATAAGTATCTTGTGTTATTTTACGATCATTAACTTTTATAGTGACTTATTTATACTCTTATTAGTGAGTCAAGTGCATAAGGTTAAAAGTATATACTCTTTATATATTGTTTCTCATATGGGTATATAGATAGAAGTATATTAAATGTCTATGTCCTCACATAATATGAGAACATCCAAATAACTCTCATATCATGATTCCTAGATTCTTCCATCCTAGGTTCCTCTCCGAGTAAGTTATATCTTAGGAAATATTCCACTTAGTTTCTGGTGAAGATTATAAAAATGCCTTGAAGGAAAAGCATTCCTTCCTGAGTAGTATATCATCCAGGTTCCCTTTTCTTGGGCCCAATTTGGCTCCATCTATTACAAGGAATTTTAAGACAGATGTATACTGTAGGTAGTCATATTTGAGATATATGATTATCTTATACTGGATAAACAACGTATAGTTTTTTTTATTCATTGTGCAATAAGAATATGCCCTTCTTTTGAGACTTAAAGTATATAGGATTAAAATGAGATTAGATAAAATTTGAAAAGATGTAATAAACTTAACTTGTTATACCAAACTTGTATACATTACCCCCTTACTTGCAAAGAGTTAAAGGGTAACTATAACAACCTATCTGACTATAAATAGGAGGCACCGTTGAGACCATCGACTTCCCCTTTGAAAAAGTCACGCCCATGTGACGAAACGTGCGTCAGGGTTGAGTCTGACGTCAGACGCCGATATTGTAAACAAGCAAGTGCTTTCAATGCAGCTCCGTGATTTCTAAGTTCTCTGTCACTGCACATTCGGAGAGCCTGGTGCAGAGCCCTACTAACTGGCAAAAGACTGATTGACTCCACACTCTTTAAAGCGAAGGCTTTATAATTAAGACAAACTGTGGATGCAAACATAGAGAAGTTATATATGGGGGCAATCTAGTTGAGGATAGGATACCCCATAGAGACACATATAATTTTCTGTGACCGCAAATAGGCAGCGCTTCCAGTATAGTACTGTGAAAATGTAATGCATTAAACACCTAGCATATTCATGTTATTATTATATAGTGTCATAATCTCAGTATATGGGAGAGCATGGTGCTAAAGTTCTCACTAAGTGGCAAAATATTGATTGATTCCACATTTTCTGAAGTGAAAGTGAAAGCTTTATAATTAAGTCAAATGGTGGATGGAAAGATAAAGAACGCCACTAGGAGGATATATATATATATATATATATATATATAGAAAAAAACGGCCAGTATACGCCATAGAGATATATACGTTTTCTACTATTTCAAATAGGCAGCACCTTGAGTGCAGCCCTGTGCTTTAGTTTAAGCACATAGGAGAATCTGATATTAAAGGTTTCACTAATTGGTAGAAGATTGACTGATTCCACAACACTTAAAATAAAGGATATATAATTAAGATAAATTGTGGATGGGAACAATATAGGTACTTTAGAGAAACTAAAGACCAAACAAGGACACTATAATATATCAAGTGTGAATATAAAGGTGTAATAAATACCTAAGGCATTATATTATAATCCTTTGTGTAAACAAAATTGAAAAACTGAAGGATTTAGGAATCTTGGATATATAAAAATGTGATATCTCGTAAAATTGAATATATATATATATATATATATATATATATATATATATAAAAGCTAGAAAGCCAAGCTAAAAAAAAATACAAAACATAGTATAAGCACTGACTAAGACAAGACAAGAGAGACTTACTGTAGATTAATCAGACTCATCTCTCAATACCGGTCTTATGTGCAAAGAATAAGGGAGTCAATATTAAATGTTTTTAAGGAATCACTTCCAATTCCCTTGATTTTAAATAAGTTTTTAATCGACGTTGTCTCCAATAATGTAACTAAAAATGTATTATTTTGTTTTTCTCTAGTTCTTTATTGAGAATAAACATTTAGAGAAAAAAATACACCCACAGACAAAATTAAAGGTTAGTGGCATGTGTGGGCTTCTAATAGAATTGGAATCTGATACAGGCTGTAGAAGTAGTTATAATCCACTCTGGCCCATTGTTATCAAATTAAGCTGATCCCATATGCCATGAACTCTTTCTTAGGTCTGGACCACTCAGACACAGAGATGGCAGGATGTGTATTGAAGGTTAATCCATATGCTTTCAGGAAGCTACTGTTAGACCCTGTGTGGAGTTTATTTCTTGTGATTGTCTGCCACACCCTCTCATTGTTGTGCTGTGCACACCCCTTCTGTATCTATCCCCTATAAATAATGCTGTCATTTCAAAAAAATAGTTCACTAAGAGACATATATAAATTGTATTGGTCTCTTTATTTTGTTCATTGTGGCTGCGATACTGAACCTATATCCACCCTACAAGTAACCTGTCCTGGTCACTAATACTGGAAGGTTATTAGGACTACTGGAAGCGCTGTGTGAGGAATTGACTCTGCTGGGTTTTGAACCCTGGTCCCCAGGCTGCTATACCTCTTCCCTACCACTGTGCCAGCCTGCCTCTTGCAGAGATCTGATACCTTGACTCTAAAAGCAATGCAATCAGTGACAACTCTCTTTAGCTGTGTCTGGTCAGCTGTCTGGTTTTTGGCCTATATAAGGCACTTCCTGTCTCTGTATCCTTGCCAGATTATTGTGTGGTTTCTGATCCCTTCAATAAAGCTTGTTCCTGTTTCACCTACATATTGCTGAACTGGATTATTGCTGACCTTGGCTGCTGGTCTCCACAACCTTGTGATTCCATATCATTACAGAAAAATCTGGCCCTTTCATGGAGACCGCCAGGTCAGATTCTGCATTGGCCCAGCAGGTTGCTTTATATGCAAGAACTGTGCAGACCCAGGCACAGACCATTCAAGTGCTGCAGGACCAGGTAGCTGAACTGCAGGCCCAACAGGTTGCTTTTACTGCAAGAAATGTGCAGACCCAGGCACAGACCATTCAAGTGCTGCAGGACCAGATAGCTGAACTGCAAAATAAAATTCAGTCAATGCACAGTGAGTATACCAGCTACAGGGCACGAGATGTTACACCTGCAAGAGATGCCCGCTTGCTCCTACCGGAAAAGTTTGGAGGAGATCGCCAAAAAAATAGGGGTTTCCTAAATCAATGCCGTTTGCACTTCATGATGTTACCTCAACGATTTTCATCTGAAAGAGAGAAGGTGGGATTTATTTTTTCCTTATTCAAAGATGAAGCCCTGGCTTGGGGCTCCCCTCTTCTGGAACAGGACAGTGCAGTCTTGGGTAATCTAAATGACTTTCTTGAGGCCATGTGCCTAGTTTTTGATGACTCAAATCGATGTGCTACAGCAGAAGCCACTCTCCTTCATTTGCATCAAGGGAGGCGCTCGGTGGCTGAATATGCTGCTGAATTCAGACAGTGGGTTGCTGATACTACCTGGAACCAATCAGCCCAGAGGTTCCACTTCAGAAAAGGTCTCTCAGAAGCTATAAAAGATGAGCTAGCTCGTGTTGATCTTCCTGCTGACTTTGATGCATTTGTGCATTTGGCTATCCGTATTGATCGGAGACTTTCTGAAAGAAGATTGGAAAGACAGGGCTCTTTTAGACCAAGTACTACTCCAATTTCCTATTCAAGAACTTCTACTCCGATCCCACAAACACCTACAGACTCTGAGCCAGAGGCTATGCAGGTAAATCTAATAAGAGGGCCATTATCCAACGAAGAAAAACAGTGGCGACGCACTCACAATTTATGCCTGTGTTGTGGTAGTGCAGGGCACTATGCCATCAATTGCCCTAGCAAATCCAAAAGAACAATAGCTATGGCAGCTGAGGGTGCACAGATTCAACACCAATCCCAGATTTCAGATTAACTGAATTCCGTCACACAACCCTTGTTTTCTCTGGCTCATGGTGAAGAGGGTATGTTGACTCAACATTCTCATTTTGTGGTGCCTATCACTTTGCAATGTGGTGATCGTAAAATTTCAACTACAGCTATGATAGATTCTGGAGCAGGCGGAAACTTTATGGACATTAAATTTGCAGCAGGAAATAGAATTCAGTCTATCCCTAATTCTTCACCTGTGTTAATAGAGACAGTTGACGGTTCTCCACTTACGTCAGGCCCGGTTACACATGAGACTGTGCCCTTAATGTTGACTGTGGAAGTGAATCACCATGAGGCTATCTCTTTCCACCTAATTTCCTCAACACAGTTTCCAGTGATTTTGGGGGTACCTTGGCTTGCTCTGCATAACCCACAGATTGATTGGAAGATCAGAACTTTGTCCTTTCCTTCAGAACACTGCTTAATGAATTGTCAACCCTCTAAGGTAACACCTGTTGCCACAACAATTAATGAAATGGTTGCTACAAACTTGACTAAGCTTCCTCTACAATATCGGGATTTTGCAGATGTCTGCGATAAGAAGAATGCTGATCAGCTTCCACCACACAGGCCTTATGATTGCCCAATAGAGCTGTTGCCTGGGGCTGCTATCCCATTTGGCCATATATATTCCCTTTCTGAGCCTGAATTGAAAGCTCTTCGTGAATACCTACAAGAAAATTTTGCCAAAGGCTTTATTCGACCATCTACTTCTCCAGCAGGAGCTCCTATTTTCTTTGTAGAAAAGAAAGATGGCAGCCTACGGCCATGCGTTGATTACAGGGACATTAATAACATCACTGTTAAAAAACGCTACCCCTTGCCTCTGATTCCTGAACTTTTGGAGAGACTTCGCTCAGCTAAAATATTTACGAAGCTTGATCTTCGGGGGGCATATAATCTGGTTCGCATAAGACCCAATGATGAATGGAAAACAGCTTTCAGAACCAGGTACAGGCATTACGAATATCTAGTAATGCCTTTTGGGCTGTGTAATGCCCCTGCAACTTTCCAGCATCTTATCAATGATGTACTACAAGATCTCCTGGATCAGTTTGTTGTGGCATATTTGGATGATATCCTAATATTCTCTGATAATCTTGAAAACCACAGAAAACAGGTCCGTATAGTTCTAGAGCGCCTTCGTACCCACCGCCTATACATTAAACTAGAAAAATGTGAGTTTAAACAAACAGAAATTCAATTCCTGGGGTATGTAATAACTCCCAAAGGTTTAAGTATGGACGCAAGTAAAATTAAAGCTGTGCTGGACTGGCCCATCCCCAAGAATGAAAAAGATGTTCAGAGATTTGTGGGGTTTGCCAATTTTTACAGGCGTTTCATTAAGAATTTCTCTGCCGTTATTACACCGATCACTGAACTCACACGTAAAGGGACTCCTTTTCAGTGGTCCGATAAGGCGGATACCGCATTTTCCCAATTAAAGACTCTGTTTACATCTGCCCCCGTCCTAGTACATCCTCAGCCGGAATTACCATTTATTGTGGAAGTTGATGCTTCTGATTCAGCTGTTGGTGCTATACTGTCTCAAAGGACTGGACCTAAGATGCTGTTACATCCGTGTGCCTTCTATTCCCGCCAGATGGTGCCAGCAGAAAGAGACTATGACATAGGGAATAAAGAACTTTTGGCTATAAAAGCTGCCTTCACCGAATGGAGACATCTCTTGGAGGGAGCTACCCATCCAATTACTGTCCTCACAGATCATAAAAATCTGGAATGTATTCGATCAGCAAAGAGACTGTCAGCCAGACAAGCACGCTGGTCCCTATTCTTCTCGAGGTTTAATTTTTTGGTTACATACCGTCCTGGCTCCAAGAATGGTAAGGCGGATGCCATGTCTAGAATAGCTGACCCCCTCCATACTACCGTAACCAAGACCACCATCTTGCCGGAGGATATATTTATAGGAGTTACATTTCCTTCTGATCTGATGTCTCGCATTAAAAGGGGGTACGCTGAAGACCCAGTTCTTCGTGATCCTCCTCGTGACCTCCATATGACGATGCTTAATGGGTTTTGGATTTTTCAACAACGTCTGTTTGCTCCCGAGTCGACTGGACCTTTTACGTCTCTACCATGACTCAAAACCAGCAGGTCATCCAGGAATCCGAAAGACTCAAGACCTACTTGCCCGATCCTTTTGGTGGCCGAAGTATCATGAGGATGTTAAGAAGTATGTGTCCTCTTGTGATGTATGTGCCAGACATAAGACTCCTCGCTCATCCCCTGTTGGCTTGCTTCAGCCTCTTCCGATTCCTCATCGTCCCTGGGGATCTATATCCATGGACTTTATTGTGGAACTACCTCCCTCTAAGGAACACACTACCATTCTTGTTGTTGTGGACAGGTTAACTAAGATGGGTCATTTCATACCAGCTCGTGGTCTCCCTTCAGCTAAACAGACGGCTGACCTGGTTTTTCGGGAAATATTTCGCTTGCATGGAGTGCCTGATGAAGTAGTTTCTGACAGGGGAGTGCAGTTTACCTCTCGTTTTTGGAAACATTTTTGTTCTAATCTAGGTATTAATGTAAATCTGTCGTCAGCTTCTCATCCGCAAAGTAATGGACAGACTGAGCGAACCAACCACACTTTGGAGCAATATTTGCGGTGCTATATTAGTTACCTGCAGGATGACTGGCTGGATTTTCTACCCACGGCGGAGTTTGCCTATAACAATGCCCAACACTGCTCCACTTCTTTGAGCCCATTTTTTGCCAACTATGGTTACTATCCGACCTTTCTAGTCAGTCTCCCAATTACTACTTCCATTCCTGCTGTCACTGACCGGCTAACCGCCTTACGTGATTCCCAAGCACTGTTGAAAGAGACTCTTTTGGAGGCTCAGGAATGTTACAAAAGAGCTGCTGATAGGCATAGAAAGGAGGCCCCAGTCTATCACGTTGGTGACAAGGTGTGGCTGTCAACAAAGAATCTTAAGCTTCGGATTCCTTCTCATAAATTGGGTCAAAGGTTCATGGGACATTTTGAGATCATTGCTCAGATCAATGCTGTCACTTTCCGTTTGCAACTCCCGAATTCCATGAAAATACATCCAGTGTTTCACGTTGCACTGCTTAAACCTTTTCATGAAAATACTTTCCCTGGCCGAGCCCTGCCTGCCCCACCTCCAGTCCTCGTGGATGGTGAGGATGAGTACGAAGTGGAAAAAATTCTTGACTCCAGGATCTTCCGTAACAAGCTTCAGTATCTGGTTCGCTGGAAAGGCTATGGTGAGGAGGAGAGTTCGTGGGAACCAGTGGACAATATTCACGCTCCTGATCTCCTTCGGTCTTTTCATGTGCAGTACCCTGGTAAACCAGGTAATAGGGCATCCAGATGCTGCACCTATAGAGGCGGGGGTAATGTGAGGAATTGACTCTGCTGGGTTTTGAACCCTGGTCCCCAGGCTGCTATACCTCTTCCCTACCACTGCGCCAGCCTGCCTCTTGCAGAGATCTGATACCTTGACTCTAAAAGCAATGCAATCAGTGACAACTCTCTTTAGCTGTGTCTGGTCAGCTGTCTGGTTCTTGGACTATATAAGGCACCTACTGTCTCTGTATCCTTGCCAGATTATTGTGTGGTTTCTGATCACTTCAATAAAGCTTGTTCCTGTTTCACCTACAAATTGCTGAACTGGATTATTGCTGACCTTGGATGCTGGTCTCCACAACCTTGTGATTCCATATCATTACACGCTGATTACTGATGGAGAGACTCTGACTCATACAGAAGCCAGATATCAGAGTGCTGGTGCCAAGATTTAAAAAACCCAATGGTCCTCGTGAGTAGATAACCTGTAGTCTACAACAGGTGGTTCTGGGCTTGTATAGCCCCCACATCATCACACCGGGTCCTTGCCACCACCACCACAATCAAGCCCACAACCAGCATTCAGTCCCAGCACCTACCCACTAAGACACCACCACCTCTGAAGCCTCCTCTCGCAGTCAGGCCAAGCCAACTTGGACCTCCATCCCACTATTGGGAGCCACCATTAGGGAGATGCTGGTCATGATGAGGAGATGCTGTATAGATGCTATGCTAGTAATCCAGGCTTGTGTTTCCTCCCACCAGGCTTCTGTGGGCCGCAGCCTCAGTGGGCTCAACCAGCAGGTTGAGTCATACATGGCCAGGTTGCTCCAGGTGGTGCAGAACAAGAGCACATTCCCACTGCTCAACATGGACATCATCTAGCGTGCTCTGCTTCTCAGCACCACCTCCTCCACCCCAGAGCCCCTCACACACACTCGCATCCCTGCCTTTCCTTAACTCCCTCCTTACCACCACCTCCTCCATCCCGAGGGCCCCCACACACACTCACATCCTTGCCTCTCCTTACCTCTCTCCTTACCACCACCTCCTCCACCCCAGAGCCACCCACACACACTTGCATCCTTGCCTCTCCTTACCTCCCTCCTTACCTCCACCTTCACCAGTGCTGCTGCTTCCAGGGGAGATGACTTCCCCTGCAACCCACCCTTGACTAGGTACTGGGCAACCTGAGGAGGAGATAGGGGCTGCACCTAGGATTTGACCATCTCAATAACACTCCTGAGTGACAATCTATTTATCCAAATATTAACATTATCTAGCCTGGCTACAGAGTAGAGGATCATGTCCTATGTGATAGTGATATTTTGAAAGCAGATGCTACCCCCTATCACATGGTCTATGATCCTCTTCTTTGTGAACACATAGATTAACATTTCACCAATTGATGGTCAGGAATGCTGTTGAGAACAGATTGTGCAGTCCCTATTTTTATTTTTCTCTTAGCAATTTTTTTTAAGCCCTATCATCTTCATCTGCAAACAGTGCTATCAAATAATGTAAGTGACATATATGCATAGATCAATAACATTCACCCAACAGAATGATCTCACACATCATTTAATAATCATCTATCATCTTCAATAAAACGTTTGTTGTTAAGTTCAGCTTATACCAATGCTGATATGGCTTGGGACTAGCAAAGTCATGATTGAATGCATCTTTGTAGTGGAGCAGATGAAAACATAATGCATGTGCTATGCGCATTACTTATTATTTCTATTACATGGAGTTTTTCATGACAAGATTTTTATACATCTGATTATGGTTACTGATGTGTAATGATCGCATGTGACCCTAGTATATGCTATTAATCATTATTATTAAATAGTATTACCTTGACCCCTTTAGGTTTTGCCATCTACTTGTCCTTTTGGATATGCTCACTCCACACCTATGACATAATGCATGGTCAGATATGTTTATGACTATGCTCTGTGTATACAGTAAACAATAATATTTTTATAGCATTATCTATGTTTCTGTGTGTTTCTCATGGTTCTGATTTGGGACATCAACATATTTACATAGTTACATACTAATTGAGTTTGAAAAAATAATTTTAGTTTATCAAGTTCAACCTCTGTGTATGCAGATTAATTGTTAATTGTGAAATGATCCAGGGGTTGCCAATTGTATTAATAAGTTAAACAAAGATTTTGCTATTAACCTAGCTGTGCAGTTCACCTCCACCATTTATCCAGCATCGTTGTCAGCCAGTCCACTTTTTCAGGCCTCATTCTGTCCATGATGGCATATTGTGTACTGTGGTCAGTGTTTACCTGGACATTGTAATATGTTATGTATAGGTGTGATATTTCCAGTAGTTGGTGTTACTCCTATTTCTATTTATTTTCTCTTTTTCATGTAACTTATACCTGCACAGACAGCAGCAGAAAACACACACACACAAGAACACACATATACATACATACTATTGATGTCGCGAACATCAAATTTTCGGTTCGTGAACAGCGGACCGGAACTTCCGTTAAATGTTCGCGAACGGGCGAACCCGGCGAACCGCCTTAGACTTCAATGGGCAGGCGAATTTCAAAACCCACAGGGACTCTTTCTGGCCACAATAGTGATGGGAAAGTTGTTTCAAGGGGACTAACACCTGGACTGTGGAATGCCGGAGGGGGATCCATGGCAAAACTCCCACGGAAAATTACATAGTTGATGCAGAGTCTGGTTTTAAGCCATAAAGGGCATAAATCACCTAACATTCCTAAATTGTTTGGAATAACATGCTTTAAAACATCAGGTATGATGTTGTATCGATCAGGTAGTGTAAGGGTTACACCCGCTTCACAGTAACAGACCAATCTCCCCGTCTAATGCACCGCAAACAACCGCAAACAGTTCCCTTTGCACAACCGCAAACTCCCCATTTGCACAAGGTTGGATACCAAGCTAGCCATGTCCCGTTCCTTGTCCTCACTGATGTCATTGAAGGTCTCTTCCTCCACCCAGCCACCAAGGGTCCCCGAAAGGTGAATACATGCCCCCTGGGACGCCTGCTGTGTTTGGTCTTCCACCTCCTCAAAGCCACCTTCCTCCTCTGACTCCTCTTCTTCAGACTCCCAGAGTCTGGGGGCTTCCACTGCCCAGCATGGAAAATTATACACAGGTCAGAGTCTGGGGGCTTCCACTGCCCAGCATGGAAGATTATACACAGGTCAGAGTCTGGGGGCTTCCACTGCCCAGCATGGAAGATTATACACAGGTCAGAGTCTGGGGGCTTCCACTGCCCAGCATGGAAGATTATACACAGGTCAGAGTCTGGGGGCTTCCACTGCACAGCATGGAAGATTATACGCGTTGCCTCTGTCTGCGTTATTATAAGGTGTGTACTGTTAAGTAGTACTATTCCTATCGGTTTAATCCCTGTTATGTCCACTATCAGGGGACGTGTATATGACATGGATTTTTAGAAGCGGGAGATGGAAAAAGATGCTTGGTCGGTCCTCCCACTTCAAATTTGGGGCACTGTGCGTGCAATCTAAGGTGCCACCAGATATGAGTGTCACTGTGCACTGGCAAAAGTTGGCAGAGTAGATGCAATAGGCTTCACACACACGCCTGTAGGCAGGCAATTGCTATTCAATCTATTACAGTCAAAAAAGTGTTTTATGTCACTGAGCACAATATAAGCTGTGAGCCTGACACAGGCAGGCAACTGAAATTAGATTACAGGAAAAAAATGGTTGTTTTCAATGTATGTTACACCACCAGGTATGAGTAGTGAAAATAAGCACAATATAAGCTGTTAGGTGTTAGCCTGTCACACACACACACGCTGGCAGGCAGGCGTAGATTACACACAAAAAATAATAAAATAAAATAAATGATGTTCAAAGTTTCCTCAATGATAAAGTATAGGGGGCAAACCGAAAAGCGCATGTGTTCGCCGTTCTCGGCGGACGCAAACATGCGAAAATCGCCGCGAATAGTTCTCCGGGTAACTGTTTGGGACATCACTAATACATACATAAATTCATACATACAAAGCTGCTACCATACTTAGTATTTACATCTCTTTTGAGGGCCTTTGTTTAGGTGCTGCTGAGATGGCCTGCAGGGAAGGCCTGCTGTGGGATTCAGCTGCGGTGGGCCTGCTTTGGGGGCTTGCTGCAAAGAGTCTCCAGGCAGGGAATCCGGCAGACGTTCAGGTAGGTGGCCTCTCCAGGAAAATGTTCTGACAGGGGGCCTCCAGGCAGGGAATCTGGCAGGGGGCATCCAAGCAAGAGATCCAGATGTGGGCCTCCAGACAGGGGATCTGTTGAGATGATTTCGATTCTAAGAGAGGATCCTTTGAGGAGCTCTGGTTATTTTTTGGAGAGGCTGAGGTCAGGAGCTCCATTGAGGGAGAATCTGTAACAGGCCAGCTACAAACTTACTTGCATGTAGTGGGCAACATGGAGCTTGCATGAAAAAACTTAATTTACCATCATGCAGAGCTGTGCAGGATCATACCAATAGGCTGGAGACAGTCCCTCTGGTTGAGGGAGATTCTGCAACAGGCCAGCGCCAAACGTACTCATGTGCAGTGCGCAACATGAAGCTTACAGCTTCCACTTGCCTGAAATAATGTACATTTCTCATAATGCGGAGCTGTGCAGGATCATACCGATGGGGACGGTCCCTCTTGCCAACTCCAGCTCTTCCAATTCAATTTGATTGGGAAATGTTGCAGCTCACAGTGTTTTAGATTAAAGCGCAAGTCACAATTTTGTCGAAAATAGATTTTAACAAATTGTCACATGTGCTATGATCTCACTGGCTACAAATGTTTAAATTTTAAAGTGGAAGCAGCCTCAGCAGGTCCAAAAAAAAACATATAAAATGCTAAACATATTTTTCTTTTACTTTTTATATTAAGGGAGAGATTCTGTAAATAAATATAATTTTAGCAAGGCGGTTGCCCATTTGCCTTATTGCACCAATCGCCCCTGGATATATCTACTCCATAGCCGATCTCCTCTCTGGAAGCCATAACTTTATTGAGTCAGAGGAGAGGTGGCTTAAGGGAGTCGAGGGACTCCGTGATGTATTCACTTTTAGTAGCCGACCAGTTTATACCAATTCAAGAAACCTATTAGACATAATGGGGGCTCATGAACAATGACTAAGGTCAAGTATTTCCAATTTGAGGTTAACTACTAGACAAAAAAAACAGAGGGGTGTCATTTGCAAAGTACTTAATAGCACTTGACCTTTATCTATTTAACCAATGTGTTTAAATTGCTGTCTGACAACCTAGTTAACTATACTTGATGGTGTAAAACCGTAGCCCATAATGTAGCCTGCAAGACTTACAGCTATTAAATTAGACCCGTAAAGCAACCCATCAACGACTTTCGGGGTAAGGGTGAGAAAAGGCTGCAGGATGTGAAAATCTTAACTGTGCGCCCGCAAGTCCTTTGATCTGTCAAGCCCATAACTGTTGCGTTACCAATCATGCTATTGAATTGCAACAAATTCACTGGTGTTCAAGCCCGTAACCCGCAAATGGAACAAAAAAGCCAATGGATACTAGAGAGGACCCGCAAGTCCAATCCGTAACACTGTAAATGCACATATACACACACTACTGTACATATATTGAAAGGGAAAGTGATGTTAGGTCTTAGAATTATTAGCACAACATTATCATGCTTGTAAATTGGCAAACAAAAATACTGTATATCATATTGATCCAGGCAATCATATTTCAGATCGATCCCGGCAATCAATGTGTTAATACATATAATGGAAGTCGCACAGACTAGAATATCATATTTACGGCTTTATTAATATTGCATTATATCTGAAATGTGGGTCTGATCGTAACTTGTAATTGAACTCGTAATTGAAATTTTTCGGTGACGCAATGATGACGATCTCTGTTTCTATTGGCTTTATCTAAACTCGTAACTATATGTTTGACCAATTGATCATGTTCCCAGCCGCGCATCCAATGTTCAAAAAATGTTTTACGGATTTGCATCTCAAGCCCGTAATTTAATAATTGAATAGGTATATAACTAATTTCAAGCCCACAGCCCTTGCGAGCTTCCCTATGCTGCTACTGGCTTCTAATTTAATAGGGCTGATAGTCTTTCAAAAGTTCCTTATGGCCAAGATAATAGCCTTTGGGTCAGCTGGCCATGTGGCTATTGTCCGGTTGCCAGATCCAAAAGTCCAATAGTCCTGGGGTTCATAACAGGGGGCTTGCCTCATACTTTGGAGATGATCTAATCTTAGCATTTTCAGACATATGCTGTAGAGTCGGAGTCAGGTAAGAATGTTAGGATATATGTGTGTGTCAGCACAGGTAATTAAAATGGCTGAACAGTGATGATCACTGACACTCTGGTTCTCATTATTTAGCCCTGGATAAATGGACACATCCATCATGAATAAAGAGATCGCTATTGCTTGAAGGCCCATGATTCTCCTTTTTGGCCTATGACAGGGGATTCCACCGACAAAAAAAAAAATCCTCAGCTTAACAAAAAATAGCCAAAAATGGAGATCCTCCTATGAAGATCTCCCCCACAACAAATGAGTTCCTGACTTCCCATTTGCCGTATATACTACTTTTTCATTTTTTTGATTGGATAAAATATGTCAACCATTTTTCAGCCAATCAGAATTGAATATTTTAATGTACGTACTATAAACATTTTATTACCTGATTGGCCCATTTAAACAATCAGAGACAGGTTATACTTCAATAAAACGCTATTCCGATGGTTGGAAATTTCAACAAATTAGAATATGGGAAAATAGAGCCCCCTGAGTGGCTAAAGGCTAAACAATCTGAATGCACAGATTTAATTGATTTATTCGGACTAGTTGAAATATTAACTGGTAATAAAAGGGGCAGTAGCCTTTTTTTGTTACTGAGTATCCAAACATAGTTTCTATTAAGAAATTCTAAATTCTAATTGGCTGAAATATGATTGGCAGATATTTTTGCCAATCAAAAGTCATAACATATAGTATAGAAGACAAGGGTTTGGTAAGTACTTATTTGCAAATAGTTATGATGCTCACAAAGATGGCAGATTTTGTTCACAATTTATAATGTATTTATAATGTACATGTTTCTGTATAAAATACCTTTTATGACAAGTTTAGAAACTGTCAAAATCCATTTATGAAGCCCTTAAGTCAATGTAAGATATATAATTGCTACAGGAAATACATAATCTGCTTAACTTTCAAAAGTACTTACTATTCTTTTCATATAAAGCATCAACATTTTTCATACAGCTATTTTTAAAAATGTAATAAAGTACAATAACGTAGAGAATAAACACACTATGAGAACAAATAATGTGGTATACAGAAATAAGAAAGATCATACAATGCATAAGAAAATAGACAACTGAGGTCTCTGAAGAGCTTATAACCTAGAAAATATGGCATGGCATACACACTATATATGTGTACATGAAGAGGTGGCACAAAATGTACTAAATGTAGGATTTTATCAAGGGTATCAATTCTACATGAAACATTGTGTTTTTAACTAAGCCTTCCTATCATTGAATATTATTTTTATATATATCATTCAAGTTTCCTGTTTATATTATTTTTTTACAAATAACTTCGTATTTTAATATTTTGATCCTTAATACAATTCACATTACTTTAGTGTATTACTGGTATATGACGAGGCCCAATGAAGGCTAAAACATATGTCTGGGGTTTGCTGTTTCTCCTGTTCAGGGTAGAATTGCCGGATATTTCAGGGCTGGGTCATTCTAGTGAGTGGGACCAGACTGGGAAAGGCACAAGTGAGCTAAAAGAGGTTGCTCTCAGCTTGAGTTATCATGTCCATAGAACTAACCTATTAAGGTTAGTTCGTTAACTGATTGCGCACCTCTAACTTTGATTTTGTTTATGCAAATGACCCTTAGAGATTAGTCTCTGTAATGGTGATGGGGGACTCCAGATTTGGACCCCTTGCTCTCTATGCCCAATGAAGGCCGAAACGTATGTCTGGGGTTTGCTGTTTCTCCTGTTCAGGGTAGAATTGCCAGATATTTTGGGTCTGGGTCACTATAGGGAGTGGGACCAGACTGATAAACTACAGAATATTTCTCCCTGTGAAGGGTACAAGTGAGCTAAAAGAGGTTGCTCTCAGATTGGGTTATCATGTCCATAGAACTAACCTTTTAAGGTTTGTTCGTTATCTGATTGAGCACCACTAACTTTGTTTTTTATTACTGGTTACTACTACTACCAATAGGCGGTAGACAGTCCCTCTGGTTGAGGGAGATTCTGCAACAGGCCAGCGCCAAACGTACTCATGTGCAGTGCGCAACATGAAGCTTACAGCTTCCACTTGCCTGAAATAATGTACATTTCTCATAATGCGGAGCTGTGCAGGATCATACCGATGGGGACGGTCCCTCTTGCCAACTCCAGCTCTTCCAATTCAATTTGATTGGGAAATGTTGCAGCTCACAGTGTTTTAGATTAAAGCGCAAGTCACAATTTTGTCGAAAATAGATTTTAACAAATTGTCACATGTGCTATGATCTCACTGGCTACAAATGTTTAAATTTTAAAGTGGAAGCAGCCTCAGCAGGTCCAAAAAAAAACATATAAAATGCTAAACATATTTTTCTTTTACTTTTTATATTAAGGGAGAGATTCTGTAAATAAATATAATTTTAGCAAGGCGGTTGCCCATTTGCCTTATTGCACCAATCGCCCCTGGATATATCTACTCCATAGCCGATCTCCTCTCTGGAAGCCATAACTTTATTGAGTCAGAGGAGAGGTGGCTTAAGGGAGTCGAGGGACTCCGTGATGTATTCACTTTTAGTAGCCGACCAGTTTATACCAATTCAAGAAACCTATTAGACATAATGGGGGCTCATGAACAATGACTAAGGTCAAGTATTTCCAATTTGAGGTTAACTACTAGACAAAAAAAACAGAGGGGTGTCATTTGCAAAGTACTTAATAGCACTTGACCTTTATCTATTTAACCAATGTGTTTAAATTGCTGTCTGACAACCTAGTTAACTATACTTGATGGCTTAAACAGTTTCACGGATCCCCATGGAAGTCTATGGAGCCTGTTTTACCACTTGCTGCAAGTTCAAATCTAGCCAGGAATCTAGCCTCGCCCTGGGAATTGGAGCAAATTAGGTATTGCATTTGGCTACTGGAACTGGGGTGGTGATCCTCAAATATTTTCTTTGGCTCAATACAATAGTTACTGTACATTCTACACATAAAATAAGTGTCGTAAAAATATAAAAATGACCCAGAGCCTTCTATGATCAAATGTCCTGGTGGAAATGGGGCTTAGTTGTCCAGAGCATATAACCATGACCTGGGGAAAACATCAGAAAACACATCAAGTTAACAATTGCATTTTGGTTTAACAAAGTGATATACAGCCCTATTAAATTAGTTCAACGTGTAAAACCGTAGCCCATAATGTAGCCTGCAAGACTTACAGCTATTAAATTAGACCCGTAAAGCAACCCATCAACGACTTTCGGGGTAAGGGTGAGAAAAGGCTGCAGGATGTGAAAATCTTAACTGTGCGCCCGCAAGTCCTTTGATCTGTCAAGCCCATAACTGTTGCGTTACCAATCATGCTATTGAATTGCAACAAATTCACTGGTGTTCAAGCCCGTAACCCGCAAATGGAACAAAAAAGCCAATGGATACTAGAGAGGACCCGCAAGTCCAATCCGTAACACTGTAAATGCACATATACACACACTACTGTACATATATTGAAAGGGAAAGTGATGTTAGGTCTTAGAATTATTAGCACAACATTATCATGCTTGTAAATTGGCAAACAAAAATACTGTATATCATATTGATCCAGGCAATCATATTTCAGATCGATCCCGGCAATCAATGTGTTAATACATATAATGGAAGTCGCACAGACTAGAATATCATATTTACGGCTTTATTAATATTGCATTATATCTGAAATGTGGGTCTGATCGTAACTTGTAATTGAACTCGTAATTGAAATTTTTCGGTGACGCAATGATGACGATCTCTGTTTCTATTGGCTCCATCTAAACTCGTAACTATATGTTTGACCAATTGATCATGTTCCCAGCCGCGCATCCAATGTTCAAAAAATGTTTTACGGATTTGCATCTCAAGCCCGTAATTTAATAATTGAATAGGTATATAACTAATTTCAAGCCCACAGCCCTTGCGAGCTTCCCTATGCTGCTACTGGCTTCTAATTTAATAGGGCTGATAGTCTTTCAAAAGTTCCTTATGGCCAAGATAATAGCCTTTGGGTCAGCTGGCCATGTGGCTATTGTCCGGTTGCCAGATCCAAAAGTCCAATAGTCCTGGGGTTCATAACAGGGGGCTTGCCTCATACTTTGGAGATGATCTAATCTTAGCATTTTCAGACATATGCTGTAGAGTCGGAGTCAGGTAAGAATGTTAGGATATATGTGTGTGTCAGCACAGGTAATTAAAATGGCTGAACAGTGATGATCACTGACACTCTGGTTCTCATTATTTAGCCCTGGATAAATGGACACATCCATCATGAATAAAGAGATCGCTATTGCTTGAAGGCCCATGATTCTCCTTTTTGGCCTATGACAGGGGATTCCACCGACAAAAAAAAAAATCCTCAGCTTAACAAAAAATAGCCAAAAATGGAGATCCTCCTATGAAGATCTCCCCCACAACAAATGAGTTCCTGACTTCCCATTTGCCGTATATACTACTTTTTCATTTTTTTGATTGGATAAAATATGTCAACCATTTTTCAGCCAATCAGAATTGAATATTTTAATGTACGTACTATAAACATTTTATTACCTGATTGGCCCATTTAAACAATCAGAGACAGGTTATACTTCAATAAAACGCTATTCCGATGGTTGGAAATTTCAACAAATTAGAATATGGGAAAATAGAGCCCCCTGAGTGGCTAAAGGCTAAACAATCTGAATGCACAGATTTAATTGATTTATTCGGACTAGTTGAAATATTAACTGGTAATAAAAGGGGCAGTAGCCTTTTTTTGTTACTGAGTATCCAAACATAGTTTCTATTAAGAAATTCTAAATTCTAATTGGCTGAAATATGATTGGCAGATATTTTTGCCAATCAAAAGTCATAACATATAGTATAGAAGACAAGGGTTTGGTAAGTACTTATTTGCAAATAGTTATGATGCTCACAAAGATGGCAGATTTTGTTCACAATTTATAATGTATTTATAATGTACATGTTTCTGTATAAAATACCTTTTATGACAAGTTTAGAAACTGTCAAAATCCATTTATGAAGCCCTTAAGTCAATGTAAGATATATAATTGCTACAGGAAATACATAATCTGCTTAACTTTCAAAAGTACTTACTATTCTTTTCATATAAAGCATCAACATTTTTCATACAGCTGTTTTTAAAAATGTAATAAAGTACAATAACGTAGAGAATAAACACACTATGAGAACAAATAATGTGGTATACAGAAATAAGAAAGATCATACAATGCATAAGAAAATAGACAACTGAGGTCTCTGAAGAGCTTATAACCTAGAAAATATGGCATGGCATACACACTATATATGTGTACAGGAAGAGGTGGCACAAAATGTACTAAATGTAGGATTTTATCAAGGGTATCAATTCTACATGAAACATTGTGTTTTTAACTAAGCCTTCCTATCATTGAATATTATTTTTATATATATCATTCAAGTTTCCTGTTTATATTATTTTTTTACAAATAACTTCGTATTTTAATATTTTGATCCTTAATACAATTCACATTACTTTAGTGTATTACTGGTATATGACGAGGCCCAATGAAGGCTAAAACATATGTCTGGGGTTTGCTGTTTCTCCTGTTCAGGGTAGAATTGCCGGATATTTCAGGGCTGGGTCATTCTAGTGAGTGGGACCAGACTGGGAAAGGCACAAGTGAGCTAAAAGAGGTTGCTCTCAGCTTGAGTTATCATGTCCATAGAACTAACCTATTAAGGTTAGTTCGTTAACTGATTGTGCACCTCTAACTTTGATTTTGTTTATGCAAATGACCCTTAGAGATTAGTCTCTGTAATGGTGATGGGGGACTCCAGATTTGGACCCCTTGCTCTCTATGCCCAATGAAGGCCGAAACGTATGTCTGGGGTTTGCTGTTTCTCCTGTTCAGGGTAGAATTGCCAGATATTTTGGGGCTGGGTCGCTATAGGGAGTGGGACCAGACTGATATACTACAGAATATTTCTCCCTGTGAAGGGTACAAGTGAGCTAAAAGAGGTTGCTCTCAGATTGGGTTATCATGTCCATAGAACTAACCTTTTAAGGTTTGTTCGTTATCTGATTGAGCACCACTAACTTTGTTTTTTATTACTGGTATAGTCATTACTTGCTTGAGCTGCCTATGTGAACTGCTTTCACAACAGACTCTTTCTGTTAGTTCAATTAGAAGCTTTGAAAGTATAAATTGCTGCATTTCAATTGAACCAGCTAAATAGATATTTGCTTTCAAGATCCACTGCTAATGTCGAAGCGGATACATAGAAAAGGGTGCAAACTTGCATAAAATACAAATAAAATGTAAGGCTATTTTATTTTAATGTGTTTTCTAGCAATTACAATTATTCAATATTAACCTATGAAAATCAAAAGAAACCTCTCCAAGATTCAGTTTTTTAAAACTTTTTGAATATAAATAAGGTACGCAAATTTCCTGGTTGTATTATTTAGAGTGAGTGCTATAAGTACCACCTCCTAGCTCACATAAACTGTCACAAAGTCCTAATTTTTTTGCTGACATTTATAGAGAGGTACTTCAGGTTACATTGTTAAACCGTTCCAGTTGAGATGGTGTAACCCGAAAACGATGTAAACCGAGGTAGCATTTCCTATAGGAATCAATGTAAATTCAATTAGTCCCTTCTGGATTTTTCCCATTTCAGTTTGAACTGATGGTCTTGTTTTTGGATACAAGCCCTTAAACCTAAACAGAATTTAATAAACAACAATAATTACATCAAATAACTTAGAATTGAACTTCACTTCACCTGTACTGAGGGGACTTGAAGGCCCAATGGGATAGAGGGGATGTAGAGGAGGAGAAGGAAGACACTGGTTATTGCTTGGAACTTTAGCTCTTATAGTCCCAGGCTGGGCACATTGGCTCATAGGCACAGGTTTGGTACACTGGCACATACGCACAGGCTATTTGGGCTCTTACTTGGCACAGGCAAATTGGGCTTTTACAGGCAAAGGCAAATTGGGCTCTTGGAGGCACTTGTAGGCACAGACTATATGGCGTTTGCGATTACAGTGCTTACAGCTAGCTTCCTTCTTTTTGATTCTCGTGCGTGGGCGCATATATAGCAGCTTTTGCCTTGTTCCTTCTTTCAGTTTAGATTGCGTAACCCGAGGTAGCATTGTAACCCGAGGCAGAAAATTGCAGAGGAGAAGCCGTGTAACCTGAAAACAATGTAACCCGAGGGTGTTGTAACTGGAGGTACCACTGTATTATGTGGTGAAATGTCTGTCATCAGGGGAGGAAGAAACAGAGCTCCCCAGGTGCTGCAAATGACACATGTATATACATTGTAGCATATAGTGATACTTTTTTTTAGCAAACATTTTATTATAGTGACAAGTTTTCAATAGATGTGACCTCTATTTATCAAGGCGGAAGCAAAACTGACATGAAATGTAACTTTCAGTTTGAATGTATACAGTGATGAAGAGAGATTGAAAACAACATCTGAAATCATGGGATAAATATAAAGGGAAAATCAACATAATATACTATAGAAAACATGCACACATATACGCATACTTATACGTAAATATATACATGAAATTGTAGTTTACGGTGATATCCTTCCTATTGGACAAACACTTCACTAAAAATGACATGCTTGTTATAGTGAAACAAAGATCTTATATATAGATAACAGGGTCTCTTCCAGATTGGCCATAAATTGATAGGCGTATTGTGGAACCTTTATTAAGAGAATACGCTGTGAAAACCTACAAAGTACAAAACAAGCAAACAAAAAAACACTTCACGTACAACTCTAGTGACCACATACCATCCATTTTTATACAAAAAAATTGTGGGAAATAATCAAAATTTCAAACCACTACTAACTGAGGATGCACAATTAAAATATCTTTGCCAAATCTCCCAATCTTGTGTTTAGACAATCACCAAATTTGAAATAAAAACTTGTCAGCAGAAGATTTGCAATAACTTACCAGAAAAAAATGGAACTGAACCTTGTAAAAGAAGTCTCTATAAATTATGTCAGCACATCTGTAATGATGACACAGCCACATATAACATCAAGACCTATAACATCAGGGATCATACCTATGTATTATATATATATATATATATATATATATATATATATATATAACTATATATGTATATATATAACTATATATGTATATATATATATATATATATATATATATATGTCACAATCTGCTTCTTCAAGGGGGCTTGATAAGAACCTAGTTCAAACCTACCCCAGCAGAATCGTGTAGTTCCTGTTCTCTGTGGCACAAAAGGCTTCTGAAGAGGGCAAGGCCCAAAGGTACAGGCAGAGAGTACTGGATACAGGTTACCAGTGGCCTCCAGCAAGAACACTCCCCAAGTTAGGATACAAAACACAGAAATTGTCTCACACTGTGGATATGTGAAAACTATAACTGAACCTTTATTGAATTATCAGAACAACATACAGTATTTATTCTCTCCCATACCACACCATTGTGTACCTTTGTGTATGTGTGTGATGAAAACACATCTGCCTTGTAGCCTTGGGTTGCTATAACAATTGAGATAACACTCATCAGATATCTAAACGATAGGCCAGATGTCCCTGGTTAGCTAGGGCAGAAAACCTTGATGTAAAGCTCAAGTGTTTACTTAGGACTACTTGAAGTACATACATCTGTCTTGACTCTGAGAGTGCAATGATCTGCAGCTACCTTCTGTGCAGAGCATTCTTACCAGTTTCACATATCTTATATATAACATTTTCCCTCTCATAATATACAATAACAGGTATACATAATAACCATGTACAGGCAACATATAACCACACACAATAATACATAATCCCAATGCAACATTGTCATGCTCCCTTGTCCATATTCATAATTACTGGCAATATCAGTCCTTAAACAATGAAATCATGACAATATATATATATATATATATATATATATATATATATATATATATATATATATATATTGTGATGAAGTGCCACCAGAGGTCAGAAGAGAGCACTTCACAATTTCTTCCCAGGAGTGAGACGGTTAACACACAGCTTAAAAGGCATTGGTTTGGCTGCAATGGAGGGCTTCTTCCAGGGAGAGATTTGTATGGAAATTTGGAGTCTGAGCTCAGTCTGAGTTGGGATGGAGATCCTGAGACAGCTCTGTGTGGACACAGGGAGAGAGGTCTGCGTGACCTAGAAATTGAGCGAGACTGTCTGGAGGATACACACAGGCAATAGTGTTCAGTGAAATGGGAGTTGAAGGAGACTGAAGGCAGAGCCCTAAAGAGTGGACTTCTGAAACAGATAAGTGTCCAGGCCTGTATTTTTGGAATGTAATTGTAGACTAATGTTGGGCAGTGAGGGAACTGCAGCCAAAGTCAGTCTGTAGTCAGTGCTTCAAGGAGAAGCTAGGATTTTTTTTCTGTGTTTATTTCTGTTGTATGCTGACAATTATCCAGTAAAATTCTCTCCTCCCTTGACATTCGAGACACTGCTTTCTCGTGGATCTCATCATACCTACAAGATTGATCATTTAGCGCCTCCTTCTCTGGCACCTCTTCTTCTCCTCATCCCTTGTCTGTTGGTGTACCCCAAGGATCAGTCCTAGGCCCCCTCCTCTTCTCCATCTATACATCCTCACTTGGTGCCTTAATAAACTCTTTTGGGTTTCAGTATCATCTCTATGCAGATGGCACTCAAATCTACCTCTGAGCACCAGATCTATCCCCCTCTGTTCTAACACACGTCTCCAACTGCCTCTTTAGTCTATCCTCTGGGATGTCCATCTAACTCAACATGTATAAGACTGAACTCTTAATCTTTCCACCCTTTACTACAGCTTCACTTCCTCAAATCGCTCTCACTGTCAACAACGCCATCATCACTCCCACCTCTCAAACCCATTGCCTTGGGGTTCTACTGGACCCTGCCCTCTCTTTCATCCCTCACATACAGTCACTAACAAAATCTTGCCTTCTCCATCTAAAAAAACATTTCAAAATACGCCACTACCTTACACAAGACACAACTAAGATTCTAATATACTCTCTCATCATTGCTCGTCTCAACTATTGCAACTCGTTTCTAGTTGACCTGCCCACCACCTGCCTTTCCCCTACTCAATCAATAACGAATGCCTCTGCCAGACTCATTTTCCATACACAACATTCAAGGTTGGCAGCACCTCTTTGTCAATCACTCCACTGGCTTCCCTTAGCCTCCTGAATAAAATTTAATATCATGACCCTAACTTACATAGCCCTCAACAACAGCACACCCCCATACATCTTGGCTCTCATCTCCTAATACTCCCCCATACGCCATCTTCATTCTGCTAACGACCTTCTTTCTACTACTTTTGCCACCTCCTCTCCCAACCCCCTCAAGAACTTTTCTCAGGCTGCACCAGACTATCCTCCTGCCTTAAATCCTTCAAAACCTCCCTAAAAACACATCTCTTTAAAGAAGCCTTTCACCTTCCATCCTATCACTTCTCTCTCCCTACTGTATCACACACAAACATTAACCTTTAGATTGTAAGTCTGTGAGTTTCAATCCTGCAAGGTGCTTTGGGGAAAGCAATATGGACACCGAATTCCAAGTTCAGACAGGGCCCTCCATTCTTTCCAATGTGTTTATTTTGAATTTGTCGTTGCCTGGAACTTAACTTATGTATAGTGCTACAGAATATGCTGGCGCATTACAAATAAATGATAATAATAATAAAAGTCTGCTAAAGCATTTTAAGGCCTCCTGAGTCCTCCATTATAGTGCCAGAAACAAAGGCACGGATCCTGAGCGTGACAGTGGATCTGTCACAATATATATATATTTATATATATATATATATATATATATATATATATATATATATATATATAGTGAGGCAAGGGTAACCTACATCTCCAAATCAAAAATATATACTCCTTTAATAAGTGAAACAAATTAACATACTTCACTTCAATATGTGCAGTTAATGTGAAGACAGGCTATGGGAGATTGGGAAAATGGGTGGGTATTGGGTTGAGGATGGCCTGGCCATTACATTTGTATTGGGCCCCAAGATGGCGGCCCTGGTGGCAGGTACCATCTGCTGAAAATAATGGAATTGTGGGTATAGCAATGGGGTGTGTTTTATCTATGATCTATAAAATCTAGCCAGGTAGTTAACTTCCTCCTGCCTTGATGTCTATGCTACTTAATTAACAACTAATCAGATCAGAGGAGATCTTAAAAGGTTGAACTCGGACTATCATCCCTATCAAATTCGGGCTACATGTTAATACGTTGCCCGTAACATTGATATTAGGATTTACGGCTATTAAATTACCCCCTAAAGCAGGCCGCTGGCGACTTGCGGCTTAAGACTCAGGAGAGATGAAAAATGCCTACGGTAGGTCAACGGGGTACTTCACAGCCCAGAGATCCTTAAATTTGTCAAGCCTGTAAGCGCTACAAATGCAACCATGCTATCAAATTGCAACAAAGTCACCCGCGAGCAAGCCAGTAACCGGCAAATGGAGCCCAGCGTGTGCTCCGGAGGACCCGCAAGGGGAGTAAAGACCAATACGTGGCTCCTTAAATTCAAATAAAAATACACGACTGTACTTTATATAAAAGGGAAAGTGATGTTAGGTCTTTGAATTAATAGCACAACATTCTCAAGCCCGCAAATCGGCCTTAAAAAATACTTTATTTCATGTTTGATTTCCGTGTTATATCAATCCAGGCAATTAATGTCTTAATACTTATCCTGTAACTTGCATGTAATAGAATATCCTATTTACGGCTTTATTAATATTGTATTAATCTGGAATGTGGGTCCGATCGCAAACTGTAATTGTAGCCTGTAGGACTTTGAAATCTAACCTCCCCTTTTTCAGTGACATAACATTATAACATATAACAAAATCTCTATGGTAACTATGGTCTACACTAATTGATCGTCCGCACGGCCGCAAATCCAATGTTCCACGAGTTATCTACGATTTGCCTCTCAAGCACGTAGCTCTCAGCCCATTCTAATTTAATCATTTTAACCTCAAATACTATGTAACTATGTAACTTAATATCATTATAGCACAAGCCATGTGTTATGGATATACCTTAATTAATATATACTGTTTCAAATAAATTTTAAGGAAGTTATCTGCCTATCTAACATAGTAATTCAGTCATTTTAAGGATTCTCTGGATGTTATTCCCCTAATTGGTGAAATGTCCCGTTTTGCAAAAACATTGTTTTTCTAAAAATAGTCCTATGGGATGAACAATATTACTGTAATTAAAGGCGACACTAAGGACTGACAATGTCTAATCTGCCATATTGTATCCTTCATACAAAATATAATTAATGTGCCAGTTCTTCATATTTAGTCCTTTACATTCAAACTGTTTTGAGTAGATAGCATTTTGTAATTCTTCAGCCTTTAACACTTAACAGTATAAAAATAGCGAAAGCCTCAAGGCTAGTATACTGTTGGCTTTTCATTGTGTATAGAAAACCCACATGATTAATATTTATGCAGCAACTGAGGATGGAAGAAGAAAATTCAGTGTACTATTGTTGGTACTTGAACAATTTTATGCTGCTTTTTAATATGCAGTGAGATTTGTAAAAGAAAAGCTTATCCTAAACTAATGTTTCAAGCTGTATCTTAAAACAGTGGAGTGCTCATGCATGCTGCTGATTTTTTTGTAAAAAAGATATTAGCAACAGCAAGTGAGAGAAGCCCTTGAGACCAGAAGCCCTATTAAATTCCCTCAAAGTGTAAAACCATAGCCCGTAACGTAGACCACAAGACTTACGGCTTTTAAATTGGCCCCGTAAAGCAACCTGCTAACTATCTGCTATTAATCACACAATTAAATTGCAACAATTTTCCAAAGACACCCTGGCGTTCAAGCCGTAACTTGCAAATGGTGGCAAAAACATAACAGCCTCCAAATACGACCTGCAAAGGGTTTACAGACAATTAACCAACACTGTAAAGACAATATAAACACACCAGTGGACTTTACAAGATGGGGAAAGCATGGAAAGGCATTACAATTACTTCTACAATAATCCCCCAATAAAAACTAGGAATTAAAACAAATATATATTTTATCATATGTTAGAATAGTCATGCATATGCCAATATGAAAAGCAATGCTGCAACATGCAGAAATCAATTAAAGACACACTACCTGATTAAATTGCAACCCAAAAAACATGAAACAAATGCCATATTAACCCTTCCTCACTAACAGAGGCTCTAATGTGGACCCTGGAATATATATATGATTGCATGTACATCTCGCTCATCACATCTACATTGGGAAAATAAATAGTGGCCAAATTACACTGCCACATCACATATATCAAGTACCAGGGGAACATTTGATTATTTGATGTTCAGTCCTTCCGACTCTCTGTGACTGACTCCCTATGGACTGCAGCACATTTAGCTAGGTCTCTGCCTGTGCTGTTCCACAAAGTTTGCATGCCAAAGATACTGCAGTGGGTTGCCAGTTCCTTCTCTAGTGGCCTGTGATTTGTCTGACCTCTCTGCTATCACCTGCCCACCTACACTGGCCCTACATGGTATAGCTCACAGCTTCTTTCAGGTACACAAGCCCCTTCACCACCACCACTTAGAAATCCACAAGGGGACAAGGGGAACATACACCACACTAATCTACTCTAACACATCAGGAAGGGCCGCAAAAACACATGGAGGCTGCAAAGAGGCATGGGAATCAACAGCCAACGTACCTCCATCAGGGATTTTTTCCACTACGCACATCCTGGAAAGTCCCATGTGCCAAGACGTACTGTGTGCCCATTACCATTTGGTGACCTCCCATTATGTTTTACTATTCATCAATTTACATTTTTGTGGTGTATGTTTCCCTGGTCCCCTTTTGGATTGCTATGCGGTGGTTGAAGAGGCTTATGTACCTGAATGAAGCTGTGAGCTATACCATGGAGGACCACTATAGGTGGGCAGTTGATAGCCGAGAGGTCAGACAAATCACAGTTCACTAGAGGAGGAACTGGCAACCCTCTCCAGTATTACCTGTCATATTGTCAGCAGACCCTCAGGGAAATGTTGATACTCCCCAATATCACTAAGTGGACATTTGCATGTGTACTAACCCTTTATGTGGATTATTATGATATATATTATTATATGATATCTAATGTTATTATTACTATTATTATTATTATTATTATTATTATTATTATTATATATATTGCTCTATATATTGCTCTAGTCAATAGTAACTAGGGCTCATTAGTTTACATATATAGGAATGTGACACAAATGTCATGTATGTGGATGTCCCATAACTCCAACCATTGACAACACACTGACACGGTTAGAACGGTATAACAAAGCTTTATTTCATACACAGTGCACAATCAGAAATGGACAAGACTGTGCATTAATATCATGGGTGTGGTGTGGTCGGATACCGGAATGGCAAGAGCCTGTGGGCAATCAAACCTAAAAGGTTAACTGTTAGACAACAACATAAGGATAATGCATTGCATCTACTAGGGTCACATGTGGTAATTGTTCTGTCCTGTTCAATTAGCCTACCCAGAATATGTTGAGGATGAGTAATACAAATACAACAAGGCATGCTTCACTGTAAACACAATCTTTCAGTAAAAAGTACTATCACCATCTACATGGAATAGTTGTACCATGCTGATATCACATCTCACTGGTATATGGGTGGTACCAAGGCCAGACATATTACACTGTTCACATTACCCCTAAATACATGCACATTGATCCTGATGTCAAACCAAGGAAATCATCCATTTTGTTTGGATGACATGAAATCCATTAATCTGCTTTCATACTGTTAACGAGATGAAATGCAACAAAAAAGCATGTAAAGCCAGAACACTATTTGTTATGATTCAAACTCACACCAATCATGGTCATTAGTGAAGAGATATGTAGTCATATGAGTGTTCACTCACATGATGGTATTGTACTGCTCAAAGATAAAGAACATGTCTTCATGGTCGTGAGATTTGGCTATTAACACCTACAGAGACAAGAACAAGATATCAATCATAACAATGTTCTGTTTAACTACAACACCTCATCTCAAGGTCAATCCACATTGAACATCAATTGTACAAACTCTGTAGCCAGCAAATAGTATGTCAACATCTATACCAATCAGTATTCAGTGAGGCGTGATCAAGAGGAGGACTTCTTGTATGGTCCTAAAACCTTCTCTTCCGCAGCAGTGGGCCCCCACCTTCCTTGCCTATACCCTGTCTCACTCATTCACGCCTTGATGGTGTAAGAGCATGGGGTACCACTATGTTGGGTGGCTGGGGATTTGGTTGAGATGGTGGTGAGGTCTGAGATGAGGAGACCAATGTCTCGGGTTGCAGTTGTGAAACCGAAGGCTGGAGAGGTATGAGCTGGCGTTCGGCTAATCGGATGATTTGCTGTCTTTCCCGAATCACCCGTTCCTCATATCTCTCCATCCTTTGGTTGTGCCTCCTCACCTCAGAATGGAGCAATTGGGTGCTCACCAGGAGGGTGTGTGTGAGCCTACACTGCCTTCTTAGCAACAGGAACCTCTCATTTTGTTGCTTCTTACGTGCCATGCCCTCCCTGGTGAAACTGGCCATGATTTACCTTATTGTCAGGGGTGGTGGTGTTGATGGAATTGTGGCTGATGCTGATGGCATTGGGGCCAATGGTAGGCCAGAGTAGTCGGTATCAGTGCCAGAGGTGTCAGCAGCAGGGCCTGAGGTGTCGGCCGCAGGGCTGGAAGCAACGGCAGCATGGCCGGAGGTGATGGTAGCAGGGCTGAAGGTGATGGCAGCAGGGCCAGGGGTGATGGCAGCAGGGCCGGAGGTGATGGCAGCAGGGCCTGAGGTGTCAGCAGCAGACCTGAGGTGTCGGCAGCAGGCCTGAGTTGTTGGGCCATAGTGGGGGACACCATTGTGTGTTGGACCATGTTGGGGAAAGCCATTGGGTGTTCTGCCATGTTGTCAGACCCCATTGTGTGTTCAGCCATGTTGGAGGACCCCATTGTGTGTGAGTTGTTGTTGGCTGCCATGGCCGCAATGTTGTGGAAGCAGGTGGCAGCTGTGATGATGGCTGTGGACAGGACATGGCCGGTGGAAGGGACTGGAACAGCTGGGCATGGCTGGATGATGCTTGTGAGGGCCCAGGCAGTGACTCCCACTCCTGATATGCTGATGAATGTGACTGGCCAGCTAGTGTGGATGACCCCAGGCTCTCTGGAATATCCTGGCCTTCTTCCTCAACCACTCCCACCTCCTTTGGAGCCTTCTCCTGTTGCCCTGTGGTTTGCCTTGTCCTCCTGGGTACTGTAATGAAAGAAAAAATATATCTGAGTTGGTTTCCCTACACAATTGACAGCTATGTGTTTCCATATTCTTGACATCATGGTCACCTGTGATTTAGTGTGGTGCTTGTGTTACACAGATGAACCACAGCCTTCATAATAAGCATTGTGGATCATGGCTCATATGAATATGTGTACTGCAGGTGCGTTGTGCCATTTGCATGTGCATCAGACACATGCTCTGCTGGATCTGCTGTGCAGTGTGTGAGACTGACCAATCTGTGACATGTTCCCAGCAATGGTTGTTAACATGCATCTAAGATATGGTCCAGGTTAGGACAATATATGACACGCACATGCAGTATGCATACCCAGACATGTACTCTCTTTTGAATGTCAAATAAGTCTTGATCAAATAGCAAATTGTACTCAGAATCAGTTCGAATTGCATTTATTGGCCAGACCTTTCATTGATACAAATTACGAAAATGATATGTTTGCTACAAGATTTACATGGTTATTGATGCCCCATATATCTTCAGTCATAACCATAGGGCTTCCAGTGCTATTGTATGTCAGTTATCTATGCGTGTATACACCAAGCTTATTTATACAGACATGCATGCAAACATCTTGATATCTGCGTGGTATTTGTCTACCCCATCCCACCATGTTGGGGGAGCCCATTGGGTGTTTGGCCATGTTTGGGGCCCCATTGTATGTGAGGCCATGTTGGGGGACCCCATTGTGTGGGACTGGTTTTAGGCTTCACTCCCACACAACTGAGATTAATATGTGCCAGGAAACCATGTTGCCTGGGAACAAATACTTTAATGCATTATATATATATATATATATATATATTAATAATGAGTATTGCAATATAATTTCATACCTTTTGTATTGGACAAATGTCTTATTTGTAACCATCAACTATCACAATCAGAGACCTCTGTTCACTCCAAAGGATTGTCTTTCTGTCCAGTCATAAAATTAGATAACATATAACTCAAACATAGAAGAATTTTTCAGAAGATTAAAAGAGGCAGAATGTTTCCACAAGAAGGGACAAACCACACCTTTAGACTGTAACAAGAAAAAAAACAAACATATTTCAACCCACCACCGGTCGTAACACTAAAATGGACAGTTACATAGAAAGCTTTCACCTGAGAACTGTATCCATTGTAACAACACAATAAAAAAAAGACTTAAACAATCTTACTCCATCAGAAAGAACTGCCATAAAGATTTTAAAAAACAACCCCAACATCACCATCAAACAGGCATACGGAGGAGGTGCAGTTGTTATCATGAATACTCAGGACTACATAAATGAAGCCAACAGACAACTGTCAGACAACACTTACTACAAGAAACGGAACCAGGACCCTATAGAAAAATATACTGTTCAACTTAAGAAACTCCTCAAAAACAATCCCTAAAAATATACATCAAGAATTAGAACAACTTATCCATAACAATCCTACAACTTTCTACCTATTGACAAAAATCCACAAACCAGGCAACCCAGGGATGCCAATTGTTACAGGTATGGACACACTAACTGAACAGATATCTGGATTTGTTGAAAACATCCTTAAACCATTAGTTAGTAACACCAGAAGCTATATATAAGACACCACTGACTTTCTCAATAAACTCAGTCAGATTTAAGACCTGCTAAAACACTACTTGCTACCATGGATGTAGAGTTTCTTTACGGCAACATCACACACAAAGATGGCACTGAGGCATCCTTTAAGTGTCTTTCAACAAACATGCAAAACAATATACATGGCCCTGATATTATTGTAAAACTAATAGAATATATCCTTACCCATAACTATTTTACTTTCAACCAAGTTACCTACCTACAGATGATGGGTACTGCCATGGGCACCAAAATGTCTCCACAATATTTATGGCCAATCTAGAAGAAACATTTTTATCTGTACTGTATCCATTTACAAACCATACAAAAACTACTGTTACATAGATGATCTGTTCATCACATGGACAGAAGGGGAAAGCAAACTCAGAGACTTTTATAATTAATTCAACACCCTACATTCATCTATAAAACTTAAAATGGATTTCTCTACAGAACAGGTACCCTTTCTAGACACTACTATATCCATCACCAGTGGCACTCTCCACTCATCTGTATATAAAAAACCCACAGACAGATGGAGTTACCTACACAGCTCCAGTTTTCACCCCTCCCACACAAAACAAGCCATCATCCATAGTCAAGCTATTAGATACCATCGGATTTGCTCAAACACTGGAGACCGTGATAAAAATGTAAAAACACTGTCTGAATCTTTTAAACACTTGTGACGTCATATCATTAGCATATACCGGTACCGATGAAAGGATTAAGATGCGCTGCGGGGCTCCGATCAGCAGCAGGGACTGATCCCAGGCTAGTAAGAAGAGAGAAGATAGGGGAAAGGGATGTTAATGGAGAAGGGGGAAGGAGGGAGGATCAGGAGGGAGGATAATGAGGGAGGATAAGGAGGGAGGAGGAGGATGGGAAGGAGGGAGGAGAAGCATGGGAAGGAGGGAAGAGGAGGAATAGCATGCTGATGTGGCCTAGGCAAATTCAGCAGCACTGGGCAGCCTCCAGATCCTCCCTGCAGTAACTCCAAGCGTGGCTCAGGGTTACAAATTTAGGAAGAGAAAATTAACCCCGAGCCACGCTTGGGATTACAGCTAGGAGGGTTAAGCAAGGCCGCAACTACCCATTTGGAAACAGGCAATAGAAAATGAGACCGTCATCATTACAGCAGTATAGGATGGAGGTTACATGTTAATCAATTGGCTTTTAAAGGTTCAATATAAGATTGGACTTGTAAACCAGCAAAATACAAAATAATAAAAATGAATGCCAATACTGTTCTAGTTCATATGGGTGGCTTGATATATATTAACTCATGGATTCCCGTGATCGATATAACCCAAAAATGAAAAATAAAAATAATTAATTCTTTATTGCTGATTTGTGAGCTTGAGAGCTTGTTGTGCAATTAATTCTAATGTCTTTCAGGGCTTTCCCCGTCAGTGCAGTATTGATTTTTTATTTGCATTTACAGTGCTAATGACATGTCTTTAACCCCTATGCATGTCCCATCTGGTACCCGTAGGATTTTAGCGATCGTAACTCTTGCTGACGTAAAAGATCAAAGGCTCAGAGTGTTAAAAGAGTGTAAGTTATGGTTGTAACAACCACAGGGATTTTCAGCCCATAGCCTGTAGACTGTTTGTGGCTCAAAAAAGATGTTCTTTGTAGTGTTGGGAAATAATAGTTATTATTTCTCTCGGTGCATAACACCTATTCATATATAATAATAAAGAACCAGAGAAATCAAAACAATAAATCTTTATTTAATTACTTGGAGACAACGTCGATTAAAAACTTGTTAAAATCAAGGGAATAGGAAATAATTCCTTAAAAACAATTAATATTGACTCCCTTTATATTGCACCCTAGACCAGTTACTGAGAGATAAATTCAGTGTTATAATTTCTTCTATTATGTCTTGAGAGGTGCTTTTACGATTGTAAAGCTTGGCTTCCTGGTGTGTATATACGTATATATCTCTAGGAGATTTACTTAATATTTATATCCAAAACAGTAAGTCCTACAAATTTCCAGTCCATACATCAATCTGGTGGCTTATCATGCCCTTCTATATGTTGGCTACAATATTTGTGTCTGATCTAATTTACAGTTCTTATATACAAAGTAGTTCACCATTTATATGTAAGATGGCATTTATCTTTATATCCACATTATTGTCTGCATTGATCTAATTTGCAGCGTCCTGTGGTTTAAAACAGTCTATGCTGCTTGTTAGGGCTCAGTGTGGATCTAGTTTGCAGCGTCCTGTTGTTTAAAACAGCCTATGCTGCTTGTTACAGCTCAGCACCGGGTTCTCCCGTGCACTGCACTTCAAGCGCCAGATATGTTACTAACAAGGACTTAGAGATCTAGTTACAACGTCCTGTGATATATCAGTCTGCGCTGCTTGTTTGAACTTAGCACCGGACACTACCGTGTGCTAGGGCTAAAGCACCAGTTGTAGGACTGGTAAGGACTTAGAGATCACGGAGCTGCATTCAGCTACATGGGTAGCACTTGCTAGTTACAAAATTAGCGTCTGACGTCAGACGCTGCCCTGACGCACGTTTCGTCACGTGGGAGTGACTTTCTCAAAGGGGGAAGGCGATCTCCTCAACGGTGCCTCCTATTTATAATAGGACAGTAGTCATGGTTACCCTTTGCCTTTGTTAGCAAGTGAAGGGGCAATATGTATAAGTCTGGTATGACAAATCCCACTAAATTATAACCAGAAGCAAATTCCGATTACTTTGCATATTTATGTCTGAATTGCATGTATTTTTAATATGTGTATGCTATTTAGCCAGTTTAATCTGGGCTGATGATAAATCTTTAGATATAATTCACTATATATCAATGGCTCCACCTGTTTTGATATCCAGTATGTTATATCTTTCTTCCATATATGGGGTCAATCTCCTATTCCCCATTATTCCAGAGGGATATCTATAGTTTTCATGCAGAATCACAACAGAAAACTTGGGTACTATTTACATTATAACTCTATCATACTACACTGAGGTATATCCCTATCTCTTCCACTAGATTAATAAGATCCTTATTACATGATTATTCCTCCATTGTCATTTTAACAAAAATATATCTCCCATATAATTCCTCTTTTATTGTTATCTATACAATAGTATATATTATATTATATAGATCATGTAAAATATATTGTGTGAAGTTATACTTATAGGAGTTATATAAGTATAACTTCACACAATATATTTTACATGATCTATATAATATAATATATACTATTGTATAGATAACAATAAAAGAGGAATTATATGGGAGATATATTTTTGTTAAAATGACAATGGAGGAATAATCATGTAATAAGGATCTTATTAATCTAGTGGAAGAGATAGGGATATACCTCAGTGTAGTATGATAGAGTTATAATGTAAATAGTACCCAAGTTTTCTGTTGTGATTCTGCATGAAAACTATAGATATCCCTCTGGAATAATGGGGAATAGGAGATTGACCCCATATATGGAAGAAAGATATAACATACTGGATATCAAAACAGGTGGAGCCATTGATATATAGTGAATTATATCTAAAGATTTATCATCAGCCCAGATTAAACTGGCTAAATAGCATACACATATTAAAAATATATGCAATTCAGACATAAATATGCAAAGTAATCGGAATTTGCTTCTGGTTATAATTTAGTGGGATTTGTCATACCAGACTTATACATATTGCCCCTTCACTTGCTAACAAAGGCAAAGGGTAACCATGACTACTGTCCTATTATAAATAGGAGGCACCGTTGAGGAGATCGCCTTCCCCCTTTGAGAAAGTCACTCCCACGTGACGAAACGTGCGTCAGGGCAGCGTCTGACATCAGACGCTAATTTTGTAACTAGCAAGTGCTTCCCATGTAGCTGAATGCAGCTCCGTGATCTCTAAGTCCTTACCAGTCCTACAACTGGTGCTTTAGCCCTAGCACACGGTAGTGTCCGGTGCTAAGTTCAAACAAGCAGCGCAGACTGATATATCACAGGACGTTGTAACTAGATCTCTAAGTCCTTGTTAGTAACATATCTGGAGCTTGAAGTGCAGTGCACGGGAGAACCCGGTGCTGAGCTGTAACAAGCAGCATAGGCTGTTTTAAACAACAGGACGCTGCAAACTAGATCCACACTGAGCCCTAACAAGCAGCATAGACTGTTTTAAACCACAGGACGCTGCAAATTAGATCAATGCAGACAATAATGTGGATATAAAGATAAATGCCATCTTACATATAAATGGTGAACTACTTTGTATATAAGAACTGTAAATTAGATCAGACACAAATATTGTAGCCAACATATAGAAGGGCATGATAAGCCACCAGATTGATGTATGGACTGGAAATTTGTAGGACTTACTGTTTTGGATATAAATATTAAGTAAATCTCCTAGAGATATATACGTATATACACACCAGGAAGCCAAGCTTTACAATTGTAAAAGCACCTCTCAAGACATAATAGAAGAGATTATAACACTGAATTTATCTCTCAGTAACTGGTCTAGGGTGCAATATAAAGGGAGTCAATATTAATTGTTTTTAAGGAATTATTTCCTATTCCCTTGATTTTAACAAGTTTTTAATCGACGTTGTCTCCAAGTAATTGAATAAAGATTTATTGTTTTGATTTCTCTGGTTCTTTATTATTATATATGAATAGGTGTTATGCACCGAGAGAAATAATAACTATTATTTCCCAACACTACAAAGAATATATATAAGTGGTTCAATCCACAATTTTGGGTATCAATTGAATTCAGGATCTAAGGCTATTCTCCCTTAAAACTGTGTATTCCAAATAAGATGGCGAGTCTAAATATAGATAGTTGGAAATTTATCAACTTAAATAATGAAGCAGCAGAAAGTTTCAACTTTACAGCCATAGAAAAGGAAGATGAGGATATTAACATCAAAATTGCATTTAGAGACCTGAATAAAATTTTTAAAAAGCAAGTGAAAATAGTATGGGAAATGACAAGCCTTGAAAATTACATAAAACAAAAGATTATTCCGAGAGGCCTTAGGGTAAAAATAATGCCAGCAACAAGTTTAATTAATGATGATTTTTTTTAAAAATGGACAGACATTCTATCACAATGTTCATTAGATTTAATGGACTTAATAGTGCAAACAGAAAAAAAGCACTTAGAAATGTTCAGCAATGACCTAGACAAAAGCCAGAAATTGGTTGAATCCTTTAAAGAAAAACCAGAATATGAAACGAACTGTCAGAAATTGACTGAAAATCTGGAGAGATTTAAAAATGAAATAAAATCTAGAAAGCAGAAGAAGTTTATGAGAGATCAGGATGATTATAAAAACAATAGGGTATATAAACCCACTCAGAGGAAAAATAGAACTAAGATATCCTCTGACATAAGTTCATCAGAATATGAAACTTCAGATATTGAAGACCCAAATATGAGATTGGGAACTGGTACAAGTACAGATGGAATACAAAGAGGTTTAAGGACTAGGTCAATGCAGGAACATGAACAGAGACAAGAGAAAGCTTTTTTAGACAGAGGCCAACATATCCTAAGAGGAAAAAGGAAAGCAACCAACACACAGATAAGACCAAATCGATATCAAGGACCACCACATTAAGTCCGAATGCCTCTGATTTAGAAGATTCCCTACAAATAATAAATTTATCAACTTTTGCACTAAATGAAACACATAAAGCTGTCCTAAAAAGAGGCCTCTCTTTTGTTCCGTCATCCAAAGTAGAACTTTTCACAAACATAAAAGATTTAAATCTCTTTGGAAGGAAATTGGCACTTCATAAATTCTATAAAAATAAAAACATGAAAGAGTATGCCTATTTAAACATTGATAAGGAAGATCAAGACACATTTATGGATATGATGGCCCTAATAGAGGAAAATGAGAATGCATCCATATCAGAATCAGGAACATCAAAAATATGGAAAAAAAAAGAGTAAATTCACTCCTCAAATTAAGGACTATCCAAATATTAGTGTCTTTATACAACAGGTTACAAGAGAATTGGAAAATTTATATACATCTAAGCAAAAATCCACATACAATCTAAGTAAAAAGGAAAATGCAGCATTAAAGGAGCTCCAAGATTGTAAAAATATACAAATAAAACCAGCAGATAAAGGGGGAAATATTGTAGTAATGGCAAACGAAGACTACAAAAGAATGTGTGAGAAGATTCTAAAAGATAAATCAACTTATGAAACACTGAGTGCAGACCCTACAAACATATATAGAGAAGAACTTAAATCAGTGCTTGATAAAGCATTGCTAGAAGGAATAATAAACAAAAATACATATGACTATTTATTACCAAATAGTCCAACAATCCCCACTTTCTATGCACTTCCAAAAGTGCACAAAAAGATGTCACCAATACCTGGCAGACCAATTGTATCAGGGAACAATAATTTATCCGAAAATATCAGTAGATTCCTGGACTACCATCTGAAAGATCTAGTCACAGGCCTTCCCTCATATATCAAGGATACAACAGACATATTGAAGCAATTGGAAGACATAATAGTACCAACTAAAACATGGCTCGTGAGCATAGATGTAGAAGCATTATATAGCTCTATACCACATATACAGGGCATCGAAGCTGTGGGCTTCTTCTTAAGAACCAAAGGAACGAAAATGGAACAATTCAATAAGTTCCTATTAAATCTTCTTGAGTATATACTAACTAGAAATTATTTCATCTTTGCTGATAAATGGATACATCAAATTAAGGGCACAGCAATGGGGACATCATGTGCCCCGAATTATGCAAATTTATTTCTAGGGTGGTGGGAAGAGAGATGGGTCTTTGAGGAAACCAAGAAAGATATGACAGATAATATACTAATGTGGAGACGATTTATAGACGACATAATTATCTTTTGGACCGGAACAAAGGAGGAACTATCTCTCTTCATAGATACCCTTAACAATAACACCTTGGGCCTAAAATTTACATATGAAATAAACTCAACTGAGTTGGCCTTTTTGGATTTAAAAATAATAAAGGATCACCTGGGAAATATCAGTACGACCACATACAGGAAAGATACAGCATCCAATAGTTTACTAGAGTGGTCAAGTCAACATTATGAACCCCAAAAAAGAGGGATACCAAAAGGCCAATATCTACGCATCCGAAGAAATTGCAGTGATGACATCTCTTTCAAGTTAGAGGCTGACAAACTTAGGAAACGTTTTAAAAGTAGGGGATATCCAAATAAATGCCTTAAAAAAGCATATCAATATGCCCTGAATGTTAAAAGAACAGATCTCCTAAATACTCAAGGAAAATATACACCAAAGACAAAACTGGAACAATCACAAATAGAGAAAGAGGAAACTTCCAGTGAAGAAGAAGACATAATACGATGTATACTCACATATGGATATAATGCAAGAGAAATTAAAGACATCTTCTCTAGATTTTGGTATCTATTAACGGCTGATGAGGACCTAAAAACCAAGGTCTCCACGAAAAGTTCAATAACATATAGACGGAGCCCAAATCTGAGATATCTGCTTGTACATAGCCACTTCTCAGAACATAAACAAAAGGAACAAACATGGCTGAAACCTTTGACTGGATGTTATAGATGTGGACGGTGTAAATACTGTAAATTTATAAAACCTTGCAAGGAATTTATCCACCCAACATCAGGTAAAAAATATCCTATAAAAGAGTTTTATAACTGTAAAACCAAAGGAGTTATTTATGTGATACAATGCATTTGCCTGAAAATCTACGTCGGGAAAACGAGCAGAGAATTCAGACGTAGGATGGGAGAACACATCTGCTCAATTACGAATGAATATGATACACCAATTGCACGCCATGTAAAATTAAAACATCAAAAAGACACATCTGTCTTAAAATTCCTGATAATAGATGGAGCAAAATTGGGCCCAAGAAAAGGGAACCTGGATGACATACTACTTAGGAGGGAATCTAAGTGGATTTATGAATTACAGGCCCAAACACCTAAAGGTCTCAATGAAGGATTCTCCTTTAAGGAATTTTTATAAGCAAGAAGTGAAATACTTTATGAAATAGTACACCCTCTGAGAAGGGAACAAGATAATCCCAAATCAAGACAGAAGTTTTTCTGGATTTCCTCATATTATACCAAGATATAGATATACCATAACCTCCAACGTCTACAATTAGAGGAGGAATTATATATAGATCTTTTTTTTTTTTTTTTTTTTTTTTTTTATTATAAAACTCACCGCAACACATACACATCATACACAGTTTGTATATAATTTTTGATTGTGGGTATCCTCATATTATATGAGGACATAAGCACGAATATATGTCATATAATTAGGACACAGTTCAATCATTATTGATTCACTATGAATTAGATTGTAGTTACAAATACACATATAAAGGAGAATTGTTTTTTGGTTTTTGATTTTTGTTTCGGAAGATATCCTTAATAATAGATTAGTTATATAACCCAGCACGATAGGAGTTATATAAGTATAACTTCACACAATATATTTTACATGATCTATATAATATAATATATACTATTGTATAGATAACAATAAAAGAGGAATTATATGGGAGATATATTTTTGTTAAAATGACAATGGAGGAATAATCATGTAATAAGGATCTTATTAATCTAGTGGAAGAGATAGGGATATACCTCAGTGTAGTATGATAGAGTTATAATGTAAATAGTACCCAAGTTTTCTGTTGTGATTCTGCATGAAAACTATAGATATCCCTCTGGAATAATGGGGAATAGGAGATTGACCCCATATATGGAAGAAAGATATAACATACTGGATATCAAAACAGGTGGAGCCATTGATATATAGTGAATTATATCTAAAGATTTATCATCAGCCCAGATTAAACTGGCTAAATAGCATACACATATTAAAAATATATGCAATTCAGACATAAATATGCAAAGTAATCGGAATTTGCTTCTGGTTATAATTTAGTGGGATTTGTCATACCAGACTTATACATATTGCCCCTTCACTTGCTAACAAAGGCAAAGGGTAACCATGACTACTGTCCTATTATAAATAGGAGGCACCGTTGAGGAGATCGCCTTCCCCCTTTGAGAAAGTCACTCCCACGTGACGAAACGTGCGTCAGGGCAGCGTCTGACGTCAGACGCTAATTTTGTAACTAGCAAGTGCTTCCCATGTAGCTGAATGCAGCTCCGTGATCTCTAAGTCCTTACCAGTCCTACAACTGGTGCTTTAGCCCTAGCACACGGTAGTGTCCGGTGCTAAGTTCAAACAAGCAGCGCAGACTGATATATCACAGGACGTTGTAACTAGATCTCTAAGTCCTTGTTAGTAACATATCTGGTGCTTGAAGTGCAGTGCACGGGAGAACCCGGTGCTGAGCTGTAACAAGCAGCATAGGCTGTTTTAAACAACAGGACGCTGCAAACTAGATCCACACTGAGCCCTAACAAGCAGCATAGACTGTTTTAAACCACAGGACGCTGCAAATTAGATCAATGCAGACAATAATGTGGATATAAAGATAAATGCCATCTTACATATAAATGGTGAACTACTTTGTATATAAGAACTGTAAATTAGATCAGACACAAATATTGTAGCCAACATATAGAAGGGCATGATAAGCCACCAGATTGATGTATGGACTGGAAATTTGTAGGACTTACTGTTTTGGATATAAATATTAAGTAAATCTCCTAGAGATATATACGTATATACACACCAGGAAGCCAAGCTTTACAATTGTAAAAGCACCTCTCAAGACATAATAGAAGAGATTATAACACTGAATTTATCTCTCAGTAACTGGTCTAGGGTGCAATATAAAGGGAGTCAATATTAATTGTTTTTAAGGAATTATTTCCTATTCCCTTGATTTTAACAAGTTTTTAATCGACGTTGTCTCCAAGTAATTAAATAAAGATTTATTGTTTTGATTTCTCTGGTTCTTTATTATTATATATCAAAAAAGATGCCAGTTGAATAGCAAATTAGTTTATGGGCTCCATTGTGCACTCTAGTAACTTACAATTTCTCATTTGAATGAGGTCTTTTAAATGTTATTCAGCTCACTGGATCTGCACCAGGATTCCATTTTGTGAATATTCTGCTCACCTATCACACAATTATTCTGTTCTTCACCACACTTTAGGTACAACACACACTGGCCCCTATTCAATTGATCAATTGTTGGTAACTGGAGCACGTAATCTAGCCATAAACGAATCTGCTATTTAATAGGCGTCTTTTAGCTACCTGCAATTGATTTGAGAGTTGCATGCTTAAAATCCCTGTGGTTGTTAAAATTGTAACTCCGACCCAGCTAAGCCTTTGATCTTTCAAGCACATAATTGTTACAAATCGCTATTCAATTGCTACAATTCCTCAAGCCTGCAATTGTTTTCACACCCTTAAATGGCATATGTGGAAGAAAAACCTACGAGTTCCGGATAGGACTCGCAAGGGGGTTAAACACCTGATCGTGGCACTGTAAATGCAAATATTAAATCAATACTGCACTTTGCGAGGTTGCGATGAAAGAGATTAGAATTAATTGCACAACAATCTCAAGCTCGCAAATCTGCAATTAAAAATATATATTTTTAAGTTTTATTTACTTGTTATATCAATTTCGGGACTCAAGGAGTTAATAAATATCAAGCAACACACATGGACTATAACATTTCCGTTATTCATTTTTATTATTTTGTACATTGCCAGATTATGTGTTTGATCGCATATTGGACTTTTGAATATTAATTGATTGAGGTTCAACCTCCATGTTTTACTGACATCATGATGACGGTCTCATTTACTATTGGCTGTTTCTAAATCGGTAGTTACCGCCTTGCTTAATTGATCATGATCATGCTCTGAAATGCTACTTACAGTTACTTATGTTTTGGGATTTTGGCCAGATAGCTGTGGCTTTATCAATTGAATCACTCTGTAACTGTTGCAGATTTCATGTCTAGTTCTTGCAAGTCTGGGTGAGATAGTAGCTTTATCTCTAGTTCTTCTCACCACTCTGACTAGTTCTCCTTACCAGGCTTTGTGCAATGGTAGTTTTGTTCCAATGGGCGTTGGAGCCCCCAAAAAATCTGAGGGGAAATAATTTAACTTTAGTCCCTGGACAGGAAGCAGGGGCAGACCTACCACCACTGCCCGTCAATTTTTTAAAAAAATGTCTTTGTTTAAAATTTCAATGCCCCTAGACCCCATATTTAATAAAAAATGGAATGTACTTTATGTGTGTATACACATAATACGTTTGCATATAGATATATATAATATATGTTTATATATATTTATATATACACATAATAAGTTGGCATATATATATTTTCTGTGTCCCCTATTCATTTAATCTGGGGAGGGATTTGGCCCCCCAGTTCCTATGCCCCTATTTGTTCCCATTTCTTTTTACCAGTCTGTATACAATTCCCTCTGCTAGTCTGTGTATGATGGTAGCTGTTGGGGCTTCCTAATCAGTAGTTGGCAGCTTGGAAACACAGGCCCAAACAGAATTCTGTGAAATTTGTACTGGATGTAAGACACCCACACAATCAGTCTCAGTACTAATTCCGTTTATTGCTACGTCATTGCATAGAATTTATACTTGCAAAAGAAGGCGGATATTAGAGCGATTTTCACACTTCACGTTAGTCGGTACAAGGACATATAATCAGGTGTTTTCTGTTTCTTAGAACAACTAGAAATGTTTTGTGTTTTAGTAAGGTCGAAAAACATCCCAAGGATAGGCACATGATATTATGGTTAGGCTATGTGTCAGCAAAATATGTTAACCCCTTCATCAGCAGAATATGTTAACCCCTTCATTCCCCTCTTAGATCACAACGTGATCTTTATTTGGGATGTAAGCAGTGGTGTGTATATATATGATAGGAAGCGAACTGAGACACTGGAAGGTGATAGACCCTCAAGGGTATCAGTACATGAGATATACCTGTGACCGTGTTGGTGTTAAGTCACAGTATTTAGCTGAAAATTCTTAGGAATAAAGCCTTGCAGCATGTAATAAAAGCACAAAGGAATACAAGGGAAGTAATGACAGAGTAAATAGAATTATCATCAATATAAGAACAACATTCTTTACCTATTAAAGCACACACAACGCCTTTGGAAGCTAAAACATAATCTAAAGCCATTCTATTCTACAAAGTGACCATTCTAAATTTGCACCTGCTCCTAGTTTAGTTTCGCAATTGCTTCAGCAGAGTTAATCAAGGCCCTCTGTACTAGTAGAGAAAGGATGGATAGTTCTACCTGTAGTTTCCCTACGCCTACATGTGGGAAGGTTATACCTAGGGTGTCTAGGAATATTTTCCACCGGCTCTTCTGCTCTATATCCCTCATGGTTCTGATGCGGCCTTGTGGAAGTGTTGGGGTTGTGTATATATATATGGGATTACTTGACCTAAATAACAACTGCCCACCCAATTAGGGGGCAGCCATCGATAGGTATACCTGCCACAGATAAAGTATACATTCATGGCTGGAGAAGGCGGCATAAGGTGGAAGAGATTAGACACGGACCCATTACTGTTGCTACAACCAGTACCATTAATTGATATATTATGTAAAAGAGAAAATAAGTAGGGACATCCGGGACCTCTACAGCTCCAAGGTGAACAACTCTTATACAGGTCAGAAAGGGAGGAGGTCCTATAAAAATAAGTGGACCAACCAACAGATTTACATTTTCCTAGGGCCCTAAAACAGTTATACCCTGGGTTAGTGTGGGTTAACATAAATTTTACACTCTTATTATATTTTGATGGGAAATACGTGCGTATGAGGTGTTGTATCCATATAGAGATAAGTGGTGTGGCTGATTGTACATATTGTAAAGAAATTCTATTTGCGGGGTTGTGTACTGCCATTGTAATATATGTGGCTTTGAGTGAAGTTTTCTGCTGGAAGGCCAAATAGAGGCATACCCATTTCCCATGTGTAGAGACGTGTGCACATACCCAGCAATTGGAAAGGTTAAAGGAGTGAGCATATCCTTGTAATGTATTGCATTCCCAGTAATGATTTTGTATAATTGTGTTATCACTTGTGGATCTCTTGTGCCTATGAGGTGAACTAGTATTGGTGTGAGTGTTATTGTGTTTACCACTAACAGACTTTAGTGGTCCCAGTTCGTCTGGGTCATAATGGCAATTAAGAAATGTCCATAAGGGCAAATAAACAGGAGCATAATGCACATCAACAGGAGAAAGTTCTTCCATGCATTCTGTGGATGCAGGAGTAGGTTTGACATTTTTATTATCGCTGTCTTCAATTGCTTTCACGGGGACTTTGTCACCTGCTTCACCCCTCTTTGGATACAGCTTCAGACATGATGCGTGGATCCAGATGTCCTGCAAGTCAGTGAGGACGGCAGTCCTGGTTACTGCTACAACGGTAGTCGGGGGTCCGAATGGGAAGCCTCCCTTCTTTGCTCTGTTCAGTTGTCGGACACAGACGAGGTCACCTGGCTGGAACGGATGTGTTGGTTCCTGTGAGGGTAAAGGAAAGCGAGAAGACACATCACCATTGATGCCATTCAATTTATCAATCAATTGTTGCACATATTGTTCTCTTATAAGATCAAGATCACCAGACATAATTACAAGTGGGCCTTTTACCCAAGGTGTTGGAAATGGTCTTCCCATAAGAATCTCAAAAAGGGGACAATTTAGTAGATTTATTAGGAGTCATCCTAATTTCTGCTAGAATGGCAAATAAGTATTTCTGCCAGTTCACCCATGTACCTGCAGTGACCTTTGTAAGTTTCTCCTTAATAGTGCGGTTCATTCTTTCCACTATGCCTGAACTCTGAGGATGGTAAGGGATATGGAATTTCCAGGTTATCTGTAGCCATTGTACCAGTTCCTTAATTACCGCACTAATAAAGGCTGGTCCATTATCAGAATTAATTTGCAATGGGCATCCATATCTCAGTATTATCTCGGTAGTTAATATTTTAGCTACCGTCTTAGCATCCTCTCTTTGTGTTACAAAGGCCTCAGGCCACCGTGAGAACTGGTCTACTATCACCAACAGGTACAATTGCTTTGATCCTGTCTTTGTGATATGAGTAAAATCAATTTTAAATAGGTGAATGAAGCTTTGGGTGGAGGCAGATGATTATGTAATGCTTTGTTAGGTCCTGTAGAGTTATTCTGTAGACACTGTATACATCTTTGTATGTATGTCTGGCAGTATGATTTTAAGTTTCTGATGCAAAATGACACTTGCAACTGTTGCTACCCTGTCAGCTAAAGCATTACCTCTAGATATAAAATCATTGCGATTCTTTGTACTTGCTATGTGTTATCAGTTTTACTAGTTTCGTTTTCAGTGTACTACTGTATGCAGCAGGGGGGGGTGTTTGGGTTGCAGCTGCAGCTTCTCTCTATCATTCCTTCTGCCATAGCAGCTGAAGGGGGGGGGGGGGGGAGGGAATGCTTTCTGTACGGCCACATCGCAAGGAACCAAATGTTTTTGGAGACACGCCAGCATCCCCTGGACTGGAGTAGGGACTACTTTGGAAAATAATGCAATGGGACACATACTACCTCCATGATCTTGGGCACAGACCACGGCCATGGTTTTACAGTTGTCCCTTGCATACAAATGAAATTGTTTACAGTAATCAGGTAGTCCTAAAGCGGGGGCCTGCATAATGCTAACTTTTAAGGTCACATAAGCTTCAGTCATGCCTGGAGTCCACTGAATATGTTTTGGGCTGTCCCCCTTAGCAGCCGTACGTAAAATGGAGTCATAGTGAGCATTCAGGGATCCATTGTCTGCAATAATTAATCATAAACATGTGTTGCCCCCATTTGTATTTCGTTTTTAGTTACCTTGTGACCTTCAGCTGCCAAGGTGCTGTAGCAGACTGAGTGAATCCTGTCTTTTTGGCTTCCCCGTTAGGAGTACATACCAAACAGTAGGTCCTTTTGACGTACTGAATGGGTACAGAATCATGACACGGGTCCATGACCGCAAGGTATTGTTGGAGCACCAGTGAGTAAGCAGCTGGTGAATCCACGTAGGCTTAGGGGAAGACGGGTCCATGTTATTTGGCACCCATCAAAAAGTGAAAAACATAAGTAGTTGTGTCTCATGGTCCAATGGGACCAAAAATATTGCGTTAAAAAAATCAATAATAATAAATATAGTGGCGTCATGGGAAATGGCCGTAATGAGAGCAGTGATATCAGGGACAATCGAGGCAATTGGGATGACTAAGTAATTAATTGCCCTTAAATCCTGGACAAATCTAAAGTCATTGTCACGTAATGGAAGGGACGTTAGCCCAATTCCATCCTGACTCTGTATCAGAGTCTAAAAGTCTGTATAACAAGTCTGATGTCAGTCTGAGTCATGGTGTCCTTGGCACATTCACTTCAGATACATCATATATGTAGAAGGATTAATTCGGGGGTTAAGGGCTGCCTGTTTTCTCTTTCCGTATTTACTATTTGCAATCTATTCAAAAACAAACTCCATTTTGGATCAAATCCACATACAAAATCTCTCTTCCAAATCACTTACTACATTCTAGGAACTATTCTCTTCAGTCCCATACTTAACTTACAATAATTCCCAACTAACACTCCACTTCTTCCTGAGACATCTCTCCACAAAATAACTACCAATACTGAAATCCACCTTAAAAAGTTAAACAACAACATTCCATACACATCTTATCCAAACTAAATACGACCTTAAGAATTTTCTGCAAGGAGACAGAAATTCACAGCCTTTTTTTTTTTTTTGGGACGCAGAGATAAGTGTTAGCAAGCTTTAAAATAAAATAAACACACTGTCTTACACTTACAAACAAGATAGACCATAAATCCTCCACTGTTACATATTTCTGGAAAAAGATTTACTTTTTTTACATATATGCCGGCTTTAGAAATATATTTCAGTGGTGGACACAATCTCTACAGCCTTAAAAAAACAGAGGAAAATTCTCTAACCTGTATTTCTCAATTGTATTGCAAAGAAAAGAAAGTACAGCAAACACTCACAAATTTATTTGCAGCAAAACACAAGACAATCCATCTACTTTATAAACAAAAGCAATCAGAATATTATATAAATGGATGTAAAGAAAAAGTTCCTATTTCTGTGCTCTTTCACGGGACCTGATGTTACGCTGTGTATATAATTACATATGACAGCTTTGGGTATTGTTTAGACTGGGAAGTAACCATTTACAACTCATTACTATCCTTCTAAAAAAAAACTTTAGGTGGTTGTCTCAATAGACAACGTAACCTTATTTGCTATCACGTTTTTTTAATCCGAGAACTGGATTTGTCTGTACTGAGCTGAAATAGCTCGGACAGTTCCGAAAGATATTCTCGAGTTAACGGGTTGCACCTAGACACAGAGACGGTGCATCTTACAGTGTCCAGACCTATACTTACTTCCTGATTTTTACACAGAATAACAAAACATTTCTTAACTTAAACAGCACAGCAATACAGCAAAATTAATGAGCAAGCAAAAGCGGATTTTGGGCACTGTAAACCAAGCCGTCAAGTATATATTTATATCAATTTTATCCTTTCTATTCCCACCTTAGGAATATATATATATATATCTCCTTGATATATATATGGCCTTCCAGAGGCCTAATTTTACACTCTCTTCCTTAGAGAGTCTCCCTACCTTTTAGGGATTATACCTACAGTCTACCAAAGACTTAATTCTTAATTCTTAATTCTCCCTACCACAGGGAGTGTGTGCCCAACATATTTACTTGTATACAGTTTACAAAGGACGACGAGAGTGGGAGCAAAGGAAGGTGCAAATAGACACAATTCACTCTACTCACCCACTCCGTCGTACTTCGATCTCTGTATCCCACTTCTGACACCAGTTTGTTGGGGCTTCCTAATCAGTAGTTGGCAGCTTGGAAACACAGGCCCAAACAGAATTCTGTGAAATTTGTACTGGATGTAAGACACACACACAATCAGTCTCAGTACTAATTCCGTTTATTGCTACGTCATTGCATAGAATTTATACTTGCAAAAGAAGGCGGATATTAGAGCGATTTTCACACTTCACGTTAGTCGGTACAAGGACATATAATCAGGTGTTTTCTGTTTCTTAGAACAACTAGAAATGTTTTGTGTTTTAGTAAGGTCGAAAAACATCCCAAGGATAGGCACATGATATTATGGTTAGGCTATGTGTCAGCAAAATATGTTAACCCCTTCATCAGCAGAATATGTTAACCCCTTCATGTTAACCCCTTCAGTAGCTTTGTGTCCAGTTTTTCTTACCAAAGTGTGATGGTAGGTTAATGCAGATATCCATCCCTGGGAAGGGGTACTCTGAGTTTTTTCACATGCAGAGTCAATTCTGCTTAACCCTGTGCATAGAAGAACTCTTATGCAAAGTATGTCATACTAGGGCAATGAAGAAAAGTTGACCTGAAAATGTAGCATTTGGGGGGGAATGGAGCAACAATAGAATGGCATCAAATGTGCTTATCCATGCCTAAGCAAGGACTCATTTACCTATGGTTTACTATAACCTGTGTTACGGACCTGTGACCACAAACTATCCCTTTGATTGTGGCCTAATCCAATCTTATGCTACATTTTGTGACAATCCTATTTGCTGGCAGTTCTGACCTTTTGGCCAGATAAAGCTATGGTGACCACGTTCTGACATGGACCATCCTGACATCCTTGATGATTTCGATGGTATGATTCAGTTATGTCTTCACTCGGATAGGTAGAAATTGCTTGGTCAACAGCCCCATTAAATTCCCTCTACGTGTAAAATCGTAGCTCGTAATGTAGCATGCAAGACTTAAGGCTATTAAATTGGCCTCTTAATGCTACCCACAGACAACTTGTGGGTTAGGTGCAAAAAGGGACAAAAAAAAACAACCTATGGGACATGGAACGTCGAACTTGGTGTCAGCAAATCCTTTGTTCTCTCAAGCCCGTAACATCTACGTTTCCAACTTAGCTAATAAATTGCATCAAAATCACTGGCGTTCAAACTCGTAACTCGTAAATGGAGCCAAAAAGCCAATGAGTGTTAGAGAGGACCCGCAAGGGGGCTAAAGTCCAACCCGTAGCACTGTAAATGCACATATACACACATTACTTCATCATAAGTTAAAGTGATGTTAGGTCTTAGAATTAAAAGCAAAGCTCGCAAATCGCCCCCGAAAAATACTTTATTTCTTGTTTCATTTTTGTGTTATATTGATCCCGGCAATCAATGTGTTAATACATATACTGTAACTCCCATGTGATAGAATATCATATTTATCGATCGTAACTCGTAATTGAACCCCGAAGGACTTTGAAATCCCACCTCCATTTTTCAGTGACGTAATTCTGACAATCTCTGTTTCCATTGACTCCATCCCAAATCGTAACTACGAGTTAGACTAATTGATCAGGTTCACGGCTGCACATCCGATGAGCGAAAAATGGTTTACGGGTTTGCCTCTCAAGCCTGTTACTCGTAACATGTTCTAATTTAATAGCACCATAAATCTACAACTTTTCAAGCTTGCAGCCGTTGTGGATGTCACGTTGCACACACAAGCTTCGAATTTAATGTGGCTGCAAGTCGGCATCCAAGTGTGAAATACCTATAGATGTTTCTTTCAAAGTCAGACAGCAGACTTTGGATAGCATTTCAGCATATAAAAAATCCAAAAACAAAGAATGGAATCCCAGCATCAAGGAAAAGAATGTGGAGCTCTATGCTAACTCCTGAAAAATCAATTATGAATGCCATAGTGGCACAAAAAATTATACCTAGCTATTTTCATCACTCACCCCTAAAACATTGTAAGAGAATTGCTACAGATCACTTGCTAAGAGTGAACTTCACAGCAAAACTGAAAAGCAAGGCAAAAAATCTCCATTGATTTTTGCACTGACAATAAACTATGAGTTACTCCCTGACACTCTGGCACCCAAACCCTATGCTAATAAAAATTAAGCCATCACTCGCAAACTAGGGCAGTCCCCTAACTCCCCAAAAATGAAGAAATACTTACAGGTACCAAAGACCACTTGTAAAGGCTTTACAAGCTTTTGCTGGGTGCCTCAGCAGCAGTTAAAGAGACAGTACACTGTCTCTAAACCACTCCAATTGCCCCTGATACCTCAACTCCTGCAAGGGAGGGGTCGGTCTTTAAATCATACAAAAATATCCTTGATCATACAATTAACCCCCATGCTGCAGGGGTCCCCCCCCCCTGCCACCTAACATTAACCTCTGGCACTTAAACCCCCTCACTGATTACCTACCAAACCCCATAATTAACTAATTAACCCCCCTAATTACCTACCTAACTCCCCCACTAACAAATAAATATTAACCCACTAATTACAAAAAACACCCACTAATTACACAAAATGCACACTTATTACAATAATAAAAAAACATTAAATTACATAAAATGAAAAAAATACATTACATAGAATAAAAAAGACATACAGAAAATAAAAAAGACTTCCATTAAAAAAATAATAAATAAAAAAACTATTAAAATCAAAAACTAAATATACCTATAAAAAAGAAAGGGTTAATAATTATACTCACATGCCCTGGACTAGACGAGTTATCCTGTTTGGTTGAAGAAGGTCCAGTCCTCTTCTTTCTTGCTTGAAGCTATTGATCCTCATCTTCTGGACCAGGAAAAGGCCCTACAACGGCAATTGTCGCACTTGCTCCTGCACAGAAAAATGCATTGTAGTGTTCGGAATGGCTGAAATAGATGTCAATCATATTTCAGCCAATTAGAATCGGTTACATGAGCACATTTTTCAGCCCTACTCACCGAGCAAGCATTGAGTTCTGAGCAAAGTTTTACTATGTGAGACGCGTCAAGTTCTGAACAAGACAAGAACCAGAGCAGACAAGAACCAAGGAACCACTGTATTAAAGCTATAATTACAATTGTCACAAACAGTAAAGTTAAATAAATATAAATCAAAAAATTATTTATTTATATATATATATATATAAATATATATATTTTTTTCTCGCAGTTATGGCTCTTGTTCTCAATCATTATAATAATCATAACATTCTAATTTTTTATTGGTTCCTAGAACCGATTTTTATCCGTACGACTTGGTTTGGTGTAATACACTGGGTGAACAGATACTTCCTATACTGAAATCTCAAGTCAGAATTTTCCAGATGTGGGCTCAGTGCCATATTTTAACATAAAAGCGTAACGTGGTCAAATAAAGCTCCCGCAGGCAATTTTATGTCATACCGCAAACTACACTGCTCGATTTGCATGGGAGCCATAGTTTTGTGACAAGTAACATAGTAACATAGGCGCCTATGCTAATTGAGCTGTGTCATTTTCAAAGCTTATTTGGTAAATTGTGTTTGCAGGCTGCTTCTTGCCAGATTTGGAGCTTCAGTTAGTGAGCCTTCCAGGCAGGAGGACCTACCAAGGTCATAGGCCTGCTCCAGGAGCAGTCTTAAATCAGGTCTGCTCAGGTGTAACTAATTTACTAATAATGAAAATTAACCCATGCAGTCCTCCTGAGGTAACAGATTTACAAACACATCTTATTATCACACTAAAAAGATGAGATAAACATATCAGCACATAATATAAATGCCTGCTTCTAGGATGGACCACTCATAAAAGTACCTGCTCTCACTTGGCCTGGTCTTTTTGTTTGCTTTTCTCCACAGAAGATTTTCAAGAGTGGAACCCTTCCATTATTTACAAGTAGCTAAAGCATTGTTTCAGCTCTAGTGGGGGCTTGCCTATATATATATTAGGCAGTTTTGTGGTAAATCAGTGTTCCCAGTAGTACCATATTATAAATGAACTGTCTCTATAGTACACTGAATACACTCAGAGCCAAACAGGATACCAGCAGTACTGTGAATCCCTCAGCCTAGAGGCCCTGTCCAAGGGGAATAGTCCACCTACTCCTGACTGTGACAGGTTAGTTCATGATACTATCAAATCAGTCAGTTCTTCTGTATGAATTGTATGGAAAGGCTCATATTGTCTTCTCAACAGTGAGAAAAATGTGATGTCAAGGAAAGGGGAAACTATACCATCCGTGTTAAAAATTCTAGATGAGACTAGATGAATAGAAATAGTGTGTAAGTGGTTGAGTTTTTCCCTTGGGAACAGTTTGATGTTTGTATAACGTTTATGATTTTGAACAACTGGAGTATGTTTCTAGTTAACCCTTTCACCCACACACTGAAAATAGACAGACACCTCTATGGTGCTGTACAAATAATTGTTAAAAGCAATAACAGGTTATATTATGGCTATTTGTTTACAGTATGCGTGTCCTTATTAGAAGCATTTTATAACTGAAAAGACTGACATGGATTAGTATATTCGACCATACCTGACATACAGCGAATATTGACCAGTTATATATGTGTATTTTAAAATAAAAATGATGCAAAATGTGGGAAGAACAATCTGTCTAGTTCATCAAAGTAATGAATCTTATTAGTGTCATTGCAGTGTTTTTCTTTCATACATACTGGTACATATTGTTTACTTCTTCTTGCTTTGAAATATAGCTTTCTGTCTCTGCTGCCTTTTATCTCCATCATTTTATAATACCATAGATTTTTTTGTCTTTAGGCTGTGCAGTCATTTATTACTTTTATTGCTGTATGTTGTTCACTCCTCATCTCCTCCTCTCCCCTTCAGTTCATCAGAGAAGATTAGATTCTTCTTTTTTCACTGTGCCTTCCATCTCTCTCCTGAATCACTGATCTCTATATAATGACCTTGTCAAGCTACCCAGCTTGTCACAGCTTAGTACAAGAAGCTGTAGTGCATATTTTATCTTTTATCTTCACATTATTATATGAAGGAACTTCTGTTTATAAGGACAACTGCAAAGCTAGTTTTGTTTATTTTGTATTTTGCTTTATTTTTTGTACAATTAAACAGACAGTAGGTGAGGTAGGTGCTATTATAGAATATACCAGGAGAGCCACATGCATTAAATAGGTTAGAAAATAAAATAAAATAGGCATACATATGTATGTGTGTGTGGTGTATGTGTGCATGTATATTCTTGTGTATAAAAAAAGCTTGTTTAAAGTGGAGAATCATTTTTGTTTAAAATCTGCTCTTTTAAATGCATGCCATATGCAGCCACATTAAATTTGGGCTATGTGTTAAAACGTAGCCTGTAACATAGATCTTAGGGCTTTTTGCTAATAAATTTGCCCCGTAACGCAGGCTGCTGACGACTTGCCGGTTTAGAAGCAAGGCCAAGAATAGCTTGTTCAATTTAGATATTAAATTGCAACAAAGTCACTCGCGACATGCAAATGGAGCCCAAAGCCCAATGTGTGCTCAAGAGGAACTACAAGGGGTGTAAAGTCCAATACGTAGCACTTGTAATGCAAATAAAAACACACTACTGTACTTTTATTAAAAGTGAAAGTGATGTGACGTCTTAGAATTAATAGCACAACATTCTCAAGCCCGCAAATCGTCTCAGAAAAATACTTCATTTCATGTATATTTTTTGTGTTATATCGATCCCGGAAATCAATGTGTTAATACATATACTGTAACTCGCATGTGATAGAATATCATATTTACAGCTTTATTAATATTGCATTTTGACTAGAATGTGGGTTCGCTCGTAGATCATAATTTAACCCCGTAAGACTTTGAAATCCATCCTCCATTTTCTTGTGACGCAATGCAGACTATCTGTTTCCATTGGCTAAATCTAAACCTGTAACTATAGGCTTGCTTAATTGATTACATTCTAGCCCGTAAAGCTGCCAGCCGACAAATGGTTTAAGGTTTTGTGTCTCCAGCTCATAGCTCGCATCACTTCTAAGTTAATAGCACCGTAACTCTGCCAAACTTCAAGCCTGCAGCCGTTACAAGCTTCACGTTGGCGTTACTGGCTTGTAATTTAATGTGGCCCATGATCTTTTAGATTCCCTAATGTTCACATGGACTGCAAAGTCCTTCACTAAAGGCTGCAATGCCTGTTTCAGTGCAGTAATGCTATAGGTTGGAAAATTTACTGAATCTAGGGGAACTTGAAAACTCCCTGTCTATTTAATGTGCATACCTTTGCATGGAAATGGCATAAAAAGCATAACAATAATTATAAGTAACTTAATAAGTTCATAAATAAACAAATTATACTTCTATGTCTATTGTATAGTGTTATGTTCCTTTTGTAGCAGCAATAATCTCTGTCTTATCTGTGAACTACATATGCCGACATGTTCCTGTGAATGCACGGTATGCTTTTGCATAATCTTGGTGAAAAATAAGGAGCTTTTGAGTGTTGTGTCTTTTATTTATATATTTTTAATATGTTAATCTGTTTACAGGTTTTATAAGTGTGATCACATATTAGCACTTTATCGTGGTGGACCCTATGGACCCCCATGGTAATTTAAAGTATACCCCACTACAATAAGCAAATGGAAAACACTGAAAAAAGGAAAATTGTCTTCCACTTTATTAATTTTGGTGAACACCCCAGTGAATAATTAAAATGATATCAGTATACTGAGATAGTAGAATCAATCGGCATCTAGGCCTACTGTATATGGTATTAGTGCAGGCACTCAACTGTAAAATTTGGGCAGATAGTATTCCCACCATAAAATACTTCTTTTTAGAGGATAGCAAATAACCTCACATTGTTCAAATAATATCGGACAAAGCAATATTCTTTGCTCAGTTCCATTATAATATCTGCCTATTGTATTCTTCACCTTGCCCCAAAGCCAATACTAATCTCTTTACTTTACATAGATTGGCCCTTCTATGATATTAGTATCTTACTAGCCACACACTAATATTGCTTGCTATTGCAGAACATAAGGAATATAGGCTGTGCTCAATACCACTTGTGCTATATCACAAGGGCCTCATTCAATTGCAAGGAGCAACTCACGGTATACAGGCTGTATGTCTGCATGCTTGAACTCTGCTACAATTACAGAGTGATTCAATTGAACATCGCCATAAGTCACAGGCCAAAGCCTCAAGACCGTAGACCCTTCCCGGGCTCACAAGCTGTTAGTGGGCTGGAATAAAAGCATTCTGCAGTTACAATCCAATCCTGTAATCATGCGACACAGGCCTCTCAACCAGTAGAAAGTCGGCTAGCTGAAGATAATTGACAGAAAGAGATTATAAAGTTGCATTCCACACGCCCATGAGTTGACTGTGTTGAAGATTCTTTAGAAGTAGCACGCAGGCGCCTCACAAGCGGTTATAAACATCCACAGAAGCGTGACTTTAAAAAAATAGATCTAACACGCAATGACTAAATACAGACTTGCACAAAAAATACGAGCCACGGGACTTATAAAGAAAAAATTATGGACTTACACTAAAAAAATACGAGCCGCAGGACTTAGAAAAAAAAACATTACGAACTTGCAAAAATACGACCTTAATGGCAGAAACACGCTCAGCGGAAAACATAAAAAAAAAAATAAATACAAACAAAAATGACATAAAAACCTTACCCACAGCAAGGGGGTGCAACCAGGACCTCTGCAAGTGAAGTTACACCTCAATTTAAGTCCAAATTACCGAGTTTACACATACGAAAATCCCCTAAGCGAGAGAAAAAATGGGCGCAAAAAAAAAAAGAAAACAAGGCTACACAACCCTAAAGCCGCAAAACACCACCAAACACATATGGCTTTTCAAAAAAGACGTACGAGGTACAAGATAAACTTTTAGCAAGGACGTTAAATCATCCACACTGTGTACCACATACACATTCGCCCCCATTTTACAATACTAACTTACAGAATGCTGAAGTACACAGCTACACTAACGGCTTTCCCTCGTGCACGCAGCTTATTTACACTACACACTACACACATTGCTGACACATACACCTCAGCTCCACAACAGTGCAAACCTACATTGTATGCTGCAGGAACATCAAAACAGATTGTTAGCCCTTCAGCACAATGCTTCCTGCATATATTACTTACAAATAGGTAAAGTATATTAATTTATAAATTTATTAATTATTTAATTAGCATACAAAAATACATATACACAAAAAAAAAACACTATCGCAATAAACACAAAAGCCATTCACTGCGCGCCTCACAATGAGCACCAATGCTGCTCATAGCACATAAACTACACCAGGGGACAGCCTTGCAATAAGCGCAAAAAGTAGATCAGCACCGACCTTACAATGACAGCAAAAGCGCCTCTGATAACAAAAAATACAACAACCAAAAGCCTCGCAATGATTGCTGAAGACGCTCATTGCGAGCCACTCGATGAGCGCTGATAGGTTAGAGTAGATTAGTGTGGTGTATGTCCCCCTGATCCCCTTCTAGATCTCTACCTTGTGGTGGTGAAGGGGCTTGTGTACATCAAAGAAGCTGTGAGTTATATACCTACCATGTAGAGCCACTCTAGGAGGGCAGGTCATAGTAGAGAGGTCAGACAAATCACAGTCCACTGGAGAAGGAACTGGCAACCCACTCCAGTATCTTTGCCATGCAAACCTTGTGGATAGGCACAAACATAGTAACAAGGAAGTGTGCAACAGTCCATAGGGTCACAGAGAGTTGGACAAGACTGAAGGACTGAACAACCAAATATAACATGTTCCCCTGGTACTTGATATATGTGATGTGGCAGTGTAATTTGGCCACTATTTGTTTTGCCAATGTAGATGTGATGAGTGAGATGTATGTAAGAGGATCTTTGTATTTTTAGGGTGAGTGAAAAAGGGATAATATGGCATGCAGTTTCATGTTTTTGTGTTGCAATTTAATCAGGTAGTGTCTCTTTAATTGCTTTTAATTTTGTAATGTATTCTCATGCTTTCCATTGTTTCCCCGTTTTTTCAAGTCCTTTGGTGTGTTTTTATTGTCTTTTGTAGTGTTACAAACTAGTCTGTACAGCCTTTGTGGATCCCATTTTGAACCTTTAAGATCTTGGCCAACATTTGGCGTATGCAGGTTTGAAAACAATTGCAGCCTTGGGTAATTGTGCCAATTGAATAGCGATTTACGATTTTAGCGATTGTAACTCTTGTGGGATTGAAAGATCAAAGGATTGGCTTGTAATTTACGGTTGTAACAACAGCAGGGATTTTCAGCTTTAACCCTTAGATCGTTTGCTGCTCACAAAAAGATGCTAATTGAATAGCAAATTAGTTTTACGTCCTCCATTACGGGCTCCTGTAAACAAGAATAGCTTAATTGAATTGGGGCCCAAATCAGTAGATATATATTTCTTGAGTTTACCACGTCTCTTTAAATATTCCTTATAAACCCTATATAGGTGTTCTCATCTTTCCTTTCCCTTATGAAAATAAAGATTATACAGGATATTGTTTTATATTTTATGTGTGACAGTATGCGTGTTGATAAATGTATTTCTAAGGCTTTAATTTACAAATGACCTTTTAGAAATTTCTGAAGTTTCCTTTGAAGTTCCTCTTTTCTCAATGTTGTCTTATAAAAAAAATAGCAACTTGCTTATCTTCACCCCTACCTGATCAGAGATCATTAATATTTGTTGCAATCAATAAATGAGTTCAATAATTGTATATCTTTTGTCATATGTCTTGATAATAAAAGATAGATCTTATAAATAAACTGTTGCGGTCAATTTCTAAATGTATAATATGGATTCATTTACATTTAGTTATTACGTGCTTCTTTAGTTTTCTACTTTGTAGGTACAGCTAGCAAACTAGCTTAACTTCAGACTGTCACAGCTTCAGTTTACAAAAACTATAAACCGCAGCTTTTTTGTCATAAGGACAATAAGTGCACCTTATTATTTTCCCATTGTAACAGTTTCAACTTCGAAATCTCTAAGTTGCAATTATTTGTCACATTAATTTGCTTAAATAGCAACAATCTTTGTTCGGGCAACAAAAGGAACAAGGGGAAAAAAAATAAACTTTTGAGTTTGTAATTTTGGACATTCCAACCAGATGTGCTTGAAGCTACCAATTAATTAATTTGTTGATATAGCCATCAATACATATATCACTACAATATATATTTGATTAAACACAACTTTCTCATGATGTATATACCAGATGAATGCACAAAAAATCCTGAAAATCTTTTTAACTTAAAAAAACTGTATATACTGTATGTCTGTCCAGATATATGAGCTCAGTGGAATCTAGATCTAAATTGTTATAGAACAATGAAATAATAGAAAAAGCAAAAAACAAGCCCTCATTTAGGCCTGCAGGTGACTGGGTTCTGAGGAGGTAAATCCATTTGGATTCCCTTTGTAACAACAAGAGGTCCAGGGGTCCTATTAAATTCCAAGCCTGTTGTACAGCTCGTAAGTCTGCAGGCTTAAAATTTGCAGGAGTTACAGAGAGATCACATATTATATTTGTCGTAATTTCGAGTTGCCGTCAAGCAATATTAAAAATTGCAACCCTTGCAAAAGTGAGGCCAGAACAAATTAGCTGCAATGAGAGCCGAATGGATAGAAAGAGGATGAAAAGAGATTAAAGTCGCACATTGCAATGCAAAGTCGCACATTGCAATGGCCGCGATCAGTGCCGAAGGACTTATGACTATGCCGTTATTATGAAAAAATCTATAAATATAATATTCTATGCGAATTCTATAGGTATTAACACATTGATTGCCAGGATAGATATAACATGGAAATGAACCATTAAAATATTTTTTTTTTTTATAGCAGATTTGCGAGCTTGAGAATGTTGTGTTTTCCCTGTCATTTAAAATACAGTAGTGTGTTTATATTTGCTTTTACACTGCTACGGAAAGTAGTTTAACCCCCTTGTGGTTCCTCTCTAGTAGCCATAGGATTTTTGGCTAAATTTTCTATTTACGTGTGTGAAAACAATTACAGGCTTGAGGACTTGTATTGTATTAATAGTGATTTGCCATTGGAACATTTACGAGTTTGAAAGATCAAAGGCTTATCTGGGTTGGAGTTCTGATTTTGGCAACCGCTGTTGTTTTTCAGCCTGTAACTCACAGATCGTTTGCGGGTAGCTAAAAGAGGCCAATTTAATAGCCGTAACATTTGCGGGCTCCTTTACGGACTTCAGGAACTACAAATAGGCTAATTTAATAGGGCCCCGGGTCTCCTTTCCTTGGGCCAAGTTGTACATGGTCAATTACATAGGCCTGCAAGACATCTGCTTGGTTATTGTGAAAAGTAAAAATCTCTGTCAAATCTTAACCAATTTTAAAAATGTAAAAACATTTTTCACATGATTTTCCACCCTTTAACTGATGGTGCTGAGCACATATGATGACTATTGCAATCCTTTAAAGCAGAGAATATTTTTTTTTAAATCTGCTTGACAGGGTGGTATAGGACATGCTTGGCAAATTTACAAAAATATCACAATATATCTTGATTACTTAATGAAGAGCATAAACACACAATGTAGCATAATTTATTCTTAACATTTTATATCTACCTCTCCTTGCTTCTGGAACCTCTGTTTGTTATTATTTCCTTCACAAGGGGAAATAGATACTCCTATCAAGCACGTGAGTTTATAAACCCATACATTACTTCTAATGCACAAATTTCCCAGTTTTTACTTATTAAACAATCATATATATATAAACTAAGTGGGTTCTAAGGGTAATCCAAGGAAAATGTTTCATTTTGTTATTAATTGTCCAAAAAGGACTTACTGAAAATGTTTATCCCATAGCTTCTAGGTGACCTTTTATTTGATTGGATGAAAGAAAATCTTTTTCAAATTCTATTTCTATTAACCACTCTTTTAACTTCTGACAAATTTGGAGCCTTGACTTGCTTCCAATATGAGGCTATGAGCCATTCTATTACTGCGCAAATCTGAATTATCAAAGCCTTCATTTCCAGAGTGAACTCAGGTGGAAAAATATAGAACAATGCCATCGCAGGATCAAACAGTATTTAAATTTTCAGTCCTTTTGAGATCTGTATGAATGAGCCCTGCCAGAATTTTTGTATTATCTCACATTCCCACCAGATGTGAAAATGTGCTCCTATATATCCACATTCTCTCCAACAAGTTTCTGATTATTATCATTTGTAATTTGATACAATTTTGTTGGTACAATATACCACAAGTAGTTTAAACTGCACCTCATGCTGCATGCTTTATAAACCTATTTGCAAATGATTTTGCTTTGAACCATACTTTATTTGTGCATACTAGTTTTAAGTCCCTTTCCCACAACTGCATTTTAATAGTTTTTCCTTCCTCATACCTCATTTTAAAAATTCCAAAACATTGGATACAATTGGATTTTCAAAATCTACTGCTTATCTACTGCTTATTGTGTTATACTTTTCCAAGCAGGACCTCAATCTTTTTATAATGAATCCAATCTTCATTTTTTTTATCTCATATCTCCTATTTATTTCTTCCTAAGTCATCAATCTTGCATCCACATATAAATCTTTTAATATATCTGGGGCCATAATGGACCAGGATATTAATCTTGGGATATTAAAGAGTATGGCTAGACTACTCAAGGGAGTCAGTAAGCTAGGAAAGGGAATCAACACATTATTCCAGCTTTTCCCACATTTTCCAACAGCTGTTAATAATTGGAAGTTTATATAAGATTAATTTCTCATTGAATTTCTCTAAAAAAAAATATTGAATCCAAATCCCCTTTTAACATAATTTGTGATTCTATCCTCATCCATTGCGACATATCTGTTTTCCCAATCCATTTGAAAATGTTTGAAAGCATAGTAGCTTCATAATATTTCTCAAGTAATGGATAGGAAATTTCCCCTTTTTCAAAACTCTTGTCCATAATTTTTCTTTGAACTCTCTGTTTTTTTGAGTTTTGGATGTAATTATCTACTAACCACTGAAATTGTTTTAATATATAGCTTGGAATTAAAAGTGGAATACAACGGATCAATAGTTAAACTGTGGGAGAAAAAACATTTTTGCAGCAATAATCCTGCCTGACCAAGAAAGATGTGTGTTCTTCCATGATGTCACCTTCTCTGTCATTTTTATTAATACATTGTTATTATTTTCTTATATCATCAATTTAATATCGCCATCAAAAGTAATACCTAAATGAGTTATGGTAATTGAATGCCAGCTATATGCGTAGGTTGATTTTAACATTGCCTGTTCTTCACTTTGCATATTTACTGCCATTATTTCTGATTTGGTAATATTTAATTTAAAATTTGAGATTTTACTGTCTCTATCAGATCACGCAGTCTTTTAAGAGATTTAACAGGATTCGTCAAAGAGATAACCACGTCGTTGGCAAATAATGTTATTTTATGTACATTCTTTCCTATTGTAATACCGTCTATATTATCCACACAACGTAAAGCCTCTTCCAAAGGTTCCATTATGAGAACAAAAACAGTAGGAGATAGGGGACAGCCCTGTCTCGCACCGTTTGAGATAGCAAAATTGCTCAGATTTAAAGCCTTGTCCTTCGACAGAGGTGGATGGGACCGTATATAGAGCTCCAATAGCCTGCGACCCAAATTCCCCAAGGCCAAATTTTTGTAACGTCAGCTCTATATAGTCCCATCCAACCCTGTCGAAGGCTTTCTCTGCATCTAGCGATAGGAAAGTTGCTGGGGTTTTACTCGCTGCTGAGTATGTTATCAGATTCAACAGTTTTCTGGTGTTATCTATCCCTTGCCTACCTTGAATAAATCCAGTTTTATCCATTGCAATTAGCTTTTCCTATCACTTTGCTCAATCTCAAGGCCGAAATTCTAGCATGCAACTTAATATCTGAGTTTAAGAGGGAGATTGGCCTGTAATTTTTACATTTTGTTAAATCCTTATGTTTCTTAGGAATAGTTAATATTATTGCCTCTAACATCTCTCTTGGGATTCTACCCTCTCCTTTAATCTCATTGAAGGCTGCCAGCAATGGTTTGATCAATATTGATTTATATACTTTGTAGTATTTATTTATCGTCCTATCTGCACCTGGTGATTTTTTTATTTTTTAATCTGTTATTGCTAAAACCAGCTCCTCCTCGACAATCTCTGCATTAAGCAATATCAAATCTTGATCAGTAATTTTAGGTAAGTTTATCTCTTTCAGGAAACTGCAAATTTCTTCTCTTGTTGGTTTTAAGTAATCTCTCTCTTTACTCAGATTATAAAGGCCCTTATAATAGTCCAAAAAGCTTTTGCTATTTCTTATGGTTTCATAAAAGAGTAATTTTTACCCTTAATTAACTCTATTCTTTGTTTCGTCTTGAGGGGCAATAATCACCATGCTTTGTTTCCACAGTGATAAAATCTCTGCTGGTATGCCCAATATGCTTTGTCCATTATTGATTGAACAATAGATTTAATTTGAGCTTGTAGACTCCTAATTTTTAGACTAAGTTCCTCACTAGGATTAAGCTTGTTTTGCCTTTGTTTCATTTCCATTTCAATGTATAGATTTCTCAGAGGTAACCCTCTCATTTTCTTCTTCTTGATTTCATTTCAGTAAAAATCCCTCTCATAACTACTTTAGGGGCATTCCATATTGTAATTTTAGAATTTACGGAGTTATTATTAATTTAAAAAAAAAACATATAATTTCCTTTTCTATTTGTTTTTTAAAGGTTGCATCTTCTAACAATGTCCTGTCTAATTTCCATCTTGATCTGGTAGAATCCACTGATTCCACTTTTATTGTCATCTTAACAATGGCATACAATCTGATCTATTGCAACTTTTGACACATTCTTTAAAGTTCAGTTTTCTCTAAATTCCATAATTATTTTGGTTTTATCTTTTTGAAGTTTCAGTATTTTCTCCTGTTTGATCTTTAAAATATCTATTTTGTGAGTTAAATATCCTATATTTCTGCTGATAATTCCAATGTTATTACTGCCTGTTATTCAGCTAATATTACTTCCATTGATATAGTTGTTAATTTCTCTTCTGCTAACTTGATTCTGTATTACATTTTCTTCTGAAACATTACTCTCATTGGAATTTATATGTGATACATTAGGATTGGAGCTTGACTTGAGCCAGCAGCTCCATTCTTGAGCTTTCTCTATATGCTTTTTTTTTAGAGGGGGGGGGGGGGGGTTAATCTTCAGCTTTAGCTGTATTGTTGTTCTTTTTATCTTTAGATTTCCCTTTAGGGGGTGATTATCTTTATTTCTTCTCATTTTTACCTCTGCCTTCAAATTATATAGGTTCATATAGTTTACAAAGTTGAGGCCTCTCCTCTTTTTAACTCCCGCGCTAAAAATAAAAAATACAAATATATTTTTTTTTATACCAGACTCATTGTAATGGAATTAGCCACCAATTATATATACAATTTACAGCATTCTTTAACTAGTACTGAATAGAGTCCTGAATACGATTTTTTCCTGTATACTTTTCTATTAATTCTCTGCACAACTTTTATCTCTCAATAAGATTATAAGCTATAAAGCCTTCAAACCCAACATAATTTTACTTAACTCCTTGCAGAAAACAATAAATCGTCCCTCCTCTGTGTGTCTAGCAGTAAACTTCTTGTGGTCTCTACCACCTCCCACACACACACACAGACCTTCAATATCCAGCTTGCCTTCTGTGAGAGAGAGCTACACAGACTGATTTCAGTCACCTGTCCCTGCTTCCATGTGAGTCAATGCAGACTTGCACCCTCCAGCCTCCTTCTCCTTCATGTGTTATGAAGCTCTCATATATGCTAAAGTGCTTTCACAGATGCTGTCTGCGCTTTCAGTGTCCATATCACCTTCTTGGCTGGGCTCCAGAGAGAGAGAGAGGTTCAGGAGAGGTCTGTACACTTGTTAGTGTTCTCTCATCCTGCTTGGGGCCGCCATCTTGCCTGGTCAGTAAGCCATGCTAACCCTTCCCAGGAGTTTCCAATAATGGCCTCTCACCCAACACTGAGCAGTTTGATGTTTTGGTCCTCACATTTTTTACATGCTAGCCCAATTGTGCAGTCATCTTTTTTATATGGCTACATATCACATTTCTGCAGAAGGGTGTCAAACCCACGTGGTACAAGTATCCCTTATTTTCTTCCAATGTGAAAACTTTATAAAAGATGGAGGAATCATTCAATGCCCCAATCATCTGGGATACATTTTACCCAGAATCTCCTGTTGCCATTTTAGTCACAAACTGGTTTAGCAATGTTTGTGAACCAATAACTTCCACACAGTATCTTCTCAGACAGCTTTAATGCAGTTATTTGGCACAAAAGTGTTATACATATGATCAGTAAATGGGATTATTTGTCTAGTGTGAATCCATAAAAAGCCATCAATATCAGCTTGGGATCTTTCAGGTGCTCCATAGTTCTGGTATGAGGGATACTTGAGGGATACTTTATCCTTAAAGTTGGCATCATATACACCCATTTTATTATAGGCTTGAATGTCGAAAAAAATGATTTGCAGCATTCCCAGTACACCTTCTAAAAATTATTTCTGCACAGAAACTGGACCTTTCTTCTCTCTCATTTCTACTGAAAGCGCCTCCATCATAGAAGCAAGTGCATTGCATAGTTTTATTTCGATAGACCCTCTCCCAATAGCCGCAGGTATCTTAATCTTGGAAATGCAATGCCACCAGGCCAGGTAGAATGTCCCTTAGCTTGTAGTACAGACACAAAAAACATGAAATACAGATCTAATGGTCCATGGGGTTCTTATCACTGATACCACCTCACTAAAACAGCCCTCATATAGAGTCCCTGAGACTGTAAAGGGGATTATTAGAAGGGAACAAATATTTGTGGTCTACAGGAGAGTGAATGACAATATGACAACCGATGCTTACCCTGTTCCCAGGGTAGATGAGTAACTAGATACGTGTATGTGACAACTTTAGTCTTATCTAAGGGCTACTGGCAGATCCCCCTTGCTGAAACAGCTAGAGAAAATGCAACCACTACCAGTACATTTGGGTTATTCCAGTATTCATCTTTGCAATGAAGAATGCTCCTTTTATGTTTTGTGCTAGTTGATCATATATTACATGGTTTCCTCATGCCTTTCTTTCTGCATAAGATACCCATTTTAAGCCATAGTTGGCAGGAACACGTGGAACACCTAGTTAAAGACCTAGCTAGGATTCAGAAAGCAGGCCTAACCATACTTCTTGACAAGTGCCAGAGGGTTGGTGCAGTACCCAGGGCACAGAGTAGGCATTGAGAAGGTTTAGCTAAGGCAGCTAAGGTAGTCTCTATAGTCCAGAGGCCTATAAACCATTGCCTAATAGTGGCCTACCCTTTATAGACCAGTGGCCTACCCCTGTAAGAGACAGATATTGATATTATTAGTCACTGCACAGGGTATTATAAGTGCTTTGTTCCTAACTACAGTGCCACAGACAAGCCACTCACAAATCCAAATAAGAAGAAGACGCCATGATTAGTCAGTGAACCCTCTGAGTGTAACAAAGACGTCTACAACCTCAAGGCAGCCCTCCTTTAATATCCTGTGCTGGTTGCCCTGGATTACTATCACACCTTTATGGTTCAGATAGATGCCTCCACCTTTGGCATTGGGGCTGTACTAAGCCAGGGGAATGCCCAGGGTTAAAAGCATCCTGTTGCCTACATTAAATGCAAGTTGTTGCCCAGAGAGGTCAGTTCTACAGCCATTGATGAAGTATGTCTGGAGATGTTTTGGGCACTTAAAAGATGCTGACCTTCTTGCTTAGCAAGAATGTATTTTGGTGACTTCTCACAACCCTTTGTGCTGGTTCTATAGAGTGGTATGGGACAGGGGACTATTGCTGTGGTGGATCCTGACCTTGCAAACCTAACCTATCATTCTCTACAGGCAGGGGCTGGCTCACCAGAAAGCTGATTGGCTGTCAAGACAGTTGGACCAGTGAGATCTCCACTCACCCACAACCCGTGTAGGGTCTTGAATCAGCTGGAGACTTGAGAGGGGGGGGGGGGGGGTGTTGATAGCCCTGCTTCCCTTGTTTTCCTTTCACCTATTGAGTCATTTGATGGGCCAATTTGGCCAGGACTTTCATTATGACATGATATTTGCCATTTAGAATAATGTTTTAGGTTTAAAACCTTTTTTTGCTCTTAGCCCTGCTGTGTATGCCATATAAACTTTGTATGTTCCAAGGAACATTATCAAATCAGAATATACAAATGTGTCAGCTATATTAAACTTTATTCATACAGCATAGTTTATAGATTAAGGTAAAAATATGACTCAATACATAAATCATCCTTTATTCAAACACACAACAAATATCATCATAAATTATGGGTAAAAACTATGGCACAATACATGAATTAAACTTTTTATTATATTTGCACAGAATTAAACATACCTGGGGACAAGGAGTGAAATGGGTCCTGGGCTGGTGGCCATAGGGCAGTGTGAGCTGAGGTTGGCAGTGAAGGTAATGGGTCAAGGGGCTGAAGTTGGGCCAGGGGCAGGGGAGGTTTTAGTCCTCCACCTCAGGACTGTCAAGGATGGAATAGTCTCTTAGCAGGCTGAGAATCAGTATGCGACAGTCATGATCCTCTTCAGTAGCAGATGGTTCCAGGCAAACCAAAAGGCATCCTTAGTACTGCACATGAGGTGCTAAGCATATTGAATGACCCAACACTGTGTATGCCAGGAAATAGTCCATAAAGTAATAAGATACATACCACCTCGGCACACAATACTTAAGTACATTCAACAGACTGTCTAACAAGGTATGGGCAAAAGGGCACTGACAAAACATATGCAGAGATGCATTTAGGACAGTGCCTGTCTCTGCAGAGTACCCTTGCGTGCATGAACTGTATCAGAGGAAGTCTCCCTAAATTGCCATCCATGCAGTATCATTGAGCCTGTTGGTCAGCCTTTTTGATTAAACATTGTCCCAAACAAGTTCAGCAGTTTTTGTTGGGAGGCCAGGGACTGACTCCATAATGTCCATATTTCTCAAAAGTTTGTAGAGGACATTTGGGCTTCACAGGTCAGGCTTGGTGCTCTGAAGCTGTTGCTCCCTAACAAACTGTCCCACATCCTGGTTGAACCATGGGGTGGTCCAGTTGTAAGGAAGAGAGCAGTCTCACTTGTCCCAGTCAAGTCTGCTCCAGAGGGGTAATAAGATGAAATAGGACATAGCCACTCCTGCAGATCCCTGGTCACTGTCTCTCAGAGTCCTGCACACACAGTTTGCCTTCTTTTTCTGGTTCCTTGCACATCACTGTGCGCTTTACTCAGTCGATCTTTGAGCCCCAAATTAAATTAAATACTGCCATGGAAATGACCCGGCAAACAGTTGACAAATGGGGCCAGGCATGGGCAACATACTACAGAACAGGAATTATCTCATTCTACAGTGCAAGTATTTAACCCTCCAAAGAAAGGCCCCTGAGTCTCCACAGTCCAAACTTTTGCTGTGCTTTGTCCAGTCTCTCCTCTCAGCATTTCAGGGTCGTACAGAGTACAGAAAATTAATAGTACATTTGCAACCCCATTACAATGTCTAAAAATAACTAAAAAAATGTATTTCTCACCCATTTCTGTACACTGGAGAGATTCTATCACTCTTATGCTCAACATAAGCTAAATGAATATTATGGTAAACTGCCTAGCCAGAAAATCTACTGCACAAACCAGGTCCCAACCACACACTGATGAGATGCATTAACATTGAAACAATGCCTGCCTGTGTTTTGTTTTGTTTTTTTGGCTTGTACATAATCCAATCCTATGCTTTGCTTAAAACTTTGGATTTGAGTGAGATGCTTTATAGTCTTATTTGCATGTCCCTGCCCAGTCTCCCAGAGTACAGTACAATAACTGTACTTCTGGAAAAACTGATTTAATTAAAATCATTTTAATTGGGTTACAAATGGACTATTCATTTTCTGTCCTCTGTACAATTATTGGAGGAAACATAATCAATAACAGAAACAATCATGACATTGCCTATCCCTAGCAAACCAGAAGAGGCACTATTAGTACTACCAATATCAAATATATCAAAAGATACACAACTCCTAATAAATTAAATATTCATATCTACTACAATTGTTATAACTACAAATCAGATAAACCCAGAATAGAAAATTAAATATATACACATGATGTGTATGATTTCAGCAGTTATAGATAAGAACTTGAGAAAATGGGCATCTTGCTGGGGCATATGGACCTAGAAATAGACAGGAATACAAAAAATTATAACTGTCATAATTGCCTTGTGGGTAATGTTAGGCTTCAGGCTCTGATCCGGTATCCCGGATCCGCTAGGGGCATGGCCTGTGAGTATTCAGGCCTAATAAGTATTGTTTATACTATGCTTCATTTTCAGGTTTTGGTTAGGACACGACACTGTTATGCCAAGTCCCTTTTCAAAGTACCTTTTGCAAATAATGCTATACTGTAAAGTTTAGAATAGTGATTTGATCTAAAAGGATGATTTGGGTCATTGTATAAAGTTTACATAATGTATGTGTGCTAGAAACAGGCCCTAGGGTATTCTAATATTATATAATGTTACTTCAGCCACTTATGGGACAAAAGATAGTTTCTGACCTATTGGCATATTGGGTCTGTTTTGGGGGAAATTATACAATGATACAAATATTCTTACATTTTTAGCATATATGTATGTATGTATGTGTGTGTATATATATATGTGTATATATATGTGTATATATATGTGTATATATATATGTATATGTATATATATATATATATATATATATATATATATATATATATAATCAGCACTCTTTCCAGTTAGTGTGATATTTGGCTGGGACATAGGCTGTGAAAAAGTAATTTTTCATTGTAAGGCAGTATTTATGAAATAGTTAAGTCTACATGACCCATGCTCTAGCTGTCTCAGTAAGAGAAAGTAAAACAGATATTAGTCTAAATAAATTATGTTTTTTTAGCCATATACAAAGACATAGCTCAAGGATGATCATGATGTCATTTCTGACAATGTGTTATGCGCATCTAGGGGCATGCTTTGGCTGCATGATTTGCACATGCAGATTACTGATTGGATCTGCTAATATAAATAAACTTTTCAGTGGTTGTTAGTGGGTTATACCATGTTGCTAGATGGGTGAAAAATGGATGATATAATTGTCTTATGTAAACAAATATAAAAGCTGTATCTGAATAAATTTCTGGCAGTAGTCGTCAGTAAGTGAATCAGTGGTAGCAATTTTGGGTGCATTTGCTGAGCCACATTTTTTCTAAATAAACTCTAATAACAAGACAATTACCAGAGGACGAACATATGCGCATTTCGGTCCGACCCCTATTCTTTGTCATTGAGGAAACTTTGACCCTGCACCTTACAGTCAGCAGACACATTCCAGCCAATCAGCAGCATACACTCCCTTCCATAGCCTTCCATCTGTATGACAGCCTCCATTTTAGAATCATTCTGTAGCTGCATTCGTGGAGTGAGGAGATATATTCTACCTGCTCTTGATTTAATAGGAAAAAAGAAAGCCAGGCTGTGTATTTAGCTTTAACTACACACCTGAAGGACTCCTTTGATATCTGCTGCAAGGACAGCAACCCCAAAAGCCCTTTTTAGGGCTAGAACATAATTTATTTTATTTTATTATTTTTTTCTGCTAATTTAATAGGGAAATAGATAGCCAGGCTGTGTATTTAGCTTTAACTACACACCTGAAGGACTCCTTTGATATCTGCTGCAAGGACAGCAACCCAAAAAGCCCCTTTTAGGGCTAGAACATCATTTATTTTATTTTAATATTTTTTTCTGCTAATTTAATAGGGAAATAGATAGCCAGGCTGTGTATTTAGCTTTAACTACACACCTGAAGGACTCCTTTGATATCTGCTGCAAGGACAGCAACCCAAAAAGCCCTTTTTAGGGCTAGAACATAATTTATTTTATTTTAATATTTTTTTCTGCTAATTTAATAGGGAAATAGATAGCCAGGCTGTGTATTTAGCTTTAACTACACACCTGAAGGACTCCTTTGATATCTGCTGCAAGGACAGCAACCAAAAAAGACCTTTTTAGGGCTAGAACATCATTTATTTTTTTATTTATTTTTTTTCTGCTAATTTAATAGGGAAATAGATAGCCAGGCTATGTATTTAGCTTTAACTACACACCTGAAGGAATCCTTTGATATCTGCTGCAAGGACAGCAACCCCAATAGCCCTTTTTATTTTATCTTATTACTTTTTTCTGTGTAATCTAATTGCATATGCCAGCCTGCTAGCGTGTGTGTGAGGCCTATTGCATCTAGTCTGCCAACTTTTGCCAGTGCGCAGTGACACTCATATCTAGTGCAACCGTAGTGTACAGTGAAATCAAACAACCCTTTTTTTACTGTAATTGATTGAATATCAGTAGCCTGCCTAAAGGTGTGTGTGTGAGGCCTATTGCATCTAGTCTGCCAACTTTTGCCAGTGCGCAGTGACACTCATATCTAGTGCAACCGTAGTGTGCAGTGAAATAAAACAACCCTTTTTTTACTGTAATCGATTGAATATCAGTAGCCTGCCTACAGGCGTGTGTGTGAGGCCTATTGCATCTAGTCTGCCAACTTTTGCCGATGCGCAGTGCCACTCATATCTAGTGCAACCGTAGTGTGCAGTGAAATAAAACAACCCTGTTTTACTGTAATCAATTAATTATCAGTAGCCTGCCTACAGGCGTGTGAGTGAGGCCTATTGCATCTAGTCTGCCAACTTTTGCCAGTGCACAGTGACACTCATATCTAGTGCAACCGTAGTGTGCAGTGAAATCAAACATCCTTTTTTTTTACTGTAATCGATTGAATATCAGTAGCCTGCCTAAAGGCGTGTGTGTGAGGCCTATTGCATCTAGTCTGCCAACTTTTGCCAGTGCTCAGTGACACTCATGTCTAGTGCAACCGTAGTGTGCAGTGAAAGAAAACAACCCTTTTTTTTACTGTAATCAATTGAATATCAGTAGCCTGCCTACAGGCGTGTGTGTGAGGCCTATTGCATCTAGTCTGCCAACTTTTGCCAGTGCACAGTGACACTCATATCTAGTGCAACCGTAGTGTGCAGTGAAATCAAACAACCCTTTTTTTACTGTAATCGATTGAATATCAGTAGCCTTCCTACAGGCGTGTGTGTGAGGCCTATTGCATCTAGTCTGCCAACTTTTGCCAGTGCGCAGTGACACTCATATCTAGTGCAACCGTAGTGTGCAGTGAAATAAAACAACCCTTTTTTTACTGTAATCGATTTAACATCAGTAGCCTGCCTACAGGTGTGTGTGTGAGGCCTATTGCATTTAGTCTGCCAACTTTTGCCAGTGCGCAGTGACACTCATATCTAGTGCAACCGTAGTGTGCAGTGAAATCAAACAACCCTTTTTTTACTGTAATCGATTGAATATCAGTAGCCTGCCTAAAGGCGAGTGTGTGAGGCCTATTGCATCTAGTCTGCCAACTTTTGCCAGTGCGCAGTGACACTCATATCTAGTGAAACCGTAGTGTGCAGTGAAATCAAAAAACCCTTTTTTTACTGTAATCGATTGAATATCAGTAGCCTGCCTACAGGCGTGTGTGTGAGGCCTATTGCATCTAGTCTGCCAACTTTTGCCAGTGCGCAGTGCCACTCATATCTAGTGCAACCGTAGTGTGCAGTGAAATAAAACAACCCTTTTTTACTGTAATCAATTAATTATCAGTAGCCTGCCTACAGGCGTGTGAGTGAGGCCTATTGCATCCAGTCTGCCAACTTTTGCCAGTGCGCAGTGACACTCATATCTAGTGAAACCGTAGTGTGCAGTTAAATCAAACAACCCTTTTTTTACTGTAATCAATTGAATATGAGTAGCCTGCCTAAAGGCGTGTGTGTGAGGCCTATTGCATCTAGTCTGCCAACTTTTGCCAGTGCGCAGTGACTTTCATATCTAGTGCAACCGTAGTGTGCAGTGAAATAAAACAACCCTTTTTTTACTGTAATCGATTTAATATCAGTAGCCTGCCTACAGGTGTGTGTGTGACGCTTATTGCATCTAGTCTGCCAACTTTTGCCAGTGCACAGTGACACTCATATCTAGTGCAACTGTAGTGTGCAGTGAAATCAAACAACCCTTTTTTTACTGTAATCGATTGAATATCAGTAGCCTGCCTAAAGGCGTGTGCGTGAGGCCTATTGCATCTAGTCTGCCAACTTTTGCCAGTGCGCAGTGACACTCATATCTAGTGCAACCGTAGTGTGCAGGGAAATCAAACAACCCTTTTTTTACTGTAATCGATTGAATATCAGTAGCCTGCCTACAGGCGTGTGTGTGAGGCCTATTGCATCTAGTTTGCCAACTTTTGCCAGTGCGCAGTGACACTCATATCTGGTGTCACAGTAGCATGCACGCATAGTACCACTAATCGAAAAAAAAATGACAGGCAGAGGCAGGCCACTCCCCAGGGGCCGTCGTGGCCATGGTGCTGTGATTCCCTTTGGCCCTAGAATAATGCCCAGTTTTCAGAGGCAACGTACCCTGATCTTGAACAGTTCTGAGGACATGGTTGACTGGCTAACACAGGACACCCAATCTTCTACAGCTTCCGCTCGGAACCTAGACGCACCATCCTTCTCCAGCTTAGCTTCGGGCACCTCTCCAGTTACCACTCGCCCGCCTGCCGCCACCACCAACACTAGCACCACAGCCACTTCACTTGATCCGTCAGCAGAGTTATTTACAGATCCGTTGGAAGAAATGAGTGATGCACAAACATTAGTGCCAGAGGATGTAGATAACAGGGATATGTCCAAGTCAGGCAGCATTCCACACATGGACGTACGGTCTGATGATGATGATGATGTTGTACCCGGTGCTGCTTCCTTTGTTGAGTTGTCAGATACAAGTGAAGCGGTTGATGATGACGATGCGTCCGTGGATGTCACGTGGGTGCCCGCTATAAGAGAAGAAGAACAGGAGGAAAGTTCAGATGGGGAGACAGAGAGGAGGAGGAGACGAGTTGGAAGCATTGGGAGGTCGTCGAAAGTAGCTAGTGGCACAGTCAGACAGCATGCATCGGCACCCGGGGTCATCCAGACAGCACGCCAGTCAACGCATGCTTTTGCCACCACCAGAATGCAGTCATTGCAGAGCTCAGCAGTGTGGCATTTTTTTTGTGTGTCTGCCTGTGACAACAGTGATGCCATTTGCAACCTGTGCGAAAAGAAACTGAGTCGTGGGAAGTCTAACACCCACCTAGGTACAACTTCTTTGCGAAGGCACCTGATGTCACATCACAAACGCCTATGGGATCAACACATCAGTACAAGCAGCACACAAAGTCAAAGCCGCCATCCTCCTCCTGGTCCAGCATCTTCAGCCACGTCAACCACTGCTGCCTTGCTTGCCCCCTCTCAACCATCCGCCACTCCGTGTCTCGCCCTGAGCAGTCCCTGCTCATCTGCCCACAGTCAGGTGTCTGTCAAGGACATGTTTGAGCGTAAGAAGCCAATGTCACAAAGTCACCCTCTTGCCCGGCAACTGACAGCTGGCTTGTCTGAACTCTTAGCCCGCCAGCTTTTACCATTCAAGCTGGTGGAGTCTGAGGCGTTCAAAAAATGTGTAGCTATTGGGACACCGCAGTGGAAGGTACCCGGACGAAATTTCTTTGCACAAAAGGCAATCCCCAACCTGTACTCGATTGTGCAAAAGGAAGTAATGGCATCTCTGGCACACAGTGTTGGGGCTAGGGTCCATCTGACCACGGATACCTGGTCTGAAAATCATGGTCAGGGCATGTATATCACCTACACTGCGCATTGGGTAAACCTGGTGACGGCTGCCAAGCATGGAATACGTGGCTCTGCAGAGGAGTTGGTGACAACGCCACGACTTGCAGGCAGGCCTGCTGCCACCTCCTCTCCTCCTCCTACTCCATCCTCTTCCATAACCTCCTCGGCTGAGTCCTCTTCTGCTGCTGCTATGTCTTGCTCCACATCACCGGCACCCCCCCAGCTCCACAGGTACTATTCCACATCCCGGATACGGCAGTGTCACGCCGTCTTAGGGTTGACTTCCCTGAAAGCAGAGAGTCACACCGGACCAGCACTCCTGTCCGCCCTGAACGCACAGGTGGATCAGTGGCTGACTCCGCACCAACTGGAGATCGGCAAAGTGGTTTGTGACAACGGAAGAAATTTGTTGGCGGCATTGAATTTGGGCAAGTTGACATATGTGCAGTGCATGGCACATGTGTGTAATCTGATTGTACAACGCTTTGTGCATAAGCACCCAGGCTTACAGGACGTCCTGAAGCATGCTAGGAAGGTGTGTGGTCATTTCAGGCGTTCCTACACGGCCATGGCGCACTTTACAGATATCCAGCAGCGAAACAACATGCCAGCGACGTGCTTGATTTTAGACAGCCCGACACGTTGGAATTCAACATTCCTAATGTTCCACCGCCTGCTCCAACAAGAAAAGGCTGTAAACGAGTATTTGTACGGCCGGGGTGCTAGGACAGCCTCTGGGGAGCTGGGGATTTTTCTGCCACGTTACTGGACGCTCATGCGCAATGCCGGTAGGCTTATGCGTCCTTTTGAGGAGGTGACAAACCTGGTCAGTCGCACCCAGGGCACCATCAGCGACATCATACCATTTGTTTTCTTCCTGGAGCGTACCCTGCAAAGAGTGCTGGATCAGGCCGTAGATGAGCTTGAAGAGGAAGAGGAAGAGTTGTGGTCACCATCACCGCCAGAAACAGCCTTATCAGCATCGCTTGCTGGACTGCGGCAACGCTGGAAGAGGATTGTGAGGAAGAGGACTCAGAGGAGGAATGTGGCTTTGAGGAGGAGGAGGAAGACCAACCACAACAGGCATCCCAGGGTGCCCGTTGTCACCTATCTGGTAAGAGTGGTGTTGTACGTGGCTGGGGGGAAGAACATACCTTTAGTGAGATCACTGAGGATGAGAAACGGGACATGACTAGCTCGGCATCCAACCTTGTGCAAATGGGGTCTTTCATGCTGTCGTGCCTGTTGAGGGACCCTCGTATAAAAAGGATGAAGGAGAACGACCTGTACTGGGTGTCCACGCTACTAGACCCCCGGTATAAGCAGAAAGTGCCTGAAATGTTACCGAATTACCACAAGTCGGAAAGGATGCAGCACTACCAAAATAAATGAAAAAGTATGCTTTACACAGCGTTTAAGGGTGATGTTACAGCACAAAGGCAATCTATCAGCGGAAGAGGTGAACATAATCCTCCTCCTCCCTCGACCACGCCGGCAAGGAGAGGACGCTTTACAGATGTGTTGTTGATGGAGGACATGCAGAGCTTTTTAAGTTCTATGCATCGCCACAGCCTTTCGGGGGGCCACCCTCAGAGAACGACTCGACCGTCAGGTAACAGACCACCTCGCCATAACTACAGATATCGACACTTTGAGGAGCGATGAACCCCTTGACTACTGGGTGTGCACGCTTGCCCTGTGGCCTGAGCTATCCCAATTTGCCATAGAACTTCTGTCCTGCCCCGCTTCAAGTGTCCTGTCAGAAAGGACCTTCAGTGCAGCAGGAGGTTTTGTCACTGATAAGAGAAGTTGCCTAGGTCAAAAAAGTCTAGATTACCTCACCTTTATTAAGATGAATGAGGGATGGATCCCGAAGGGACTGACAGTGGTCGATACATTCAATTAAAAAAGACCTGATAGATGAGCTGCCTTGAGCTAATAATGGTCCACACGCTGCTGTATTTTATCCCTGAATGCCGGATGACTTGCGTGACTTATCCGCCACCAACTAGGGTTCAAGACGCAATGTTTTAGGGCACTTTCTGCCTGGCAAACTAACATCAATTTTTCTGGTCGCTGCAACAATACCTAATTTTTGCATTTAAATTATTTTATTTTAGAAGGCGTACAGCATGTAATGAAAAATAAAGCATTTTTGAACAGTCTTGCATAACAGTTGTGCAAAAATACATATTTACAATAGAGACATTTTGTGAAAGTTAGCTGGCTATTCCTTCTTATTTTTACTTTTTAGGTTAATAATTTTTCTTATTTTTTACTGTGATTGCAATTTAAGAGATACCTAAAACATGGTAAAACAGACAATAGTAAAGAGTATATCTGCAGGAAACACCAGTCCTATTAGCTATCATCCCTCCAGCAGTATTAGCTTATTATTTACAATATCTAACCTGGGCAATCACCCTTGGGTTACCCTAGGGCAGGCTTCAGTAAGCGACCTCTCCTTTCCTGGGATGATTTTGCCGCCGGTTGCTTCTGAAGGGTTGCCAGGGCTCCCCCACTCCGGCCCTTCCCCCAGTGTCGCTTCAACCAGTAACAAATGTTTTATATTTGTAAAGCGACCCAATGATCCCCCTTGATAGAGGTTTATCTTTACAAATTTTGGAGAACCAATTTAAGACCGGTGTCCCCTGTTTCTGGATCAGGGAGTGTGTGAAATGGCTCAGCCTACAGTAATTGTATGCTCATGCTTGTCCCTCAGTTCCTCCTAGATGAGCATCTGGCCCTTTACTAACCAGTCTCCCAGTCTATCTAGTTTCCTTGACCTCCACCAGTATTGTGATGTTGTGCTCATGTGTTTCGGGGCCTGAGGGTGGTCAAGAATTGGGGTCATTTGGGTGGATCCAGGGAACAAACCGTTGTGTTTCTTGGCCCATTTCCAGTATGATAGTGAGTGTCTGATTAGGGGGTTTGACGAGTTTTTAAGGCTCTGAGGCAATTCTGATAGCCAAGCCACCTTGTCCCAGGTTAAGGGCCTTAAAGTGTGGTTCTCTAAATACACACAGGCCGGTTGATGACATATAGAATGTGCTATTGGGAGGAAAGATAGGTGACGGAACAGGTATTAAACTGATAGGAATGAATAGTACAACTTAATACACCACTCCTATCTGGTGGCACCTTAGATTGCACGTGCAGTGCCCCAAATTCGAAGTAGGAAGTCCAACCAAGCATCTTTTTCCATCTCCCTGTTCCAAAAATCCATGCCATATACACGTCCCCTGATAGGTAACGTAACAGGTATTAAACTGATAGGAATGAGTATTACAACTTAATACACCTCTCCTATCTGGTGGCACCTTAGATTGCACGTGCAGTGCCCCAAATTCGAAGTAGGAGGTCCAACCAAGCATCTTTTTCCATCTCCCTGTTCCAAAAATCCATGCCATATACACGTCCCCTGATAGGTAACGTAACAGGTATTAAACTGATAGGAATGAGTATTACAACTTAATACACCTCTCCTAACTGGTGGCACCTTAGATTGCACATGCAGTGCCCCAAATTCGAAGTAGGAAGTCCAACCAAGCATCTTTTTCCATCTCCCTGTTCCAAAAATCCATGCCATATACACGTCCCCTGATAGGTAACGTAACAGGTATTAAACTGATAGGAATGAGTATTACAACTTAATACACCTCTCCTATCTGGTGGCACCTTAAATTGCATGTGCAGTGCCCCAAATTCGAAGTAGGAGGTCCGACCAAGTATCTTTTTCCATCTCCCTTTTCCAAAAATCCATGCCATATACACGTCACCTAATAGTGGACGTAAGGGATTAAACCGATAGGAATAGTACTACTTAACAGTACACACCTTATAATAACGCAGACAGAGGCAATGCGTATAATCTTCCATGCTGTGCAGTGGAAGCCCCCAGACTCTGACCTGTGTATAATATTCCATGCTGGGCAGTGGAAGCCCCCAGACTCTGACCTGCGTATAATATTCCATGCTGTGCAGTGGAAGCCCCCAGACTCTGACCTGTGTATAATATTCCATGCTGGGCAGTGGAAGCCCCCAGACTCTGACCTGTGTATAATATTCCATGCTGGGCAGTGGAATCCCCCAGACTCTGACCTGTGTATAATATTCCATGCTGGGCAGTGGAATCCCCCAGACTCTGACCTGTGTATAATCTTCCATGCTGGGCAGTGGAAGTCCCCAGACTCTGACCTGTGTATAATCTTCCATGCTGGGCAGTGGAAGCCCCCAGACTCTGGGAGTCTGAAGAAGAGGAGTCTTAGGAGGAAGGTGGCTTTGAGGAGGTGGAAGACCAAACAAACCAGATTCTGCATCAACTATGTAATTTTCGGTGGGAGCTTTGCCATGGATCCCCCTCCGGCATGCCACAGTCCAGGTGTTAGTCCCGTTGAAACAACTTTCCCATCACTATTGTGGCCAGAAAGAGTCCCTGTGGGTTTTGAAATTCGCCTGCCCATTGAAGTCTATGGCGGTACGCCGATGTTCGTCCGTTCGCGAACATTTGATGGAATTCGCGTCCGCGGTTCGCGAACCGAAAATTTGATGTTTGCGACATCACTAGTTATACGGCCTCGGGCCTCAGATAGTCATACAAGTTGAGAAGCTCACCAGATAAATAAACCCCACCATCCCTTACAGCAGAGCAAAAATAAAACATATGCAAGAAAGAATAACGTCTCAGTCTGTTTTGCACTAAGCAACAATGCATGTTTTCTTCTTATGTCCTAACAAAAGGGATCTGATTGCGCCTGCAGCTTCAGGAATGATGTCCTGATCTGAATTGAATTGCTGGGGGCTGAGATTGAATACAAATGCATGACCTAAAAGGAGAAAATTGAGGTGCTCATGGCCCCTCAGATCTGGGTAATAACATAAAGCCTAAATAACTTTGAAAGGGGGTATAAATGTTTAAATAATCCCCCTATCCCATTCCTCCCCCCTTTTAATGTTTGGGTATTTGTATTATTTTATTTGTTCACTCTGATACAATATTTAAGATATTTAACTGACTTACCGTATATACTCGAGTATAAGCCAAGTTTTTCAGCCCTTTTTTAAGGCAAAAAAGGGCCCCCTCGGCTTATACTTGAGTCACTCTCCCCCCACCCCCGTGTCTCTCTAACCCCCCCGTGTCTCTTTAACCCCCTCGGGGTCTCTAACCCCCCCATGTGTCTCCAACCCCCCCGTGTGTCTCTAACCCCCCGTGTGTCTCTCTACTCCCCGTGTCTCTTTCCCTCCCCCTCCTCAACCTAAACCCCCCTCAACCACCCTCCTCCACCTAAACCCCCTAAATACCTCCCCCCTCTCCACTCACTTACCTGCTTGTGCTTCGGCCTCCGCTTCTTGACCCAGCGCCGGCGCGCATGTGACGTCACAGGCGCGCCGCGTCATTAGCATATACCGGGTGACGTCACATGCGCGCCAGGACAAGGAGCGGAGGCCAGAGCACAAGCAGGTAATTGAGGGGAGAGGGGGGAGGTATTTAGGGGGGTTAAGGCGGAGGAGGGTGGTTAAGGGGGTTTTAGGTTGAGGAGGGGGGTTGAGGAGGGGGGTTGGGGTTGAGGGGGATTGAGGGGGGAGGTTGAGGGGGGTTGAGGTTGAGGAGGTGGGTTGGGGTTGAGGGGGGTTAAGGTTGAGGAGGGGGGTTGAGGGGGGTTGAGGTTGAGGATGGGGGTTGAGGATGAAGATGGGGGTTGAGGAGGGGGTGGAGGATGAGGATGGGGGGTTGAGGAGGGGGTTGAGGATGGGGGGTTGAGGAGGAGGTTGAGTAAGGGGTTGAGGATTGGGGGGTTGAGGAGGGAGGTTGAGGATGAAGAGGGAGGTTGAGGATGAGGAGGAGGGGTTGAGGAGGGGGGTTGAGTTTGAGGATGGGGGGTTGATGATGGGGGTTGAGGAAAGAGAATGAGGATGGGGGGTTGAGGAGGGGGGTTGAGGATGGGGGGTTGAGGAATGAGGATGAGTAGGGGGGTTGAGGAGGGGGTTGAGGATGAGGAGGGAGGTTGAGGATGAGGAGGGAGGTATGGTTGAGGAGGGAGGTTGAGGATGAGGAGGGAGGTTTAGGATGAGGAGGGAGGTTAAGGATGAGGAGGGAGGTTGAGGAGTGGGGTTGAGGAGGGTGATAAGGGAGGGGGGAAGGGAGAGGTTGGAAGAGACACAGGGAAGGGAGAGGGGAGAAGAGACAAGGAGAGAGAGGGGGACACAGAGGGCACAAGAGGAACACAGGGGGCTGCACATTTCCCACCCTCGGCTTATACTCGAGTCACTCTTTTTACCCAGTATTTTGTTGTAAAATGGGTGCCTCGGTTTATACTCTGGTCGGCTTATACTCGAGTATATACGGTATATTAGAGACAGAAGAAAAAAATAGATATGGAAATATATTATTAATACACATAATATTTATAATTTCTTGATTGATCCCTGTTAAAGTTATGAAAAAAAGGGAAAAGGAAATCTCTATATTGATCTTTATTTACAAGCTTGTGGCTGCGAAACAAATTGGCAATATTAGCATGTAAAGCAAATAAGAAGATGGAGACCAAGAAGCTTTGAAATTTGTACATGAAAGAAGAAAGAACAGGCTACCTATGACACGTGAACAAGTTAGAATTTAAGCTAAAGATGTGGCAATAGCTTTAAAGATACCAAAGGAGGAATTTAAAGCCAGTCGAGGATAGGTGGATTGTTTTATGAAGCACGTGTGTTTAAACCACACGACAATATGGCAATAGCTGCCTGCAGATTTTGAATGAATGCTTCAATCATTTCAAAGGCATGTAGTTGAGCTCCATAAGGGAAAACATTTTGTTGATGGGACAAATTGTCAATGCGGATGAGACACCAGTGTAGTTAGATATGCCGTGTAATTACACAATTGCAAATAAAGGGGGAAAATAAGTTACCACAAAAACTTCCAAAGGCGCTCCTTGCCAGCAACTACGGTGGAGGCTCTATGGCCTCACATGCGGTTACAAACACCCACACAAGCGGCACTACCACGGACTTAAACTAAAAAAATACGAGACGCAAAAATACGACCTTAACGGAAAAATACGACGTTAACGGCAGAACCGTGCGCACAATAAAACATTAAAAACAGAATAAATACCCTCAAAAAAGACATAAAAACCTTACCCACAGCAGGGGGGGGGGGGGCACCCAGGACCTCTGCAAGTGAAGTTACACCTCCATTTAAGTCCAAATTCCCGAGTTCAGACACCCGAAAATCCCCTAAGCGAGAGAAAAAATGGCCGCGAAAAAAAAATAAAAAGAGGCTCAAAGACCCAGGACCACCCAGCCACGTACAACTTACCCAAGAAGGGATCCGAGATAAGATCGGAAACCCGCATTAACCCCATGGGATCTGAGATAAGCTCTGAGACCCGCATTAACTCTACAAGAACCATCGCAGTGGGGGTTCTGATCGCACGCGATTGGAGACCCCCGCTGCAATGCAAATTCAAAATTCCCACGTTATGGGGCCTTAAAGGACCGTAAAGGTCCTTAAAGGACCCGTAATAAAAAACAAAAATATATACCATATCACGCATCAGGCTCTATACAGAGCCCCATCAACCCCTAAAAAACCCTGTCACTCATGGGGGTCAATACAGACCCCCATAATACATATCATTAACCCTGTCACTCATGGTGGTCAAAACTGCCCGCCATAAACACATAATTACCCTGTCACTCATGGGGGTCAATACAGACCCCATAAACCCTTAATTAACCCCATCACTCATGAGGGCCAATACAGCCCCCCATAAGCACTTAATTCATCCTGTCACTCATGGGGGGGTCAATACAGACGGCCATAAGCCCTTAATAAACCCTGTCACTCCTGGGGGTCAATACAGACCCCCATAAGCCCTTCATTAACCCTGTCACTCATGGGGGTCAATACAGACACCCACAAGCACTTAATTAACCCCCTCACTCATGGGGGTCAATAAAGACCCCCATAAACCCCTAATTAACCCTGTCACTCATGGGGGTCAATACAGACCCCCATAATACATATGATTAACCCTGTCACTCATGGGGGTCCATACAGACCCCCATAATACATATAATTAACCCTGTCACTCATGGAGGTCAATACAGACCCCCATAAGCACTTAATTAACCCCCTCACTCATGGGGGTCAATAAAGACCCCCATAAACCCATAATTAACCCCGTCACTCATGGGGTTCAATACAGACCCCCATAAACCCATAATTACCCTGTCACTCTTGATGGTCAATAGAGACCCCCATAAGCCCATAAATAATGACTGGCACTCATGGGGGTCAATACAGACCACATAAACCCTTAATTAACCCCATCACTCATGAGGGTCAATACAGCCCCCCATAAGCACCTAATTAATCCTGTCACTCATGGTCGTCAATACAGACCGCCATAAGCCCTTAATTAACTTACCTTTGCAGATGTCCCTTCAGATCAGCCACCTACGGAAAAAAAAATGAAAAAAATTAGTGCAACACATTTACAGTAAATAAATAAACATTATAATGATGCTAATGAGCCTCCCCGAGCCTTTTCCGGAAGAGAATAGGCAATGGAGCCTTCTAATGTCTATCAAATTAACCCAATCAGGAGGCACCAATGTGTGAGCCAATTTAGAAAGGGATACACCCTAAAATCCCACTCTGATTGGATAATGCACCTGTCAATCTTTATTTAAACCAATCACAAGGCGCAGATGCCTTCAGCCAATCACAATGGAATTCACTCCACAGGGTGATTGGCTGGAGGCATCAGCGCATTCTGATTTGTTGCACTGACAATAGTCAATCACAATGGTATACACCCCCACGTACTGATTGGGTGAAGGCATTTGCGCCTTCTCATTGGCTGTTGTCAATGTCAATCAGTTTTACAGCCAATGGGAAGGTGAAGATGTCTTCAGCCAATCACCCGTGGGGGTGTATCCCATTGTGAGTCGCTGATGGCAATAAAGCCTTCTGATTGGTTCACATAAAGATTGACGTGTGCGTTATCCAATTATAGTGGGATTTTGGGGTGTATCCCTTTCTCATTGGCTCACAATTGGCATCTTCTGATTGGCTGAATTTGATAGACAGCGTTTTCAGCCAATCAGAAGCCGCCTTTGCCAATTTAATTCTGGAACACTCCGTAGGAGGCTCTTCAGCGTCGGGGAGGTTCGCAAGTGCGGACCTCCGTTAGTTTTTTAACCATTTTATTTTTAGAGCGCTGATTTTTCCAGGGCCCAGCCGGGGCAGAAGAGGAGGAGGCCAGGAACATCGCGGGGAGGTAAGTACAATGTATATTATGTTTATTTTACTTTGTTTTATGTTTATGTATGTGTATTAATGTAATGTTTTCTTTTAACAGCGGCCACGCCAGAGAAGAGGAAAAGAAGAGGGCCGGGGACATGCTGGAAAGGTGAATAATTAGAATATGTACTATGTTTATTTATTTTATTTAAATGTTGTACTATTTGTTTTTTCCCCCCTAGGTGGCTGATCTGAAGGGACATTTCAAAGGTAAGTGGTCTTAATTATTTAATTTTAGCTTTAAATTAGGGTTTCTAGAAAGAGATAGCATGTACTGTATATTACATTGTGGGATGTATTGTATATTAGATAGATTGGGGGATGTATATTAGATAGATAGGATATATTGTATATTAGATAGATTTGGGGATGTATATTACATAGATAGGATGTATTGTATATTAGATAGATTGGGGGATGTATATTACATAGATAGGATGTATTGTATATTAGATAGATTGGCGGATGTATATTAGATAGGGATGTATTGTATTGTATTTTATTTTATTTGTATTGTATGCATTGTATTGTATGTATTGTATTGTATGTATTATATGTCTTTCCTTTTTAGGTGTGTCCTTTTTTTTATGTAATGGGGGGTTGTAATGTATTTTGTTATTTTCTGTAATGTTCCTTTTTTTTTAAATTGTGATTTCGTTTTTTTTATTTTCTGTAATGTAGATTTTTTATTTTTAGTGATTTAGGTTTTTTTCTTTTTTGTAATGTAGATTTTTTATTTTTCGGGATTTAGGTTTTTTTCTTTTATGTAATGAAGATTTTGGATTTTTGGTGACTTCATTTTTTTGTTTTCTGTAATTACAGTGGTGGGGAGTGGGTTTTTAGGGGGTAGGTAGGTAGTGTAGGTAGGTAGTGTAGGTGTTAATAGGTTAGTGTAGAGGGGGGTTAGTTGATATTTAATGTTTTATTGGGGGGTATAGTGCAGTGGAGTGTTTAGACTTAGTGGCATGATGGTCCTTGATGACCGTCATGGCACTTATGTGGTTAATGTTGGGTTGTATCAGGCCCATAATGGTCATAATATACCCTTATGGGACTGATGGGGTTAAATAGAGGCTTATGAGGGTCTGGATAGACCCCCATAAGTGACCGGGTTAACATGGTGTAGTGTTTACACTTTGGGTCATGAGGTTCCTGGATGACCCTCATGGCACTTATAGTGTTATTACATGCGTTCATTACTGTGTTAGAGGGGTCTATATAGTTGAGGAACACAGTACACTCACATTGTGTGGCAAATAGCATTTCAACACTTTCTTGTATTGCCCCATAATTTTTTGACCCCTATAACACACTAATGAACGCATGTAATAACACTATAAGTGCCATGAGCGTCATCCAGGACCCTCATGACACAAAGTGTAAGCACTACACCATTTTAACCCAGTCTCTTATGGGGGTCTATACAGACCCTCATAAGCCTCTATTTAACCCCATTAGTACCATAAGGGTATTTAACATACAATAAATGCCATCTCCATATACAAACCCTAATGCTAAGCTAAAATAAAATAATTAAGACCACTTACCTTTGCAGATGTTCCTTGAGATCACCAACCTAAAGGGAAGAAAAAAATGAGTACAACACATTTACATCAAATAAATAAACATTCTAAATATTCTACTCACCTTTCCAGCATGTCCCCGTCCTTCTTCTTTTCATAATATACATTGTACTTACCTCCCTGCGATGTCCTTGGCTTCCTCCTCTTCTGCCCCGCCCTGGAACAATCCATGCTCTAAAAAAAAAAAAAAAATTAACGGAGATCCGCACTCGCGGACCTCCCTGACGCTAATGAGCCTCCTAGAGCCGTTTCCAGGAGAAAATAGGCAATGGCGCCTTCTGATTGGCTGAAAACGCTGTCTATCAAATTCAGCCAATCAGAAGGTGCCAATGTGTACTATACCCCCACAGGATGATTGGCTGGAGGCATCTGTGCATTCTGATTGGTTGCAGTGACAATAGCCAATCACAATGGGATACGCCCCCACGTAGTGATTGGCTGAAGGCATTTGCAGCTTCTGATTGGCTGTTGTCAATGTCAATCAGTATTACAGCCAATGAGAAGGTGCAGGTGTCTTCACCCAATCACCCGTGGGGGTGTATCCCATTGTGATTGGCTGATGTCAATAAAGACTTCTGATTGGTTTAAATAAAGATTGACAGGTGCATCATCCAATCAGAGTGGGATTTATGGGGTTAAATAGAGGCTTATGAGGGTCTGTATTGACTCCCATGAGTGACAGGGTTATTCATTGGCTTATGGGGGTCTGTATTGACCCCCATTAGTGACCAAGTTAATTATGGGTTTATGGGGGTCTGTATTGACCCTCATGAGTGACGGGTTAATTAAGTGCTTATGGGGGTCTGTATTGACCCCCATGAGTGACAGGGATAATTATGGGTTTATGGGGGTCTGTATTGGCCCCTATGAGTCACAGATTTAATTTAATGTATTATGGGGGTCTGTATTTACCCACATGGCTTATAGGGGTCTGTATTGATCCCTATTAGTGACAGGGTTAATTATGGGTTTATGGGGGTCTGTATTGACCCCCATGCGTGACAGGGTTAATTAAATGCTTAGGGGGGTCTGTATTGACCCCCATGAGTGACAGGGTTAATTGAGGGCTTATGGGGTCTGTATTGACCCCCATGAGTGACAGGGATATTTAAGTGCTTATGAGGGTCTGTATTGACCCCCATGTGTGACAGGGTTAATTATATGCTTAGGGGGGTCTGTATTGACCCCCATGAGTGATGGGATTAATTAAGTGCTTATGGGGTCTGTATTGACCCCCAAGCGTGACAGGGTTAATTAAATGCTTAGGGGGGTCTGTATTGACCCCAATGAGTGACAGGGTTAATTAAGTGCTTATAGGTGTCTGTATTGACCCCCATGAGTGACAGGGTTAATTAATGTATTATGGGGGTCTGTATTGATCCCCATGAGTGACAGGGTTAATTAGGGGTTTATCGGTGTCTGTATTGACCCCCATGAGTAAGGGGGTTAATTAAGTGCTTAATGGGGTCTGTGTTGACCCACATGAGTGACAGGGTTAATTTTTTTTATTAGGGGTCCTTTAAGGACCTTTACCATCCTTTAAGGACCCGTAAGACAGGAATTTTTCGGCGGCCATTTTTTCCCCGCTTAGTTGTTTTTCGAGTGCCGAAACGGTTGAATTTGAGGTTAAATCTTAGCGTAACCTCACTTCCAGATGTCCTGGCTGTCCCCCATGCTTTGGGTGAGTTTTTTTTTGTCATTATTGGGTTTATTAGTGTGTTTTTAGTTTTTTTGTGTTTGCGCGGTTCGGGGGGTTAGTGCTGTGTTTTGCGAGACACAGGTGAGGGAGAGGAGGAGGGGAAGGAGAGGACTAAGTGCTGCGAGTTAACGGTTGTGTGGGGTGGTTTGGGGCACCGTAGGGGTGGTGTTGTTTCAAAGTCATGCGCTGTAAAGCCTCCACCTTCTGCAAAAAATGTGGCCCCTCATATGTGATATGAAATTTTTAATTAATGTTAATAAATGTTTTTGATATTAATAATATCATTAAATGAAATGCCAAAAACCACAACATAGTGGACGCATTCATTATAGATTGGAATGGAGATAGACGTTTGATTGGGAGGCCAGCAAGAAGAGAGTTGCAGTAGTTGAGACCAGATATGATGAGAGGGTAGATTAGGATTTTAGTTGTGTCTTGTGTAAAATAGTGATGTATTTTGGCAATGTTTTTAGGTGAAAAAGACAAGATTGTGTTATGGATTGCTTGTGAGGAGTGAAAGAGAGGGCAGGGTCCAAGAGAATCCCAAGACAACAGGCCTGTGAGCTGGGAGTGACAATGGTATTGTCAACAGCGAGAGTTATTTGTCAGGTGGAAGCTGTGGTAGAAGGTGGGAAGAGTAGGAGCTCGGTTTACATGTTGAGTTTGAGTTGACTGGTCTACATCCAAGTGGATATGCTAGAGAGGCAGTTGGACACTTGTGTTAGGATAGAGGGAGATAGATCAGGTGCAGAGAGTTAAATTTGAGTGTAATCTGCACATAGATAATATTGAAATGCAAGTGATTTTTATTAGGGTATCAAGAGAAGAAGTATAGATGGAGAAAAGGAGGGGTGCCAGAGAAGGAGACACTAAATATTCGATCTTCAATCTAGGATGAGAACAATGTGAGAGCTGTGTCACGTATTCCAGGAGAGAAGAGAATTTGGATAAGAAGAGGGTGGTCAGCAGTGTCAAAGGCAGAAGAGAGATCAAGAAGAATTAAGAGAAGTGACTCTTTGATTTGGCAGTGAGCAAGTCATTAGTGACTTTAGTGAGAACTGTTTCTATTGAGTGTTGGGGATGGAAGCCAGATTGGAAGGGGTCAATGAAGGAGTTGGTGGCAATAAATTGGTGGAGGCAATAATAAGCGGTTGTAAACGAGTCACTCAAGTAATTTTAAAACCGTGGGAAAATAGAGAGATAGGGCGATAGTTAGATGGAGAAGCTGAGTCAGATGTTGGTTTCTTAAGAATGGGTGTTGTCACAACCTACAATGATGATGGAATATAGAGGATCCTAGGCCTCTTATCTACTGTAGGTTTTAGACCTAAGATTTGGGTGACTCAGACCAATGGACCTTCTTTGCGGATGAAAGAGCATAAGTCCCAGCTTAAGGTAGTGTGCGCTGGGAACCCTGGAAGGAAGTCAGAAGCGATCTCCTCTGCCAGCATATGCCCTTGGGTCAATAATACACCTGCACACAAAGTCTTGATGAAAATTATGAACCATGTTTTATTTTAGAACAGCATATTTAACCACATCACACAAGAATGGGGGAAGTGGCTACCGTTAGCCAGCCCCAAATGACGTCTGGCCAATCATGAAGGGGAACTGTGCGTGAACCAATAGTCCCCTCCCAGGTCCGCCCACTAGGCGAGGCCAACTACTTAATTTGGGCTTTGAATGTCCAGGGGAAAGCATGTCTTTTACTCTCCTGTGCCCATGCTATGAAGGCTGAGAAGCCTTCAGGCCATCCCATTGTTTCTGGGTGCCTGCCTGTCTGCTCTCCAGCTGTGAGCTTCCCATTGTTAGTTCTATGCTGGATACTTAGCTAATGGGATTAACAGGCCTTTGGGAACAAAGGAGGCTTGCCTGTATTCAACGGCTTCCCCTCTACAATATAATAACCTACTAATATAATACCATACATTCATATTTACAAATACAACACACAATGTTTCACACACATACAACCAACACATCCCACCAGCTCCCTCACATGACACCCATTACAATGAGCCTAAACATGGAAGGGATGGGGATATGCTAAGGGGTAAACTTATAATACTTTATCCCCTAAACCACAAAATAACAATATAACCTTAACAAGTGGGCCCCAAACCTTTTGTTCTTCCACATGGCAACAGCATGTGGAAGATAACCCAGCCCAAAATGGCCACTGCTGCCAGTCACAAAATGGCCCCAGCATAGTTCACACCAAATCCAATATGGCCACTGGCTGATTCATGACAATCCTTCCCCAAGCGGGCGGAGAACATCCAAGATTTTCCCAGCTATGCTGATAGTCATGAATCTGCTGGTTTGGCCCGGCCAGCTGCATGCTAGGCAAGTTCATGTTGGTGCGCACACAGTCCCAAGGTGCAGAGTAAAGACCTCCCCCAGCCCTTGGCCTTGCTCCCACTGTATAGAGCAAATTGCTCCTCACATGCAACCCCCACCCAAAACAGTCCAGGATCCCATCTCTCTGTTTTTGGCAGCAGCATGGAAGTCTCTGGGGACACAGTGGGTTGCACCCATACATTCTTCTGAGGCAAAACCGTATTTTTGGGAGCCCCATAAAACAACCCCTGTCCCATAGCAACCCCTTTCCCTCCAGCCAGTCCCCACAGCTGGGCTGGGGTCTCTAAAACAGTCTCTGGGCCTATGGGATTGCAAGGGGGCAGTCCAGTACTTCCCTCAGCAAAATCATTATTGTTGGTAGCCCAATAACACAATAACTGCAGTATAGTACATACCGGTCTGCGCTTGACTCCAGCGTCCCTGATGGAGTCCGGACTTGGATGCTCTGTTTGCTCTGGCTCCTGGAGATCTGTATCTTTGGACAGACCCTCCTGGTTTTCTTCCCCTTGGTCTGTCTGTGTTGCAGCCTGGAGAACTACGCTGTTCCCACCCAGGCTGTGCTTTGGGGCCCTCAGCTGACCCTCTTCTTCTATGGCCTTTTGCTTGGTACCCTTATCCCAGTCCTCCAGGTTTAACTGGGCCTTTGGAGCGGTGTCTGTTCCAGTGGGCCTCTGGACATTGGTTATCCAGGGTATCTCCCCACTTGGTTCACCCTCTACTATGGTGCCACACTGCACCCACGGCTCCTTTGCCAAGGCTGGCAAGCTTGCTGCCCCTGTCGGGCTCTTGGTGCCCCTGGCACTCTCTTGGTGCCCCTGGCACTCTTGCTGTGTGAGGCCTGGTTCCCTGTAGCTAAGAACCAGTTCCTTTCCTTCCCCACAGTCCATTACATAGCCCACCTGGGCTCTGTGCTTCCCTAGCACCTTTTGTAGCAACTCTCCTGGGGTGTCAGAGTACAGATTTTGGTTATCTGTTGTAGGCTGGTGAATCTTATCCTTCCCACCCAACCTGACCTCTACGGCCTTTTCCCCAGAGTGCATTACATAGCCCTCCCCACAGTCTCTTGGGTGGCTATCCTGAGCCCCTGGCTCCATTAGCAGTTCTGGCCCATACACATTGCCTAGAACTTCTGAGGGCAGACTTCGTTCATCTGGCCCTACCTGTTGAGCAGTTACTGGGGTTTCTGCCAGGATTTGTGCTGGAAGGTAGTCCTCAGGTGAGACCTGTTTGGAGAAACTGTGCTCTGCTAGCATTTCCTCTGGGATTAAGTCTCTTGGGGTATCAGGGGACAAACATGGGTTATCTGACCCCACCCAGGGAACATTCCCCTGGGTCTCTGGCTCTTGGAGCTGGTGATTTGGTCCCAAGCTGACTTTACCATCCCTTCTAGGCTCTGACACAGTCTCTATATTTTTTAAAGGAACGCATTCTCCATCACTCTGTTCTCCCCAGACCGCTTGCACACAATCACTTCGGTACATACCATCTGTGTTGTAACGATCTGGCGACCAGTCCTCTTGACTGGGTTGTTCCCCTCTTGATGGGCAAAATGTCTCCCCATAGATCTCGTCCCACAACTCAAAATACTCCTCCTCCAGCTGCAGTTCCTGCTCAATCAGGTGTACCATTAAATTAGCCTCCATGGACCATGGTTCCAGTCCCAGACCACGACAGCGTTCCACAAACAAGTTGTTGTGCCTTTTAAAGGTTCCTATGCTCCCTTCAGGATCACCATACACAATGTCTTGGAGGCCAGAATCTATCTCCAAGCGGAAATCAAACTCCTCTCCAGGGCCACCAACTATTCTGGCGTGAAAAACGTGATATTGGTTCTCCAAGGCAACCTCTTTTCTTACTAGTACTTCCAGCCAGCCCATTAGCTCATCGTCCTGCCACAGATTCAGAATCGCCATCCATTTCTCTAGACGCAGTGTCTCTCTGTAGCCAAGTCTTTGCTGAGCTGGAGTTCTCGCTCCATTGCGCTCCTGCCAGATCCTCTGGCAATACTGGTCTAGTATGTTGGACACCTCTTGTGCGGTCATCTTACTGGGGTATAAGTGCCTGGCTGCTTTAAACCGTCTTGTTGCTTCTTTGGTGATATCCGTCTGTTCCATTCTTGGTCTTTCTGTAGAGTAGTCCCACCTCTGCCAGCCAATTGTCACAACCTACAATGATGATGGAGTATAGAGGATCCTAGGCCTCTTATCTCCTGTAGGTTTTAGACCTAAGATTTGGGTGACTCAGACCAATGGACCTTCTTTGTGGATGCAAGAGCATAAGTCCCAGCTTAAGGTAGTGTGCGCTGGGAACCCTGAAAGGAAGTCAGAAACGATCTCCTCTGCCAGCATATGCCCTTGGGTCAATAATACACCTGCACACAAAGTCTTGATGAAAATTATGAACCATGTTTTATTTTAGAACAGCATATTTAACCACATCACACAAGAATGGGGGAAGTGGCTACCGTTAGCCAGCCCCAAATGACGTCTGGCCAATCATGTAGGGGAACTGTGCGTGAACCAATAGTCCCCTCCCAGGTCCGCCCACTAGGCGAGGCCAACTAATTAATTTGGGCTTTGAATGTCCAGGGGAAAGCATGTCTTTTACTCTCCTGTGCCCATGCTATGAAGGCTGAGAAGCCTTCAGGCCATCCCATTGTTTCTGGGTGCCTGCCTGTCTGCTCTCCAGCTGTGAGCTTCCCATTGTTAGTTCTATGCTGGATACTTAGCTAATGGGATTAACAGGCCTTTGGGAACAAAGGAGGCTTGCCTGTATTCAACGGCTTCCCCTCTACAATATAATAACCTACTAATATAATACCATACATTCATATTTACAAATACAACACACAATGTTTCACACACATACAACCAACACATCCCACCAGCTCCCTCACATGACACCTATTACAATGAGCCTAAACATGGAAGGGATGGGGATATGCTAAGGGGTAAACTTATAATACTTTATCCCCTAAACCACAAAATAACAATATAACCTTAACAAGTGGGCCCCAAACCTTTTGTTCTTCCACATGGCAACAGCATGTGGAAGATAACCCAGCCCAAAATGGCCACTGCTGCCAGTCACAAAATGGCCCCAGCATAGTTCACACCAAATCCAATATGGCCACTGGCTGATTCACGACAGGTGTAATTATGGTGTGTTTTAAAGAAGAAGGAAACTTGCCAATGTTAAGAGAAAGGTTAAAAATATTTGTGAGGTCTGGGATACGTGTGGTAGAGAGGGGAAGAATAAGTTGTGACGGGATGGGGTCATGTGGAGAAGTTGTAAGGAGGGAGGATGAAAGTAGACTAGAGAGCTCATCCTCAGTTACAGCATCAAAGGAGTTCATAATGGATGTGGGAATTGGGAAGGGTAAAGACTGAGAGTTGTTGGTTTGTTGGGAGGAGAGTCTGATTCCGATGTTTTCAATTTTATTTTTAAAGTAGGTGGCAAAGTCATCAGCTGTGAGACAGAAAGGGGCAGGAGGTGGGGGACGGCAGAGAACAGTGTTGAATGTGGCGAACCAACGTTTGGGGTTGGAGGATAGATTTAATATTAAGGATGAGAAGTAGTGTTGTTTGACAAGATTAAGGGCAGAGAAGTAGGAATGCAAAAGAAATTTGTCATTTAGAAAGTTGGCGAGAGGTGTGATATTTCCTCCATTATCTTTCAGCACTACAGGAACACCTCTGTATGTAGCATGTTTGTATAGTATGCCATGGTTGAGGATGAGAGTTAAGGTGTTTGTCGGTGGTTATGGGGGCCAGGGCGTCAAGTGTGGAAGATAGAGTTAAGTTGTATTGTGAGGTGGCAGCATTACAGCAGTTGAGGGATGTGAGGGGACAGAGAGGAGGTTGTTGCACAGAGGAAAGGTGTTGTGGATTGAGTGCTCGCAGGTTTCTGTGAGTTTTGGGGGTCGGGAGTGTAGAAGGGCAGTGCATAGGAGGTGTCGTGAGGTTGCAGGTAAGAAGGTGGTGGTCAAATAGAGGGAGTGAGGTAATGACAAGTTTCGAATTGTGCAGGGATTGATAAAAATAAGATCAAGGGAGTATCCACCACGATGAGTTGGGGATTCTGTACATTGCGAGAGACCAAGAGGTGAGTGAAAGAAGTTTTGGGGCTGTGTGGGAGGTGGGTTTGTCGGTGGCGATGAGGAAATCTCCAACAATGAATAAGGGTAGATTGGAGGAGACAAAGTGAGGGAGCCAGGCGGGAAAATGATCCAGAAATTGAGAGGGTGGTCCAGGTGGGCTATAGAGGACTGCCACTCACAGAGAGATGGGTGAGAAGAGGTGGACAGTGTGAACTTCAAAGGAAGAGAATTGAAGGGAGTGGGCTGGTGGTATGCAGAGAAAAGTGTAACGAAAGGAAAGTAGTATGCCTAGGGGCTCTAAAATGGTAATACGGCCATGTATGTAACTATGTTTAGAGTGTTCGATACCAAAATGAAAGACAAAGACTTGCATACTATGTACTGTATGCTCTGTAGTTTATTAAAACATGGAATATAGTAAGCAGTGGTCTATAAGATCACGGAGAGTCGGACACAACTGAACAAATAAACAACAACAACAATTGCTCTGCAGTTCATGAAAGCATGGAATACAGTAAGCAGGGCTCAGCGGGTTCTTATTTGCTATGAATTGCATGGGATATACAGTATATTGTTTTCTGCAGGCTTTTACAACACAAATTCATTATTATGCAATGTGCCAGTATTTATAGCATGGAATATATACTTAATATATGTCACTCTTTACCTGAGTTAACATGGTAATGTTAATCATTTTTATGCTAAGAAAACATCTATTTTGCAAAAGTTCATTTCCCTTCCTTCTATAGTTAAGGAATCATAAATGAATTATTTGTAAACTCTGAGTACTACTGATTTTGACTTATAAGTTTGTAAATGATGAAAATTAACTATGGTGCTTTTAATAATACATTTGCATTTATTCAAACTAAAGTTCACAAGCAACCAGAGGCTCTCTCCAATGCATTTTTATGTATGGGTCACTAATCTTGAACATTCAAGCAACAAAATGAATATTTGCCTTTTCCCACTAAACACACAATCATATTTTTAAAATACTTTTTAAGTGTATAAGAAAACTGACTACTAAACACAGATTTAGAAAATAATTAGTAACATGGAGCCTAGAGATGTCGCAAATAGTTCGCCGGCGGATTGTTCCCGGCGAACATAGCATGTTCGCGTTCGCGGCGAACAGCGAACATATGCAAGATTCGACCCGCCCCCAATACTTTATCATTGAGCAAACTTTGACCCTGCATGTCACAGTCAGCAGACACATTCCAGCCAATCAGCAGCATACACTCCCTTCCAGAGCCATCTACCTCATGGACAGCAGCCATTTTGGAATCATAACTAACTTGCAGTCTTACAGAGAGGAGGGAGAGTGTAGGTGATGCTGATTGAATAGGGAAATCAATAGCTAGGCAAGTTTATTCAGTGTCCAGTGCAGTGCTGAAGGACTCATCAGATCTCTGCTGTAAACACAGCACCCCAAAAAGCCCTTTTTAGGGCTATAACATCATTTTTTTTTCTTTGTTTTTTTTCTGTGTAATCTAATATCATTTGCCTGTCTCCCTGCTAGCCCCTGCTTGCAAGTGTGTGTGTCAGGCTCACAGCTTATACTGTGTGTGCACAACGCATACAATATAATATTGTTTACTAGTTGTCTACTTTTAAAAAACACAAACTTTTATTTTCTTAAATGTAAGTGCATTTGCCTGACCGTCAATCAAAGTTCATTTGCTTGACCGCTAACCAGAGTGTGTGTCTTGCTTGCAAGTACTGTGCCAAGTTCAACCAATCCAATCTATTTGGGGTACCAACAGTCCACATTTAAAAAACAAAAACTTTTATTTTCTTAAATCTAAGTGCATTTGCCTGACCATCAATCAAAGTTCATTTGCTTGACCGCTACCCATAGTGGGTGTCTTACTTACAAGTACTGTGCCAAGTTCAACCAATCCAATCTAGTTGGGTACCAACAGTCCACATTTAAAAAACCCAAACTTTTATTTTCTTAAATCTAAGTGCATTTGTCTGACCGTCAATCAAAGTTCATTTGCTTGACCGCTAACCAGAATGTGTGTCTTGCTTACAAGTACTGTGCCAAGTTCAACCAATCCAATCTAGTTGGGGTACCAACAGTCCACATTTAAAAAACCCAAACTTTTATTTTCTTAAATCTAAGTGCATTTGCCTGACCGTCAATCAAAGTTAATTTGCTTGACCGCTACCCATAGTGTGTGTCTTGCTTACAAGTACTATGTAAAGTTCAACCAATCCAATCTAGTTGGGGTACCAACAGTCCACATTTAAAAAGCCCAAACTTTTATTTTCTTAAATCTAAGTGCATTTGCCTGAACGTCAATCAAAGTTCATTTGCTTGACCGCTACCCATAGTGTGTGTCTTGCTTACAAGTACTGTGCCAAGTTCAACCAATCCAATCTAGTTGGGGTACCAACAGTCCACATTTAAAAAACCCAAACTTTTATTTTCTTAAATCTAAGTGCATTTGTCTGACCGTCAATCAAAGTTCATTTGCTTGACCGCTAACCAGAGTGTGTGTCTTGCTTGCAAGTACTGTGCCAAGTTCAACCAATCCAATCTAGTTGGGGTATCAACAGTCCACATTTAAAAAAACAAAACTTTTATTTTCTTAAATCTAAGTGCATTTGCCTGACCGTCAATCAAAGTTCATTTGCTTGACCGCTAGCAAGAGTGTGTGTCTTGCTTACAAGTACTGTGCCAAGTTCAACCAATGCAATCTATTTGGGGTACCAGCAGTCCACATTTAAAAAACAAATAATTGTATTTTCTTAAATCTAAGTGCATTTGCCTGACCGTCAATCAAAGTTCATTTGCTTGACCGCTACCCATAGTGTGTGTCTTGCTTACAAGTACTGTGCCAAGTTCAACCAATCCAATCTAGTTGGGGTACCAACAGTCCACATTTAAAAAACCCAAACTTTTATTTTCTTAAATCTAAGTGCATTTGTCTGACCGTCAATCAAAGTTAATTTGCTTGAACGCTACCCATAGTGTGTGTGTCAGAGAGCATGTTGTGTGCATGCTTGAGCTCCAAACAAAAGGCTTTTTAGGGTCTTAGTCCCTCAAATACAAGTTTTATTTTAACACCTTTCAGTTAATAAGCACTTTGTGCACGGTGTTGTTCATTTTTGGAAGTTTTTGTGTTTTTTTTCTTAGTTTAATTTAAGTTTTAGTTTTCTGGGGGTCAGGCTCAACTCTCTATCCCAGGAGAGTGAGCTGTCTCCTGGATACTTTGCCACACCCCTCCCTTAGCACTTTACCTTCACTCCTGAAACTTTTTTTACTTTGACTTTTTAAAAAAAAAGTTTTTCAGGTTTTGTTAAAGTTTTGTTTGTTTGGTGTTGGGTTTTATGTTTTGGGGGAGAGAAGACAAGTAACATCTTTGTAGGCAGTGGGGGGAGAAACAATTTGAAGTTTTGTTTAAAAGGCTTTTTTAACATCTGACACAGAGACACAGAGGGGTTAAAAAGCCTCTGTGTTCTCTGTGTTGTTGCAATTAGTAACACCTTGCAACAGGCCATTAACCCTTCCACTGCCAAACATCATCTCTCTCTCTCCCTTAGTTTTTGTCTCCCTTAGTTTTGTCTTTTTGTTTCTTTTTCACACTTTTATATAAAAAAAAAAAAAGAGAAAACAGTAGAAAATCATAAAACAAAAAATAAAAATAAATAAAACAAATAAACTAAAAAAAAATGGGTCTAAACATGAGGGATAAGACCATTAAGAAGCCTCAGGGGTCAAAAGGGGGAATAATGGCCCCTGAAAATCCTAGCTGCAGCACTGCACAGCATAGGCCCCAGGCAGATAAGGCAGCCCCAGCTCCTGGTGGTTCTGCCAGCAGACCTACCCCTGTGGCTAATACCTGGTCACAGGTGGTTTCTGCTGGCCCCAGTAATACCACCGCTGGGGCTGAGGGGCAGATCACCAGGAAGCATGGGGTTAAATGTCAGATGTCAGGGGTCTACAGCATTGAATTCTATCTGCGTGCTGCAGCTAATGTCATCAGCCCCTCTGTTATAGTAGCAGCCAGCAAAATGTACGGGAAAGCAGTTTTCTTTACCCGTACTCTGGCTGCTGCACACATTCTTATACAGAGAGGCATCACAGTGGGGGGATTATATGTCCCAATAGAACCCCTGGAAGGGTTGGGCACAAAAGTAACACTCTCTAATGTGCCCCCCTTCCTACCAGACTCCCTCCTGCGCCCCCACCTGCTAACCCTAGGGGAAGTAAAAACACCATTTATTAAAATTCCCCTGGGGTGCAGAGAGAGCACTTCGTCATGTGCTCTCTTTCAAGAGGCAGGTACAAATGTGCCTGCCTCAGGGCGCAGAAAACATAGAGGGGTCTTTTGGGGTTCCATTTGAGGGGGTGCTGTACAGGATTTTTTACAGCACTACGGAGGTGCAGTGCTATCATTGCAAGGGGTTGGGGCATACACGTAGGAATTGTCCTAATGTAAAGTATCATGCCCCAGCCCCAGCAAATGGCACCTCCGTCAGTACAGCACCCATCCCCGCTGAGCCCATAACAGCGGGGACCTCAAGGGTCATAGCCCCCCCACAGAGCTCAGGCAAGGAGGCCGTTCCTCAAGCCACCACCACGGCCTCCAAACCCCCTTCTTCACCAAAAAAGCCATCTGTGTCTGTGGTCTCCAGCAAGACTGCAGACACGGGGAAAAAGGGGAAGAATGTCACCGGTCCTCCCAGTGTCACAGCTGCATCTCCCAAGTCCCAATCTGCCCCCACCATAATTACATCAGTTAGTGTGGGGGCACAGTGTAAGCAGAGGGATAATAAGCCCTCTGCAGGGGAGGCAGCTAGTGGCAGCTCCTCTTCCAGGAGTGACGTCCCCAGGAAGAGGAAGCATAAAACCAACAGGGAGGTTGCTGATAAGTGGGAAGTGCTCTATAGTGGAGCACCTCCCTCTAAAAGCAAGAAGAGGAACAAAACATCTTCTCCTCATCCGGTGACATTGTCTGGCCCGGTTATTAAGCTCAGCCAGCCGGTGCCAGTCCACACATCTCTCTCTCCAGACCCTATAGGGGTTAATGTGGAAAAGGGTCTGGAGGAAAAGCAGGGGCAAGAGGGTCTCCCAAGTGAGGCAGGGGTAGACAAGAAAGATCAGGTTCTGCCTCTGGCCTTTGAGGGGGGTCCCAACAAAGCCCCTGCTGAATAGGTAGTCAGTGTCCCTGAGGTGCTGAGCTTCAAGGGCACCAGTCAGTCTCCTCCTCCAGTGTCACTCTCTAGTGACGTACCTCAGGCTTTGTTAGAGCCCCAGGCCGAGTCACTACTGGAGGGGGGGAATATAGGCCTGACCCCCATTCAGGACCCCATGGATTTGTCTGTCAGGGGGGATGTGGCACAAGGGGAAGTGGAAATGGGGGAGGGTGATAAAACAGGTTTTCCTGTTAACATCATGGGAGAGCCTGTCTACCCTCCTCAGCCGTCCACTGACCCTAACATCGGTGCCATCCAAGCTGAGCAAGCAGCGGTGGAACTGGCAGAGGAGGCATATAAAGCCTCCAAGGCTTCCATTAAGGAAGCCATGCCAGCCACTGCTGTCCAGCCAGCTACCCCTGAATGAACTCCTGAAGCTACAGGGGTGCAGCAGCAATCCAAGGGTCCATTATTTACCTTGAAGGGTGCTAAAGGGACTCCTTCTGTATCATCTAAGAGGGGGTCCCTGAGAATAAAGCTGAGGAAACTGACTCCAGCCGGGGAGGATGGAGTAAAAGCCCTCAACCAAGAGGAGCCCAGGGGTGACCCACTAGAAGGAACATCAGATTCTGGGTGGGTTATCCCTGTCAAGGAAATAGATCTATTCCTTGAGAGCACCCTTCATGGACAAAAGAAAAGGAAGGTGCGGCTGGCCTTGGAGAGGTGGAAGAATATGTTGTTTATTCTCCACTCTCTCCAGCAATATCTAGTGGTCAGCACTAGGGCCAAGAATTCTGGGACTGCGGAGCATTTCCGCGTCCGGAAATTCTATAAAATGTGCGTGTCCTATCAGCAGTCTCAAGGGTCTGAGGAACGCACAATTCCTGACACGCAGTAATGGCTTTGCACATCAGCACGCTAAATACCAATGGCTGTCAAGACAGTTTCCGCAGGTTCCAGGTACTCTCCTATTTATATCAGGGAGGGTACTCTGTGAGCTTCCTGCAGGAAACTCACACCACTCCAGAGGCTGAGGCCTCGTGGCAACTGCAGTGGAGAGGCAGGGTCTTCTTCAGCCACTTCACATCGGCGTCATGTGGAGTGGTGACCCTGTTCTCAGAGTCTTTTCAGCCAGAGCTGCTGCTTGTGAAAGCTGTTATCCCAGGCCGTCTAATCCACCTCCGGGTCCGAGAGCAGGGTAGCATCATTAACCTAGTTAATATATATGCCCCTGCTGGAGAGCCCGAGAGAGTGAGGTTCCTCGCCAGACTGTCCCAGTTATTGGAGACGGTTGACGCAGATGAGTGTTTGGCACTCGGGGGTGATTTCAACTGCACCCTCGACGCTCTGGACCGGAATAGTCCAGAGCCGTACCCGCCTTCTGCGTCAGCCCTGCGGGAGATCATCGCCCGCTTCTCCCTGGAGGACATCTGGCGAGAGCAGAACCCAGGGGCATCAGACGGTTTCACCTACGTCAGGGTGAGAGCCGGTCTGGTGTCCCACTCCCGGATCGACAGACTATATATATCTAGTCACTATATGTCACGAGTCGGTTCTTGTGCCATTAGGCTGGCTCCGTTCACAGACCACAACTGTGTGTCTGTGACAGTGGCGCTAACGCCAACAGCGCCACGAGCCGCCTATTGGCACTTCAACAATGCTTTGTTGAAGGACCAGGGGCTCGTGACATTGATCCGGGAGTTTTGGACGGACTGGAGGGGTTGCAAGAGGGACTTTGCCACGTTAAAACTGTGGTGGGACGTGGGCAAGGTTCATTTGCGACTTCTGTGTCAGGAATATACCAAGGGTGCGAGTGGGCAGCGCGAAGCTGAGTTGGAGTCACTCCGGGGGGAGGTACTCCATCTGGAGCAGAGGCTGTTCACTTGTAGGGACCAATCCCTGCAGAGCGAGTATGTAGAGAGGAAGGGTGTCCTCTGTGACCTGGAACGACACCAGGCCAAGGGGGCATACGTGCGCAGCCGCTTAGGTTTTCTCAAAGATCTAGACCGCGGCTCGCGCCTCTTCTACTCACTGGAGAAAAAGGGGGGTAACAGTAGGCACATCACCTGTCTTCTAGATGAAGACGGTGCCCCCCTTACAGATCCGGAGAGTATCCGGTATAGAGCCCGGAACTTTTATAAAGATCTTTACTCTCCGGATCCCATTTCTCCAGACGCCTGCAGGGTGCTATGGGAGGGGCTCCCCACAGTCAGTGAGGGTGTAAGAGAGCGGCTTGATATACCACTATCTTTTCAAGAGCTCTCTGAAGCCCTCCCTGCCATGTCCTGTGAGAAGTCTCCAGGACTGGACGGACTGACTGTAGAGTTTTTCCAATTTTTCTGGGAGACTCTGGGACCTGATTTCCATCTGGTCCTTGGGGAAGCCCTGGAGACCGGGGAGATGCCCCTGTCTTGTCGCAGGGCAGTACTTGCCCTGCTGCAGAAAAAGGGGGATCTCCGGCTTATTAAGAACTGGCGACCGGTCTCTCTGCTCAGCACGGACTACAAGATTGTAGCTAAAGCCATCTCGCTTAGACTTGGGTCTGTGCTGGCAGAATTGGTTCACCCTGACCAGTCCTATGCGATCCCGGGCCGGACTATCTTTGATAGTATCTTTCTGGTCCGGGATCTATTGCATTATTCTCGCAGGACTGGTCTGTCACTCGCCTTTCTCTCTTTAGATCAAGATAAGGCGTTTGACAGGGTGGACCATGGTTACCTCATAGCCACTCTGCATGCGTACAGCTTTGGCCCACAGTTTGTGGGCTTTATAAGAACGTTGTACGCCTCTGCAGAGTGTTTACTTAAAATCAATTGGTCCCTAACAGCACCTTTGATATTTAGACGAGGGGTGCGTCAAGGATGTCCCTTGTCTGGACAGTTATATGCACTGGCCATTGAGCCTTTCCAATCCCTACTGAGGAAAAGGCTCACAGGGCTGGTGCTAAAAGATCCAGACATGCGGATTGTCCTTTCAGCTTATGCTGACGATGTGCTCCTCGTGGCCCAGGATCCAGTTGATCTTGAGCTGGCAAAACAGTGCCAGGAGGTATATTCAGCTGCCTCCTCCGCTCAGATCAACTGGTCCAAATGCACAGGCCTTTTAGAGGGTAATTTACAGGTAGACTCTTTGCCTCCCACGTTTCGTGACATCACGTGGGAGGCAGATGTCATTAAATATCTGGGGGTCTACCTGTCCGCTGCGGACGCTTCCGTCCCAGACAACTGGAGGGAGTTAGAGGGCAATGTCCTCTCTCGTCTGGGACGATGGAGGGGTCTAGCAAAAATGCTTTCCCTTAGGGGGCGGACTCTAGTGGTGAATCAGCTGGTGGCTTCTCAGATCTGGCACCGGCTGATTTGTCTGAGTCCGACCCCCGAGTTTGTCACCAATATCCAGAGGAATTTGTTAGATTTCCTCTGGATGGGAAGGCATTGGGTCTCTGCAGGGGTGGCAAGTCTGCCTTTGGTGGAGGGTGGACAGGGAGTAGTTTGTGTGTGCTCCCAGTTGTCCACCTTCCGCCTTCAGTACCTGCAGAGATACCTATATGCAGATCCCTCTCCGCAGTGGTGCGCACTGGCATCCAGCTTTTATCGCCAGTTGCGCAACCTGGGGTATGACCGGCAATTATTTCTGATCAGGCCCGAGGGGTTTGGGAGAGACCTCTCTGTGTTGCCGGCATACTACCAGGAAACCCTCAAGGCCTGGAGCATGGTCTCCGTGACCAGGCAGGGCGTGCCTTTGGGGGATGAAATATTCACAGAGCCCCTGCTATTTAATCCAGCAGTGGGGGCTCCAATGTTACAGTCCCCCAGTATCATCCGCCGCCTTAGTCATGCACGGATGACCCGAGTCGGGGATCTCCTGGAATACGGGCGTTCTGATTGGGTGTCACCCCAGGAGCTTGCGCTCCGTTTGGGATATGTGACGCCCAAAGTCTCAGGGCGCTTGCTCCAGGAGATTAGGGATGCCATCTCCCCCGACTCGCGCACCTTCCTTCGCGGGGCTTTGCAGGCCGGAGTGCCACATGCACCTTTCAACACCCCTGCTCCGGCTGTTTGCATTGGACCCAAGCCCCGTGTTTCCCCTCAGGCTCCTCCTGTCCCCAACCTCTCGAGGTTGAGGGACATACCCTCGGCATGCTTTCGCGGCATGCCGAGGAAGAGCTTATATTCTCTCGTGCTCCATACAGTGCACTTCCTTGCCCTCGTGACCCGTCCCGATACCATCTGGAGGCGGGTCCTACCAGCTGACGAGGGCAAGAGGCCCACCGGGGACTTGAGTTGGAGAGTGCTCCATGGTGCACTGAGCACGGGAGAGTACTTAGCTAAATTCACGGACTCTCCCTCCACTTGTCCATTCTGTGGCAAGGGAGAGTCCGTGTATCATATTTATTTTAGTTGCGCCAGACTGCAGCCCCTCTTGTCACTCTTGAGGGGCCTCCTCCTGCAGTTCTGGCTGCATTTCTCCCCTCACATTTTTATTTTTGGGCGCCCAGTGTCCCGGGGCAATAAGGCCAGGGACCTCCTCGTCAACCTGCTCCTGGCATTAGCCAAGTTGGCTATATATAAGTCCAGGAAGCAGTGTTTGATAGGGGGGGTTCCCTTGTCACCTGAGGCCATGTTCCGGGTGCTGGTGCGCTCCCGTATCCGGGCAGAGTACCACCTGGCTTTGTCCACTGGGGGAATGGATGAGTTTGTCTCCCAGTGGGCTGTAGATGGTGTGCTCTGCTCGGTATCCCCCCATCCGGTTTCTTTTTCTTTCAACCTCCTAATATGATTTTTATTTAGTTTACAGAACATGTTTTCTCATCATTTTAAAATACACTGTGCCAAGTTCAACTAATCCAATCTATTTGGGGTACCAACAGTCCACATTTAAAAAAAAATGACAGGCAGAGGCAGGACACCCCGCAGAGGCCGTCGTGGTCGTGGTGCTATGATTCCCTTTGGCCCTACAATAATGCCCAGTGTTCAGAGGCCAGTTACCCTGAACTTGAAAAGATCAGAGGACGTAGTTGACTGGCTAACACAGGACACCCAATCTTCTACAGCTTCCGCTTGGAACATTGACGCACCATCTTCCTCCAGCTTAGCTTCGGGCACCTCTCAAGTTACCACTCACCCGCCTGCCGCCACCACCAACACTAGTACCACAGCCAATTCAATTGATCAGTCAGAAGAGTTATTTACACATCAGTTTGAAGAAATGAGTGATGCGCAACCATTATTGCCAGAGAATGTAGATAACAGGGATATGTCTCAGTCAGGCAGCATTACACACATGTACGTACGATGTGATGATGATGATGATGATGTACCCGCTGCTGCTTTCTTTGTTCAGTTGTCATATACAAGTGAGTCGGGTGATGATGATGACGATGCGTCCGTGGATGTCACGTGGGTGCCCGCTAGAAGAGAAGAAGAACAGGGGGAAAGTTCAGATGGGGAGACAGAGAGGAGGAGGAGACGAGTTGGAAGTAGAGGGAGGTAATCACAACGAGCTAGTGGCACAGTCAGACAGCATGCATCAGCACCCGGGGTCAGCCAGACAGCACGCCAATCAACGCATGCTGTTGCCACCACCAGAATGCCGTCACCGCCGAGCTCAGCAGTGTGGCATTTTTTTTTGTGTGTCTGCCTCTGACAACAGCGATGCCATTTGCAACCTGTGCCAAAAGAAACTGAGTCGTGGGAAGTCCAACACCCACCTAGGTACAACTGCTTTGCGAAGGCACATGATGTCACATCACAAACGCCAATGGGATCAACACATGAGTACAAGCAGCACACAAACTCAAAGCCGCCATCCTCCTCCTGGTCCAGCATCTTCATCCACATCAACCACTGCTGTCCTCCTTGCCCCCTCTCAACTATCCACCACTCCGTCTCTCGCCTCTTGCTGTTCCTGCTCATCTCCCCACAGTCAGGTGTCTGTCAAGGGCATGTTTGAGCGTAAGAAGCCAATGCCACAAAGTCACCCCCTTGCCCGGCGTCTGACAGCTGGCTTGTCTGAACTCTTGGCCCGCCAGCTTTTACCATACAAGCTGGTGGAGTCTGAGGCGTTCAAAAAGTTTTTAGCGATTGGGATACCGCAGTGGAAGGTACCCGGCCGAATTTTCTTTGCCCAAAAGGCAATCCCCAACCTGTACGCAATTGTGCAAAAGGAAGTAATGGCATCTCTGGCACACAGTGTTGGGGCAAGGGTCCATCTGACCACTGATACCTGGTCTGCAAAGCATGGTCAGGGCAGGTATATCACCTACACTGCGCATTGGGCAAACCTGCTGACGCCTGCCAAGCATGGAATGCGTGGCTCTGCAGAGGAGTTGGTGACACCGCCACGACTTGCAGGCAGGCCTGCTGCCACCTCCTCTACTCCTCCTACTCCATCCTCTTCCATAACCTCCTCAGCTGAGTCCTCTTCTGCTGCTGCGTCTTGCTCCACATCAACGGCACCCCCCCAGCTCCCCAGATACTATTCCACATCCCGGATACGGCAGTGTCATGCCGTCTTGGGGTTGACTTGCCTCAAAGCAGAGAGTCACACTGGGCCAGCACTCCTGTCCGCCCTGAACGCACAGGTGGATCAATGGCTGACTCCGCACCAACTAGAGATTGGCAAAGTGGTTTGTGACAACGGAAGAAATTTGTTGGCGGCATTGAATTTGGGCAAGTTGACGCATGTGCCGTGCATGGCACATGTGTGTAATCTGATTGTACAACGCTTTATCCATTAGTATCCAGGCTTACAGGACGTCCTGAAGCAGGCCAGAAAGGTGTGTGGCCATTTCAGGCGTTCCTACATGGCCATGGCGCAATTTTCAGATATCCAGCAGCGAAACAACATGCCAGTGAGGCGCTTGATTTGTGACAGCCCCACACGTTGGAATTCAACACTCCTAATGTTCGACCGCCTGCTCCAACAAGAAAAAGCCATTAACGAGTATTTGTATGACCGGGGTGCTAGGACAGCCTCTGCGGAGCTGGGGATTTTTTTGCCACGTTACTGGACGCTCATGCGCAATGCCTGTAGGCTCATGCGTCCTTTTGAGGAGGTGACAAACCTTGTCAGTCACACCGAAGGCACCATCAGCAACATCATACCATTTGTTTTATTCCTGGAGCGTGCCCTGCGAAGAGTGCTGGATCAGGCCGTAGATGAGCGTGATGAGGAAGAGGAAGATTTGTGGTCACCATCACCACCAGAAACAGCCTTATCAGCATCGCTTGCTGGACCTGCGGCAATGCTGGAAGAGGATTGTGAGGAAGAGGAGTGTGAGGAATTGACTCTGCTGGGTTTTGAACCCTGGTCCCCAGGCTGCTATACCTCTTCCCTACCACTGCGCCAGCCTGCCTCTTGCAGATTTGCCTGAGATCTGATACCTTGACTTTAAAAGCAATGCAATCAGTGACAACTCTCTTTAGCTGTGTCTGGTCAGCTGTCTGGTTCTTGGCCTATATAAGGCACTTCCTGTAACTGTATCCTTGTCAGATTATTGTGTGGTTTCTGATCACTTCAATAAAGCTTGTTCCTGTTTCACCTACAAATTGCTGAACTGGATTATTGCTGACCTTGGATGCTGGTCTCCACAACCTTGTGATTCCATATCATTACAAGGAGTCAGAGGAGGAATGTGGCTTTGAGGGGGAGGAGGAAGACCAATCACAACAGGCATCCCAGGGTGCTCGTTGTCACCTATCTGGTACCCGTGGTGTTGTACGTGGTTGGGGGGAAGAACATATCTTCAGCGAGATCACTGAGGACGAGGAACGGGACATGACTAGCTCGGCATCCAACCTTGTGCAAATGGGGTCTTTCATGCTGTGGTGCCTCTTGCAGGACCCCCGTATAAAAAGGCTGGGGGGGATTGACCTGTACTGGGTGTGCACGCTACTAGACCCCCGGTATAAGCAGAAAGTGCCTGATTTGTTACTAAATTACCGTAAGTCAGAAAGGATGCAGCAGGTCCAAAACAAATTAACAAGTATGCTTTACATAGCATATAAGGGTGATGTCACAGCACAAGGGCAATATAACAGGGGAAGAGGTGAAAGTAATCCACCTCCCACGACCACTCCGGCAAGGACAGGACGTTTAAAAGACATGTTGTTGATGGAGGACATGCGGACCTTTTTCAGTCCTACGCATCGCATCAGCCCTTCGGGATCCACCCTCAGAGAACGACTACCTCGCCTTAACTGCAGATACAGTTTGAGATTCGCGTCCCTACCCTCTTTTGGAAAGACTATGAGGTCGACCTGATTCAATTAAGGGGGCATAAGTTCTCCATTTAGTATAGCGTTAAACAAAGATGTTAGGTGTGGGGGTAAGCAAGGGCTCAAATTTCTTATAGTACAGATGAGTAAAACCGTCTGGCCCTGGGGACTTGCCAAATTAAAGATCTTGGATTGTAGATTTAACTTCCTCTTGGCATATGTCTAGGTTCAAGCTGTCCAATTGAGGTACAGGTATTTTGTGGACTTCTTGCTGTAGTAGGAAGGACTCTATGTCAGATCCGTTGCAGCGGGATTGGGATGAATATATGGTCTGATCGAAGTTTTGAAATGTTTCTTGGATAGCATTCGGGCTAAACGAGGTTTGGCCATCAGGTAGTCTAAAGATACCGTATATTATGTCCTCTCTTGGGGGGTAAAGACACTAATAATTCCTCCAATAAAATTCTGCTTTTTTGTGGGCAAGGTCCCTGGTTAGCCCCTTGGGTTATCTGTTAAAAAGAGTGGTGCAGAGACTATGGGGGCTGTTAGCCTCCTTGTCCCCGTGTGCCGTTTAGAATCCCTGCTGCTGCATGTTTCAGCTTTATTAAGGTGTAATTGTACAGCGTTTGACTCAAGTAGCTGCCTGTGCTGGGTCAGTTTGGCTTAATTGCTGGGCCCTTTTCCTGCCAAGATGGCGACCGTCAGTCCATGGGCCTCTATGTCCCCTTCACTACCTTTGTCCCCGCTTGTGTGCTTATTTGGGATGGCCCCCCTTTATATCTCCGGCCCGTGGCCTTGTAAGGGTCGCCCCCTCAATCTCTGAGTGTGGATATGCAGGGATAGGGCATTGAATCAGGCCTACCTTCTTCTCTGCTCGCTGCAAGATCAACAATACCTAATTTTTCAGGCATGTGTACATGCTTAATTTTTCTGGCCTCTGGTGCTGCACTGTGGCTTCAACAACCAAACCCCCCAAAAAGGCACATAACAGGGATTAAACTGATAGGAGTAGTACTACTTAACACACCACTCATATCTGGTGTAACAGTAGTGTACATTTAAAACAAAAAAAAATTGTACTGTAATAGATTGCATAGCAGTTAGTTGTCTGCAAGCGTGTGTGTCAGACCTACAGCGTCTACTCTACCAACTTCTGCAAGTGAACAGTGCCACTCATATCTGTTGTCACAGTAGCTTGCACGCATAGTACCGATCTGTCAAAACCTGTAATGATGAATGAGGTCTAGAGTAGCCTGGTTCCCTTATCCTCTACAGGTTGAGACCTAATGTTTGGGTGACTCCAGACCAACACATGAGTACAAGCAGCACACAAACTCAAAGACGCCATCCTCCTCCTGGTGCAGCATCATAAGCCACATCAACCACTGCTGTCCTCCTTGCCCCTATCAACCATCCGCCACTCCGTCTCTCGCCTTGAGCAGTTCCTGCTCATCTGCCCATAGTCAGGTGCCTGTAAAGGACATGTTTGAGCATAAGAAGGTAATGTCACAAAGTGCCCCAAAATTAAAGTGATACGACCAACAAAGCATCTTTTTCCATCTCCTCGTTCTAAAAATCCAGGCCTTATACACGCCCCCTGATAGGTGATGTAACAAGTATTAAACTGATAAGAGTAGTATTTACAAACACGCCACTCCTATCTGGTGACACCTTTGACTGCAAGTGCCGTGCCCCAAAATTGAAGTGATACGACCAACAAAGCATCTTTTTCCATCTCCTGGTTCAAAAAATCCAGGCCTTATACACGCCCCCTGATAGGTGACGTAACAAGTATTAAACTGATAAGAGTAGTATTTACAAACACGCCACTCCTATCTGGTGGCACCTTTGACTGCACGTGCCGTGCCCCAAAATTGAAGTGATACGACCAACAAAGCATCTTTTTCCATCTCCTGGTTTCTAAAAATCCAGGCCTTATACACGCCCCCTGATAGGTGACGTAACAATTATTAAACTGATAAGAGTAGTACTTACAAACATGCCACTCCTATCTGGTGGCACCTTTGACTGCACGTGCCGTGCCCCAAAATTGAATTGATACGACCAACAAAGCATCTTTTTCCATCTCCTGGTTCTAAAAATCCAGGCCTTATACATGCCCCCTGAAAGGTGACGTAACAGGTATTAAACTGATAAGAGTAGTACTACTTAACACACCTTATAATAATGCAGAGAGAGGCAACGCAGTGAGAGGAGTCTGAAGAAGAGGAGTCAGAGGAGGAAGGTGGCTTTGAGGAGGTGGAAGACCAAACACAGCAGGCGTCCCAGGGGGCTTGTTGTCACCTTTCGGGGACCATTGGTGGCTGGGTAGAGGAAGAGACCTTCAATGACATCAGTGAGGACAAGGAACGGGACATGGCTAGCTTGGTATCCAACCTTGTTCAAATAGGGAGTTTGCGGATGTGCAAATGGACTGTTTGTGGTTGTTTGCGGTGCGTTAAACGGGGAGTTTGGTCTGTCACTGTGAAGCGGGCCTAACCCTTACATTACCTGATCGATACAACATCATACCTGATGTTTTAAAGCACGTTATTCCAAACAATTTAGGAATGTTAGGTCATTTATGCCCTTTACGGCTTAAAACCAGACTCTGCATCAACTATGTAATTCAATAAAAAACTCCCATGGATCCCCCTCCGGCATGCCACAGTCCAGGTGTTAGTCCCGTAGAAACAACTTTCCCATCACTATTGTGGCCAGAAAGAGTCCCTGTGGGTTTTAAAATTCACCTGCCGATTGAAGTCTTTTTCCATCTCCTGGTTCTAAAAATCCAGGCCTTATACACGCCCCCTGATAGGTGACGTAACAAGTATTAAACTGATAAGAGTAGTACTTACAAACACGCCACTCTTATCTGGTGGCACCTTTGATTACACGTGCCGTGCCCCAAAATTGAAGTGATACAACCAACAAAGCATCTTTTTCCATCTCCTGGTTCTAAAAATCCAGGCCTTATACCCGCCCCCTGATAAGTGACGTAACAAGTATTAAACTGATAAGAGTAGTACTTACAAACACGCCACTCCTATCTGGTGGCACCTTTGACTGCACGTGCCGTGCCCCAAAATTGAAGTGATACGACCAACAAAGCATCTTTTTCCATCTCCTGGTTCTAAAAATCCAGGCCTTATACACGCCCCCTGATAGGTGACGTAACAAGTATTAAACTGATAAGAGTAGTATTTACAAACACGCCACTCCTATCTGGTGGCACCTTTGACTGCACGTGCCGTGCCCCAAAATTGAAGTGATACGACCAACAAAGCATCTTTTTCCATCTCCTGGTTCTAAAAATCCAGGCCTTATACACGCCCCCTGATAGGTGACGTAACAAGTATTAAACTGATAAGAGTAGTATTTACAAACACGCCACTCCTATCTGGTGGCACCTTTGACTGCACGTGCCGTGCCGCAAAATTGAAGTGATACGACCAACAAAGCATCTTTTTCCATCTCCTGGTTTCTAAAAATCCAGGCCTTATACACGCCCCCTGATAGGTGACGTAACAATTATTAAACTGATAAGAGTAGTACTTACAAACACGCCACTCCTATCTGGTGGCACCTTTGACTGCACGTGCCGTGCCCCAAAATTGAATTGATACGACCAACAAAGCATCTTTTTCCATCTCCTGGTTCTAAAAATCCAGGCCTTATACACGCCCCCTGATAGGTGACGTAACAGGTATTAAACTGATAAGAGTAGTACTACTTAACACACCTTATAATAATGCAGAGAGAGGCAACGCAGTGAGAGGAGTCTGAAGAAGAGGAGTCAGAGGAGGAAGGTGGCTTTGAGGAGGTGGAAGACCAAACACAGCAGGCGTCCCAGGGGGCTTGTTGTCACCTTTCGGGGACCATTGGTGGCTGGGTAGAGGAAGAGACCTTCAATGACATCAGTGAGGACAAGGAACGGGACATGGCTAGCTTGGTATCCAACCTTGTTCAAATGGGGAGTTTGCGGATGTGCAAATGGACTGTTTGTGGTTGTTTGCGGTGCGTTAAACGGGGAGTTTGGTCTGTCACTGTGAAGCGGGCCTAACCCTTACACTACCTGATCGATACAACATCATACCTGATGTTTTAAAGCACGTTATTCCAAACAATTTAGGAATGTTAGGTAATTTATGCCCTTTACGGCTTAAAACCAGACTCTGCATCAACTATGTAATTCAATAAAAAACTCCCATGGATCCCCCTCCGGCATGCCACAGTCCAGGTGTTAGTCCCGTTGAAACAACTTTCCCATCACTATTGTGGCCAGAAAGAGTCCCTGTGGGTTTTAAAATTCACCTGCCCATTGAAGTCTTTTTCCATCTCCTGGTTCTAAAAATCCAGGCCTTATACACGCCCCCTGATAGGTGACGTAACAAGTATTAAACTGATAAGAGTAGTACTTACAAACACGCCACTCTTATCTGGTGGCACCTTTGATTACACGTGCCGTGCCCCAAAATTGAAGTGATACGACCAACAAAGCATCTTTTTCCATCTCCTGGTTCTAAAAATCCAGGCCTTATACCCGCCCCCTGATAAGTGACGTAACAAGTATTAAACTGATAAGAGTAGTACTTACAAACACGCCACTCCTATCTGGTGGCACCTTTGACTGCAAGTGCCGTGCCCCAAAATTGAAGTGATACGACCAACAAAGCATCTTTTTCCATCTCCTGGTTCTAAAAATCCAGGCCTTATACACGCCCCCTGATAGGTGACGTAACAAGTATTAAACTGATAAGAGTAGTATTTACAAACACGCCACTCCTATCTGGTGGCACCTTTGACTGCACGTGCCGTGCCCCAAAATTGAAGTGATACGACCAACAAAGCATCTTTTTCCATCTCCTGGTTCTAAAAATCCAGGCCTTATACACGCCCCCTGATAGGTGACGTAACAAGTGTTAAACTGATAAGAGTAGTATTTACAAACACGCCACTCCTATCTGGTGGCACCTTTGATTACACGTGCCGTGCCCCAAAATTGAAGTGATACGACCAACAAAGCATCTTTTTCCATCTCCTGGTTCTAAAAATCCAGGCCTTATACACGCCCCCTGATAGGTGACGTAACAAGTATTAAACTGATAAGAGTAGTACTTACAAACACGCCACTCCCATCTGGTGGCACCTTTGACTGCACGTGCCGTGCCCCAAAATTGAAGTGATACGACCAACAAAGCATCTTTTTCCATCTCCTGGTTCTAAAAATCCAGGCCTTATACACGCCCCCTGATAGGTGACGTAACAAGTATTAAACTGATAAGAGTAGTACTTACAAACACGCCACTCCTATCTGGTGGCACCTTTGACTGCACGTGCCGTGCCCCAAAATTGAAGTGATACGACCAACAAAGCATCTTTTTCCATCTCCTGGTTCTAAAAATCCAGGCCTTATACACGCCCCCTGATAGGTGACGTAACAATTATTAAACTGATAAGAGTAGTACTTACAAACACGCCACTCCTATCTGGTGGCACCTTTGACTGCACGTGCCGTGCCCCAAAATTGAAGTGATACGACCAACAAAGCATCTTTTTCCATCTCCTGGTTCTAAAAATCCAGGCCTTATACACGCCCCCTGATAGGTGACGTAACAAGTGTTAAACTGATAAGAGTAGTATTTACAAACACGCCACTCCTATCTGGTGGCACCTTTGATTACACGTGCCGTGCCCCAAAATTGAAGTGATACGACCAACAAAGCATCTTTTTCCATCTCCTGGTTCTAAAAATCCAGGCCTTATACACGCCCCCTGATAGGTGACGTAACAATTATTAAACTGATAAGAGTAGTACTTACAAACACGCCACTCCTATCTGGTGGCACCTTTGACTGCACGTTCCGTGCCCCAAAATTGAATTGATACGACCAACAAAGCATCTTTTTCCATCTCCTGGTTCTAAAAATCCAGGCCTTATACACGCCCCCTGATAGGTGACGTAACAGGTATTAAACTGATAAGAGTAGTACTACTTAACACACCTTATAATAATGCAGAGAGAGGCAACGCAGTGAGAGGAGTCTGAAGAAGAGGAGTCAGAGGAGGAAGGTGGCTTTGAGGAGGTGGAAAACCAAACACAGCAGGCGTCCCAGGGGGCTTGTTGTCACCTTTCGGGGACCATTGGTGGCTGGGTAGAGGAAGAGACCTTCAATGACATCAGTGAGGACAAGGAATGGGACATGGCTAGCTTGGTATCCAACCTTGTTCAAATGGGGAGTTTGCGGTTGTGCAAATGGACTGTTTGTGGTTGTTTGCAGTGCGTTAAACGTGGAGTTTGGTCTGTCACTGTGAAGCGGGCCTAACCCTTACACTACCTGATCGATACAACATCATACCTGATGTTTTAAAGCACGTTATTCCAAACAATTTAGGAATGTTAGGTAATTTATGCCCTTTATGGCTTAAAACCAGACTCTGCATCAACTATGTAATTCAATAAAAAAAACTCCCATGGATCCCCCTCCGTCATGCCACAGTCCAGGTGTTAGTCCCGTTGAAACAACTTTCCCATCACTATTGTGGCCAGAAAGAGTCCCTGTGGGTTTTAAAATTCGCCTGCCCATTGAAGTCTTTGGCGGTTTGCAGGGTTAGCCGGTTTGCTAACATTTGCAGTGGTTCGCGTTCGCGGTTCACAAACTGAAAATTTTATGTTCGCGACATCACTAATGGAGCCCGGTTCAATTGCAAGCCTGCATCGCATGGGATATCGGCCGTATGTCTCCTCACTCTCCTCCAGTGTTCTTTTATCTCTCCTCACTCTCCTCACTCTCCTTACTATCCCTATCACTTAACATTCCAACTGCTTGGAAGCTATCCAAGCATTAAACCAGGTATAGCTGTAGATCCACAATGATTTTACATCCAAAAGAGAATACATGTATTGGTTTGCACACTGCAGCATATATGGATACAGACTCTGAGGGACTGCATGTGCATGTCATGTATTAGCCTAACCTGGACCATGTCTCAGAAGCATGTTATTACCCATTGCTGAGAATTGGTAAATGATTTGTCAGTCTCACACACTGCACAGCAGATTCAGATGAGTAAGTGCCCTTATGAACTGCAGATGGCACATTGCCCCAGCTATATATAAATATATATATATATATATATATATATATATATATATATATATATAATGATATAAGCCATGATCCACAGTGATCATGATACAGCTCAATGTTTATCTGCGGGAAACAATCACCCCAGCCAATTACAAGTGACCATGATGTCAGGGATATGGATAAACACAGTAAACAATTGTTCAGAGAATCAATACTCAAATACTATTGTCCTCTCATTTCAGTCCCTAGGAGGCATACTCCGCCCACAGAGATACAGGCGGTGGCTCCACCAGAGGCACCACTATCACCAAAGCAGGTGGTTGTGGAGGAAGCCGAGGTCCCGGGCCCATCAGTGGATGATGGGCCATCAGCAGCAAGGCCATTGTGGGAAACACCCCCTGGGCCCTCACATGCATCATGAATATGTTCCCAGCCCTTTCAAATGACTGGAAGTTCATTGAGCCACCAACCACTTGCAGGGATGTCGAGCTCCTGGAGACCACTCTGAACAGGCCCACTACTGCCACCTGGTGACATTCAAGTGACCCCAATTCTCTCCCAATCCTGACCGAGCCACAACAGATGTTGCCACAGCACTTGTTGTCCCAGCACTTGTTGTCCCAGCAGTTGATGTCACAGCCATTGTTGCCCCAGCAGTTGTCCCAGCAGTTGATGTCACAGCCATTTTTGCCCCAGCAGTTGTCTCAGCTGGTGATGTCACAGCCATTGTTGCCCCAACAAACCTGGCCAGCACCATACCTATGGGCAACAGTATCTCCATTGCTAGCACCATTTCTATTGCCAGCACCATCTCTATTGGCAACAGCATCTCCATTGCCAGCACCATCAGCATTGGCAACAGCTTTTCCATTGGCAACAGCATCCCTACTAGCAACACCATCTCTATCCCTACGGGATACACCATCCCTACGGGGTACATCATCACAACAGGCAACGCATGCACAATGGGCAACACCTTCACAAAGGGCAACACCTCAGGCCTCACCACAGCACATCCAGAGTCAAACTGTGTCTGTGGAAGGAACTCACATCCCGCACCAGGCACTTTGAGGGACATCTATCAGCACATCCACATGTCTCATGAGCGCTACATTGGAACGGTGCAACTGCTGACAGCTCAGATGGAAAGGCAGAATGAGATTGATTTCAAGCAGGTCGAAAGCATCAGAGCAATATATGGTGAGGTGAGGAGGCATAATGTTCGATGTATGAACAAATGTCTCATAGGGACAGACAAGCACAGACACATCACTTGGCGCAGCTGTTGCAGTTGGCTGAAGCCCACGTGAATACTCTCTAGCCTTCGGTTCCACTAGCTCCACACCCATTACAACCAGAGCCTGCAATATCCTCGTCTCACCCCTTACTGCCAACACAAGCTGCTGCACAGCTACCACAGTTGGATGCACCCCTCAATCCAACACCTCGAGGCTCCACCACCTGTTGAATACTATTTCTTCATTTTTTGTTTCACATAAATCATGGTCTGTAAAGGAGCTTGCAAGACTTACGGCTATTAAATTGGCCACTTTCAGCTACCCACAAAAGATCTGCAGGTTACAGTTGGAAAAACCCTACAGGCTGTCTAAATCTGAACTCAGTCCCAGCTAAACCTTTGATCTGTCAAGCCCGTAAATGTTACAATCGCAAATTGCTATTAAATTGCTACGAATCCCCAAGGACGCACTGGCGTTCAAACACGTAAATGGCAAATGGAGCCCAAAATCCTATGAGTACTACAGAGGACCCACAAGGGGGTTAAAGTCCTGTCCGTACCACTGTAAAAGCAAATATAAACACAATATTGTATTTTAAATTAAAGGGAAATTAATGTAAGGTATTAATATTAATAACACATTCTCAAGCCCACAAATCATCAATAAAAAATAATTTATTTTATGTTTAATTTCGGTGTTATATCGATCCCAGCAATCAATATGTTAATACATTTAATAGAACTCGCATGGACCAGACTATTATATTTATTGACTATTTCATATTGCGTTATTTCTATATTGTGGGTCCAATCCCAACTTGGACTTCAAAACCGCGATTGATTGAAATGTAACCTCCATGTTTTAGTGGCATAATGAGGATGATCTATTTTACTATTGGCTCTGTCTAAACCCGTAATGACGGGTTTGACAAATTGATTATGTCCATGGCCGCAAATGGAACATGCGGAAGTATGGTTTACAAATTTAGATGTCGGCCACGTATTTTGCAGGCTTGTCTAATTTAATCGCTCTGTAATGCCTCCCGATTTCAAGCCCTGGTACAGCTGCGGGCTTCAAATTTTATGGGGCTCTAAGTGTTAGATTTTTCATAGCAATGAATTTGGGCCATCCGGTCTTGCTAAAGACATTTTTCTGCATTTACGGGGTAAGAGGGTGAAAGAACCCATAGGCTTTTCAAAAATTTTGGACACTTGGAATGACTTCTTAAATTTCAGCGTGATCGGTTATTGTTATGGGAGGCAATTGATAGCAATTTTAATAATATTTATAGTACAGGTACTCAAGTTTGGGACATTTCAATCCTGCAATGGCATTTCTTGGAGGTTTTGATTTATGTACAGTATGTCATAAATCAGTAGTGATTTATGAATTAACTTTACTTGGTTAGTTTCTTAAGGAAACCATGGAAAGGAGGCCTAAGGCAGCAGTATTTATCTTTTATTGTACAAGGAGTGCCTAATGATTCCAGTGATGTCAACTGAGAGGAAATGTATGCAGTGGAGTTGACCTATGTAGAACAACTAGCCCCACATTCATATAGCCAAAATGACTTCCATATGACAATCAGATTTGGAGTTGTGAAGAGATATACTGTATATAGAGAGAGATAAAGAGATTGTAGGTATCATCTAAATGTTGGTATCATCTTAGAGCAAGAGTCCCTCTTTAAAGAGGAAAACTTCCAAGTGCTGGACTGGATTTATTTCTAATTAAAAAGGGAATTCAGGGTTATTATGGATAATTAGAGAGACAGCATTGATCCAGGGAGAAATCCCATCGCCAGTATCTGGGGTCAGAAAGGATTTTTTTTTTTCCTTTGAGACGATTGGCTAAGTCTCACTTGTTTTTTTTTTTCTGTTAGCCTTCCTCTGGATTAATTAATAATTAAAAATAAAATAAAAACAGTAATTAAATAATTGAATAATATTTAATTAACAACAAATTAATTCATATTTAATTCACATATTGCAGATCAGAGGAGATCTTAAAAGATTGAACTTGATGGACTGAAAGTCTTTTTTCAACCTTAATTACTATGGGCCTCATTTTATTACTGGCCGTAAATCGGCCGTAAGGCTGCGATTCCTTGCGGGGGTTCTGTTAACTCGCGATTCTATTATACGGCTCGCAAGGATCTCCTCTTACGGCCGGCCGCATATCTTGGAACCGGCCGTAAGCTCTGAAATATAAAAACTCAAAAATAAATTCAAGCCTGCACTGTACAGCTCTGTTAATGCTAGGGATCATATTGGGGGACATGAGGATTACAAGTAACCCACTCTCAAGCTTGCACATCAGCCCAAACCCGAGTTCAAATTAACTGTTTATTTTCCGGCTGCGGCGTGGGCGGGTCTGAGGTGCTCCAAGCACTCTGGACTTTTTACATGGATATTTTACGGATAGTAAAAATAAAATATTTTACGGATTTGAGTATAGGATAATTATGTGCTATTTTTTCACCTAAAATCCCTTTATAGTCTTCTCAAAGTGCAGGATGGCTTTATTTGAGCTATTTTATGTGCTTAATTGGTGCTAGCGGGACCTCTTTCCTGCAAGTAAGCTGCGGCTCGTTTTTAGCCTTGCAGAGAGGGTTCCCGGAGCAATTGAATTGCAAATAGGAATTTCTTACGGCCGAAACTCATGCGGACGTTTTAGATCAAAGGCTTTCCTCCGGCGCGAGCGGCCGCAAGAGATAGCAAGGCGCCGGCCGCAAGCCTGCCGGAGCCCCCGGCCATAAGGGAATAGAATAGCCGAATAGCTTGCGGCCGGTCCTTGCGACCCCGCAACGGCTGCGGCCGCTAATAGAATGAGGTCCTATGTAACTATGTAACTATATATATATATATATATATATATATATATATATATATTGTGACCAGGATGGCCGTGTATAGCTGTGGTTTCTTGAGATAGAAACGGATACTTTCTGGTAATGCAGCAAATTGGTTTATTATGAACTAAAAAATCCAAACTGGAGCAGTAACTCTGCTTAAATAATTAAAATGAACATCTAAGTAAAAGCACTGACTGTGACACAGGAACGCCCTGACTATACCTATGCAGCTTATCTGCAACAGGGACAAAACTCTACACTATGGTGTCTTCAGGACCGAGCTCCAACTCCGTCGGAAAGGAGTAATTTCATGGAAACAGCGCCACCTAGTGGCAAGGAGTAAGACAGTCTATTATAAATTAGGAATTGCCACCTTGTGGCCAGGATACAAATAGTCTCTGATTATTGATAGATTGCCACCTCGTGGCCAGGACACAAATAGTCTCTGATTATGGTTGTATTGCCACGTTGTGGCCAGGATACAAATAGTTTCTGATTATGGTTGTATTGCCACCTTGTGGCCAGGATACAAATCCTCTCTTGTATATCGGAAGTCTTTTCCACGTTTCTAAATAAGTAGCCGGGGATGAAGCATAGGGCCCGCCCGTCTCTCCCGTATGCTTCACCCCAGGGACCCTTTGACTTTGCAGTATAAACTTACTGCCTATGAACCGGTTAAACACTCAGCATCTTCCCTGGGGCATAATCAGTCTGGTACTTTCATACAGGGCCTCTGTCAGCTTCACACTTGCCTAGGCCTTTAAGGCAACTCTGCCTGGGGATCCTCAATATTCCCTTCACTTACTTGGTACCTTTGTGCTTTCACCTCCTGAATCTGTGGTCTCTTTCAGCTCTATTCGTTCAGTCACTGCAAACAGCACACTCTTCTTACTGTTGTCCAAAACTCGCAGCCACAGTAAACCAAAAGTGATCTCTTTCCGGTTTGCTTCCCAAAGGTCAAACTGTAGATCCACAACGCACCAGCTTTAAGCTTCACTTTGTGGCTGGATCTGGCAGCAGCACCCAACCTGGCCAGAGTCTAAGCAGCCCCACCCCTCTCTCCATGTCTGCTTTTCAGGCTTTAAAGGGAAGTCGCACCTGCATTAGGAGTTCTTCAGAAGTTTAACTCCGTCACTCCTGTCAAGAACTCTTTACTCCACTTTACTTGGCACCATCCTCTAGGGGGCAAACGGTCACAATATATATATATATATATATATATATATATATATATATATATATATATATATATATATATATTTTAGCGGCTTGCCAGTCAAAAATTAAGGTCAATAAAATGTTAAAGTTGGGAATGCTGTTTGACACACTCTGTGAGTCTCAGACCCTCTTAAACTTTTTGGTATGTAGAAAGAACTACAACAACTATAATAACTTTTTTTTATTTTTTTTACATTACACTTGTATTTCAACAACTGGTAAACGATAATTTTTTAACCATATTAACCGTTTTAATCGCCATGTATGCAGGAATAATCTAACAATGGATGAAGTTTGTATGAATAAATAGTTGTAAACCATTACATAAATGCTTTGGAACATGCAACTTATATTTGAGACATTAGTGAACCATTTTTTATAACAATACTAACATTTTTAAATCTGAGGTATGGATGAATAAGATGTCAACTTTATATCAATGAGTATATTAAACAATTTCATAATTCTTTGTAACATGCACTTTTAATTTAAAGTACTGTTAAACCACATGGGTATTGAGTCCAGGAAGACAAACAGTAAAAAAACTCATTCAAACTTAGCCAATTGTATCAAAGGAGGGACAAATTTATTCATTCCTGACTCTATCAACTGGCGGTCAGATTACTTCCTGGATCAATATTCTGTATTTAATTATATATTTAATTTTTACAACAAATGATCATCCTCCTACTAACATGAACCCTTAATTACTTACAATGAAACAACTTGTCAGACCTTGGAAAAAAACTATTTTATCAATACAAGCATGAAGTTAATGTATTAAAATGTAAACAGTAAAAGTGATAACATGCAACATAATTTTTTGTGGGGCCAATCCTTGCAAAAGGCCACTTCCAAGACATTACAATATATATATATATATATATATATATATATATATATATATATCATTAGTCAGAACTGAATCATTTTGCACTGTAATAATTTTTTTAGGGTCTGTTGATGAATTTTAAAATGTCATTATTTAAATTCAAGGCATCTATATTTTTGGATGTTAATATAACTTTGTTTGCAATGTCTGAGTAATTGTCGTTATTGATGGTATTGAGAAAGATTTCTGATATGAGTGATTCCTTGCAAACCATTTGTGATGGAATTTCTACGGTATCATCTGGTAAATTATTTATTTGTGGGTGTTTTCCTTCTCCAATTTTAATTAGCCAATCATTGAATTCATCTTGGCCTTCAGATCTCATATTTAATTCTAATTTGAGGTGTGGAAATATTTTCCACAGTTTACTTGTCTTGATACATGTTTCAATGATATCAGTCCTATTTCCATGTGGCACAACAGGTAATGTTTGCCTAAAATCTCCTCCTAACAACATCACTTTTCCACCAAATGGCAAATTATTATCCATCACTTCTTTTAATAATCTATCAATACATTGCAAGGCATGACATGACATCATTGTTGCCTCAATGATAATTAATTTACTTTTTTTTAAATGTTTTGCTTGTAAAGAATTTAGTTGAATATCCAACACTGATGTTTTTAAAATGGGAACTGGCAGTTTAAATCCATGCACAGTTCTGCCACCTTCTAACAAAAGTGCGGCAATTCCAGTTGTTGCAAATGGCATTGCTATTTGATCCTGTGCTTGAATGTAACTCATCAAACAATTGTACAGATAAATTTTTCCTGATATACCAGGGCCATCTATAGATAGAAATAACGGTCTTTGATCATTTCATCATCTGTAGCATTTGGGATGGCATTAAATGCTTGCAATTGTAATGTATTTCAAGTTGCAAGTTTTTCTTGTATTTTTTGTTTTTGAATCTCAGTGTCATAGTCATTAAAGTAGATGTCATCTATAAGTCCTGGATCAGGAAAATTAAAACTTGCACAATTTAATCCATGAGCAAGAAATATTTCTTGCATTTCCATTAATGCTTTTAAGAGTGCAATGGCCTCATTATAACGTTTAAAGAAGTCTTCACACATATTTAATTTAAATGTTTCCCACAAAGAAAGTGTATCAGGTACATTGCAAAGTATGCAAATAATTGCAAATTGTTCTCTCAGTTGCTTTGGCATTTGACATAGTGTTGCTTCTTCCAGACACCTCTCCCATTCTGTATCATTTGCTATGAAGTTTTGATGTCTTGCACCTAATAGGAAAGTATCATAAACTATGTCATTCACTGTGCGTAAATGTTCATAACTTTGTGCACAGGGAACATGTAAAAGAAGTATTATTAAACTGAAACGTTCAATGTCTACTGGACTGTTGGTATACATTCTTGGGATAATTTTATGAGTGTTTCTTTTCGTTGTCCCGATTTACGAATACATAGTGATATGGAATCTAAATGTAGAAAAAATGTCTGGCCTCAGTGTCCTGACAATTTAATTGAAACCAAGCAGGAAGTGTTTGTTGCTCTATGTTCATTTTGTGCTAGAGCATTTCTTTCCTTCCCTGCAGTGAAGCAAACTAATTGCCTTTGTGGCAAATGTACAGCTAACCGATACACAGCATCTCAAATTTCAGAAGACGCCACATTGTTTCTGGAGCACTGACATAGCGAGAATCTAAATAATTAGAAAGTTTGTCATGTAAAATTGGATTTTCCTTTTCGTTTTGTGCACCTTGCACAACAACAGTTGCTACATTATATCCTTTGTATATATATTTATACACATATTTGAATGAATTGATAGAAGTGAAAGCTTCCACATTTATGTGTTCATTGTACTTCATCAGCAAATGTTCATTGTATGGAACTACATATCTATTATCAACCTTTTTGCCACGGATAATAGCGGTTTGTCCTTCTCTTCTTTTATACAAAGGGTATCAATCACAATTAGCATAAGTTTGCATTTGAAATTGTTATGTGAACTCTTTTGTACATTTTTTATTTTCCATATATGGTGAATTGGGATTGATATCTCCACATGGCACATGAATCATTCTGTGTGTTACATAAAGTTTAGAATATTTTTCTGGATGTGGCATTTCAGCAGTAATTACTGAATCCACTCTATCTGCAATTCAATTTATCTTGTTCCTGCAGGATTAAAAGAATGTGTACATGTGGCAGGCCTCTTTTTTTTAAATTCAATGGTATATCTGTGCTTTAGTTATATCATGTAATAATGTATTTAGTTTTATTTTGAATACTCTTCCCACTAAATCTGGTTGGTAAGAAGTATTTTGTCCAAGATTAAAATTTTCCTTGATCTCTGGCCATTGGGGATTACATGTGAATGTAATGAATAAATAAGGTTTTCAAAAATTTGGCACAATAGCCATGGCATCATTGTATCTTTCTCGCATATTGCGAGGAGATCCTTGGAAAGTGGATGGCAAGATCAATGCTCTTCCAGCTGGAATGTCTCTGTTGGTAGCCAATTCAGTGACATAATCCATCATCCATTGTTCTACTGAAAGCTTATGTTGCTGAAATTTGACATTTAGATTATTTGCTTCGACTTGTAGATATGAATCAATAATGCTTTGTTGTGTGAGTTTGCCCCCACATAAAAAAGGTTTAAAATTACCCAGAATAGCAGTTTGTGCCACTTTATATTCCAGCATAGAAATATTGCTTCTAACATGAACTTTACTATTGGGATAACTTTGCAATTGTAATTTTGGTTCCAATCCTGGCTCACCATTTGGAAAGAAATGGGATATGTCATTGGATCCGAATTACAACTTAATATTTTTATGTTTATAAAAGGTTGGTCTTCATTGCATGGATATATTCTAATATCCTGCTGAAAAGGTGGTTCTCCATCCTCATTTTTAAAGACCATGGCAACTTCATTCACTGTTGGTAAATTATACCTTCTTTGATCAGTATTGCGATATCTTTTTAAAACTATATTTACTCTTGGCATTGGCAATTTATGTATTTGAGCATGTTGCTGTACTTTTTCAACCTGTGCTAATTATTTGTATGCTTGACTGTATGGGTTTTTGGCCATAATTTTACCCAGCTGTTCAAAGACTATGAGCAAACACTGTTTATTTTCTGGAAGCGTCATCCGTTGTTCAACAGCTTCCATTGTATCGAAGACATACTGTATAACTGGGCAAATGTATTTTGCTCTCCTTCTTGTGGATGTAAAAGTGAAGTGCGGTGGTAAATTTGTCCTTGAACTCTGAAACAATATGGACCATGTCCTGGGACATTTTCTGCTAATGCAGCACCTATAGAAGCAAATGAAATTGCACTGTTATAAGACCTGATGTTTTTTGAAAATTGGTATAATTTAGAAATTTTGGATTGCTCATTATACTTTGTAAGTAATCTGGAAATGTGTGTCTTTGTGGAAGTCTTACCTTTCCTTTCTGACAGCAACTAATGAAGTCTCCGTCAGTTGATCTTTCCTTGAGAAAATGAAAGGCCCCACAAAAATGACAAACCACATTGAATAATCCACAATAATGAGTATCTACTGTTAGTGCTGTAATTAAAGCACTATCCTGAGCTTCGTCAACATAGATATCACTACAACTTTCTATATCTACATTGGTGTCATGTGTATGAACATTCGTGTCATGAAGCAATATTGGTTCATTAGGCAATGTTTCACATACATTTTTTTTTGTTTACTTTTTCTTTTCTGTGAAGCTCTAGCACACTCACTTTCTGCTCTCTTACTCATTTTTCTTTTATTTAAAATTCTCTGTCGGTCTTCTTCTCTTAAATGTTAGGAAGTCTCGAGGGAATGTGCATCTCTCCACCTTTACTTCCTTTCCCTTGCCGCTCTTCTTTTGCGTTCAATCCTGTCTTCTCCGTTGTTCGACATTTTTTCATTACTGCTATTTAGGTTTTGCATTGAGAGAAGGTAAAAACAATATGTACAATACAACAAAAACATTATATCTTACACTTGTATTTACAATTACAGATTAGCAAATGATTTGAAGAGCATTTTTAATTTTTACATGAAATAAATGAATCCATTATGAGTTTTTTTTATTGCCATACATTAAAAATGAAAGAGCTGCATATATATATATATATATATATATATATATATATATATATATATATATATATATATATAAAGTATATATTGGTATTTTTGGTTTTATTTTTTATAATTAATTATTAAGTCATTAATAAATGAATATACATTAATGAATTAATCAATAACTATCATCAATGGTAAACCTAAAGAGGTAATTGTTTGTTCTAAAGAAGGGCAAACACAAAGAGCTATGAGCAAAGTATAGATTGGCCTTAAAATAATGTTCAATTTTGTTATTTAATGAATGAATAAATCAATCAACTTATGAGGTGTAATTTGTGTTCTTTAAAAGTTAATTAGGTAAGCATATATGTGTGCATAAGTAATGTTTATTTTTATTTTTTTAATTATGAATGAATAATTAAATAGTAAGGGCATCATACATTTACAATTTGGCCAATTGAATAGGGCTCTATATAAGCACATAGCATATTTTTTGACAGAAGTTTTTAGTTTAGAAGACCTTGCTTTTGGATAGGTGTTCAGTAACTAAAAACTTCTGTCAAAAAATATGCTATGTGCTTATATAGAGCCCTATTCAATTGGTCAAATCGCAATTGAATGAGACCCTAAATGAATATAGGTTAATTAATTCATCATTAACTGTCATCAATGCATGAAATCATATACCTGGGAAATTTATCTTATTGCAGATGATATCATGCAGAGCTGAGTTTCTGTGTTCAGTCAGGTGCAGAGATGAGGAATCTGTAAAAATATGTGAAAATACTTTTGAATGTTTGTATTCAATTAATTTGTGAGTCATTAAAAGTATGATGTTTAATTGGCATACATGCAAAATATAAACGCATAATCATCAATATATTCATAAATAAAAGCAGTATAAAATATTAAATGTAGCATGTGTCAGAATCTAAGAAACTGCTTGAAATATTTAAGTGCTTTGAAGGTCCTAGGTGATTTGAAGGTGCTTATAAGCACTCCAGATATGTAATTGTTTTTTAAAATGCAATACAATTTTTTATGCATTCTAAATGTGTTTTTTTTAATTTATTATTATTAATTAATAGTTCCAAAAGCAACGTACATAAATCAACAGAAAGGCAGATATATAAGTGCAGGTTTTGTTGTTGTACTGATTACTAATTATTAATTAATTAATATATTAATATACATTAATTAATCAATAACTGTCATCAATCCAAAATAAAAAAAGACTTAATACTTTTTCCCAACATAGGAACATAATTAAATTATATACCTGTAAAGGTGATCTTTATGCTATTCAAAGGCTGCAAACATCACTCTCTGTGTTCAGTCAGCTGCAGGTGAGGAAACTGTCAAATAAGATCAAAGCATTTGTAATATTTGGATTCATCCCTATCAGGCAATCAGCAGCAACACGGATATGTCAGTGCATGGTAAAATATACATATTGTTTGTGGTCAGTTTACATTTTTTTTTATTATTACTAATTAATAGTTTATAAAGTAATGTAGGTTAATGATGGAAAGCATTTGTAATATTTGGATTCATCCCTATCAGGCAATCAGCAGCAACACAGATATGTCAATGCATTGTAAAATATACATATTGTTTGTGTTCAGTTAAAAAAAAAAATCATTACTAATTAACAGTTAATAAAGTAATGTAGGTTAATGATCAGTAATGCAGATATTTAAGAGCAATCGGAAATCTATATTTTTTATATTGCATTGTAAAATACAATTTTTTTTTTATAATGATTACTACTTAATAATTAACAAATATATGTACATTAATAATCTATTAATCAATGAATAAATGTATTATAAAGAGCTAAGCATTAACATATTCCTAAACTAAAGGCATTGTAAAATATAGAATATTTTTTGTTCATAATGATTTCTAATTACTAATTACTAAATCAATGTACATTAATAATTAATTAATTGATTAATAAATATATTAGAAAGAGGTAAGCATTAATATATTAATAAACTAAAGGCAGTTTCAAATTTCCAATTTTTTTGTTGTTGATAATGATTACTACTTAATACTTAATAAATTAATGTAGATTAATAATTAATTATTCAATGAATAAATATATTCCAAAGAGCTAAGTATGAATGTATTCATAAACTAAAGGCAGTGTAAATTATAAGTTTTGGGCAAAAAAAATTAAAATAATAATATATATATATATTTTTTTTAATAATAATTAATGTATTAATTATTTATTAATGATTAGTAATAGTAATTAAGATACTTTACCTATTTGTAATTAATATTCAGCAATCAATATCCTGAAGAGCTAACAATCTCTTTAGATTTTCCAGCAGCAGAAAATCACCTGAGGAGAAAGTGTCAGCTCTGTGGCAAGTGTGCCCTATATACTTTATAGTATGTAGTGTGCCCTGTATATGCGTGCCTGAGACAAAACCATTGGTTTAGGCGGGAAAGTCACCATTTCAGAATCGTAATGTGTAAATATGTAAGTTAGTGTTGTAAAATGGCGCGATAGATGTTTTACGCATTTTGCGAGCATTTTGTGTCCTTCTTAGTAGTGATTTTTTTACCTCCTATATCGCTGGCTGTGTTTTGCGCGGTTCGTGGTCGTGTAGCCTTGTTTTTTTTTTTTTCCTGTGATCATATTTTTTTCTCGCTTGGTGGATTTTTGACTTCCGAAACTGGCCAAATTCGACTTCAATTCGGGTGCAACCTCACTCCCAGACATCCTGGCTGTCCCCCCATGCTGTGTGTGTGTTTTTTTTTTGTTTGTATTTTTAGTGTTTTTCGATTTGCGCGGTTCAGCGTATTTTTCAGACCTTGTCTTTTGTCCCGCATCTGGCAATTTTTTTTCTTCTAAGTCTCGCGTTCCTCAAGTGCCTGCAGCCTAAGGCAATCTTGCGTTTTATAACTGTTTGGAGGCTAAGTCCCGCGTTTTTCAATGCCTTAACAGTTCGGCGCTCATTTAGTCTAAGTCCTGCGTCTTTCAATGCTTCAACTGCTCGCCTCGCTATGCGAGGCTCACAAGCAATGAGCACCTTTTGCGCTCATCGCCTAAGTGCTAGGAGTTTTGATGCGTCAACAGCTCGCCTCGATACGCGAGGCTCGCAGGCAATGATTGCCTTTGGCACTCAACGCCTAAGTTGTACGCACAACGCAAAGTGTGACGAAGTTAAAATAACCTGCACTAAGAATTTTATCATATTTGACAAATTTCAGCAGGTTTTACAAATTAACAACACATGTGATGTTGTGGACTATTAAGGTATTGCCCAAATATATCACTGCTGTGTATCATTTCCTTCAATATAAATGGAAGGCACAGCATTGTTACATATTGCAGCATTGAATGCAATGTGCCAAATTATTGCAATGTATCAAATTGAGACATTTATTTTCATCTCTTCACTTTCTTATTTCGCTACAGTGCATATAGAAAAATATAGTATCTGTGTAACTGAAATATTGTATATACAGTCATACTAATTCTGCCACTATATAAATCTCTAGTAAGCCCTCATTTGGAATATGGAGTACAATTTTGGGCACCACTTCATATAAAGGACATTTTAGAGCTGGAAAAGGTACAGAGGAGGGCATCAAAACTAATAAGGGGAATGGAGTGGCTACGTTATGAAGAAAGACTAACCAAATTAAACTTATTTTCTCTAGAAAAAAGGCGTCTAAGAGGAGATATGATTACCTTATATAAATACATCCAGGGTCAGTATAAAGATTTGTCAGGGGAGCTTTTTGTGCCAAGAGGTTTTCAACTGACAAGAGGACATCCCAGAAGTAAAACGATTCCACCTTAAAGAAAGAAAATGCATCTACACAGTTAGGGTGGTTAATCTGTGGAATTCTCTACCATAAGAGGTGGTGACAACGGATTCGATAAATAACTTTAAAAGGGAACTCGATTTATTTCTGATTAAAAAGGGAATTCAGGGTTATCATGGATAATTGGAGAGACAGTATTGATCCAGGGAGAAATCCGATCAACAGTATCTGGGGTCAAGAAGGAATTTTAAAAAATTGGCCCTTTGACACGATTGGCTAAGTCTCACTTACTTGGTTACTTACTTGTTTTTTTTTCTGTTTGCCTTCCTCTGGATTAATTAATAATTAAAAATAAAATAAAATAAATAATTACATAATTGATTAATAATTAATTAACAACTAATGATCAGATGAGATCTTAAAAGGTTAAACTTGATGGACTGAAAGTCTTTTTTCACCCTTAATTACTATGTAACTATGTACGGTAAGTATGTAACTTTGATAGGCATAAACTGAAACATTGGTCTCACTGGTTAATATATAGTTATCTATACCTCAGGCTATAATACTTACATTTTGGCTATAAGCTTTTATTAGTGATTTTTGATTGATGACTGGGCTCTATAGAAAATAAACAAACATCATGCTGTTTAATACAGTCACAGTAATAACAACCAGGAATAAAATATGGAAAGGCCGATATTTTATGTTTAAATCTGCCTAACTCCATTTACTTCATCTTATCTCTGCTAATATTAAATATTAGCATGCAAATTTAATGAAATCCCCATTTGGCAGATCATCTGGTTCAAAACAGTTAAAATATAGGATTTTAATGGAAATTATTACTCTTGTGTTTTTCATAGTACATTTTCTTCAATAAATTCTGATTATGGGCTGTATACGACAAACATCAACTAAATTTCTATTACATACTGCCCAAATACTTGGAAATCTTGATTCCCAGATACTGTGTTTTGACATGATACTGATCTGATACAGAGAAGCTATAATTTAGGATAGAACTGTAATACAAACTGCTAAACATTTGACAACCCATTTTTAACAATGTTCCGGAATAAAAAAGCCTTACAAGGCTTAACAATATGCTCTGAGTCTAGCTTTCTGTCAGTTATATTTATAGTGCAATAGATGTACAGATATTTTTTAATTAAGTTACATCACTCTGAGATACAATTTGTATGAACCATTAAATAGCTGTTTATCCTACATATTATTCACAGCATTGCATGACAGGCATTTTTCTGCTTTGCTGTGTTATTGTTCCATTGTAATATATTGCATATTCAAATAGAGGAATGGGTTTAAACATTCACATTACAATCCCAGCTTGTATAAATAAATGGGTTATATGTCCAGACACTGCTAATACTGAACAGAGATGGAGATCAGCAGGGTTTCATTTTAAAGAACTGCTTCTAAGCTCAAGTGATACTTCAACAGCTTATCATCACTGCAGCAGCTTTCTTCACTGTAAGTACAACCCTGATTGTATCACCTTCAATATTTTTCAATTACACTGGAATTATTTATGTCTGATGTGGTTTGGCTTGTAAAAGTCATAACATTGAAAATCCCTTTTCATTTAATTACATTCAATGAGGCATTTTACGAAAGGAATTTGTTTGCCATATTTTAAGAAAGATATTCATGGTAATATTTTCTCTGCATAGTGAAAATGTTTCCCAGATTAGGAAAGTTCAGTTTTTATGAATTTGGTAAATATAAAACGAGGAAGGTGAATATGCTGGTATTTTATGCAATTGCTATCCAAGTATAGAAAACAATCAAATCTACATAAAATAAATGATCTTATATCAAATTAAGTTTCTTAAAACCATTTTCTATTGCAGTTCATCAAGAGTGTATTGACAATAGAAGATCACAGTAATCCTTTAAATAAATACGTTGTTAACACTAATGTTAAGCATGCTATTTAGTCTGTTATTATAGAAAAGTATTATTTTGACAATGATGAGATCCATTTTAAGATTGAAATAGCTGTCTGTGGGCAGATCTCCTAACTTGTACATAATCTGTCATATGCTACGCTTCAAGCTGGGTATTACAGCAAGCAATGTATAAATTAAAAGAGTGAAAATGCATTGTGAGATGGATTTCATGTCCCTGACTAGTTTCACAAATTGTACTTCAATAACTAATTTTGGGAATTCTGAGCATTCTGAGAATTCTAAGCTAAATTATATATTCTGTATATAAATATATGGACCCTTGGTACTCGACTACCTCAGAACTCATCAATTTTGGTACTTAACGCATCTGACTGAAAATAAAATGGTTAGGAACTCAACACTTCCTTCTTACTCGTTGCGTTCACACCACCCTGTATCCCTGGGAAGTAAAAATAGCACTGTGGCATTGTGTAGCCTGCCTAAAGCAGCCCAAGAGCAGTCTATTCCTACAAGAGCCCAATAACAGCCTGTGCTTATAAGAATCAAAGGGCAGCCTGTGCTTATCAGAATCAAAATGTGGCCTGTGTGTCTAAGAATCCAAGTGCAGCATGTGCTTATAAGAATCAAAGTACATCCTGTACCTATAACAATAAAAGTGTAGACTGTGCATATAAGAACCAAACTACATCCTGTGCCTACAAGACTCAAAGTGCAGTCTGTGCTCATAAGAATTAAAGTGTGACCTGTGCCTACAAGAATCAAAGTATAGCATATGCCTATAAGAACCAAAGTGCAGCCTATGCCTACAAGAATCAAAGTTTGCCTGTGTCTATAAGAATCAAAGTGCAACCTGTGCTTACAAGAACCAAAGTGTAGATTGAGCTTGTTAGAACCAAAGTGTAGCTGAGCTTACAAAAACCAAAGTGTAACCTGTGCTTACAATAATCAAAGTGTAGCTTGTACTTACACAGACCCAAGTGTGGCCTGTGCTTACTATAACCAAAGTGTAGCTTGTGCTTTCAAGAAACAAAATGTAGCCTGTGCTTTCATCATGAGTTTGAAGAAGGCTAGTGATGCTGCTCAGCATAAAAGAAAAATAGTGAGAACCACAATGGACCAGAAAAAAGAGATAATGGCCATGTGTCATCGCTGTAGTCGCATGTGTGATCTCGCTGCTACAACATGCCAAGAAAAAAAATCCCAAAAGTTGAGATATTAAACCGGAGTTTGCTCTATGTGATCTATTAATAGGCTTAAATCATAAATCAAGTATAATAGAGTAGTATACATTACCAAATGCCTATAGTCACATAGATCTCCCTTACTAGTAAGATGAAATAATTAATCAAACCAAAAAAAGAAAAAGAAAAAAAGACACCTATAAACTAGAAGGGTTAAACAAACTCTATAGAGACAGTGTCCTCAATAATAATCCTGTAGGCCTAAGTGGCCTAAGCTGTAAAACATAACCTTTATTGGTCTTTAAAAAAATAATAAACAACAAAAAAGCGAAAATTAAATTATATTAAAAAAAATAAACAAATCCCTTTACATGTATTACAAATCATCTATTATGCAGATGGTAGTCTGTCTAGAGTCTAAAGCGTCTATCTACACTTAATAATAATTTCCAGCATCCCAAATATATATGTACAGCGCCTTGCAAAATGTTCACCTCCCTTGGCATTTTTCGTGTTTTGTTGCCTCACAACCTAGAATTAACATGGATTGTTTGAGGATTTGTATCATTTAAGTTACAGAACATGCCCATAACATCAAAGATGTTATTTTTTTGATTGTGATGCAAACAACAAATAGGACAAAATAACAGAAAAAGTAAATGTGCATAACTATTCACCGCCCTAAAGTCAATACTTTGTAGAGCCACCTTTTGCGGCAATCACAGCTCCAAGTCGCTTTGGATAAGTTTCTATGAGCTTGCCACATCTTACCACTGGGATTTTTGCCAATTCCTCTTTGCAAAACTGCTCCAGTTCCTTTAAGTTGGATGGTTTGTGCTTGTGAACAGCAATCTTTAAATCTGACCACAGATTTTCTATTGCATTGAGGTCTGGGCTTTGACTAGGCCATTCCAACACATTTACTTGTTTCCAATTAAACCACTAAAGTGTTGCTTTAGCAGTGTGTCCTAGCCTCAAATCACGCACAGAGTGGTACAGGTTTTGCTCAAGAATATCCCTGTATTTAGCACCATCAATCTTTCCCTCAACTCTGACCAGTTTCCCAGTCCCAGCTGCTGAAAAACATCCCCACAGCATGATGCTGCCACCACCATGTTTCACTGTGGGGATAGTGTTGGGTTTGCGCCAGACATAGCGTTTAAGTTAAATTTTAGTCTCATCAGACCAGAGCACCTTCCTCCATACATTTTGGGAGTCTCCCACATGCCTTTTCGCAAACTCAAAACGTGTCATTTTGTTATTTGTTGAAAGTAATGGCTTTCTTCTGACCACTCTGCCATAAAGCCCAACTCTATGGAGCGTACAGCTTATTGTCGTCCTGTGTACAGATACTCCAGTCTCTGCTGTGGAACTCTGCAGTTCCTCCAGAGTTACCTTAGGTCTCTGTCCTGCCTCTCTGATTAATGCCCTCCTTGCCCGGTCCTCGAGTTTTGGTGGACGGCCATCTCTAGGCAGGTTTGCTGTTGCGCTATGTTCTTTCCATTTGGTTATGATAGATTTGATGGTGCTCCTGGGGATCATCAAAGATTTGGATATTTTTTTATAACCTAACCCTGACTTGTACTACTCAACAACATTGTCCCTTACGTGTTTGGAGAGTTCCTTCGTCTTCATGGCAGTATTTGATTAGTGGTGCCTCTTGCTTAGGTGTTGCAGCCTCTGGGGCCTTTCCAAAAAGGTATATATATGTAATGATAGATCATGTGACATTTAGATTGCACACAGGTGGACATCATTTCACTAATTATGTGACTTCTGAAGGTAACTGATTGCACCAGAGATTGTCATGGGCTTCATAACAAAGGGGGTGAATATATACGCACATGACAATTTTCTGCTTTCTATTTCTAAAAAATAGTTTTATGTACATATTTTTCTAATTTCACTTCACCAACTTAGACTATTGGGTTCTGATCCATTACATATAATTCAGATTAACAAAACATTGAACTTAAGGCTGTAATGTAACAAAATAGGTAAAAAGTCAAGGGGTTGAATACTTTTCCAAGGCAGTGTATATATCCAGTCATAGGTAGCTCTCAAAGTACTTAAGACAGTTTTGACATAATCTACCATATATTACAAAAACTAATATTCACGTATAGTTAAGTACATTACACAATGTTCAATAACTACTATGCACGTATATCAAAATCTTAAAGTTCTGTCTAAATATTAGTTATTATTTGTGAATCGCGTTACATTAAATCATCAAATACTCGGGATGAGATATTAAATTGGATACATAGAGGTTACTCACATAAACATAATGGTATAAACAGATATAATAGATACTATCGACTTGCCCGTCAAAAATGACTTAATGATGGAGTTCTATATATTGTTTTTCTTTCATCCTGCTCCCCTATGTTTTCCCTACCCCCTCTCCCTCCCTTGTGTCTCTTCCCTTGTGTCTCTTCCTCCCTCTCCCTCCCCTTTGTCTCTTCCCCTCTCTCCCTCCCCTGTGTCTCACCCCGTTTCCCTTCCCCCCTCTCCCTCGTCTCTCTTTCCCCCCTCTCCCTCCCCTGTGTCTTTTCCCCCCTCTCCCTTCCCCTGTGTCTCTTTCCCCTCTCCCTTCCCTGTGTCTCTTTCCCTCTCTCAGTTCCCCTATGTCTCTTCCCCCCTCCCCTGTGTCACTTCCTCCTCCCCTGTGTCTCTCCCCCTCCCCTGTGTCTCTTTCCTCCTCCCCTGTATCTCTTTTCCGCTCTACATTCCCCTGTGTCTCTCCCCCTCTCCCTTCCCCTGTGTCTTTCCCCCCTCCCCTGTGTCTCTCCCCCTCCCCTGTGTCTCTCCCTCCTCCCCTGTGTCTCTTCCCCCCTCTCCCTCCCCTGTGTCTTATAACCCCCTCACCCTCCCCTGTGTCTCTTTTCCCCTCTCCCTTCTCCTGTGTCTCATCCCCCTCTCCCTTCTTCTGTGTCTCTTCCCCCTCCCCTATGTCTCTCCCCCCTCCCCTGTGTCTCTTCCCCTTCCCTTCCCCTGTGTCTCTTCCCCCTCTCCATCCTCTGTGTCTCTTTACCCACTCTCCCTTCCCCTGTGTCTCTTCCCCCCTCTCCCTTCTCCCGTGTCTTTCCCCCCCCCTCTCCCTCCCCTGTGTCTCATTCCCCCTCTCCTTCCCCTTCCTCTATTTCCCCTCACTCTCCCCTGTGTCTCCTTCCCCGTCGCCCACCCCTGTGTCTCATACCTCCTCCCTGCCCCCCAGATGCTCACTCTGTCCCCACAGATGCGAGGCCCACAGTACAGCGGGCCACATCACCCCCCCACGGCGCGAGGCCTGTAAGTGACAGGGGCTGCAATGAGACCCTGTGTCTCCTTCCCCCTCACTCTCCCCTGGAGAGAGGGGGGAAGAGACACAGGGGAAGGGAGAGTGGGGAAAGAGACACAGAGGAGAGTGAGGGGGAAGGAGACACAGGAGCTTATTGATGCCCCTGTCACTTGCGGGCCTCGCGCCTGGGGGTGATGTGGCCCACTGTACTGCGGGCCTCACGATGAACGCAGCATCAGTGGGGCAGGAGGAGATGTGAGGGCCTCGCGATGAGCTCCTAAGTCGCTCATCAGGAACCATGCAATTATCGCCTACGCCGCTCATTGCAGTGCAAGCTCCAGTTGTCGTCCAGCAACTGCGTCCCTCGCAGATTGACTATTATAGTTGACTAGCGAATTGCCCGTCAAAAAATGACGGCAATGAAATTGTAAGTGAGCTAATGCTGTTTGGTGTGTAATAATCAAATATATAATACATTAATAAATGAATATACTTTACCTATTTTGAAGCATTGTGTTGAAGAGCTGTCAATGTGTTTTGAGGTTGCTGCAGCATTAGTGGTGTGAAGCTGCTGTGTAAGCGTGGTGAATGTGTGCAGTGTAATACTGTGCGTGCGCGAGACGAAACCGTTAGCGTAGTGGTGTACTTCCGCATTGGCGTAAAATGGCGGGTTATCTGTGGTATGCGTCTTTGCGGATTATCCGTAGGTGCATTGTGGTGTTTTTCGAGTTTCGTGTGGTGTTTTGCGAGTGTGTTGTTTTACGTGTTGAGAGTGCTGTAGCCTCATTTTCGTTTTGTTCGTTGGCCATTTTTTCTCTCGCTTAGCGATTTTATTAGTGTCTAAAGTGTTTTATTTTTATTTAAATGATGGTGTAACTTGTTTTTTTGAGGTGCTGGATGGTTCCTCTTGCTGTAGGTAAGCTTTTTATGTGTGTGTTGTGTGTATTTATTGTGTTTTAAATATTTGTATGTCGGCGTGTTGCGTCCGATGTTTGCGAGGTCGTAATGTCTGGTAACGTGTCTCGTATGGTGTTTGCGTGGTTTTTAGTGTCTAAACTCTTTTATTTTGAGTGAAATGAAGGTGTAAGTTGCATTTTTGAGGTCCTGGATGCTACCTCTTGCTGTAGGTATGTATGTGCTGTGTGTATGTATTGTGTTTTGAATTTTGTAATGTTCGCGAGTTGTGTCCGAGTGTTGCGATGCCAGCAACTGAGGCTCTCGCCCACTGCCCTCGCTACGCGAGCCCGCAAGCAACAACTCGCATGCTCACAACTATATATGTGATTCAAATATTCATGATCTAGCTTTTAGCCATATAATATTCACTACCACTGTAAAATAACTTTCTCCACCATATACATATTCTAGCCAACTTTAATTCCAGTTTTGGAGTATAGTGAATACATACAAGTTATCAGTGATACATTCTAACACTGCATAGTAACTTTCATCCAAAGTATCGGCTTCTCATTCTGGCCTGCCATGTCATCAGAGAGCGACAGAGATCGGCCGACGCGCTCGTTTCACGTAGGGATTCTTCTTGGAACGTGAATGTGTCTACAACATTAATCTCTATGATTCTGAAAAATAAGGAAGTTATTAAAATAGCCGATGTGGCTTGAGGCGTGAAGGCTGTGCCTAAGCAAAGGTTACAGACACTGGAGGAAGTGGAGAAATTGTTGTAGATATGTGTAACGGAACCCATTACTGTTTTACCCTGTTTTATGGTTATTTAATTCTTGGTTAAAATATGATCCTACTGTTATATTATATGTATGTTGGTTTATGCTCTGCAGAATATTAGCCAGACTATTGCAGACCTAGGCTAATAGATAATCCTATTACAGAGACTTCAGAGATAAGGGAGTCGATTGTATAAAGTGTTTTCATTCTCAGATAAGAACAAAGGAGGCTGATTTAATCAATGTCTGATTATATCAAGTTGACAGGGAGGTGTGACTCACCTATTGTCCCTCTATGTGTATTGTGTGGCCAACTATGGGGGATGTGGATTGCCTGTGGGAAGAGATGTGTATAAATATTTCTGCACATAACAAAAAAAGTCAGTATTTATTTGACTCCCAAATTGTGTGTCGTCCAATATGGGAGGTCGGGAATGGTGAGACTGTAGTGCTTCTTGGATATTTTACCGTATACCAGCGGAGATATTGGACTGCGTGTTCCAGCTCCGTTACATTTGACGGCAAGTGGCGGAATTGTTCCCACAGTAAGAAGGACAGCTACAGGAGACACCATTCCGTGGAGTACAAATTGAGGGCAACGCTAGTATCCGTACAGCGCCCCTGGCTACAGCAGGATGGAACCGGCTAGTTTGCGGACAGCGTTCCATCATGAGGAGGAGGAGGCGGCCGCGGACTACAGGGATGCAGACAGAAAGGAACTCATGGTTACAGTACCTCTTATTGCCCCACAGACTGAGTTTGGAAGAGAACTCCAAAGCAGACTGGCCTTTTTCCCAGGTACTCTACCCATAAAAACCTTGGAATGGTTAATGACAGATGTCCACAAATACATAATGGAAAAGCAGCGGGCACGGGAGCGGTCCATCTTGGGAGCTGCTAACCCACTTCCCACCATTAACCCCCCCCAGCACTGCGTCCGGGTGGTGGGAACTACCAAACCCCTCCACGGTACATCAGGTGCCACACGTGTAACCAGCAGGGCCACATGCAGAGAGACTGTTCCAGAAACAGAAACCGCTCCACTTGGAATACTCCAACTAATTCTCCTCCCCAGCGACAGTGTGTACCCCAGGGGGCCGAAGGTGTCTTCCTTCCCCCCTAGCGGCAGTGTGTACCCCAGGGAGCTGAAGGTGTCATCCTTCCTCCCCAGCAACAGTGTGTACCCCAGGGAGCTGAAGGTGTCGTCCTTCCTCCCCAGCAGCAGTGTGTACCCCAGGGGGCCGAAGGTGTCGTCCTTCCCCCCCAGCGGCAGTGTGTACCCCAGGGAGCTGTAGGTGTCGTCCTTCCTCCCCAGCGGCAGTGTGTACCCCAGGGAGCTGAAGGTGTCGTCCTTCCTCCCCAGTGACAGTGTGTACCCCAGGGAGCAGAAGGTGCCGTCCTTCCTCCCCAGCGGCAGTGTGTACCCAAGGGGGCCGAAGGTGTCGTCCTTCCCCCCAGCGGCAGTGTGTACCCCAGGGGGCCGAAGGTGTCGTCCTTCCCCCCCAGCGGCAGTGTGTACCCCAGGGAGCAGAAGTGGCCGTCCTTCCTCCCCAGCGGCAGTGTGTACCCCAGGGAGCAGAAGGTGTCATCCTTCCCCCCCAGCGGCAGTGTGTACCCCAGGGAGCAGAAGGTGTCGTCCTTCCTCCCCAGCGGCAGTGTGTACCCCAGGGAGCAGAAGGGGCCGTCCTTCCTCCCCAGCGGCAGTGTGTACCCCAGGGAGCAGAAGGTGCCGTCCTTCCTCCCCAGCGGCAGTGTGTACCCCAGGGGGCGGAAGGTGTCATCCTTCCCCCCCAGCGGCAGTGTGTACCCCAGGGGGGTGAAGGGGTCGTCCTTCCCCCCCAGCGGCAGTGTGAACCCCAGGGAGCTGAAGATGTCGCCCTCTCCGCCCAGCAACAGCTTACCCTAACAAGGGGAGACAACAATCTCCCAGACGACGCAGATGGGACCAGGGTCTCTGTGCCTGACCTACCGGGATGCTGGACAGCCTGTCCAGATCCCCAACTACTCTCACTGGGACAACCAGAGGAGGGGGTAAGTACAAATGTCCTGCAGGTTATACCAGCAGAAGAGCTGGCATCAGGGCAGAGTGCCGCTGGCCTTTACCCCTTAAGTCCCCTCAGCGTGTTGCCCCATCACCACAGCGAAATATCCAGGTGCCTGGTTAGACTTCACCCCAAAGGGGAGATGTGTGACGAAGTGCCCTTCGCCACTTTGTCTTGGAGCGGACTGTTTGCCAGCCTCCTGCCCTGCGACTATGGCCCTGGAGCATATTGCCCTTCAAACACAGTATTCGGCCATACCAGAGTGTATGTCACTCATTCTGGCCCTTTACATAGAGGGGGGTCATTCGGTACTTGCCCTGTGGGAGCGGTGATACCCCAGATAACTATGCCATGGAGCCCATTCATATGATGAAAGACTATGGGAAAGACTTTAGTTACATGGCAATTGAACTGTATGAAGAGGACCTGAGCGCTATTCGGTAGTTTTGTGCATTTAGATCCCAGCTATCTGGGGATATGTGAAATATGAGTCAATGTGAATTGCAGTAATGCTGATGGGTTGTCAAACTAGAGAATTGACCAACAAATACTTTTGTCCGGACATCCCAAGGCCGATCCGTTGGGATCAGACCGTGTATGCCGGCTTATGGTCACGGGGGAGGTGTGTAACGGAACCCATCACTGTTTTACCCTGTTTTATGGTTATTTAATTATTGGTTAAAATATGATCCTACTGTTATATTATATGTATGTTGGTTTATGCTCTGCAGAATATTAGCCAGACTATTGCAGACCTAGGCTAATAGATAATCCTATTACAGAGACTTCAGAGATAAGGGAGTCGATTGTATAAAGTGTTTTCATTCTCAGATAAGAACAAAGGAGGCTGATTTAATCAATGTCTGATTATATCAAGTTGACAGGGAGGTGTGACTCACCTATTGTCCCTCTATGTGTATTGTGTGGCCAACTATGGGGGATGTGGATTGCCTGTGGGAAGAGATGTGTATAAATATTTCTGCACATAACAAAAAAAGTCAGTATTTTTTTGACTCCCAAATTGTGTGTCGTCCAATATGGGAGGTCGGGAATGGTGAGACTGTAGTGCTTCTTGGATATTTAACCGTATACCAGCGGAGATATTGGACTGTGTGTTCCAGCTCCGTTACAATATGGATTACCGAAAAACAGTTAGTGGGTGATAGTATTTCCCAGGCAATAATTTGTGAGAATGCAAAACAATTGCATGCTGACTTATTAAAGTAGAGCCAACAACAAGTGGTGAGAGCAGTGAAAAATTTAAGAGAACTGTCAATAACACTTTACCTAAGCCAGTAACCTTTTACCTATGCCAGTAACACTTTTTACCGAAGCCAGTAACACTTTTTAACTAAGCCAGAAACTTTTACCTAAGCCAGTAAATCTTTTTACCTAAGCCAGTAACAACTTTTACCTAAGCAAGTAGCACTTTTTACCAAAGCCAGTAACACTTTACCTAAGCCAGTAACTCTTTTTACCTAAGGCAGTAACACTTTACCTAAGCCAGTAACACTTTACCTAAGCCAGTAACACTTTTTTTACCTAAGCCAGTAACACTTTTTACCTAAGCCAATAACACTTTACCTAAGCCAGTAACACTTAGCCGAAGCCCATAACTCGCAAGACCACCAAAAAACAAACAATAATTTAAAAAATATGTTAACAACCGCACACACAAATCAGGGGGACAGCCGGGGATCCTGTGAGTGAGGTTGCAAGCTAATTTGACCCAAAGTTGCAATTTTTAGGAGATAGAAAAGAATGGCAGCTGAAAAAACTTAAATGTTCTCAAACAGGATGAAAACGAGGCCAAAACCAGTAACTCTTAGCCAAAGTCAGTAGCTATTTACCTAAGCCAGTAACACTTAAGCCAAGCCAGTAACATTTAACCCAAGCCGGTAACACTTAGCCAAACAATGAAGGCACGCAGGACCTCGCGATGAGCGCTGAAGGTGCTCATTGCAAAACAACAAACTTGCAGGTTGGACGACGCTTGCAATGACCGGCAAGGCCTGTAAAGTAGACTGGGGGAGAGGCTAGCAATGAGAAGGGAGAGGCTCACAATGAGCGCCAAAGGCTCGCGATGAGCAGCGAAGGTGGTCAGATTGTGTGGCAAACAGCATTGCCAGGCTTAACATTTTTTTTGCTGTCATTTTTGACTATACCAAGTGTTTAAATATATTCTTTTGTATGACCTTTTATGTCTGTGCCACTTTGAACTTTTCCGGCTGCTTCATTTTTTGATTATATATTGTATTTTTGTATTAGGGACATAAAGTGCTTTGTGCTCTATTCCTTTACCTGTTACTTGTGACTTATCAATAAAGTGCTCAGTTATTGTGATAACATTTAAATACAAACAACACTTTTACAAAATTAATAAATGATACTAGATTCATCATATGTGAAAAAAAAATCACACTTCAGATCAATTTTAAAGTGACTTGTGCTGTCCTAATGTTGGGCTATTTTTGCTAGTGGTTGCATTAATATATTACTTCCACTAGTATACACTTTGGTGAATTTATGTTAATATTACAAAATAACAAAGATGGAAAGGTTGCTTTATTATGAAGTGACAATTGCTTTGACATTTATAAAAAACACTTTTTTACTTCATGGTGGTAATATGTTATTACCACCACTACTATACCTTGTATGAAATCATTTTCCTAAATGTCACAACCTACAATGATGATGGAGTATAGAGGATCCTAGTCCTCTTATCTCCTGTAGGTTTTAGACCTAAGTTTGGGCTGACTCTAGACCTATGGACCTTCTTTGCGGATGCAAGAGCATAAGTCCCAGCTTAAGGTAGTGTGCCTGGGAAAAACCTGGCAGGGAGTCAGAAACGATCTCCTCTACCAGCATATGCCCCTGGGTCAATAATACACCTGCACACAAAGTCTTGATGAAAATTATGAACCACTTTATTTGGAAAACAACATCTTTTAAACAGGCATACATAATTACCAGGAAGGGGCTACCTTTAGTCAGCCCCTAACTGCCTCTGGCCAATCAGGCAGGGTCCCTACGTGGGAACCATGAGACTCCTCCCCAGGTCCACCCACTAGGCGGGGCCAACTAATCCATTTGGGGTCTGAATCTCCAGGGGAAAGCACCTTGGTTCTCCTGTGCCCATGCTATGAAGGCTGAGAAGCCTTCAGGCCATCCCATTGTTTCTGGGTGCCTGCCCGTCTGCTCTCCAGCTGTGAGCTTCCCATTGTTAGTTCTCTGCTGGACACTTAGCTAATGGGATTAACAGGCCTTTGGGAACAAAGGAGGTTTTGGCTGTATTCAATGGGCTTCCCCTCTACAATATAATAACATACATTCATATTTACAAATACAACACACAATGTTTCACACACATACAACCAACACATCCCACCAGCTCCCTCACATGACACCTATTACAATGAGCCTAAACATGGATGGGATGGGAATATGCTAAGGGGTAAACTTATAATACTTTATCCCCTAGACCACAAAATAACAATATAACCTTATAACAGAATAACAGGGTGTCTGGGAGCCCCAAACCCCCAGGTATCGTCTCTTGTGTCGACAGTCTGTGACAGACATTTGTCCAAGTCCCAGATGACTGCCAAGTGAGCCATGACACTAAACACTTGGAGTAGTGACGTCATGAACTGAGTTCTAAATAACTCAGTTTTTGATTTTTTGTATGTTAATGCTTAGTCTATTTTAAATGAATTAATAAAGTTTAAGTTTTTAAATATTTTAATTTGTGGCTAATTTGATGAATACTAAAAAAGAGTAAAAAAACTTGTTTCATGCCCAGAATTCCAAGAAATACAGTTATTACACTACACTCTGGGAACCTTGGCAGGAACATGCAAATATGCCTCCATTCAATTGAGCAAATGGTAGTTACAAGAGCCCGTAAAATAATTTGCTATTAAATTGGCGTCTTGTAGCTACCTGCAATCGGTTTGCGGGTTAGAATCTCAAAAACACTGCGGTTGTCCAAATCCTAAGTCAGACCCATCTAAGCCTTTGATCTTTCAAGCCTGTAAATGTTACAATCGCAAATCGCTATTCAATTGCTACAATTCCTCAAGCCCGCAATTGCCTTCAAACCCATCAATGGCAAATGTAGAAGAAATGAGTACCAGAAGGAATTTGCAAAGGAGTTAAACACCTTTTTGTAGCACCGTAAAAGCAAATAAAAAATCAATACTGCACTTAAAAAGATGGGAAAAGAAAGACATTAGAATTAATTGCAGTTTCAAATTCGATTTTTATAATTTTGTACATTGCCTGATTGCGAGTCCGATCGCATATCGGACTTTTAAAAATGAATTGATTGACGTTTAACCTCCATGTTTTACTTATGTCATGATGACGTTCTCATTTACTATTGTTTTTTTCTAAATTGGTAGTTACGGCCTGGCTTAATTGATCATGATAATGGCCTGAATGCTACAAAAGGGTGCTTGATTTACGGTTTAGGCTTTCGACCATGTAGTGCAGGCTTGTTCAATTGAATCAATCTGTAACTTTGCAATTGAATGGAGGCCTCAGGCTGGCTAAGACCATAATTAAGCAGGAATTTATCCTAAAACTATTTTTTATTTAGAAAAAAAAATAATTTAATGCAGCTGCTTGAGGCATAGTTGATTTTATTATTATTAATATTATTATTATTGTCTTTATTTCTAATGCGTCAACATATTGCGTAGTGCTATACAGGGGTTAAATACATGGCAAAAACTAACACAGTACAAGGAATGGATGTCCCTGTTTTTGAGTTTAAAATCAAATGTACAAATTTCCAAAGCACCGGCACATGGTTGAAAACTTGCAAACTTCATACCAGTTCTATCTACCATCAGGGCTAAGCAGTCACTTCTGCAAGAAGTTCTACCAATGTCCCTGGGCCTCATATCATCCGCTCAGCAGAATCACTCTCCAACTGACTTTTTCCCAGTTCCATTTACCTTGTTTTCTTTTGCCTCTACACCTAGAGCCTCGCATCCTGCCATTCTTCTGTCTCTGAACTCATATAACATACTCTCCCACCTACCCTGTGCATAACTGCCCACCTAGGCTTTGTGTCAGTTCATAGTGCAGGTTTTGCACCTCCATCTTTCCTCAATCTTTCACAGCTGATACATTAACAGACCTAATCACTAATTAACCCTCTACTCTCTTTTCAATTACTTGCTAAACCCTTGTTTCTTCAATTTTATTTACTTCTCCTTGTGTTTCATTAAACCCTTTAGATTGTAAGCTTGAAAGTTTTCAATCTTGTAAGTTGCTTTGAAAAAAATGCCAGAACATAAAAACAAAAAAAGGGCCTCTACTTTTTGGCATGTGTTTAATATTTTATTTTCATTTTTTTCCATACTTAACCCCTGTACATCACTACAAAATATGTTCAAGCATTACAAAAAATGGCAATATTAATAATATTACTTTGGTGAAGGAAGCATGTGAAGAGTGATATTTATATTTCTAGAGGAACAGGGCTTGCAGTTATTATTGCAAACTGTCTGCTTCTAAGTATGTGCAAGGAAAGGGTGAGAAATTCAGTAAAACACAATCACATTCCTTTCACCTCTCCCTTTTCTTTCCTCCCTACCACTTCTCCACTATTAAATAAAGATGAAAACCCATTAAGTTCCAACGAACAGTAAGTGGTGAAACCAGACTGGTTGTAATTTTCTTTTTCTTTAAAAGTTAATGGTTTATATAGCTGCTAATGTTGGTAGTTTGTTACATACTTCATACAAGTGTGAGGTTTCACTTGTACCAAAGTGGCCCTTAGGTAATGGAGAATGCAAGGATCCACTCAAATGTTGAATATATAGGTACATATTTAATAATAATTGTCAAATCCATAGCCTGCATTTCTCAAAACCTGACTTACCCTTCTAGAGGATGCAAAACACATGGCACTAATAGCATCCAAACAGTAAAGCAGTGGTATCAGAAGATTTTGAAACTTCTCCAAATCCCCATTATTCTAGGCAGAATTGCCCTGTTGGTGTGGCAGTATGTTCCACTTTCTGTCTGTATGCTACTCTGTTAATGTTTTTGCTTCTCTGTGCATCCCGATATGTAAAAGGCCATCTACAATATCTAGTTTGTTGGTTAATGGTGAACGTGTTACCACAGATTCGAGAGAAATCAGATTATAGTCAAAAGCATTTAAAATCTGCAACAATAGTGTCTATCAGGAATATGGATTAAGTATAGAGTAATAAAAAAAACAATTCAGACACAGAACAGAGTGAAACTTTATACAATATACTAACCTTGGGACCTCTTGGGAGAGTAAGACACTCTTGGGGGTCACTGCATTTGTTCAACTTTTTGTTTTACTTTGTAACTAAGTATGATTTTTATTATGATTGAGCACTGTTTGTTCACAATTTCTTCACCCTATTACGCTCCTACTTTCTGAAATTGTTGTCCAATAGTTTGTGTTAAACCTTTATGAAGCAAGTTCCTTTACAGTGTAATCTTATTTATTTAAGTATTTTATGGTTTACAACACCTAGATTTTGGTACTCTCATTTGGTGTAAAGTGTTAACCAAATACTCAGAATTCTACAAAAGTACCAGGCTAGGAAACAGATTACCAGGTTTCAAACCCTGACAATAAATCTTGAAGTAACCCATAACAGCTTACAATGAACAATGGTGGGGCCCTTGCACAAAGCCACCCAACATACTACAGAGCTACTAAGTACCAGGCTAGGAAACAGATTACCATGTTTCAAACCCTGATAATAGATCTTGAAGTAACACATGACAGCTTCAAATGAACAATGATGGGGACCTTGCACAAAGCCACCCAACATATACTACAGAGCTACTAATCATAAACACTAGGAAAAATGATTGTGTTATGTTTTTTACTTGAGTTAACTATAGACAGAGATGCACCCCAACAAAAGCACACTATAGGTGTCTACCATTGTAGATTATCTTGATTCTGAAGTATGCAACATATTACCAACCTTAGCAACTATGTATATCATGGCTATAAAAGCATTTTTCAGAGAAAATCGTCATTTTAGCCTTTTTTTTATTGTGCCTTGCAAAATAATTCACCCCCCTTGGCATTTTTCGTGTTTTGTTGCCTCACAACCTGGAATTAACATGGATTGTTTGAGGATTTGCATCATTTAATTTACAGAACATGCCCACAACTTTGAAGATGTTCTTTTTTTATTTTTTATGGTGAAGCAAACAACAAATAGGACAAAATAACAGAAAAAAAGTCAATGTGCATAATTATTCACCCCCCTAAAGTCAATACTTTGTAAAGCCACCTTTTGCAGCAATAACAGCTCCAAGTCGCTTTGGATAAGTCACTATGAGCTTGCCACATCTTACCACTGGGATTTTTGCCCATTCCTCCTTGCAAAACTGCTCCAGCTCCTTCAAGTTGGATGGTTTGCGCTTGTGAACAGCATTCTTTAGGTCTGACCACAGATTTTCTATTGCATTGAGGTCTGGGCTTTGACTAAGCAATTCCAACACATTTACATGTTTCCCCTTTAAACACCCAAGTGTTGCCCTGTTGGAAGGTGAACTTCCGTCCTAGCCTCAAATCACACACAGAGTGGTACAGGTTTGGCTCAAAAATATCCCTGTATTTAACACCATCCATCTTTCCCTCAACTCTGACCAGTTTCCCAGTCCCGGCTGCTGAAAAACATCCCCACAGCATTATGCTGCCACCACCATTTGGGTAATGTGATGTGTTGGATTTGCTCCAGACATAGTATTTTCTTTGATGGACAAAAAGTTCAATTTTAGTCTCATCAGACCAAAGCACCTTCCTCTATACATTTTGGGAGTCTCCCACATGCCTTTTCGCAAACTCAAAACGTGCCATTTCATTTTTTGCTGGAAGTAATGGCTTATTCTGGCCACTCAGCCATAAAGCCCAACTCTATGGAGCGTACAGCCTTGTCCTATGTACAGATACTCCAGTCTCTGTTGTGGAACTCTGCAGCTCCTCCAGGGTTACCTTAGGTATCTGTGCTGCCTCTCTGATTAATGCTTTCTTTGCCCGGTCCGTGCGTTTTGGTGGGCGGCAGACTCTTGGCAGGTTTGCTGTTGTGCCATGTTCTTTCCATTTTGGTATGATAGATTTCATGGTGCCCCTGGGGATCATCAAAGATTTGGATATTTTTATATAACCTAACCCTGACTTGTACTTCTAAACAACATTGTACCTTACTTGTTTGGTCCCTTGGTCTTTGTGGCAGTGTTTGGTTAGTGGTGCCTCTTGCTTAGGTGTTGCAGCCTCTGGGGCCTTTCAAAAAAGGTGTGTATATGTAATGACAGATTATGTGACATTTAGATTGCACACAGGTGGACATCATTTCACAAATTATGTGACTTCTGAAGGAAATTGGTTGCACCAGAGCTTTTTATGGGCTTCATAACAAAGGGGGTGAATACTTACGCACATGACAATTTTCTGTTTTCTATTTCTAAAAAATACTTTTATGTATATATTTTTCTCATTTCACTTCACCAACTTAGACTATTGTGTTCTGATCCTTAAAGGACCCGCGAGAAATAAAGAATTAACCCCTGCCACGGCGGTACTATAAGTACCCCCCGGCACCTAAAATTAACCTCAGAAATCATGTGGGTCTATATTGACCAAAATTAAGCCTCTTAGTCCAATAGGGGTCTACATAGACAACCTAATGGACACTATTAACCCCTAGGTTAACCGCATAAGTGCCATGAGGGTCCTCCAGGACCCTCATGACAAAGTCTAAGCACTACAGTCTATACAGACCCCCATAAGCCTCCATCTAACCCATTACTTATGGGGGTCTATACAGACCCCATAAGCCTCCATCTAAGCCCATCACTTATGGTGGTCTATACAGACCCCCATAAGCCTCCAACTAACCCCTTCATGTATGGTTGTCTATACAGACCCCAAAAGCCTCCATCTAACCCCATCACTTATGGGGGTCTATACAGACCCCCATAAGCCTCCATCTAACCCATCACTATAAGACTCTATAACTAGAACCCTATAATTAACCTTATAAGTGCCACAAGGGTCCTAAATCTAAACTAACCCCCCTCTACCCTAACCTATTAACCCCTACCTACCTAACACTACCTACCTACATCCTATTAAACACCCCACCCTACTAATTACACAAAATAAAAAAAACTATATCATCCAAAAATAAAAAAAAACCTATGTCACCAAAAATAAAAAAACCTGTTAAAAAAAATAAAAAAGTACATTACACCCCCCACTACAAAAAAAGGACATTACAAACCCCACCCCAAATACAAAAAGTTAAAAAAGAACATTACGAAAAATAAAACAAAAATACACACCTGCAAACAAAAGGCATACACAAATTTTCATAATATTACAGTAAAAAATAAATTATAAATATACCCCAAACTACAATACATTACCCCTTATCTATACGTGACCCCTATCTATAACACTTAACCCCCTATCATACATTACCCCTATCTAGACAACATTACCCCCTATCTAGACAACATAACACCTATCTATACATAACCCCCTATCTAACATTACCCCCTATCTATACATAACCCCCTATCTATACATTACCCCCAATCTATACATGCTGCATGCTGATTGGTGGGGGGGGGGGGGGGGTCAGATGCCTGTTTAGACACCCCCTTGAGCTGTCAACATAATCATTAGAGGTATTTTTAGATATTATTGATTTGCTGCATACACATAGGCAGCTTTTTGCTTATAGAGTGCAGAGTCCAGCTCACTTAGATATGCCTTTAACACTCCGAGTGCCCAAAATCTACAGTGGTAAACAGGGTTAACATGTATGAGTTCTTTTTTGCCAGTGATATAATACAAGAAATTAATTTATGAATATACATGCATATAGTAAGTGAATAACATAGAGGTAAAATATAGACTAAATATAAATAAATGCAACCCTTTTTTGTGTAACATAATTCAGACATCTTGAATACTTATGCTTACTTGCAATACTTACTTGTTTTTCAAGCTGCAAGGTGGTCAATTACAGAGTATGGCAAGAGAAGTTCTAGTGTCTCTATTAAGTCTATGGGAGGGAGGGCATGCCATGCTGAAATCTTATCTAAATCAGCCAGTGAATAAACAAATCCCACTCCCTCCCTCTACACATGAATAGATAATAAAAATTAGAAGACACTCCCACATAGTCTCTAAACCAGACGGCAGTGTGAAAGATTCATACATGGCATCCTTCAGGCACAAGTAATGCCTCTTAGTATAAAGATTTAGGTCTATATTATATGACTCCCATAAGGCTGACTCATAGCTACTGGAGTTTTTATATGTAAATTTGCAGAGCTATTCCATGGCTGTCTCAAAAAAAAGTCCTGTAATATTTACTAGGGTTTTATCTTTGTAGCTCTCTAGCTGTAACATTTGCTTGCAGACTGCCTAAAGGACACCCCTAGCAGACTCTGGTTCTTAGTTTCCATAGTAAAGCTACGGAATGTAAAACACCAACTAACTTGAACATACTATATACATACAACTATCAACCTCTATCTCTCTTTGTCTATCTATATACACCCCTTCACATGCCAGTGACGCACTAACCCCTCTATGCCTGGGTATGACCTGGGATGCACCTACATGACCTGGGGGGCATTAAGCCCCTGTATCTCATAAACCTCAGTGGCCCCTGGGACCCCCATGGCATCAAATATTAACTTGTTACAAAGGGAATCCATAGCGGCCCCATGATAATTTAAAGTATAACCTTGGGCATCCTTATAAATTCCCAAAGCACCTAACATTAACTTGATACACAAGGATCCCTACAGACCCCCATGGTAATCTTTAATCATTGGGGTCCCTATGGATCCCCAAGGTACATAAACCTTACCTCCTAACATGGAGGTTCTCTGTGGAGCCCATAGTCCCTGTTACTATCCCCTAATTAAAAGAAATACAAAAAAAATAAAATACAGAAAATAAACATATAAAGGAAATAAAATAAAAATAAAAAAAGGAAATGAAAATAACTGGGTAACCGTAATTTTTTTTTAAAAATCTACTCCTGTGGGGGGTATACTTTCCCTGCCCTTGAAAACCCTCCAGAGATGATCTGCAAAACCATTTTCAGCTCTGGGTAACCTTGAACATTCATGTTGTTTGAAGACGTTAGTTCTATTCTATCTTGATTAAAGATCCTCAATCCTCTTCTTTGACCCACAGAACAGGCCTGTAAAGCAACTCTAAAAAAAAAAAAATAATAAACTCAGTCAACAGCTTTGAATTTTTATGGCTTCTAATTGGCTGAAATATGATTGACACATCTTTTATTTATTGAAATGCGCAGATTTCAAACCATGCAATTTGTTTGGTTAAAACCTTAACCAATCAGAAAATGGGCATTACCCTTCTAATTGGTTACTCAGTAACAAGAGTTTCTATAGTAAAATCGTCTGTTCTGACATGCTTAGTATAGAATGGCTATTTATTGTGTTTGTGGAGACCCTTTCTGTGCGCTGAAGATGAGTTCATAAGGGAATAGGTTGTACTTTTTAATCATTGGGGTTACAATGCCAAGAATAACATTTTTTGAGAAGTTTCAGCAATCTCAGTATTTTATGGGAGATAAAATGGGGAAATTTTTGGCAAACAAAATGAAAAAAATCTGAGAATACAAACACTATCGTAGTCATTAAAGGAGAAGAAAATATTTTATGTAAACACCCCAATGATATAGGTAAAGTATTTCTACAATATTATTCAAAATTATATAATCTGGAATTACAACCAAACTTTCATAGACCAGATAAAGCAGAAATAGAGACATTTTTGAAAGAAATGAATCTCCCCAAGGTATCTGAAAAGGAGCTAGATATGCTGAATGAGCAGATAACAATGAGAGAGATTGAAGAAGTGATAAAAGATAGTAAAAATAGTAAAGCTCCAGGAATAGATGGGTTGGATAAACTTTATCATCAAAATTTTCTGATATTCTCATAAAATACTTAGCTAACATGCTTATATGTATATTTAAATTTGCTGGAATAATACATTTCTGCACTCTAGAGTCAAAAAGCAGCCTATATGTATACAGCACATCACATTAAACATTTTATTTTAATATTATCAGAAAATCCCTCTAATGAGGCGGTGTCTATACAACTTCCTGATCCCTACTCAATCAGCATGCAGCATCCGGGGAGCAATATTAACCCACTATTCACCTGCTCTTGCTTGCTCAGCCAATAGTAGAGCAATGTTGTCAGTCTCCCAGTCGCTGCTGGGATATGACTAATCCCTGCTTCTTGTATATGCTGTGTGGTGTTGTCATAGCAACTAACATAGTGCTATGTCTCAAATCTTTCATATAACCCAATTGGCCAAAACAAATTATGGAGGGGGTGTTAACCTTTATTTTAAATTGTCAGGAATTACAATAGATTTTGCTAACTTCAAGGTAAGGTGTTTAGCTGTTTATTATGGTATTGTTTCATGCAAACATTTTTTTTATATACTATTAATTCTCCTCTATCAGATGCATTCTTAATCCAGGAAACTTACATATCCCTTTAATTAAATTAAAAACAATGGAAACATTCTATCAGAATTAATAGAAGCAAAGATATTAAATATAGCAAAAGAAGGTAGATACCTAGAAGATAAGAAACATTATAGACTACACTATATCATTGATAAATTACGATCTGAAAATGTATTCCAAAATATTGACAAAAAGACTGACTTTGGTTATTCCGAGATTGATTGATATGGATCAATCAGGATGCTTAAAAAAAAAAGGCAAGGTACCGATAATGTTAGAAGACTCCTAGATACTTTATCATTTGGGGTGAGGCGGGGAGGTCCCATGCAGGCCCTATCTTTAAATGCAGAAAAAGCATTTGACAGGGCAGCTGGGACTTCATAAAAAACATTTTACAAACATTTGAATTTGCAGATTTTGCCACTATTATTATGAATACGCTATATAGAAACCCAATAGTCAAGATCGTAGAGCAATAATTTCAGATTGGAAAGAGATTAAGCTCTCCTGGACTGCAAGAATAGCAGTTACGAAAATGATAATTATCTGCAACTTAACTTATACCCTTAGATCCATTCCAGAAACACCGCCAGATTACTGGCTTAAGAAATTCCAAAAATGTATCAATAAATTTATACTTATTGGGAAAAAATCTGGAATCACTCTATCTGTCACAAAACTAAGAATAGAAGCTGGGAATCTATCTACTCCATGTATTAAAGATATATAGAAATCTATTGCATTATCTCAAATTATGATTTGGAGCTCCCCAAATATAAATCCTATTTGGAAACAAATCAAATATTATTTTAAGATACTCCTATAAATTTAATAATGTGGCTACGAATTCTGGTTGCGATAAGCAATATATTTTTTCCTAGAGGAGCTAAATCCTTATTAAAGTATTGGTTGAAAATTAGAAGAAAATTGAAATTATCATATTATCCCTCGCTTGGTACACCAATTGAGATAATTTATTTACATCAGAAAACAGGGAATTTAGAAGAATGGGGGAAAAAAGGGAGTCAGTTTGATAGATGACCTTTTTTTGGAAGGTAATTTGCTGGAATGGTCACAAGTACATCATACGTATAAATTAGAGCAGTATGTGGTTACATTTTTGATTGCTCAAAGGTATTTTAAAACAAAGTGGGTTTAGGATTAAAAACATGAATCCCTTAACCAGTCTTAAATCATTAATATATAATCAGAATTTGGCACATAGTATTTCAAAATGTCAATTTTTTTTATGTAGGACAGAACCATTCAAAAAACAAAAGGTATGATCCTATGGGAAAAATACAAGAAATAATGTAGAATTGTGGTTAGATGCGATTAATATAGTAAAACGTTCTGCTATATCAAATTCCTATATGGAATTATATTTTAAAATACTTAATAGGTGGTATAATAGGCAGCTATTAATACATTTTCACAAGAGGTAAAATGCTTGAAAGAGTGTGAAGCTATAGGAGATATACTGTATACCATGTATGGTGGCATTGCATAAAAATGAAACCATTCTGGAGAAGATGTATAGTATGAATTGAGTATGTACTTGGTATTGAACATCCAAATAATCCCAAAGTTATTATTCTCCTTTAAAAGATAAGAGAGAAATTTCCTTAATGCAAATTTTTGCTATTGCATATTTTATTGGTTATAAGATGGCTAGTAATTAAGTATTGGAAATCAAACAGACTTCCCTTCTTACAAGAAATAGTTCGGTTCATCAACAGAAATAGAGATTTTATGCATCATGATAATTTAGATAAAGGATACAAGAGGGGACTGATGGCCAATTGGCATATCAGGGATTTGTATATAAATAAGAAAAACAGAGTTATCCCGAGAGACGATATGAGATTTTTGTGAAATATTTTTGGAAAATGTTTTATGAAGGAATTTTTAAACTCTCTGTATAATACTAAGTATATAATCTGGATAATTTTTATACCTTGTAAACGTGTATGAAATGCATGAATGTTTTTTGTTTTTGTATTGTTTTTGATTAAAATATAAAAGAAAAAAGAAAAAAAAGAAGAAAATATATAAAAGGAAATCTCCGGGAATTAAAAATGAGAATGTTCTGTATATGTGATAAAGGGGCATGATGAAGAGTCTATAAATTAAATGTATTGATCAGAGAATGGGAAGTGAAAAATTCTAAATTAGGATTATCAGAGGGAGAAGATATTTCTAGCAGATGTATGCTAGATTGCCTAATAGACAGAAGAAGAAGGAGACACCTCCAGCAATTAGCAGAGACTATGGGTTGTAAGCAATAGTGTTAAAGTCCCTCATAGTAGGGTAATTTCATAGCAACAGGAAAAACAAAATATATTTTGTGAGAGTATTCTTGATGAGAAAATCGGAAAAGCTGTCAAAGGTACATCATTCACATAAAAGACATGGGGCCTCATTCTATTATCGGCCGTAAAATGGCTGCAAGGCTGCGATTCCTTGCGGGGCTCCCGTTACCTTGCAATTCAATTATACAGCCCCGCAAGGATCTCCCCTTACGGCCGGCCGTATATCTTGCAACTGGCCGCAAAAATATATTCAAGACGGCACTGTACAGCTCTGTAAATGCTAGGGATCATATTGGGGGACATGAGGATTAATAGCAACCCCCTCCCAAGCTTGCACATCAGCCCAAATCCGAGTTTACATTAACTGTTTATTTTCCGGCCGGTCTGAGGTGCTCCAAGCCCTCGGGACTTTTTACATGGATTTTTGACATAAATTAAAAAATAATTTATTTACGGATTTGAGTGTAGGGGAATGTTGTGCTATTTTTGCTAACATCTACAATCACTTTATAGTCTCCTCAGAGTGCAGGATGGCTTTATTTCAGCTTTATAATGTGCTTAATTGGTGCAAGTAAGCTGCGGCTCGGTTTTAGCCTTGCAGAGAGGGTTCCCGGAGCAATAGAATAGCAACAGGGCTTTTCTTGCGGCCGAAACTCTTGCGTCCGTTTTAGATCAAAGGCTTTCCTCCGGCGCGAGCGGCCGCAAGGGATAGCAAGGCACCGGCCGCAAGCCTGCCGGAATTCCCGGCCGGAGGGGAATAGAATAGCCGAATAGCTTGCGGCCGGTCCATGCGGCCCCGCATCTCCTACGGCCGATAATAGAATGAGGCCCATGGTAATTAAACACAATTTATATAGTAATGTACAGTATACAGCAATCACAATACATGCATTGCATAATTGTTCACCAAACAGGTTTTCAATAATTAAAATCCTGTCAAAAGATAGATACTATCTTAATTCACCATTGTAGCATTGTTGCAATACTTATCACCACAGAGAGAGCTGTTTTTCAGTACTCTCCATCTATCAATTGGAGTGTACTTTGCAACTTAGATACATTTATAGATTCTCACAATTGTTATAATTCTCTAATTGTAACTATTTATCTCTTGGACACCTTTTTCTGCTTCTTGTGCTATTTCATGGTTCCAGTCTTATTTTTATGATTGTTCCTTTATGTAACACTTTGTCTACAGTACAGGTTCCTAAAGGGGTAAGTAAAGAATCATTTTTTATCCCTTTCCTCTCTCGGACTAAACATTCTCCCTTGGCAAACTAATAAGCTATTTTGGGTTCCAGTATTAAATGCTGTATATACATATTTCTTGGCATTCAACTTTATTGAGAAAACCACAGAATACATTTGCACCAACATGACATAATACAACAGCATCTTACTTTTTTTTTTGTTCAGTCCTTCAGTCGTGTCCGATGCTCGGTGACCATATGGAAGTGGCACGTCAGGCACATCTGTCTTTGTTGTGCTTAATCCATATGGTTTTCCAGGCAAATATACTGTCAGTTCCTTCTCTAATGGACGATTTGTCTGACCCCTCTGCTAGGGCCTGTCCATCTTGGGTGACCCTACATGGTATAGCTCACAGCTTTGCTGAGTTACATAAGCCCCTTCCCCATGAGAAGGTAGTGATCCAGAAGGGGAATATTTATATAATACAGCACAAACAGTGTATATTAATATGTCAGTTACATTTTGTGAAATCTAGCTCCTAAGCATTCAAACACTTTATTATACGGGGATAAAAGGAAAAAGAAAAATAGAAGAAAAGGAAAAAGAAAAATAGAAGGAAAGGAAAAAATATGATGTGGACGTAGGAGCTTTTAGAGGCACTGGGAGTAAAGAAAACAAAGGTAAAAGACAAAGAGGGGGATTTGATATGAAACTTATGGGCAGCCCTAGATTGATTTTTAAACACACTGCTTGGTCACAGAGCCTTGTGATGATAAACTAATATAAGGGTTGCTCTGTCTCAACTGTGTGAGCACTTACTCTGTAAAAGCATCACATATATAGTTGTGAATCTTTGCGATGTTAGTAACATTTGCAATGTTGGTAACGCACTTGCTGCCCACGCAAAGCAAGGGCCACCTGCAAGCAGTCGATGGCGAGCCTTGCGAAGCAAAGCGAGGGACTTAGGCTGCAATGAGCACCGAAAGTGCTCATTGCACTGCGAGCCTCGCAAAGCGAGGCCAAAAAAAAAAAACACGGTGAATTATTAGATGATGGACAAGGATTTAGAAAAATATTGTCTACTCATATCGTCTGTCAAATCTCCCCCCCCCAAAAAGTGGTTACATCCCAAAGAAAAAAATCAAAATCTGTTGGGCTCTTTTTAGAGGAACACTATTTAACATAGACAACTCTATCTGCCATTCTCAAGAACTGCCAAAAACATCAAGAACAGTGGTTTTATCTCAAGGACGAACTTATATGTCACTTGGGCTCTATGTAGAGTACCACTATTTCACATAGACAACTCTATGTGTTATTCTCAACAACTGCAAAAAAATAAATAAAAACAGTAGATTTATCTCAAGGACCAACTCTTATGTCACTTAGGCTCTTTTTAGAAGACCACTATTTTACATAGACTTCTCTATGTTCCATTCTCAACAACTGGAAAAAAACAAAAATAAACAGTGTTTTTATCTCGAGGATGAAATTTTATGTCACTTGAAGAGCTCTATGTAACAGACCTTCACAGAACTTGACAAAGCACTCAACAAATTGAATATATTTATTGGTTTCATTGAATATAGTTACTACTTTCATTGTATGTACTCACCACTTTTAATGCATGCACCTGCACTTTTCTGTTCCTGTTGTTCTCAGTTTAATTCAATTGAATTATCACTTGAATTGCATTTAGTTAGGAGGTTTACTGTAAGTGTTTAGGGATTTTGACGTCTTAATGTATAAATACAAACCGAGTATTGATCCAGGGAGTAGCCTGATCGCCAGTATCTGGGGTCAGGAAGGAATTCCATTTTTTTCCCAATTTAAACAATTACATGCATTACAATTGATTTATTTATGTTTGCCTTCATCTGGATTCAATATAAACAGTTATAAATGTGTTAAATAATATCTAATGCTTTACATATACATATGGTTTAAAAAAAAGTTTACACAGTGTAACGATCTTGAGTTTCATTACTTGCATTGTATTTAGTTATGAGGTTCTTGGATTGTATTTCATTATTAAAGTTTTATGTATGTATTTAGGGGTTTTGAAGCTTTCATGCATAATTACAGACAGACTATTGGTCCAGGGGAGTAATCCAATTGCCATTATCTGGGATCAGGGAGGAATTATTTTTTTTCCCATTTGAGACATTTGGCTAAATTTCACTTGTTTTTTTTTCTGTTTGCCTTCCTCTGGATTCAATACAAAAAATTACATATGTGTTAAATAACATGTTATATTGTACAATATAGATATGGTTTAAAAAAATGCAACTGTCTTATAATATTGATGTTGACTTTACAATAAAAAAAATAATAATTAAACTTAAAAAAACATTGTTTCACAGTTGGTGACAGATATACCTATACAAGTTGAGTGTTATAACAATAAACACATTATGCACTAAAACAATTCATTGTTGTCCTTTTTAATACATATGTATTATTACATTGAAAAACAAGAAATATTAAAAACAAGAAAAAACAAGGTAAGATGGGGCAGAGACTCGCATTGGGTGGCAAACAGCATTTCCAGGCAACAATTTTTACTCCTGTAATTTTTGATGGGCAAGTTTCTAATATGTATATCAAAGGTGTCTAAGTGGCAATCAAAGCAAAGTATTCTCTATGATGCTAGCCAATCTTAATAAAGTTAAAAAGTGAGCTTATAATATCTTGCAGCTAGCAGCCCCATCTTTATGTGAACTACAATTTAAGGAATAGAATCAGTTATTTCAGGTACCCAAAGAACTCAAGCAATAAGCCATCTTGAGCCCATAGACAGGTCACACTACAGAACACCCACATGTTAACAAGAGCCTGGAGGTGGTTACATAAGCACTAAGGCTGCATTGCTATAAATCAGTTAACAGGAAAGTTAAGGGTCTAGTGGAGTGCCAGTCCATATATGCACAGGGTTCAAAAACATAGCTTTCAACTTATTATGAAAACAAACCCTTTTCTGCCCCCTACTCTTCGAGTGACAGATGATCCTAGGAAGTGCAGAAAACCAAAATTTTGCAAAGAAGCCATACAGTGCTGTAAATTTAATGATCCTCAAAGTAGTGATTATAATTTTAGCACAATACATATAATTCAGAGAGTAAATGCTGAAGGTGCTCATTGCAAGGGTGGAGATAAGAGCCGCAGGCATTCATTCCAAGACAAGCAGGACTTAGCTGGCGCTCATTGCAGGGGTGGGATGAAGGTACTCATTGCAGGGGTGGACACGAGGGACTTAGCTGGTGCTCAGTTACAGCCCGTAGGACTTAGGACCCGAAGCACGTAAATGGACTGCGGGGTTCACAAAAATACAACTTTAACGGCCATAACACCAAAATTAAAAAACCTGCAAAAACACACAAGTATGCCTCAAATTAACTTACACACTCACACACAGCACAGTGAGAGAGCCATGGAGACTGTGAATGAGGTTGCAAGATCATTTGAGGCACATTTCCCGTTTTCTCATGATCAAAAATTGCCTAAACAAGAAAAAAAATGGCTGCCGAAAAAACTTACAAATGATTAAATAGGATGAAAACGAGGGCGAAGCACATAACACTTACCCGAACAATGCCGGCCATATCCGACTTACAAAATATACGATTATGAAGCACGTAAATTGCTTGTGAGGCATTTAAGACATAGACAATCGCTGCCATTTTAGCGTGCACAACACAGTAGCGAATGTAAAATGGCGGTTTTCCCGCCAAAAATAACGGGTTTGGCTTGCGCATGCAGGCTATATATACTGCACAGTTTGCACATTTCTCGAACTTTTTCCTCAGGTGATAAATAGTGTCACTGTTCATTTACTGCTGCTGGAAAATCCCAAAAAATTGTTTGCTCTTTAGAATATTGATTGCTGAATATTACAGACAAATATATAAAGTATATTAATTAATTCCTTTATTAATTATTAATTAAAAAAAAGGAAAAAAGGAAAAAAATTATACAGCTCTCATATACAAATAGATGCTTAGCTGTTTAGGTTGGGTTTTATGAAAATTAAATATAATAGGTTTATTTATTAATTCATTTATTTTATAAATGAATACAAATGAAATTACATTTGGTTAATACAACAATTTTAGCAGGGCATCATTTAAGGACTGTTGTGATAGATGTTTAGCTCTTTAAGTTAACGTATTAATAAAAAACAAAAATCAGGAATATAAAATTGATTTATTTTATACTGCAAGCATTTACAAATAGATGCTTAGCTGTTTAGGTCTTGCATATATGAAAAATAAATATAATAGGTTGATTTATTAATTAATTTATTCTATAAATTGATACAACTGAAATTACATTTTGTTTATTAGGAAATTTTAGCTGGACGGCATTTAAGGACTGCTGTAATAGATGTTTAGCTCTTTAAGTTTGCCATGTATGTACTATACTTTTTAAATATCAATTCTAAATGCTTATCATGTCATTTTACATTTTGCAGCTCTCTGAGAACACTACACCTGTGTGAACAAAGAGTGTGAGCTCTGCTGCATTTAAACTGCAATTTTTTCAAGAGTACAGGTACTGTATATCAAATTTGATATTGCATGTTGCCCTTATTTATGAATACATGATTATCTCTTTACGTTTTGCCTTGATTATACTTAAACATAATACATGATTTAAATATAAATATATTAATTGATGAAAATGTTTAAGATTGATGAGTATTAAACATAATACCAAAAATAAAAATAATTAGTAATTTAGTTATTGTGGAAAATGTTCAAAGTGAAAACATATAGCAGGATATTCAACAATTTGCAGCTGTCACTCAACACTCAACGTGGGAGAAGACACAGTTTGCGATCTGAAGCATTTAACCTGCAATTACTACACTACATCACAGGTATATTGAATAAAACTTTTGAAGAAATATATAGGTTTCACAAATGCAAAGCTCATGAATTCATGTGGAGTATTAGGAGTTAATTTTCCCATTGCTGTGTTAGTTCATTAATTCATTTTATAATGACTTCAGTTTACCTCTTTAGGTTTTATACTTAGGACAATTAAACATATTACATAAAATAAAAATGTGTATTCATAAATTAAGTGATGAAAATAATAAAAAGGAGCCAGTAATAGTTGCAACAGATTATTAAGATAATAGTTTAAGAAAAAAAAGATTGTCTGCAAAAATACACATGTACTGAAATGTGAATTACACAACAAAAAAAAGCAGATGAAGGTAAGTAAAAAATTGTACAAAGGGCATGTTTGGATTTGTTTGTTTGATATATAATAAAACATGAAATTACAAATCCCAAAAATAATAATGTCTGTTTACAATTACAGATTGCAATAGAGGACAACGCAGAACAACAAAAACAAGCCCCCCCCCAAAAAAGGAAAGGGAACGGAAGCAAAGATGGAGAGATCAACAGTCACCGGAGTCTTCAAGAAGGTTAAGAGAAATAGAGCGTCGGAGACTTGCCAACAAAAGAGCAATGACTGTAAAAGCACAAAATGAGCGTCAAGGAGCTACAAAGAAAATAAAAAGTAAAACACGTAATACATGTCAAACATTGGAAAATGAGAGTCAAGTGAATATAAAAAATAGTAGTAATATATGTGCTCACGATAGACTCTTATTTAATGCTTTAACACATTATTGTGGGTTACTTAATGTGGTTTTTCAATTTTGTGGGGCCGATCATTTTGAGAAAGAAAGACCAATATATGGGGAGTTTGTTAGTTTCTGTCAAAAAAGGAAAGGTAAGACTGATAGAAAGACACACATTTCCAGAATATTTTAAAAGTATAATGATTGATGTAACATTATCAAATTATCAACATTTCAAACAAAACATCAGGTCTTATAACAGTGACATTTCATTTGCTTCAATGGGTGCAACATTAGCAGAAAATGTGCCAGGACATGGCCCTTACTGTTTTAAAATACAAGGAGAAATGTATCACCTCACTTCACATTTATACCCAGAAGGAGGAGAGCAAAGGAAATGTGCACAGTCATATGTCCTCGATACAATGGAAGTAGCTCAACAACGTATGACACTTCCTGAAGATCAAAAATGTTGAGCCACTTTTTTTTAAAGAGCTTGATAAGATTATAGAGAACAACCCATATAATCAAGCATACAAAAAAATAGCTGAAGTAGAAAGAGAACAACAGACACATGCTCAAATAAATCATTTGCTAATGCCAAGAGTAAATATGGTTCTTAAAAGAGATCGGCATTGTGATCAATTTACCAACATTTACCAACATTGAATGAGGTTTCCATGGTGTTTCAAAATGATGATGATGACCCATCATTTGAAAGGGATATTAGAATATATCCAAGAAATCCAGACCAACCTTTCATAAATATAAATATACTAAGTACTAATTTGGATCCCATGACATATCCAATTTTGTTCCCAAATGGTGAGCCAGGATGGCAACCAAAATTACAAATGCAAAGTTACCCAAGTTCGTGAAGTTAGTGTCAGAAACAATATTTCCATGCTGGGATATAAAGTGGCACAAACTGCTATTCGTGATGTCTTTAATCCCATTTTATGGGGCGGCAAACTCACACATCAATGGATCATTGATTCATATCTACAAGTAGAAGCAAATAATCTAAATGTTATTAAATTTCAACAAAATAAATTAGGGTAGAACAATATTGTGGACTGATGGATTATGTAGCTGAATTAGCTACAAACAGAGAACTTCCAGCTTGAAAAGCTATCAATTTGTCATCTTCTTTCCAAGGATCGCCTTGCAATATGGGAGAAAGATATAATTATGCAATGACTATTGTAACTAAATTTAGAAAACCAGATTTATTCATAACATTTACATGTAATCCACAATGGCCAGAAATAGTAGAAAATTTGAAAAAGGGACAAAGTGCCTCAGATTGACCAGATTTAGTGACAAGAGTATTTATAATAAAACTCAACATGTTTGATAAATGTCTGGCGTTTGTTTATACCATTGAATTAAAAAAAAGAGGATTTCCACATGCACACCTACTTTTTATACTGCAAGAAAAAGATAAATTAAATACAGCGGAGAGAGTGGATTCACTGATTAGTGCTGAACTTCCACGTACAGAAAAATATTCTAAACTCTATGACATTGTAACACATCGAAAGATTCATGGTCCATGTGGAGATATTAATTCCCAATCACCATGTATGGAAAATAAGAAATGCACTAAAGAATACCGTAAAGAATTTAGAGAGCAAACTTATGCTAATTGTGATGGATATCCTTTGTATAAAAGAACAGAAGGACAAACTGCAATAATTCATGAAAAAGTTGTAGATAATATATATGTGGTTCCATATAATCCACAATTGCTGATTAAGTACAATGCAAACATAAATGTGGAAGCTTGAACTTCTATCAAATCCATAAAATACTGTATGTGTACGAATACATTTACAAAGGATATGATGCAGCAACTGTTGTTGGGCAAGGTGCACAAAACCAAGAAGAAAATTCTATTTTACATGATGAACTTTCATGTTATCTCAATGCACGCTATGTAAGTGCTCATGAAGCCATGTGGCGTCTGCTCAAATTTGAAATGCATGATCACTCACATGCTGTGTATCGAGTAGCTGTACATTTGCCACAAAGACAATTCGTTTACTTTAATGCTGGAGCTGAAAGAAATGCTCTTGCACAAAATAAAAATAGAGAAACAACACTTACTGCATGGTTTTAATTAAATTCACAGGACACTAAGGCAAGACAATTTTTATACATTGAGATTTCATATCAGTATGTTTTCATCAATGGCCAATAGCGACAAAGAAAAAGAAGTGGAAATAAAATTATCCCAAGGATTTATACGGTTAGTCCAAGAGACATTGAACATTTCAGTTTAAGATTACATCTTTTAAATGTTCCTGATACACAAAGTTATGAACATTTATGCACAGTGAATGACATAGTTTATAATACCTTTCAATTAGCTGTGAGACAACAAAACTTCCTTGCAGATGATACTGAATGGGAGAGATGTCTACAAGAAGCAGCACTATGTCAAATGCCAAAGCAGATGAGAGAACAGTTTGCATTCATATGCATATTTTGTAATGTTCCTTATGCATTAGCTTTGTGGGAAACATTTAAAGTTAATATGTGTGAAGAATTCTTGAAATGTTACAATGAGTTCATCGCTGAATTAAAAGCATTAATGAAAATTCAAGAAAACTTTCTTTGTCATGGATTAAATTGTGCAAAGTCCAGTCTATCAGATCCAGGACTGATTGATGAAATAAACTTTGAAGACTATGATGCTGATATTGAACAACAAAAAACAGAGGGAAAAATAGCAACTTTAAATACATTGCAGTTGGAAGTATTTATACACCATCAAAAATGAAATTAAGGAGGACATGCTCAAAGAGCGTTATTTCTATCTGGATGGACCTGGAGGTTCATGGAAAATGTATCTATATAATTTACTGATGAGTTGCATGCGAGCTAAAGGTAAAATTGTTCTGGCCTTTGCAACAACTGGAATTACGACACTATTGTTAGAAGGTGGGAGAACGGTGCATAGTGGCTTTAAACTGCCAGTTCCCATTTTGGAGACATCAGAGTCAGATATTCAAATTAAATCATCTCAAGCTAAAAAAATACAAAAACCTATGCAGAATTCCACAGCTAAACAAACCGTTTGCGCACACAGCCTATTTACACTGCACACTTCACACATTGCTGACACTTACAGGTCAGAAATAGTGCAAATGTACATTGCATGCTGCAGGAAAATCAAAACAGATTGTTAGCTCTTTAGGATATTGATTGCTGGATATATGAATTACAAATAGGTAAAGTATATTCATTTATTATTTCATCAATTAATTAATTAGCATTAAAAAATATATATATATATATATATATAAAAAAAAAGGACTAGGGGAGAGGATCGCAATGAGCCACAAAGGTGTTCAGAGTGGGGCTCACAATGAGCACCGAGGGTGCTCAAAGGAGCAATAGTACATGAGGGGGAGAGGCTCGCAATGAGCACCAAAGCCAATCAGCGCGCCCCTTGCAATGACTGACAAAGGTGCTCAGACCACCAAAACTACATGAGCGGACCATGCAATGGGCGCCAAAGGCGCTTAGAGCGGGGCTCACAATCAGCGCACAGGGTGCTCAGAGAAGCAAAAGTAGAGCAGAGGAGAGAATCGCAATGAGCGCCAAAGGCATTCAGCACGGAGCTCACAATAAGCACCGAGAGTGCTTAGAGGAGCAAAAGTACACAAGGGGAGAGGCTCGAAATGAGCACTAACAGCGATCAGCGCGGCCCTTGCAATGAGCGCCAAAGGTGCTCACACCACCAAAGTGGAGAGGCTCGCAATGAGCATGAAGGCGCTCAGCACGGGGCACACAATGAGCGTAGAGGGTGCTCAGAGGAGCAAAAGTACGCCAGGGGAGAGGTTCGCAATTAAAGCCAAAGGGGCTCAGATGACCAAAAAACTTACATTGTGTGCCGAACAGCATTCCCAGCCTCACAATTTTATTGACCGTCATTTTTTGACAGATAAGTTACTAGGAATTATATAAGAAGGAGCTAACGCGTGAGTAGCCTTAAAATAATGTAGAAGAGTTTCATTATTCTTGGCCTTATATGAAACCAGTTGAGGGATTTTAGCATGGAAGAAGAATTAAGACATTTAGAAGAGAGGGAGATGATCTAATCAACTGCATTAACCCTTGATTTGTGAGAAGCAGGATGACCAGACAGTACAAAGATGTTGCAATAGTCTAGTCAAGATAGAATAAGGGTCTGGAATAAGGGTTTAATTTTCATATATTCTCAATATATAATTTCTTCTCCGGACCCATCATGCATTTGCGGAGGTGGAGGCTCCTACGTCGGCTGCAATGAGCCGAAGGCTCATTGCAGGCCACAAATACGGACCCTCGCAAAGCAAGGGGCCGCATTTACAGAAGCAGGACTTTGAAAAAATACATCTAACACGCAATGACTTAATACAGACTTACACAAAAAAATATGAGCCGCGGACTTAGAACGAAAAAATTACAGGCTTACATTAAAAAAATACGAGCCACGGGACTTAGAAAAAAAACATTACGAACTTGCAAAAATATGACCTTAATGGCCGAACCGTACGCAGATGAAAACATAAAAAAAACAATAAATACACACAAAAATTACATAAAAAGCTTACCCACATCAAGGGGGGCACCCAGGACCTCTGTAAGTGAAGTAACACCTCAATTTAAGTCCAATTTACTGAGTTTAGACACATGAAAATCCCCGAAACGAGAGAAAAAATGGCCACCGAAAAAAACTGAAACGAGGCTACACGACCCTAAAGACGCAAAACAACACCAAGCACATACGTCTTTTCTAAAAAGCCGTACGAGGTACAAGATACACTTTTAGCAAGGACGCTAAATTATCCACACCCGCGTACCACATACACATTTCCGCCATTTTACAACACTAACTTACGCAATGTGGAAGTACACAGCTACACTAACGGCTTCCCCTCGCGCACACAGCCTATTTACACTACACACTGCATACATTGCTGACACACCTCAGGTCAGCAACAGTGCAAACCTACATTGTATGCTGCAGGAACATCAAAACAGATTGCCAGCTCTTCAGCACAATGCTTCCAGCATATATTACTTACTAATAGGTAAAGTATAGTAATTTATTAATTTATTACTTATTTAATTAGCATACAAAAATACATATACACAAAAAAAAACACTATTGCAATAAACGCAAATGCCATTCACTGCGCGCCTCACAACGAGCGCCAACGCTGCTCATAGCACACAAACTACACCAGGGGACAGCCTTGCAATAAGCTCAAAAAGCAGATCAGCGCCAACCTTACAATGACAGCAAAAGCGCCTCTGATAAAAAAATATGCAACAACCAAGAGGCTCGCAATGAGTGCCAAAGGATGTCAGACCACCAAAAAAATTCATGTCTGTGACAAACAGAATTACCTGCCTTACAATTTTATTGCCCTGTCATTTTTTACTTGACTTGCAAGTCACTAGTATAACATAATTGTCATGCATGACATGCACAAGACAACTTTCCTTGGACTCTTATTTATGTGGTTGTGGAATTGGGCTCAGTGGGTTTGTAGTTTGTTTTGTAGTTATTTGGTTTGTTCTGTTATGTTGCCCTATGTATGTTAATTATTGTATGTTATGTTGCTTCTCTGTGTGTATTTGACTTATAATGTTAGAATCTGTGTGTTGCATGTTTGGTTCATGAACAGTTAACTAATTTAGAATGTAATGATGTAATCTGTAACCATCATTTTGAGAAGCTGTCAGTTCTTAACGTTTTCTCTGGTGGTTGATACATAAAAAAATGGGGAATATGTCTCAAGATTTCACCACACTAAAAGCAATTCCAGCACCACTTGTCAGTATCCTGTAGGCTGATCCTGTGTGTACATATTTTAAATACTGCCTTGATGAAGGGATCAAAAGAACCAAAAACATCTGCTGCGTAGGTTTGGCCATAACAGCCTTATCAAGCCCGACTGAAAAAAGCAGATTGTAACTATAATAATCGTATTTTGTTTCTTGATATCAATCCTAATAAAACAACTGTCTTTTTCATCTTAAAATATAAGTGCATTAAACTTGCCTTAACAGGTTCAGCTTTATTTGATTTTAATAGCATGAGATAATGTTGGCCTGCTATTGAAATGTAAATGTATGCAATTAGACTGCAAGGGTTCTTTATTCTGATTTATTCAGTTATGTAAAGGAAAAATTGCTACAGTGTACAATTCAGAAATTACATTTATTACAAATATTTAAAAATAAGGAGATTTTTTTTCATAGAGCTAAATGGTACAATAATCTGGATTTATATTTAAGATAGGATTTTTTTAAATATTTACAGAAACAGCACAGAAACAGGACATATTAAACAAGTGGCGTAGCTAGAGATTCTGCTGCCCGGGGCTGTCCCTGAGTTTGCCGCCCCCCAGTGCAAATATATAATTATTAACCCCCCTTGAATTTTTACCTATTTTGTTACATTACAGCCTTAAGTTCAATGTTTTGTTAATTTGAATTTCCTGTGATGGATTGGAACACAATAGTCTAACTTGGTTGAGTGAAATGAGAAAATAATATACATAAAACTATTTTTTAGAAATGGAAAACAGAAAATTGGCATGTGCATACTGTATGTATTACCCCTTTTGTTATGAAGCCCATAAAAAGCTCTGGTGCAACCAATTTCCTTCAGAAGTCACATAATTAGTGAAATGATGTCCACCTGTGTGCAATCTAAGTGTCACATGATCTGTCATTATATATACACACCTTTTTTGAAAGGCCCCAGAGGCTGCAACACCTAAGCAAGATGCACCACTAACCAAATACTGCCATGAAGACAAGGAACTCTCCAAACAAGTAAGGGACAATTTTGTTGAGAAGTACAAGTCAGGGTTAGGTTATAAAAAAATATCCAAATCTTTCATGATCCCCAGGAGCACCATCAATATCATAACCAAGTGGAAAGAACATGGCACAACAGCAAACCTGCCAAGAGACGGCCGGCCCGCCAAAACTCACGGACTGGGTAAGGAGGGCATTAATCAGAGAGGCAGCACAGAGACCTAAGGTAACCCTGGTGGAGCTGCAGAGTTCCACAGCAGAGACTGTAGTATCTGTACATAGGACAACAATAAGCCGTACGCTCCAAAGAGTTGGGCTTTATGGCAGAGTGGCCAGAAGAAAGCCATTACTTTCAGCAAAAAATAAAATTGAACTTTTCGTCCATCAAAGAAAACGCTATTGTGACAGATCCATCTATATGGACTGATATTGCTGGTTCGTCAGTTTTGACTCTGTCCATGGAATAATATATATGGATGTATATAATAGTATGGGGTAGTCCTGTTGTACACATTGCAACATACATATTGCAATATGAGAAGGGCACCCAGCTGGACACAAAGGCTAATCACTTAAGTACACACACTTAAGTGATAGCAGCCAGGAACAATAAGGCCCTAACAGACAGAGAGGCGCCTTAACTCTGTCTGATTGGACAGAGGTAATTAGGGGTTGACCAAAGGTAGTCACTGCCCCTATTGTGTATGTGAAGGGTTTAAAAATGTGTGTTGTTTCAATAAAAGGGAGTTCACTTTTTGACCCTCAACATGGAGCGTGGTCTCGTTCTTGGGGGTGCCGTAATAGCTATGTCTGGCGAAAACCCAACACATCACATCACCCGAAGAACACCATCCCCACAGTGAAACATGGGGGAGGCAGCATCATGCTGTGGGGATGTTTTCCAGCAGCCGAGACTGGGAAACTGGTCAGAGTTGAGGGAAATATGGATGGTGCTAAATACAGCAGGAAAATGACCCCAAACACACTGCTAAAGCAACACTTGAGTGGTTTAAGGGGAAACATGTAAATGCTTTGGAATGGCCTAGTCAAAGCACAGACCTCAATCCAATAGACAATCTGTGGTCACAAGTGCAAACCATCCAACTTGAAGCTGGAGCAGTTTTGCAAGGAGGAATGGACAAAAATCCCAGTGGCAGGATGTGGCAAGCTCATAGAGACTTATCCAAAGCAACTTGGAGCTGTGATTGCTGCAATAGATGGCTCTACAAAGTATTGACTTTAGGGGGCTGAATAGTTATGCACATTGACTCTTTCTGATATTTGTTCCTATTTGTTGTTTGCTTCACAATAAGAAAAAACATCTTCAAAGTTGTGGGCATGTTCTGTAAATTAAATGATGTAATTCCTCAAACAATCCATGTTAATTCCAGGTTGTGAGGCAACAAAACACGAAAAATGCCAAGGGAGTGAATACTTTTGCAAAGCACTGTATATAAATATATATATATATATATATATATATATATATATATATATATATATATATCACATATTATAATTGGCAAACTGCGATTCGTCGTCACGCTTTGCGACAAATCGCAGTTTGACAACAATCTGATCGCAAAGCCGTGCGGCGTCCCCACACACACTGCATTCCCAGCCACGATCTCCTCTCTCATCTCGGTGCTGTCAGTGCCCCCCAGGCCTTCTTCACCATACACACTGCTGACTGCTCTGTCCTTCCCTCCTAACCCAACACACTCACTCTCTCCTTTGTATTATCCCTGTCCCTCGGCAAGCCTTCTCCTCCTCCATACACCCCGCTCTATCCTTCCCCAGTCACTCTCTCCTCTCACCTCCATGCTGTCACTGTCCCCTCCGCAGATCCTCTTCAGTCACTTCATGTTGATCTGCAGCCCCTATATCCGGATCGGGGTTGGATCGGATCCCTCTGGTCCGGCTCCCCCCTCCTCCATAGAAGGTCACCCGGCTCTTCTTAGCTTGGCTCCCACTCCTTCCTACCCACGTCTGCCCGGCTGCCCGGCTGCCGGAAAGTGGCCCAGCCCCCCAGACCAGCCACGCCCCTGGGACCAGCCACGCCCCCCAGGACCAGCCCCGCCCCTGGGACCAGCCGAGGCCGCAGCCGCCATCTTAATAGCAATAATATGAGAGACAGATGGGTAGAGAGAGAGAGATGGGGAGAGAGAGAGAGAGAGATGGGGAGAGAGAGAGAGAGATGGGGAGAGAGAGAGAGAGAGAGAGATGGGAAGAGAGAGAGAGAGAGATGGGAAGAGAGAGAGAGATGGGGAGAGAGAGAGATGGGGAGAGAGAGAGAGATGGGGAGAGAAAGAGATGGGGAGAGAGAGAGATGGGGAGAGAGAGAGAGAGATGGGGAGAGAGAGATGGGGAGAGAGATGGGGAGAGAGAGAGAGAGAGATGGGGAGAGAGAGATGGGGAGAGAGAGAGAGATGGGGAGAGAGAGAGAGAGATGGGGAGAGAGAGAGATGGGTAGAGAGAGAGATGGGTAGAGAGAGAGATGGGGAGAGAGAGAGATGGGGAGAGAGAGAGAGATGGGGAGAGAGAGATGAAGAGAGAGATGGGAAGAGAGAGAGAGGGAGAGAGAGAGAGAGAGATGGGGAGGGAGAGAGAGATGGGGATAGAGAGAGATGAGTAGAGAGAGAGATGGGTAGAGAGAGAGATGGGGAGAGAGAGAGAGATGGGGAGAGAGAGAGAGGTGGGGAGAGAGAGATGGGGAGAGAGAGAGAGAGATGGGTAGAGAGAGATGGGTAGAGAGAGAGATGGGTAGAGAGAGAGAGATGGGTAGAGAGAGAGAGATGGGGAGAGAGAGAGAGATGGAGAGAGAGAGAGAGAGAGAGAGAGATGGGGAGAGAGAGAGAGAGATGGGGAGAGAGAGAGAGAGAGAGATGGGGAGGGAGAGAGAGAGATGGGGAGAGAGAGAGAGATGGGGAGAGAGAGATGAAGAGAGAGATGGGAAGAGAGAGAGAGGGAGAGAGAGAGAGAGAGATGGGGAGGGAGAGAGAGATGGGGATAGAGAGAGATGAGTAGAGAGAGAGATGGGATAGAGAGAGAGATGGGGGAAGAGACGAGAGAGAGAGAGAGGGGGAGAGAGAGAGATGGGGAAGAGAGAGATGGGGAGAGAGAGAGAGATGGGTAGAGAGAGAGATGGGGAAGAGATGGGAGAGAGAGAGATGGGGGAAGAGATGGGAGAGAGAGAGATGGGGGATGAGATGGGAGAGAGAGAGATGGGGAGAGAGATGGGGAGAGAGAGAGAGATGGGGAGAGAGAGAGATGGGGAGAGAGAGAGAGAGAGATGGGGAGAGAGAGAGAGAGATGGGGAGAGAGAGAGATGGGCAGAGAGAGATGGGAGAGAGAGAGATGGGGAGAGAGAGATGGGGAGAGAGATATGGGGAGAGAGAGAGAGATTGGGAGAGAGAGAGAGATGGGGAGAGAGAGATGGGGAGACAGAGAGATGGGAGAGAGAGAGATGGGGAGAGAGAGAGATGGGGAGAGAGAGATGGGAGGGAGAGAGATGGGGAGGGAGAGAGATTGGGAGGGAGAGATGGGGAAAGAGAGGGAGAGAGAGAGAGAGAGAGATGGGGAGAGAGAGAGATGGGTAGAGAGAGAGATCGGTAGAGAGAGAGAGATGGGTAGAGAGAGAGATGGGTAGAGAGAGAGAATTGGGGAGAGAGAGAGAGTTGGGGAGAGAGAGAGAGAGAGATGGGGAGAGAGAGAGATGGGGGAGAGAGAGAGATGGGGAGAGAGAAAGGTGGGGGGAGAGAGAGAGATGGAGGAAGAGATGGGAGAGAGAGAGATGGGGGAAGAGATGGGAGAGAGAGAGATGGGGAAGAGAGAGATGGGGAAGAGAGAGATGGGGAAGAGATGGGGGAAGAGATGGGAGAGAGAGAGATGGGGGAAGAGATGGGAGAGAGAGAGATGGGAGAAGAGATGGGAGAAGAGATGGGGGAAGAGATGGGAGAGAGAGAGATGGGGGAAGAGATGGGAGAGAGAGAGATGGGGGAAGAGATGGGAGAGAGAGAGATGGGGGAAGAGATGGGAGAGAGAGAGATGGGGAAGAGATGGGAGAGAGAGAGATGGGGGAAGAGATGGGAGAGAGAGAGATGGGGGATGAGATGGGAGAGAGAGAGAGATGTGGAGAGAGAGAGATGGGGAGAGAGAGAGATGGGGAGAGAGAGTGAGGGGGAGAGAGAGTGAGGGAGAGAGAGAGAGAGGGGGTGAGGGAGAGAGAGGGGGAGAGAGGGGGAGAGAGAGAGAGATGGGGAGAGAGAGAGAGGGGGAAGAGATGGGAGAGAGAGATGGGAGAGAGAGACGGGGGAAGAGATGGAAGAGAGAGAGGGGGGGGGAAGAGATGGGAGAGAGAGAGATGGGGAAGAGATGGGAGAGAGAGAGAGAGGTGGAAGAGATGGGAGAGAGAGATGGGAGAGAGAGAGATGGGGAGAGGGAGAGATGGGGAGAGAGAGAGAGGGGGAGAGAGAGAGGGGTAGAGAGAGAGAGAGGTGTAGAGAGAGTGGGGGAGAGAGAGAGGGGGAGAGAGAGAGAGGGGGGGAGAGAGAGAGAGGGTGAGAGAGAGAGAGGGGGGGAGAGAGAGAGAGGGAGAGAGAGATGGGGAGAGACAGAGAGATGGGGGAGAGAGAGATGGGGGAAGAGATGGGAGAGAGAAAGATGGGGGAAGAGATGGGAGAGAGAGAGAGATGGGGAGACAGAGATGGGGAGAGAGAGAGAGAGAGAGAGATGGGGGAGACAGAGAGATGCGGGAGAGGGAGGAAAGAGACACAGGGGAGGGGTTTAGAGACATGGGAGGGAGAGGGGGTAAAAACACAGTGGGGGGAAGGAGACACAAGAGAGGGAAAGTAAGGGGGGAGTAGACACAAGGGAGGAAGTAGAGACGGGGAGAGACTCGCAATGAGCGCCAAAGGCGCTCATTGCTAGGCTCTTGATGAACGCTAAAGGCGCTCATCGTGAGGCCAGTAAAGTAGAGGGGGAGAGACTCCCATTGTGTGGCAAACAGCATTGTCATGGCATGTCATATTTTATTGCCCCGTCATTTTTGACGGGCAAGCCGCTAGTATATATATATATATATATAACTATACATTTTTACTTTCCATTACTAATTAATACTTATTAAATTAATGTACCTTAATAATTCATTCTGAATGAACAAATGTATTAGGAAGAGCAAAGCATTAATGTATTCTTAAAGTAACGACAGTGAAAAATATCCTATTTAGCTTTTTTTTTATATATATATATTTTTTTAATAATGATTAATTAATTAATTACTTAATAAATTAATATACTTTACCTATTTGTAATTTATATATCCAGCAATCAATATCCTGAAGAGCTAACAATCTCTTTTGATTTTCCTGCAGCATACAATGTACAGTTGGACTGTTGCTGCCCTGATGAGAAAGTGTCAGCAAGATGCCAATTGTGCAGTATAAATAGGCTGCGTGTGCAAGGCCAAACCGTTGGTTTAGTCGGGTAAAGCGCCATTTTAGATTCGTAATGTTATTAGTTGCAAGTTAGTGTTGTAAAATGGCGGCGATTGTCTAGGTGTTACGCGGCACGTGAGCAGTTTCCATACTTTCTAATAATGTATTTTGTACCTTGTACGTTCCTGTGTAAAAGTGGTACTCATCTGGCTGTGTTTCCCGCATTTTTCAATGCCTCAACAGCCGCAGAGGCGCTCATCGGCTAAGTGCTCCGACCATAGAAGACTTCTGTGTTTCAACAGCTCGCCTCGCTACGCGAGGCTCGCAAGCATGACAATGATTCGTAGTTTGACAACTATTATATGTGATATATATATATATTTTTCTCTCCCTATCCCCCACTCTCTCCCCTCCCTCCCTTTCTCTTCCCCTTTCTTTCTCTCCCTATATTCCTCTCTCTTTCTGTTGCTCCCCCTTCTTCTCTCGTTCTGTCTTCATCTCGCTATCTCCCTTGCACTATGTATCCCCCCTCTGCCCTCATGGCTCTCCCTCCCTGTGTCTCCCTCTTTCCCCTTGCCTCTCTACCCCATTCCTTTCCCTCTCTCCCCCATGCATCCCTCTCACCTATGTCTCCTACTCTACCTCCATGTCTCCCCTTGCCTTTCCATCCATGTGTCTCCTTAACTCCCCCATGCCTTTCCCTCTCCCCCATGTCTTTTTTTCTCCCCCATTCCTTCCTCTTCTCCATGTTTCCCCATCTCCCTCCATTCTACCCCATGTGTCTCCCCTTTCCCCTTACCTTTCTCCCTCTCCACTCTCCCCCTCTACCCCAATATCTCCCTTCTCCTTCCATGTCTCCATCTTTCCTCTCTCTACCTCAATGTGTCTCCCTCTTTCCCTATGCCTCTCTCCTCCATGCCTCTCCCTTTACATCCATGTCTCCCTCTCCCCCCATATCTCTCCCTCTCCCCCATATATCCCCCACTCCCACACATGTCTCCCTCTCCCCCATGTCTCCCCCAGTCTTATATTTCCCCCATGCCCCCCCATGTTTCCCCCTTCCCTTTCACCCTTCAAGTGTCTCCCTCTTTCCCCTTGCCTTTCTACCCCAGGCCTCTCCCTTTACATCCATGTCTCTCTCATCCCCATGTCTCCCCCTCTTCCTCATGTTTCTCCCTCTCCCTCCATGTCTCCCCCTTCCCTTTCTCCCTCTATGTGTCTCCCTTTTTCCCATGCCTCTCCCTCCCTCCACATCTCCTTTTCTGCCCTCATGCCTCTCCCTTCCTCCATGTCTCCTTCTCTCCCCCATGCGTCCCTTTCCCTCCATGTCTCCTTTTCTCCCGGATGCCTCTCCCTCCCTCCATGTCTCCTTATCTCCCCCATGCCTCTTTTGTCTCTTCCCCCATGTTTCCCCCTCTCCCTACATGTCTCCCCCTTCCCTTTCTCTCCCTCCATGTGTCTCCCTCTTTCCCTTTTGCCTCTCTACCACATGCCTCTACCTCCATCCATGTCTCCTTCTCTCCCATCATGCCTCTCTTCCCCATGCCTCTCCCTTCCTCCATGTCTCCCCCTCTCCTCCTATGCCTCCCTCTCCCACTCTCCCTCGTCTCTTACCTCCTGCTCCGTGCTGCCGTCTGCTGGCTTTTCTCTCCGCTGTTTCCTCTCCCTGCCAGCAGACACAAGCAGAGAGCAGGGAGCAGGAGCCGGGGCCCGGGGGAAGGGGAAAAGAGCCACATGCGGTGGAAGGCAGGTGGGGGCATTTTTGCCACCCCCAAAGAGGTGACACCAGGGGCGCTCCACACCCCCAGCGCACCCCCCTTCCTACGCTACTGATCAACATAATTCTACAGCTTCAATTTATTATAATTATTTAAGTTTTTCAGATTTCACAAACTTCATGGCATGAATTGTCACTTTTATTACATTACAGGAACACAGTGAGGGTTCTAAAAAGGGTATAATTTAACAGTGAACAGAACATCTTTTATTCACAGTAAACTTTTTTGAGAGGACTTCTGTGTGGATCAACCAACCTAAGGTATCAAATGCTGATCTTTCATACCTCTGCAGTGAACCCTGATAACAATGGCCATTCATTATAATGGGTATCTCCACTACAATGTTGGGGAAACCATGGGTGCATTGTTATCTATTCCACTGGCTAACAAAGTATCACCCTTTCTTTACATCTTCTGCTGATGCAATCTGATATGTCAGCGATAATACTATCTACATGTTTACATGTATACTTTTGTCATCTATGCTTTTTTTTTCTTCTCTGATTACTGTGCACATATAAAAAGATTTCACGTAAATCTTACTAATTTTGACAGTATTTCGAAAATAATAAGAAAAAAATAGTAGTATTACTATTACCGTTTATTTATAAAGAATCAGCATTTTGTATAGCACCATTTACAAAAGTACAGAAAGTAGGATGAGTACAACTGGCAAATTTAAAAGATGAAACAAATTCTAAGGTATGTACAAATACAATGCAAAAGGCAACAGACAATTTTGTGCAAAAGTTAAAGGGCCACTGAAGTCATCCAAACTGCTCATCAGATAAAGATACAGCAGTGAAAATAAAGTAAAAATGTCCCTTTTTTATCTTGTTTATATTTGTTTTTATTGCACCATGTAGTCATCCTCCAGTATTCTGCATTAGTAATGACTAGGTTGTATAACAGCTGTAGTCAATCAAGAGTGTAAAACAAAGTATATTAGAGTCTATAAAGCTGGCTGTTACTAACCGTTCTAACAGTTAGACCCTCTCAGAATATAAAAAACAGTTGTGATGTCACTTGGAAGCCTTTTATTTTCCAGAAACTGCTTGTAGGAGGTAGAATGCTTCCCCTGCAGCATCTCAAATCATGCTTTCTTGCTTTTAGACAAACAGGATCTTCTTACTGTAGATCTTCCTCCGTCATACACAGAAATTGTTGCAGCAGCTAATAATTTAAAGTAAGTGAAATTTATTGAACAGAACACAATGTTTGTATGTGCATTTACACTTCACTATGTCCCCTATTTAATTGTTCAAGTTGCAATTACTTGCATAATGGAAGACGTAAATGTTACTGATATTCAACTGGCTACATTTTGCTACTTGCATTCAATTTGTGATTCCCAGGCTCAAAAGCACTACTATTGTCAAAAACATAACTTCATCATATCTCCTCTTTTGATATTTCAAGGCAGCAAATGTTACCAGTGCTAAAGACGCAAAATCGGTATTCAATTACAACCGTTCATGTAGCCAGCAATTGCCTTCTAACCCGTAAATCGCAAATGTATCAAAATTGTTTCAAAAATGTTATGGGTTCCAAATAGGACTCGCAAAGGCTATTTTCAAGATTTAAGAGTGCCCTAGCAGCAATTAAAAAGCCAGTAAACCACTTTAAAACAAAGAATGGAAGTTCATCAAAATTAATTGCACTACATTCTCTAATGAACAAATATCATACAGAAAAAATTTTCTGAAAATATGTTGGACAGTAAATATGTATAAATATTTGATAAGGATGGTGCACTGCAAGCACATTTTAGGTGCTAAGTGCAACAGTATTTGACCCCGCTCAGCCATATGACCCCGGTCTGGGTCCTCATGGTGCTGTTCTCCTATGTATTAGAGTTCTGTGTGTATATGATCTATAGGATAAACCTACAACAGGTATTGTCCCTTTTTCAGTCTTAGTACCTCTGTTATGTTGTTATGCAAATGACCTTTAGGTTTTTTTTTTACCATAGGGGTGATAGGGGGAACCAGACATGGACTCCTTGCTCACTGTGCCTTAGGGAGTAAAGCTGCACCTCACTGCCGAGGCCCACACAGGGTAAAATTGCCTCATTTTTCGGGGCTAGGTAACTCTTTTGCATGAAACCAGACTGATATGGTTCAGGATATTTCTCCCTGTGAAGGGCACAAGTGAGCTAAAAGAGGTTGCTCTTTGAGTCGGTAACCAGACCTATAGGACAAACCTACTTCAGGTATTGTCTGTTCTCAGGTTGAACACCTCTGATTTTGTTGTTGTATGTACAGTCACAAAGAATATAACTGTAACAATATACCAACTTACCAGATCCTCATCTACAAGCATTACTAACCATTAGGTAGTTGTCATGTTAAATCAATTGTCCCGACCATTAAAAATTATGTTTAATTTCAAAAGCAATGCTTAGCTGTGACCACAGTCAATGGTCCAAGAGTACTATCACCATCTCTATATCATATTATTTAAACACATTGGTATTACATTCATCTGGGATACTGGTGTTATTACATAATATGTTAAATTAAAGTTTAGACACAAGGGTCAGCAGTTGTAATGTTTGTTCAGTACTTCAGACAAGAGTATCTATTCTCATATTCAGATTCCTGAGAAGATGTCAGGCTTCACTTATGTTTGGATTAATGCTGACTTTGTTAACAGGGCATTGTTGGACTTTACAAGTCCACCACCATATTATATTCAACAACTACCAAGTTTTCAAAAACATGATAAATGATCATATTCAGGGCATGTGAGCCAAATGCTTCAGAGGGGTTGTCAGTGGTGGAGTGTCTATCTGATACCCACTGTAAATAGTTTTCAATCACACTATTGTTGAGCAATGTCATATCACTGGCAAATCACTCTCAATAGTTGCTATCATTGACATGGATTTGACTTCATCTATGTGTGTGTGGTGCACATGTGGTGTACATGTGGTGTACATGTGGGTGTATGTTGGTGTATGTTGGTGTACCGGATATTCACCTGAGGCTGGGTCCTGTGGGAACACCAGGCATGGAGCTCCAGCAACGGGCACCTGGCTAAGCATGTCATTGAACTTTTTTTTACCACTCTGTATACTTCACAGTCACTTGGGGGCCACTTCTTCCACTTCCTTATCCCTCCCTCTCTATATACCTCCCTCCCTTCACTCCACTGTCCCTCCCTCCCTCCCTCCACACCACTAAAACTCTCTCCACTCCGTCCCTCCCTCCCATCTACCTCCCTCCACTTCACTCCCCAGGGACCCCTCTCTCTCCTCTAACTCCTCTCTGGTCTCCTCCTCACTTCTCCCTCCTCTCCCCTCCTCTCTCCACCCTCCATCATAATCCCGAAAATAATAGAACAATAAATGAAAATAAGTATGTTTGTATATATTTGTGATGTAAAAAAATGAATGTTCTAGTTGTATTTATTGATTGTTGGGTTATAGGGTGGGGGTGGATGTTGTGGCCTATCAATATACTGTATGTATCTATGTTTGTTATTACTGTATGTGTATGTTTATCATGTGTTATCAGTTAATATGTGTTTTGAAAGATAAAGTGTGAAATAAGTGCTTAGAAATATAAAGTAATAAAAATGTAAGAACATGATCTCAAATCTCCACTGCTCTTTCTCTCTCTCAAATCTCAAAACCCACCAATGCCTGTACCTGCGTACTACTTCTTCCAAAACTAAAACACAGTCAGTGCTAGGGCAGGTCAATCATTATCTGATTAGCCCATTTTCTATTGGCTCCAAGGGCTGTGGAGCACACTGTAATTACGGAATTGGCTTGTGACCACCATTTATTACAGCCCACAAACAGCTTGCAGCTGTGGGAAGGGTTTATGGATTTAGCCTTCAGGTCTGTAATTGTGGGCTTGAGTCAGTTAAATACATCTATGTATGTAACATATTTGGAACACACAGACAGAAAGTTCAGGCAGCCTGTGAATGCCCACTTAAGTTTACTTTAAACTGTGCTCCAAGGTATCATGTCTCACCATGCATTGAACTTGAAGTCACAGCTAGGGTGGGATAGATCTAGAAACTGCTTGTCACACTTCAAGCTTGCCCACCTGGATTTGTACAAATGTGCTCATGAAGCTATCATAAAACCAGAAGCAATGTCTAGACCTCATATGTCACATATATTATTTGAATTGCTATTCAGAGTGAAACATGGCAGCATGTGCTTCACTTTACTCAAGAGTCTGGTCCAGAAAAACCCAATCGAAATACTGCCTAGAAAACAAAAATACAAAGGGAGGGGGAAGACAAGTGCACCGACTCTTAGTGCAAAGTAAATTATATAACCACAGGTATAATAATGTACAGAAAACCAAAAAACTCACATTTACCAACTTCACGATATGAGGTATGGATAGCTCACTAACTAAGGACTTACACAAAAAATAATTAATTAATTATTAATAAATTAATAATTTAAAAAAAATCAAATATTGTAAATAATAACATTATTCATGTACAGAAGTATTTTGAAAATATTATTCATGTATAGCAAGATGTAAAATATACATAAATGATTACAATTGATAAATAAAAAATAAAAAATAAAAAGATTTAACTTTTTGCGAATATTAACATTATTATTATTATTATTATTGTTTATTTGTAACGCGCCAACATATTCCGTAGCGCTATACATAAGTTACGTTATTATTCAGGTAGACAAGATTTAAAACACCCTTAAATGTTTCTGTGGGGTAAAATGTTGTAAATTTAAAAGAAAAAAAAAAGGAGACAGTTACATTAAAAAAATAGCTTTTATTAACACATATTTTACAAAACAATCTATGCTCTTAGTATGCACCATTGTATTAAAGGAGAGCCAGTACTCCTCCAAGGCTTAAATATATATATATATATATATATATATATATATATATATATATATATATATAGTATATCACATATATGGCTGTCAGCAATGCGGGTCGTTGCTAACGCTTGCTAAGACTTTCGTACCACAAATGCGGACCCCCGCAAAGCGAGGGGCCGCATTTGCGGAGGTGGAGGCTCCTGCTTTGGCTGCAATGAGCCGCAGGCTTGTTGCTGGCCACAAATGCAGACCCTCGCGAGGGGCCGGATTTGTGGAGGTGGAGGCTCTACGGCGCCTCACAACCCAACAAACGCGCAATCACTAACTAAGGACTTACACAAAAAAGTACGAGCTGCGAGATTTAGAAAAAAAAAATTGCGGATTTAAACAAAATCCATTACGGACTCGCAAAAATACAACCTTAACGGACAACCCGCACACAGCGGAAAACATTAAAAAACACAAAACTACACACACAAATACAATAAAAAGCTTATCCACACCAAGGGGGGACACCCAGGACCCTTGCAACACTGCTTAAACCTCAAATTTGGTCAAATTTACAAACTTTAGACAAAAAAAAATGGCTGCTGAAAAAAACAAAAATGAGGCTACACGACCCCTAAAGCCGCTAAATACCGCAAAGCAAATACGGCTTTTACAAAAACCCGTACGACCTACAACATACACCATTATCAAGGACACCTCATCATTCAAAACCACTATCGCAATATATGCAAAAGCCATTTACTGCACGACTCACAACGAGCGCCAACGCTGCTCATAGCACACAAACTACACCAGGGGACAGCCTTGCAATAAGGGCAAAAAGCAGATCAGCGACGACCTTACAATGACAGCAAAAGCGCCAATGATAAAACAAAATACAACAACCAAGAGGCTCGCAATGGGCGGCAAAGGCGCTCATTGCAAGCCACGCGATGAGCACCAAAGGCACTCAGCGCAAGGCTCGCAATGAGCGCAGAAGGATTTCAGACCAACAAAAAAATGTATGTCTGTGGCAAACAGCATTACCTGCCTTACAATTTTATTGCCCCGTCATTTTTGACGGGCAAGTCGCTAGTATACAGTATATATATATATATATATATATATATATATATATATATATATATATATAAAGAACACATCTACATATATCCATAAATACATACTAAAGTGAGATAGGGACAAGTGCATTGGTCATCTACACAAACAAAGGGACCAGGCAGGAACATACAAATACATCAGCACACAGGGTGCACAGATACATGCTATGCACCCCTAATATGTATTTGCTAGGCTTACCTCTTGATATTTTCATGTGTGTATATATTTTGTGTGTGTGTTTTTTCTACATGCATCTCTGATTTATACTGTGGGGTCTTCAATATAGACCATGATACTGATTCTGATTATTGGTTGTGCACAGCTGTACCCACAATTTTCTATTATTATGTGGACGTATAAAGGGGTTATAACCTGTTCTTCTTTATTATACAGGACTAGTGCATCTATCTTTACATCTCTTTCTTTCTATATTATTATTCATTTATTATTATTATTATTTTTATTTTTTTTATTTGACTACAGTAGGCGTTTCTGTAAATGCACTACAGTAGTCCTTTAATTCATTTGGACTCTAAGGGACCATTTCCACTCTTTCCTGGTTGTCACAATCAATAAAATGTTATCCTTTCCCCCCTTTAAAAATGGAATAATAAATGTATATAGCAGAAAATTACTTTAAAAAAAGCTTTATTTCCTATGAATATTAAATCAGCAATTGAATATTGATTAGATATAGGGAAGTGCTACTATGGTGTGGACATGTAGCCATTACTGCTTAGCATATTTATCCTCAATATAAGTTTTCCATTGTAATTTTTAACCATCATTAGCCACATAATAATTGTTGATATGGGAACTGAATAGCTATCTAATCACTTGTAGTAAACCCTCTGCAATTCCTTTAATGAATCTTACAGTTGTGTTTACTGACAGATGGGCATACACACTGGGAATATTTTTTGTGCAGTCACCATCACTAGATGTCGGAAAACAGATTTTCTTGGCAGATGCGACCCAGAAGACTCCAATTCCTCATCTATAAAAACAACATAATAACAATATAAAAAATACATCTGATTATTGGACCCTTTTCTTTGTATGCTTTATTTTGAATATCTCCAGTTCACACACAAAGACCTCTTTTATTTCTAAAAATTTCAGTGCAATCATAATACTACTATATAGTGGTTAGTTGGATCGTGTTGGAACTCATTACCTCTCTTCACTAGACTATTCTGCTACTTTAAAATTTTCACAAACTCAATAAAAACTCATCTGTTTAAAAAAGCTTATCACCATCAGCTTTAATATGCACAACTACATAGTCTACAGCATTATATCACTCACACCCACATTCTACAGTGCAGCACACAACAACCTCCACTTGCTTGAGCCTACTGCTTTACACACTGCCAGTTTATGAATTTTTAATCTTGAAAAGTGCTTAGAAACAAGCAAGTATGTTTGATTTTAAGCCCTCCATTCTTTTGAAATTATTTTATTTTTTTCTTTGTACTTAACCTTTGTATAGTGCTACGAAATATTTTTGAACATTAATAATCACATATATAGTTGTGAGCGTACGAGTCGTTGCTCATGCTTGCGGGCTCGCTACGCGAGCCCGCAAGAACTGCGTCCCTCGCGAAGCGAGGGACGCAGTTCACCGCAAATGCGGGTCCTCGCGAAGCGAGGGCCCGCATTTGCGGTTGTGGAGGCTCAACGTCGGCTGTGTTAACACACACATACACACACACAACTTTTTTAACAGAATAAACCCAACCGCCCAGCCAACAAAAACCCAACAACGTCCCCGCAAATGCGGATCCTCGCGAAGCGAGGGTCCGCATTTGCGGTGGTGGGAGCATCCCAACATCGGCTGTGTTAACACACATACACACACACACAACTTCATAACAAAAAAAAACTCAAAGTCGCCTCACACCCGCTTACACCCAGACACACAGACGCAAGACTTAACAAAAAAAACAGTAAAAAAGGCCCTTCACACGCTCTTAACACACATACGCACGACTTAGAAACAAATACACTGCGTCGTACACGTAAAAGCTAACTGCGTATATCGCAAAAAAATACGGCAACATCGCAACAAAATACGGCCGCATCGGAAAAAAATACGGCCGCGAAAGACCCATTCCAACCGCCGCGCATCAAAACATCACAAACACAAGAAATAAACACAACAAACACATAAAAAGCTTACTTACAGCACGGGGGGGCATCCGGCACCTCCAAAAGTTCATTTACACGTCCATTTAAGTCAAAACAAAGAGTTTAAACGAACGAAAATCGGCTAAGCGAGAGAAAAAATGGCCGCCGAACAAAACGAAAACGAGGCTCCAGACGTAACTACACTACACTTACTCGCAATAATGAAACACATACTATGCGGAACGGATCACACTCATATTAAACACCATTTTAACCACTACTACGCACAAAATGGCGGATGGAACGCAAATTGTAAGCTGGAACGCAAATAGCGCATGCGTATTACGTTCTAACGGTCTAACTTTCCAGAATGTTCTACAAGTTTATAAATACTGTCTATTTGACAGAGAAAAATACATTTCTCCTCAGGTGATGAACAGAGTGACTTCGAAGATAACTGCTGCTAAAACTTGAGAAGATAATTCTTTCCTAATTTACTACTTTACATTGTGCAAATTACAACTGAGAGGTAAGCTATAATATATTACTTATTTTCAAGACAGGACATCAAAAAAAAAAATTAAAGAAGACAAAGAGGTTTATGTATACTGACATGTGACACGCACATATATGCGTATAATGTATACTGACAAGTGACACGCACATATATGCGTATAATGTATACTGACATGTGACACTGACATGTGACACGCACATATATGCGTATAATGTATACTGACAAGTGACACGCACATTTATGCGTATAATGTATAGTGACATGTGACACGCACATTTATGCGTATAATGTATACTGACAAGTGACACGCACATATATGCGTATAATGTATACTGACAAGTGACACGCACATTTATACGTATAATGTATACTGACAAGTGACACGCACATTTATGCGTTTAATGTATAGTGACATGTGACACGCACATTTATGCGTATAATGTATAGTGACATGTCACATGCACATTTATGTGTATTGCCCCTGCAACAAACTAATTAAACAACTACATTTAAATTACATTACAAAAAAATAAGTTGGGACTATTAAATACTATTAAAATATGAGTCATGTATACTGATATGTGACACGCACATATATGTGTATCATCTATAGTCACATGTCACACACACATTTATGTATGTTGGCCAAAAATAAAAATAAGGTTAATTTAACAATTAAAATATGATTCATGTATAGTGATATGTCACACGCACACAAAAAAATTACTTTCAACTATGGAAATGTGCTTCATGTATGTGACATATGTGTGTAGACCCCACCAAAAAATAATGTTAATTCAAATTAATTACAGAAGTATATTTCAATGAAATTAATTTACTGCAATTTAATAGATCACCTAAAACTCAATCTTTCTACTTTTTTTAATATTCAAACAGACTCTGCATCAACAGCGTCTCTCAACAATTTGCACTGTGCACTGTGAAGCACAATCCCTTTTAAAGAACACCAACAAAGAACAAGAGGTAAGATACAAAAATACTTTAAATGCTGAAAAGGCCATGGTTTGTTAAATACAAATAAAAAATTCTATAATTCACTATTTCACTTTATTTTTCAAACAGACACTACAAGAAGACCGGCGGATTAAGATTGGCAGGAGGGGACCCTCTGTCATTCCACACTTCAATAAAGGTAAAGTATTAAGTATAAAAAAGAACCAAACCATGAGCCTTATTCAATTGTGAGTTGGCTAATTGAATAGGGCTTTATATAAGCACATAATAGGTCTTCACTAACTAAAAACTTCTGTCAAAAAATATTTTATGTGCTTATATAGAGCCCTATTCAATTGGTCAAAACGCAATTGATTCAGGACCTAAATATGTTTAATGGCCGAGGGCCTCATTCAAATGTGATTTGACCATTTCAATAGGGCTCTATATAAGCACAGAGCATATTTTTGAACAGAAGTTTTTAGTTAAATTGAGCCAAATGTGCTTATATAGAGCCCTATTGAAATAGAGCCCTATAGTACCCTACAATCCACATTTACTCATGAAGTACAACGCCCACATCAACGTAGAAGCCTGCACTTCCATCAAATCCATTAAATATGTCTACAAATATATTTACAAAGGTTACGATGCAGCTACTGTAGTCGTCAAAAGTGCAGACAACCCTGAAAGTAGTGAGTTAGTACATGATGAACTTGCATCTCATGTAGATGCTCGCTATGTCAGTGCGCCAGAAGCTATGTGGCGGCTTTTAAAATTTGAAATGCATGATAGATCACATGCAGTATATAGGTTAGCAGTACATTTGCCACAACGACATTTAGTCTATTTCCATGCTGGAAATGAAATGAATGCATTGGCCCAAAGTGAAGATCGTCACAATACACTAACTGCATGGTTTGCATTAAATTCCACTGATGCTGAAGCAACACAATACTTATATATTGAAATTCCATATCACTATGTTTTTGTGAATGGATTATGGAGACCAAGAAAAACCAGAGGCAATAAAATTATTCCAAGAATTTACACAGTCAGTCCAAGAGATGTGGAACGTTTTTGCTTACGGATATTACTTTTAAATGTTCCTGCAGCACAAAGTTTTGAACACTTAAGAACTGTTAATGACATTGTATATGAATCCTTCCATTTAGCTGCAAGACATAGAAACTTACTCGCTGATGATACAGAGTGGGAAATATGTTTAGAAGAAGCAGCACAATGTCAAATGCCACGACAGATGAGAGAAAAATTTGCTTTTATTTGTATCTTCTCAAATGCTCCAAATGCATTAGCTTTGTGGGAGACTTTTAAAAGTAATATGGCTGAAGACTTTATGCGACGATACAATGAACCCATTGCACACTTAAAAGCGTTAATGGAAATCCAAGAAGTCTTTTTAACTCATGGATTAAGTTGTGCAAGTTTTAATTTGCCTGATCCAGGTCTTATAGATGACATTAACTTTGAAGACTATGACATTCAACTACAAGCAGAAAGAACAGAAGAAAGACTTGCAACTTTAAATACACTACAATTGCAAGCATTTCATGCCATTAAAAATGCTATAGATGATGACATGGTGACAGAGCGTTATTTCTATCTTGATGGACCTGGCGGATCAGGAAAAACATATTTGTACAATTTATTAATGAGTTCAGTACGAGCCCAAGGAAAAATAGCAATGGCGTTTGCCACTACTGGAATTGCTGCACTTTTATTAGAAGGTGGAAGAACTGTTCATAGTGGATTTAAACTGCCAGTGCCTATTTTAGAAAATTCTGTGTCAGATATTCGCATGACATCCTTACAAGCAAAGAAATTGAAGAAATGTAAATTAATTATAATAGATGAGGCCACAATGATGTCATGCTATGCCCTCCAATGTATTGACCGTTTGCTTCGTGAAGTCATGGAGAATACTTTTCCATTTGGTGGAAAGGTAATGTTGTTGGGTGGCGATTTCAGACAAACATTACCTGTCGTTGTACATGGAAATCGAACTGACATTATCGAAACATGTATAAAGTCAAGTATAGTATGGAAACATTTTACCCATCTTCAACTGCAACAAAATATGAGATCAGAAGGCCAAACTGATTTCAATGATTGGCTTATTAAAATTGGAGAAGGCAGAACAGAAAAAATACTACATTTACCTGATGACACTGTAAAGATCCCACCTCATATGATTTGTCAACAAGATATTATATCGGCTATATTTGAAGGGAGCATAAATAACGAAGAATATTCCGAGCTTGCCAACCAAGTCATACTGACGTGTAAAAATAAAGATGCATTAATCCTCAATAATGAAATCTTAAAAAAAAATTATGCACCACAAAGAAATTATCACAGTGCTGATTCTGTACTTGCTGATGACAATGAAAGTCAGGCTAACTTTTCGACTGAATTCATAAACTCTTTAACTCCTTCTGGAATGCCACCACATATTTTGCAGCTAAAGAAAGGTGCAATTATCATGTTACTGCGAAATATGAACCCCAAAAAAGGCCTATGCAATGGCACAAGATTAATTGTTCAACAATTAAAGGACCATTTTATAGATGCTGAAATTTTAACTGGGACCCATAAAGGAGAGAGAGTTTTCATACCAAGAATAGATTTAGCACCAAGTGAAAGTAGTCTCCCTTTTATACTTCAAAGAAGACAATTTCCCATTATTATGGCATTTGCAATGACCATTAATAAATCACAAGGTCAAACTTTCAAATCTGTGGGTATTTTCTTGGAAGAACCAGTTTTTGCACATGGTCAATTGTACGTTGCGTTGTCACGGTGCAAAAATCCACAGGCTATTAAAGTTTACATTGAAAACAATGAAAGTCAAGGTGATTTATTAGAAGATGGACGTATTTTTACTAAAAACATTGTCTACTATGAAGTACTATAACTTTGAAGGATACAAATTTACGATGCCAAGATTTTTTTAAAGCATTGTAAAATACATAACAATTGGTTGTTTAATTCACTCATAATTAATGGAAGTCATGTTTATGAATGATTTGCCTCACAAAATACTTGCCTTGCATTGTTATTAAAATTATGTTAAAATGTTAAGTCACTATGTTAATGTTTCTAATGTTACAAGTTTAAAAAATATATTTTCAAGTTATTTCATTCAACAGATTACAAAGTGGATGTTAAGAGGTCAAGCACCTTTTAAGTCACAATGTAAATATTGTCTGTTATCTTAAGATTACTACCTACATTAATGTTGATCGCCAGTTTATGTGCTCAGTAATAAATTACTTTAATTACGTACGTTTTAAGAAGAGTTTTACTGTATGCCTTACTCTACATTCAATGTATATTCAAGTTAACAATTATTCTGATACAAATTGAATTTTAATACTGATTAATTTAAATGTCAATTGTTTTTACATTCAAATGTTAATACTTTTAATAAAAAATTAGGTTACAAAATGTATTCACTATGTTCCTGTTTATAATGTTCAAAATTATACCAATGTTTTGTTAACTTCTAAACTTACATAAAAAATAAAGTTCAAGTTTAAAAATATATACTTTGATGGTTATTGCTTACATATAGTTTAAACTTCATGTTAAAATTCGCGACGTTTAAAGAAGGCTTTTTACTTTTTGCTTTCCTATTCATTCAATGTATATTAAAGTTAACAATTCTTCAGATACTAATTACATTTAAAAAAACCATTACATCAACATTTTACAAAAATACACGTTCATATTAAAATACTTACAAGTGTCAAAAATATATGTTAATAACTAAACAACTTGACAAACATATACATCACATTGCCGTCATTTTTTGACGGGCAAGTCGCTAGTAGTCATATAATAATCATATCACAGATTTCCTGTCAAAGTACATCTCAAATTATATTAATATTATATCAACTGGCAAGAAACAATGATTGATAGTTTTCCTTGAGTGTTCACGCTTCGGTTTTGGGAACTATCTATTATTTCACATCACATATATAGTTCTCAGCAGAGCGGCCTTGCCAAAAGTCGTTGGTAATGCAATGTAAAAACTGCAGGCTCCTCAGACCTTACGAAGTGAGGGCCATGGTTGCAGCCAGGCAATGAGCACTTTCAGTGCTCATTGCGCTGGTAGAGATGAGCGCAGTAGGCGCTCATCCCTACGACCCCATACGACATAGTCAGTGAGCGTCGAAGGTGCTCACTGCGCTAGTGGAGATGAGCGACATAGGCGCTCATCCCTACGACCCCGCACGACTTACGCATCATCCCTACGACCCTAAGACCCAATTTACAGTGCAAGGCCCATAGCTGTCTGAAAAAATCTAATTAAAATAATATGGCCCATAACATTTTGCGAAAATCCGGAACCCGCACAAAATCAGGACCCCACTAAAAATCCGGACCAGGCAAAAATACAAATTTAACGCCTCAACAACGGCACTCGAGAAACAAAAAAAATAAACACAAATATGCCACAAATTAACTTCAAAACTCACACACAGTACAGGGGGAGAGTCAGGATGTCTGTGAGTAAGGTTGCAAGTTAATTCGAGACATATTTCGCTTTTTTTCCCTAACGAAAATAGTCTAAGCAAGAAAGAAAATGCCAGACAAATAAAAAAAAAAACGAGGCCCAAGCATCTAAAAATCAACAACGCACTCGGAACACTTACCCAAAGCCAGTAACACATCACGTGTCACGTAGCACATAGAACATTGACGCCATTTTCGATGGATCAAGGAAATAAGTTGCATGAAATGGCAGATAGAATGCAAATTGCACATGTGCACTATGTTTTAGCGGTGTCTACTGCAGCTGGCAGTCTATAAATACTGGAGGCTTTCTAGAATTTTATCAATTTCTCCTCAGGTGATGAACAGTGTGACTGTACATTTCACTGGTGGCGTTACTTCTAAAGCAACTTGCCTATTACTTTAGAAGTTGAAAACCTGCAAATAATAGCAAATAGTTATAATTAATGAATAATTACTTAAGAAATTAATAATTAAAAAAAAATCAAATATTGTAAATAATAACATTATTCATGTACAGAAGTATTTTGAAAATATTATTCATGTATAGCAAGATGTAAAATATACATAAATGATTAAAATTGATAAGTTAATAATAAAAAAATAAAAAAAGATTTTACTTTTTGCAAATACTAACATTATTATTATTATTACTATTATCGTTTATTTGTAATGCGCCAACATATTCCGTAGCGCTATACATAAGTTAAGTTATTATTCAGGTAGACAAGATTTAAAACACCCATAAATGTTTCTGTGGGGTAAAATGTTGTAAATTTAGAAGAAAAAAAAAAGGAGACAGTTACATTAAAAAAATAGCTTTTATTAACACATATTTTACAAAATAATCTATGCTCTTAGGAAAAAAAATAATCATTAATATTTACAGTGGATTTCAACATTTGCGTATTTCTGTCATTTTCAACAGACTCTGCCTGAAAAGTGTCACTGATTAATTTGCAGCACTGCATGGTTTAACACAGACTGTAAACTCTGCAGAAATTACAGAAAAGAAATTACACCAAACATGTAACGTACAAAAATACATTTGCTTGACAAAAATAGTATGGTGTTAGTCAAAAAAAAATTAAGTTGAAAAGTTATTTGAACATTTGCATTTCTGTTTGTCATTTTCACCAGACACTGCCTGAAGAGTGTCGCAAGAACATTGGCAGCAGGGGACGATTCCACACACCTCTGTTATTTATACACAACAAATTCAAGACAACAGGTACAGTAGAACAAGTAACAAAATATAAAAAAAATCTATCCTGTTAGGTGTGCGTCAATGTGAAAATGCACTGCAACCTAACTAACCCTCTAAGCCTAATCCCATAACCTAAACCCCTAATGCCAACAGTGGTGCACAGCAAAAGGATAGCACAGCAAATGTGGTTAACATAAACAAAAAGGAAGTATTTATCCTGTTTGATGTGTGCCAATGTGGAAAAGCACTGCAATATAACTAAACCTCTAAGAATAACCCCATAATGCAAACAGCGCTACACACCAAACAGGATAGGACAAGCAATGCTGTTAACAAATACAAAATGGAAGGATCTCTCCAGTTTGGTGTGCGCCAAAATGCACTGTAATCTAACAAATCCTCTAAGCCTAACCCCATATCCCTAAGCCCAGAATGACAGCAGTGGCACACACCAAACAGGATACTACAAGAAATGCTGTTAACACATACTAAATGAAATGATCTCTCCTGTTTGATGTGCGCCAATGTGGAAAAGAACTGCAATATAACTAAACCTCTAAGAATAACCCCATAATGCAAACAGTGTCACACACCAAACAGGATAGGACAAGCAATCTGTTAACATATACAAAATGGAAGAAACCCATAAACATAAGACCATAATGACAACAGTGGCGCACACCAAAAGGATAGGACAAGAAATGCTTACTCATACAAAATGGAAGGATCTATCCTGTTTGTGTGCGCCAATGTGTAAATGCACTGCAACCTAACTAACCCTCTAAGCCTAAACCCATAACCTAAACCCCTAATGCCAACAGTGGTGCCCTAAGCCCAGAATGACAACAGTGGCGCACACCAAACAGGATACTACAAGAAATGCTGTTCTACTAAATTAAAGGATATCCCCTGTTTGGTGTGTGCCAATGCGGAAAAGCACTGCAATATAACTAAACCTCTAAGAATAAACCCATAATGCAAACTGTGCCACACAGCAAACAGGATAGGACAAGCATTGCTGTTAACACATACTAGGATCTCCCCTGTTTGGTGTGTGCCAATGTGGAAACCCAATGCAACCTAAGTAACCATCTAAGCCTAACCCCCTAATGTCAACAATGGTGCACACAAAACAGGATTAGACAAAAAAGAAAGTACTCTAACCCCCTAATGCCAACAGTGGTGTACACAAAACAGGATAGCACAACAAATGTTGTTAACACATACAAAATGGAATGATCTATACTGTTTACATGCTCTTACTAAAAAAAAGAGATTGAAAACTTAATTTAACATTTGCATCTCTCTCTCTAATTTTCAACGGACACTGAAGAGTTGTAGCTTTTTTAAAGGAATTTATACACAACAAATTGAAGACAAGAGGTACAGTATTACAAGTTTAAAAACACATATAAAATGGAAGGACCTATCCCGTTTTGTGTGCACCTATGTGAAAATGCAATGCAACTTAACTAACCCTCTAAAGCCTATCACCATAACCCTAAGCCCCTAATGCCAAAATTGGCACACACAGAACAAACAAAAAAAAGGTACCCAAACACCTCATGACAATAGAGCAACACGCAAAACCGGATAGGACAAGAAAATGCTAGAAGGACGTATTGTTTTCTGAGCGCCTTTTATAAAATACACTGCAACCAAACTAACACTAAACAGAATAGCAGAAGAAATAAGCATAACAAAGAAAGTTGCATTTAAAAAAAAAAAAAGTTCTAATGTACTATATATATTTACAGATTACTAAATTGGATAACGAAAAAAAAAGGAACAGAAAAAAAGAAGACCGTGTACAAAGATGGTAAGATCGACAGACGCTGGAGGAAAATAAAATTTGACGAGAAAAAGAACGCAAGAGAATCGCAAGCAAAAGACAAGCGCCTGAGAAAGTAACATCCAAGCCCAAGAAGGCAACCAAAAACAAAAACAAATAGAAAATGTATCAGAACAATCTAATAACAATTGTAATGTTGATTTACAGAGTCAGATTGATATATATTCTCACAATTGTACTTTAGTTAAATAATTAACAGTAGAGGTTCATAATTGTGGCATGATGAATATTGTCTGTCAGTTTTGTGGGCTTATCATTTCAAACAGGAAAGACCCAGAGATGGCAAGTTCGTTATTTGCTGTCAAAGAGGCAAGGTAAGACTTCCACAAAAACAACAATTCACAACATATTTAGAAAGCATTATGACAGAGCCTTATTTCCCTAACTACCAAAAATTTCAAATTAAACATAAGATCTTATAATAGTGCCATATATTTTGCATCTATGGGTGCAACATTAGCTGGTAATGTGCCAAGTCATGGTCCTGACTGCTTCAAAGTACAAGGACAAATTTACCACATTTACATCCACAAGAAGGGGAGCAAAGAAAATGTTCTCCACTATGTTCTCAACTATAGATACAATGGAAGCTGTTGAACAACATATGCAGCTTCAAGGAAATAAAAAATGCTGTCCTAGGTGCCCTCCTTTTCTCCATCTACACTTCCTTGCTTGGTACCCTAATAAACACTTTAGGATTTCAATACCAATTATATGCTGATGATACCCAAATGTACCTATCTTCACCAGAACTATCCCCCTCTCTTCTAACTCATGTTGCCAACTGCTCGATCAACTCAAACTCAATATGTCAAAGCCGGAACTCCTAATCTTCCAACTCTCTTCCACAGCTTCCATTTCTCTCACAAGACACAACCAAAATTCGAATACACTCTCTTATCATATACATGTGAGAAAGATACAATGATGCCATGGCTATTGTAACTAAATTTAGAAAAACAGATTTCTTTATTACATTTACATGTAATCTACAATGGCCAGAGATTGTACAGAATCTGCTAATTGGACAAACTTCTTCTGATAGACCAGATTTAGTGGCGAGAGTCTTTCAAATCAAATTAACTGAATTAATACGTGACATAACCATAACTCAGTTATTTGGCAAATGTCTAGCTTATGTTTATACAATAAAATTTCAAAAAAGAGGCCTTCCACATGCACATATTCTTATAATCCTTCAAGAAAAAGATAAATTGGATACTGATGACAAAGTGGATTCAGTGATTATTGCTGAACTACCAGATCCAGAAATACATGGTAGACTAAATGAGATTGTAACTCATCATATGATTCATGGACCGTGTGAAGATATTAATCCACAGTCACCATGTATGGAAAATAAGAAATGCACTAAAGAATTTCCAAAAGATTATAGAGACAAAACTTATGCTAATTGTGATTGCTATCCATTATATGGCAGAAGAGAAGACCAAAATGCCATTATTTATGGGAAAAAGGTAGATAACAGATTTGTGGTACCATACAATCCACATTTGCTCATGAAGTATAATGCACACATTAATGTGTAAGCTTGTACTTCTATAAAATCCATTAAATATGTCTACAAATATATTTACAAAGGCTATGATGCAGGTACTGTAGTGGTCAAAAGTGCAGAAAATCTAGAATAAAGTGAGTTATTACATGACGAACTTGCATCTCATGTAGATGCTCGATATGTAAGTGCGCCAGAAGCAATGTGGCATCTTCTCAAATTTGAAATGCATGATCGCTCACATGCAGCATATCGATTGGCTGTACATTTGCCCCAAAGACACTTAGTTTACTTTAATGTTAGAAATGAAAGAAATGCTTTGGCACAAAGTGAGCATTGACAAACTACACAAACTGCATGGTTTAAATTAAATTGTTACGACTTGGAGGAAAAGGAAATTGTTATATATTGACATTCTCTACCCTTATGTTTTCGTTAATGGATTATGGCAAAAACGAAAAAGCTTTGGAAATAAAATAACACCAATAATTTACACTGTAATTTACACATAATGATATGTAAATGCATAGATGGCAATTGTGTATGGCAACCAACTGAAATATATGTTTATTCCATTGCAGTATCCACAGATTCAGAAGAGGAGGAGGCAGGAAGGGCTGAAGTGGGCCAGGACATTCAGGAGGGCCCGGGACCATCCACATCACTGGCTCATACGGAGCGGGAAGTGGTGCCTCCACCCTCAGTGGCTCCACCCTCAGCGGCTCCACCCTCATCCTGGGCTCCGCCCTCATCATGGGCACAGCCCTCATCATGTGCTCCGCACTCATCTGGGGCTCCGCCCTCATCATGTGCTCCGCCCTCATCATGGACTCCACCCTCATCTGGGGCTCCGCCCTCATCCTGGGCACAGCCCTCATCATGGGCTCCACCCTCATCTGGTGCTCCGCCCTCATCATGGGCACAGCCCTCATCATGGGCTCCACCCTCATCTGGTGCTCCGCCCTCATCATGGGCACAGCCCTCATCATGGGCACAGCCCTCATCATGTGCTCCGCACTCATCTGGGGCTCCGCCCTCATCATGGACTCCACCCTCATCCGGGGCTCCGCCCTCATCCTGGGCACAGCCCTCATCATGGGCTCCATTCTCATCTGGGGCTCCGCCCTCATCATGGGCACAGCCCTCATCATGGGCTCCACCCTCATCTGGTGCTCCGCCCTCATCATGGGCACAGCCCTCATCATGGGCTCCCCCCTCATCTGGGGCTCCGCCCTCATCATGGGCACAGCCCTCATCATGGGCTCCACCCTCATCTGGGGCTCCGCCCTCATCATGGGCACAGCCCTCATCATGGGCTCCACCCTCATCTGGTGCTCCGCCCTCATCATGGGCACAGCCCTCATCATGGGCTCCACCCTCACCCTGGGCACAGCCCTCACCCTAGGCTCCGCCCTCATACTGGGCTCCGCCGTCATACAGGGCACCGCCCTCATCCTGGGCACCGCACTCAGCCTGGGCTCCACCATGGGCCCCGGTAGGAAGTGCCCCGGCCCCAAGTGCCCGAGAGGAAGTGCCCCGGGAGGAAGTGCCCCGGCCACAAGTGCCCCGGGAGGAAGTGCCCTGGCCCCAAGGGCCCCGGCCACAAGTGCCCCAGGAGAAAGTGCCCCAGCCACAAGTACCCCGGGAGGAAGTGCCCCGGCCACAAGTACCCCGGGAGGAAGTGCCCCGGCCACAAGTGCCCCGGGAGGAAGTGCCCCGGCCACAAGTGCCCCGGGAGGAAGTGCCCCGGGAGGAAGTGCCCCGGCCACAAGTGCCCCGGGAGGAAGTGCCCCGGCCCCAAGTGCCCCGGCCACAAGTGCCCCGGAAGGAAGTGCCCCGGCTACAAGTGCCCCGGGAGGAAGTGCCCCGGCCCCAAGTGCCCCGGCCACAAGTGCCCCGGGAGGAAGTGCCCCGGCCACAAGTGCCCCGGGAGGAAGTGCCCCGGGAGGAAGTGCCCCGGCCCCAAGTGCCCCGGCCACAAGTGCCCCGGGAGGAAGTGCCCCGGGAGGAAGTGCCCCGGCCACAAGTGCCCCGGGAGGAAGTGCCCCGGCCACAAGTGCCCCGGCCACAAGTGCCCCGGAAGGAAGTGCCCCGGCTACAAGTGCCCCGGGAGGAAGTGCCCCGGCCCCAAGTGCCCCGGCCACAAGTGCCCCGGGAGGAAGTGCCCCGGCCACAAGTGCCCCGGGAGGAAGTGCCCCGGGAGGAAGTGCCCCGGCCCCAAGTGCCCCGGCCACAAGTGCCCCGGGAGGAAGTGCCCCGGCCACAAGTGCCCCGGGAGGAAGTGCCCCGGCCCCAGGTGCCCCGGCCACAAGTGCCCCGGGAGGAAGTGCCCCGGGAGGAAGTGCCCCGGCCCCAAGTGCCCCGGGAGGAAGTGCCCCGGGAGGAAGTGCCCGGGCCCCAAGTGCCCCGGCCCCAAGTGCCCTGGGAGGAAGAGCCGCAGAGTCGCCGGCCGCGGAGTCGCTGGCCGCGGTGTCGCCGTCCGCGGAGTCGCCCTCCGCCCAGTCGCCGTCCACCCAGTCGCCAGCCGCACAGTCGCCAGCCGCACAGTCGCCAGCCGCACAGTCGCCAGCCGCCAGACCTCCAGGCCCTCTGCCACATCTCCCTGGCCAATTACGGCACATCATGGCTCATATAGAACAAGAGGACCAGGCCCAAAGCCAGAGAGCAAGGCAAATGCTGGACATTAGCGAAAGACAATTGTCTGTTAGCAGGGCCATCCTGGCTGGAAATAGGGTGATCTCAGCCACCACACGTGCTATATATGCTGAGATGAGGAGGCACAACCGAAGGATGGAGAGATATGAGGAACGCGCAAGCCGGGAGAGACGCGCATTGTTGCGTCAACTACGTCGCCAGCCCATACCTCTCCAGCCTTTGGTTGTCCAATCTCAACCTCCTCATCTCAGACATCGCCCACTTTGGAACCACAGCCACCTGCTGTAGTGGCACCCCCTGATCCCACACCACGTTGTGGAAGAGGGAGACGGGCCGGGGGCACAGACGGTGGGGGCCCGCTAACTCGGAGTAGAAGGTGTTAGGACCATCCGAGAGGGCCTCCTGACCACTCCTCACAGAATACTGATTGTTATAGATGTTGACATAATATTGGCTACAGAGTGTGTACATGTCTGGTTATGTTTAACATTTTAACAATTGATGTTCAATGTGGATTGACCTTGAGCTTAAATGATGTATTTAATCATAATATTGTTCGGAATGAGACATTGTTTTTGTCTTTGTAGGTGTTAATAGCCAACTCTCACAACTATGAAGACATTTTCTTCATCTTCGAGCAGTACAATACCATCATGTGAGTAAACACTCAACCCAGTTCACAACGGGCATTCTATCAGGATTATTCCCCACTGCAGATGGCTCTGAAATGAAATATAGGACTACATATCTTTTCACTAAGAAACATGACTGTGTGATCTTCCATTATAAGGATCAGTGTCCAGGCTATAGAGTTGCACAGTCCCATTACTATCTGCTAATCCAAACCAGCAATTCTACATAGGTTTTTGTAGCATTCCATCCCGTTAACATTATGAAATTGGATTCAGTTTTTTCATGTCATCCAAACCAAAGTGGCAATTTCCTTGGTTTGACATCATGATCAATGTGCATGTGTTTAGGGGTAATGTGAACAGTGTAATCTGTCTGGCCTTGGTACCACCCATTTAGAAGTGAGATGTGATGTCAGCATGGCACAACTATTCCATATAGATAGTGATAGTACATTTTGCTGAAGGATTGTGTTCACAGTGAAGCATGCCTTGTCGTATTCCACATCCTAAGCATATTCCTGGAAGGCTGACTGAACAGGATAGAATAAATATGGTTCTTACTGCTCGGAGATGATGTTCATGTTAGTTGGTTTATAGTAGTGTCAAAAGCAAAAACAATGTACTCTAATAACAGCTTATGATTGTTCTAACACCTCCTACCTCTGTTTTCCAGATTCACATAATCTATTGACCAATTCACACTGTGTGTGAAATCGCTTAGTATCACATGATCCCTGTTTTATAGTGTCTGTTTATTCTGGCAACCATATGGTTGTTGTATACGCATTAATGGTTATGTTGATTAAATGTCGTGTTATATGCTGTTGGTTACTGTGGGGTCCTGACCACATGTGACCCTAGGAGATGCTATGCATTACCCTGATGATGCTGTCTGTTTCCTCTTCAGATGTCACAAGTGCCCCGGGAGGAAGTGCCCCGGCCACAAGTGCCCCGGGAGGAAGTGCCCCGGCCCCAAGTGCCCCGGCCACAAGTGCCCCGGAAGGAAGTGCCCCGGCTACAAGTGCCCCGGGAGGAAGTGCCCCGGCCCCAAGTGCCCCGGCCACAAGTGCCCCGGGAGGAAGTGCCCCGGCCACAAGTGCCCCGGGAGGAAGTGCCCCGGGAGGAAGTGCCCCGGCCCCAAGTGCCCCGGCCACAAGTGCCCCGGGAGGTAGTGCCCCGGCCACAAGTGCCCCGGGAGGAAGTGCCCCGGCCCCAAGTGCCCCGGCCACAAGTGCCCCGGGAGGAAGTGCCCCGGGAGGAAGTGCCCCGGGAGGAAGTGCCCCGGGAGGAAGTGCCCGGGCCCCAAGTGCCCCGGCCCCAAGTGCCCTGGGAGGAAGAGCCGCAGAGTCGCCGGCCGCGGAGTCGCCGGCCGCGGAGTCGCCGTCCGCCCAGTCGCCGTCCGCCCAGTCGCCGTCCGCCCAGTCGCCAGCCGCACAGTCGCCAGCCGCACAGTCGCCAGCCGCACAGTCGCCAGCCGCCAGACCTCCAGGCCCTCTGCCACATCTCCCTGGCCAATTACGGCACATCATGGCTCATATAGAACAAGAGGACCAGGCCCAAAGCCAGAGAGCAAGGCAAATGCTGGACATTAGCGAAAGACAATTGGCTGTTAGCAGGGCCATCCTGGCTGGAAATAGGGTGATCTCAGCCACCACACGTGCTATATATGCTGAGATGAGGAGGCACAACCGAAGGATGGAGAGATATGAGGAACGCGCAAGCCGGGAGAGACGCGCATTGTTGCGTCAACTACGTCGCCAGCCCATACCTCTCCAGCCTTTGGTTGTCTAATCTCAACCTCCTCATCTCAGACATCGCCCACTTTGGAACCACAGCCACCTGCTGTAGTGGCACCCCCTGATCCCACACCACTTTGTGGAAGAGGGAGACGGGCCGGGGGCACAGACGGTGGGGGCCCGCTAACTCGGAGTAGAAGGTGTTAGGACCATCCGAGAGGGCCTCCTGACCACTCCTCACAGAATACTGATTGTTATAGATGTTGACATAATATTGGCTACAGAGTGTGTACATGTCTGGTTATGTTTAACATTTTAACAATTGATGTTCAATGTGGATTGACCTTGAGATTAAATGCTGTATTTAATCATAATATTGTTCGGAATGAGACATTGTTTTTGTCTTTGTAGGTGTTAATAGCCAACTCTCACAACTATGAAGACATTTTCTTCATCTTCGAGCAGTACAATACCATCATGTGAGTAAACACTCAACCCAGTTCACAACGGGCATTCTATCAGGATTATTCCCCACTGCAGATGGCTCTGAAATGAAATATAGGACTACATATCTTTTCACTAAGAAACATGACTGTGTGATCTTCCATTATAAGGATCAGTGTCCAGGCTATAGAGTTGCACAGTCCCATTACTATCTGCTAATCCAAACCAGCAATTCTACATAGGTTTTTGTAGCATTCCATCCCGTTAACATTATGAAATTGGATTCAGTTTTTTCATGTCATCCAAACCAAAGTGGCAATTTCCTTGGTTTGACATCATGATCAATGTGCATGTGTTTAGGGGTAATGTGAACAGTGTAATCTGTCTGGCCTTGGTACCACCCATTTAGAAGTGAGATGTGATGTCAGCATGGCACAACTATTCCATATAGATAGTGATAGTACATTTTGCTGAAGGATTGTGTTCACAGTGAAGCATGCCTTGTCGTATTCCACATCCTAAGCATATTCCTGGAAGGCTGACTGAACAGGATAGAATAAATATGGTTCTTACTGCTCGGAGATGATGTTCATGTTAGTTGGTTTATAGTAGTGTCAAAAGCAAAAACAATGTACTCTAATAACAGCTTATGATTGTTCTAACACCTCCTACCTCTGTTTTCCAGATTCACATAATCTATTGACCAATTCACACTGTGTGTGAAATCGCTTAGTATCACATGATCCCTGTTTTATAGTGTCTGTTTATTCTGGCAACCATATGGTTGTTGTATGCGCATTAATGGTTATGTTGATTAAATGTCGTGTTATATGCTGTTGGTTACTGTGGGGTCCTGACCACATGTGACCCTAGGAGATGCTATGCATTACCCTGATGATGTTGTCTGTTTCCTCTTCAGATGTCCTCAGATTTGCCACAGCCCCTTGCCATACTAGGATCTCTTCACAACACACACATTATATTAATGCACAGTCTTGTCCATTTCTGTTTGTACTCTGTGTATGAAATAAAGTATGATTATGCTATACTGTTATCACTGTTTCTGTGTGTTTGTACCATATCATGCTTTCTAGTTGCGAGAATACAGATAGAATGAAGTGTCATTGTTCAATACATATATCTGTGTGTGTTTACATAGATACATATGCTACATTAATCTGTACCTTGCCAATATACATGTAGGTGCAAGTCGGAGGGGTGTGAATTCTGAAATCATGTCTCTAGACATGCAGGGTTGTATATAATGACTTGAAGGGCTCAACTTGAATGATATGAATCGACATTCATGATTATGTAGTAATGTCAACGCAGATTGACCCGAATAGTTACACCACTAACTGATGGTGCTGAGCACATCTGACTTTCAGGGTAATTGACTTGTTACATGGTAAATATCCAGGATTACACAAACATTGATTGAAAAAAAACGGTTTAATTGTTCACAAAGCCACACAGTGACAAATTATCACAGGCCTGCTCAGTATCATGGTGGAGGTGGGTAGGATACAGAGTTCCAGTAACACACGGAAATAGGGACATGGGGCCAGAATGCACGCAGTGGGGGTGACATTGGTATAGATGATCAGTTGAGGGGGGGAGATACAGTGCATCATCCAACGTGAGGCAATATCAGTTATATTATTAAATATATCAGGATAACATTCAATATTCAAACCCAACAATACAGAAGGAGATATGCTCATGGGGAGAAGTAATCTGTAGTCTTGTGTGTGCGCGCAACACACACTCCTATGCAACGGAGGTAGAAGTGATCAATCAGTCAATGTTAGAACCCCCGTAGGTCATGTCACTGGAAATGGCACTGTGAGAGAAGACTCTACATCCCTAAGTTTGGACACTCAGATGTGAACCTGACCAGGACCATATCAGTGTGTTCCAAATAATTTCATGTGTTAGCAAAACTACCAACAAACTGGCCACTTCGAGGTGTATTCTGTTCTGTGAATGAGCATCTCTATTATCTGCTGTTGCATATTCATAACTGAAGGTAAACGGAACCTCATTAACAGTTATGTTCCAAGGCTAGAGTTACTCTTCCCCATATGTACAGGGAGGATCACATCAGCACTGAGGAAGAGATCTGGAAGGAAGTATGATACAGGCTTCCCAATAGTCCAAGTAGAGGAGAGAATGGCAGATCTAAAGCAATAGGTACATATAAATCGATGTAGAGGATGTGATATCACACCCGATGCAACACATGATGACTGAAATATGAACATACATGATGCAATGTGACAATAGCATAGTCCTGGAACGTGGGAATGCTCATCATTCCTTGTTCTGACAGTGGAAAGGGACTCATCTTTACGATCTGAAACATAAAAGGAACATGTCAATATTTACATTGCACATGCTCCCGGAGCGCTTACTTCGTCACTTACAGTGGTTAGAAAAAGTCTACACACTACTGTAAACAAATTAGCCAATGAAAAATCATTTCAGAACTATATCCACCTTTAATGTGACATATAAACTGTACAACTCAATTGTAAAACAAAATGAAATCTGTAAGGTGGAGGGAAGAAAAAAACTAAGAAAACTAATGTGGTTGCATAAGTCTGCACACTCTCTTATAACTAGGGATGTAGCTGTGTTCAGAATGAAGCAATCACATTCCAAAACGCGTTAAATAGGAGTCAGCATACACCTGCCATCATTTAAAGTGCCTCTGATTAACCCCAAATTAAGTTAAGCTGCTCTAGTTGGTCTTTCCTGAAATGTTCTTAGTCGCATCCCACAGCAAAAGCCATGGTCCACAGAGAGCTTCCAAAGCATCAGAGGGATCTCATTGTTAAAAGGTATCAGTCAGGAGAAGGGTACAAAAGAATTTCCAAGGCATTAGATATACCATGGAACACGGTGAAGCCAGTCATCATCAAGCGGAAAAAATATGGCACAACAGTGACATTACCAAGAACTGAAGCTCCCTCCAAAATTGATGACAAGACCAGACATAAACTGGTCTGGGAGGCTACCAAGAGGCCGACAGCAACATTAAAGGAACTGCAGGAATATCTGGCAAGTACTGGCTGTGTGGTACATGTGACAACAATCTCCCGTATTCTTCATATGTCTGGCGTATGGGGTAGAGTGGCAAGATGAAAGCCTTTTCTTACAAAGAAAAACATCCAAGCCAGGCTGCATTTTGCAAAAAACACATCTGAAGTCTCCCAAAAGCATGTGGGAAAAGGTGTTATGGTCTGATGAAACTTTTTGGCCATATTTCCAAAAGATCTGCTTGGCGCAAAAACAACACTGCACATCACCAAAAGAACACCATACCCACAGTGAAGCATGGTGGTGGCAGCATCATGCTTTGGGGACGTTTTTCTTCAGCTGGAACTGTGGCCTTAGTTAAGATAGAGGGAACTAGGACCAGTTCCAAATACCAGTCAATATTGGCACCAAACGTTCAGGCTTCTGCTAGAAAGCTGAACATGAAGAGGAACTTCATCTTTCTACAACTTCATCTTTCTACATCCAAATCAACAAAGGAATGGCTTCACCAGAAGTAGATTAAAGTTTGGGAATGGCCCAGCCAGAGCCCAAACCTGAATCCAATTGTGATCTGAAGAGGGCTGTGCCCAGGAGATGCCCTCGCAATCTGACAGATTTGAAGTGTTTTTGCAAAGAAGAGTGGGCAAATCTTGCAAAGTCACAATGTGCCATGCGGATAGACTCATTCCCAAAAAGACTGAGTGCTGTAATAAAATCACAAGGTGCTTCAACAAAGTATTAGTTTAGGGGTGTGCATACTTATGCAACCATGTGATTTTCTTTTTTGATTTTTTCGTCACTCTACTTAACTGATTTCAGTTTGTTTTTCAACTGAGTTGTACAGTTTATAGGTCAGATTAAAGGTGGAAAAAGTTCTGAAATGATTTATCTTCGTCTAATTTTTTGCCAGCACAGAAACATGACATTTTAACAGGGGTGTGTAGACTTTAGACCTTTTCGATGCACTGTACCAATATATGTTTCTCATTTCAGACAAACGTCTTCACTGTTCTTTCCCTATATATGAAACGAGCTACTCATCTGGCTAATGATGTAGGAATATCACATAGATTACACATTAATGCATCTTTGGAGAGCCAAATGTGGTGTTTTACCTTGGACGCAGTCCCAAGCTCATCCACGAGGTGATTTGTTCCACCAGGACACGTGCGCTGTGGATCGTCATTAGTTATCACCGCTTACCTATCTGCTGTATTCTGGAAAGAGATAGGCCGATATTAATAAAGTGATTGATGTGTTATTTGTGTCCTTCAGCATACGTGGCCATATTATTACACAAATACTCACTATGTAGCTCACATTGATGTAGCAGTTCTGTTGCTGTTCCTGTTTTTCCATGTCTATGTTGTTGAAAGAAGAGTTGACACACGACAGCAGCCCTGTAAGGTTAATATGATGTTAGGATTACAGTCACAAATTAGACAAAGTATGTGTGTATGGTATTTATCTACGACATTTTGATCCCATTTCATGTGGTTTGGCAGGATCAGACAATGTGAACAATCCTGGTCCGTAGAGGTTGTAGGTGACTCTAAAAAGGGATTGGGTATATTTTTACATTAAAAAACCAAACAGGCATTAGGGGCTATCCTGGATAAATAGAGAGGGAGTATTGATCCAGGGATGAATACGATCACCAGTATCTGGGGTCAGGAAGGAATGTTATATTTTTCTGCCCTGTGTAGACAATTGGCAAAGCTTCACATTTTGTTGTTCGTGACTTCCTCTGGATCAATTAACAATAATTCTGCGTATTGCAGATCATAGATCTATAGAGGTTGAACCTGATGGACTAAAGTCTTTTTTCAATCTAAATTACTAGATAACAATGTAACGTGGGGCATATATACATTGACATAGTGGGATATATAATCCACTCAAATTATCTATGCCATTGATGTTTATACACGTCAGTACTTAAGATGTGTATGGGAATGTGTGCTTACTTACCTGTAACTGATCATGTGGCTTGTTCCAGTGTACAAACATCGACAAAGTCAGGGAACTCTCCTCTACTGTGGACTGGTTGGAATTCTGTATGACAAGGGTGATGGATAAAGGTGGATTTGGGAGTTAGGCATAATCCAGATACATTAGACTGTGTCCCATGCATATTGGGTATGTACTTACATGTGAAGTACTCACGAATTAGGCGGGCACGTTGTTGTGACCCCTGCAGATTATCCACTTCAGGGGGAAATAAAGGCTCTTCCTCCCCAGGTAGCGGAGCCGCAGCAATGTCCCCCAGACAGTTGGCCTGTACTGCTATATTGTGCAGATAGCAGCAGGCAACGATGATGCGACAAACTTTCTGGGGCTTATATTGTAGAGCCCCCCCAGTGGAATGTAAACATCTGAAGCGCATCTTTAGTACACCAAAGGTGCACTCAATTACATTCCGGCAGGTTTTATGCGCAGCATTATACCGCGCCTCTGCCCGAGTATGGGGATAGCTCACAGTGGTCAACAACCACGGCAAACCCATATCCTGCATCACCTGTGGAAATAAAATATGATGTTGATATGAATAGGATGTTGTGATGTTTGACAAAGCATATGGCCAAATATCGTCATCATGACCTATCAACACATCCCTGTGGCTAATACACAGTTAAAGATATATGTAAGGGAGATGGATCATCAATGCATCTGATAGGATAATTAGTAGTGTATTAACACATGTATTCTATATGAAGCTTCAGATCAATTACAATGCGATTTCCACAAATGTAAAATCCAGATGTTCACACCCACAGGACGCTTACATGAGGCGGAGATACAAGGGAAATACAACAGGGTACATATTGCGACCCTTCTGGTAGAGAGCAGGAAGTCACTGTTGCAGTTCTTGTACCGAGCACATGCCAGAGGTCTGAGGTGAAGCGTGATAGTGTATTCTTGTGAACGTAAATGTGATGCTAATTCAGGTGGAATTTCCCAGGGGCGTACACGATCAAACGCAAAGGCCAAAAGACCTCTGATATTTTGATAACTTCAAGGTAAGCTAAGTCAGGTTTATTCCGGGATATATTCATGCAATAAAAAGTTTGCCAAACAATATTAATTCTCCTCTATCAGATGAATTCTGAAGTCATCTCACTTACATAGCCCTTACAATAACACACAACACGTTATGTAGGCTAGAGATGTCCATGTCACAGGATACAAGGGAATGCATCAGAACATATACCTAATGATTAATCAATTGTGGTTTTTGGCATATGTTGTTGTGAACTGCATACTGTTTGGCCAAGCTAACACAGGGTTATGGCCAGCAATGAGCTATTATGTTCTGGCTTTGAGAGTATTACTCCGTAATGCACATGTGAACATCATAGCAATAGAGGGAAACATGATGTACCGGATGTGTTATTGTATCCAGTCATAGTAAGATATGGTTGACTGCCATTACTAATGTGTACTCACCCAGTAGCCATCCGGATGGAAATCTGCCGGACTCAAAGATGTCACATATTCCGGATGCACGCAGGATTTAGGCGTCGTGAGCACTTCCCAGGAAGCCTGCATACACACCTTGTATGCGCATGTTCGCATCGCAAACAACCTGGACATTGATTGAATGATAATGCTTACGATTTCTGTACAGCGCTTCTTGCTCTCTAGGAGGTATCAGTGCCACGTGTGTACAGTCAATAGCACCAAGCACACCTCCTAATTGGAAGAAATCGAACTTCACCTTCGAGATCTCTTCAGCAGTGTTAGGGTAACTGATGTATCTGGCAGCTCTCCGACCAATAGCACGGAGGAATGCACTCAGACAATTTGAGAGGCTTGGCTGAGACATTCCTCCGGTTATGCTCAGGGTGGTCTGAAAGCTCCAAGAAGCAAGGAGGTGTATTGCAACTAACATCCGTGTCATTCCTGGGATGGCTCTATTTGCCCCTGAGCGAGGCTCCCCAAGACTGGCACGGGTCAGCCGAAAACACTCATTCACCTCCCCATCAGTTAACCCCTCTAATGTGAGTCTCTCCCTGTACACATTGGGTGCCCTTCGCCTCCTCACAGGCTCCTGGTCAGGCTCATGGTCAGGCTCCTGGTCAGGCTCATGGTCAGGCTCCTGGTCAGGCTCCTGGTCAGGCTCCCCCCCCTTCTGCCTGAGCCACCACATCCTGTACTCCCCCCAGCAGCTGATCACCGACAACATTGTCAGCCTCCCTGTGTGCAGGTGGCTCTATATCCCTCTGTCCCTGTGCTACTGGATCTCTCTCTCCTCCCTGATCCACCCCCACGATACTAGGCATGGCCTGTGGTAATTCCCTTGCCTGGCTTGGTTCTGCCCCAGCATGGATCACATCACCACTCACACCCTCATTCACTCCCAGACACTCCTCTCTGCCACTCCCCATCACCCCCTCAATCACACACCTTGCTTCCTGGTCTTCATACTGTGCTAGGTGAGCTGCACAAAAGCATCTCAACCTCATACACCCACTCATCCTGGCCATCATCCCTCTCACATGATCATCCATGCTGTTTCAGACATGCTGATGACTTGTTGGGGATGGGGTTATATAGCTTGTTGATTGCATGACCTGTTATTAGGCACGTTAATTTCTGCTTTGCCATTGGTCACCTGTGGATCTTTACATGCCATTCCAGCTGATGATTTTACCTCAAGAAGCCTCTCAACCTATTACATACGCACTTGGCCGCATGTAATTGGCTGTCCCAACACGGGCCGCCAAGTGCGTATGTAATTGGCTGAGAGTCCCAACGCGGGCCGGATAGTGCGTATGTAATTGGCTTAGAGTCCCAACGCGGGCCGCCCAGTGCGTATGTAATTGGCTGAGAGTCCCAACGCGGGCCTCACAGTGTGTATGTAATGTAAAGTTACATACGCACTTGGCGGCCCGCATTGGGACTCAGCCAATTACATACGCACTTGGCGGCCCGCATTGGGACTCTCAGCCAATTACATACGCACTTGGCGGCCTGACACTATAAGTGCGTATGTAATTGGCTGAGTCTGTTGGCGCGCTCGCAAGCGAGGGGACGTCCTAGCGAGACACGCCTCTCAGCCAATCACGTACGAGCTAAGAATTTTATTGACATTATGAGCTTATAAATGTGATTGATACAAACCCATGCGCTGACTGTGTTGTAAGAGCCATTGGAGTTAGCACGCAGTTCCAGGAGCAGGTGGGAGAGAGTTTGATTAGTACTTTGGAGAGAGGGAGATTAGTTATTTTTTCTTTTTTCATTGTCTATTTCATAAGTCCTTCCATTTAAGCAATACACATATTTACAGATTTCACATATTTGCAAGACACATAGATTAAATAACAAACATAGAGACATATACATAGTTAGGACACACACCCCACACACCCATCCCCCCCACCACACCCCATCCCCCAACACACCCCATCACCCAACACACCCCATCCCCCACCACTTATTAAATACACATAGCACACACATCTTTTCTTTCCAACAGACATTCCAGTAATACTTTTATTTCTTTATCGTTCTTTTGATTTGTAGGCGCACTCTTTTTGATTGTTTTGGATTTGATTACTAGCATATTTACACGTAAGAGTTACACATATTTACACATTACACATATTTGCCTGACACATAGATTAAAGACACATAGAGACATACATAGCGTTAGGACACACACCACACACCTCCCCCCCCAACCTTTGCACCGCATCCCCCAACAGTTATTAAAAACACATAGAACATACACTTTTTTTTTCATCACCTATATAACAGTTACACTTATTTTGAGTTATCCTTATTTTGTTATTATTTCAGCATGGAGGGAGGAGATAGGTGGAGAGAGGAGGAGAGGAGTGGAGAGTGAGGAGAGTGAGGAGAGTGTAGTGGAGGGTGGAGGAGAGGGGGAGGTGTCCCCTGAGGGGGTGGAGGAGGTGTCCCCAGAGGGGGTGGAGGAGGTGTCCACGGAGGGGGTGGAGGAGGTGTCTCCGGAGGAGGAGGAGGTGTCCCTGGAGGAGGAGGAGTGGTCCCCAGAGGGGGGGGGAAGAGGAGGAGGAGGAGGAGGGAGACACAGGCACTAATAGAGGAGGGACAGAGGGGAAGGGGCCTGTTCCCAGGGGGCGGGGTAGTTTGGGGAAGGGACAGGCCTCAGGAACAGTGCAGGGAGGCCAGGGTCCCCGAGCACAGTCGAGAGAGCAAGGGGCTATTGGCAAGGGCAGGCGCAGGGCCCGTAATTATATGCCCCAGGAGAATATGGTCCTCCTGGGTGCGATCCGTGACCGGCCCGTCATCCTTGTTGCAAGGGAAGCGAAGCCTGGGCCTAAGGCTCAGGCTTGGAAGGAGGTAGTGCAAGTAATGAAGGAGGTGTCCATGGTTCCTAGGGGCTTGAGGTCCTTGAAGCACAGATATGTGGATATCAGGGCCACGGTGAAGAGGAAGATGGCCAGAGAAGCTGAGGGACAAAGTGTCACCTATAAGGAGTGGGACAGGATCGCAAGGGACTTTCTCGGACCATCGCCCGCAGCTGGAGTTTCATCCCCGGTGGCCCAGCAGGACCCAGCCTCCAGTTCAGGTGAATATCACATACACCAACATGCCACCACATGTGCATCACACACAATACACATGGTGACCAACAAGGACACTGACATGTCAGCTCCAAGGAATTAACAAGGGATGGATGGAAGTGTCATTAAATCCATGAAGCTGACAAATCACTGTCATTCCTGGCCACCCCAAGAGTAATTAAGCAATCGAGTCCATGTACTGGTGCGCCCAATCCAGCCTATGCAGTTACAGACCGCATAAGAAATACAGACAGCGTTAGGAGCCAGGAGAGGTCAAGACAAGAAACCAAAGAATAGATCCAATCTAGCAAATGAGAGCTAATGGGAGTTGCAATTAGGAGAATCATCCATGTTCAGGCCTAGATGTCAGATAGTTAGGAGTAAAACCGCAGGAAAAATCCAGACAGTGTTAGGAGCCAGGAGAGGTCAAGACAAGAAACCAAAGAATAGATCCAATCTAGCAAATGAGAGCTAATGGGAGTTGCAATTAGGAGAATCATCCATGTTCAGGCCTAGATGTCAGATAGTTAGGAGTGAAAACATTTCAATGTATTGATCAGCATACTAATGATATGTACCTTTCTTTTCTCAATTTCAGCATCCAGTAGGAGGTCTGGGTCCAGTGATGAGCCACGAGCGGGGCCGTCAGCCCCCGCCCCGCAGGAGACCGCTCAGGGGGAGGAGGCTACAGGCTCATCAGAGGGCCCTGGCTCTTCGGAGGGGGAGGTCGTGGTCCTCCAAAGACTTGCCATCTCGCCGGGGTCCTCAGAAGTAGTGGAATATGCCACAGCTCCTCCTTCCCCACACACTGAGCCACCGGGGACACCAATGTCAGAGACCCTGTCTCCAGCCGGGTCCCAGATCCTCCCCACTCTGTCCCCGTTATCTTCCCACCCGGCCCTGCCAGCAGGACCCGAGCCCCCCCCACCACCAACGACCGAGGCTGCGCTGCTGGAGTTGTTGGCCGTCGTGAGGAGGATTGATGCCAACATCTCTGGCATGAGGCACAGCCTGGACAGGCGCTTTAGGGAGGAGAGGAGCCATCATCGGAGGCTGGAGCAGCATTTGGTCAGGCTGCTGGGAACGGGGCAGGTCACCAGCCAACAGCAGCCTGGCCCCTCCTCTCCTTCCACCATGCCTCCGCCGCCACCACCACCCGTGGTGCCACTACCTCCTCCCGCTCCCCCACCACCAACAAGGAGATGGCGTCCGGCCGCGGACGAGGCAGGTCCTGTGCCCAGGCGGAGGAGGACCTAGGGGCTGTGGACATAATTGTGCCTTCTCAACAGCACTCCTCAGTGACAATCTATTGGTCACAATGCTGACCTCATCTAGCCTGGCTACAGAGTTTTGGATCTTTGCCTATGTGATGGTGATATTTTGTATGCAGATGGCTACCTCCCATCACATGGTCCATGATCCTCTTCTCTGTGGACACGTAGGGTTCGGTTGAACATGCCACCAATTGATGGTCACTGGGGAATGCTGTTGGGAAGGGATGCTGCAGTCCCCTTTTTTTTAGGCCCTTAGATTTTATGTTTTCTCTTTGTTTTTCTTTCCATTTGTTTTGTTTTAGGTACAATTCAGGCCCATGAAGGCATCTCCTGCATCTGCAAGCATTGTGGAGGAATTATATGAGGCGTAAGGTTTTCCCAGTGCCTCTCAGGTAGACATTACTCCAATGACAGCCCCCTCCTTAACATGTAGCTCCCACAATCTTAAAGCTATCATATTGCCAGATATCTCAGACATGATTATTGTTAGCTGAAATGTAGACTAATACCGCTATGGCGGTGGACTTGCAAAGTCCCACAATGGCATGTTAATGACAGCCAGCATTAATATATGCACTAATAAAGCATGTGATCCTGACCTCAATATCAGTCTGAGAACAGATCCTTGGGTCTGATGTAAGAAACAGTGAATGTGGCTGCTGACCTTTGTGTCCTGTCCATATTAATGGGTATTTGCCCATATTACTCATTATCCAGAGACCTACTGTAGCTAATAGTAATGCTTGCAGATGGGAATCAGGTGAGTTGGTATATTGGTACAGTATTTAGCATTTTACTGTACATGCATTGTCATTATTTTTTTTTATCCTCCTCCGCCTTTTTTGTTGACCATTCATTTTTGTGGGCAATTTGACACACCATACTGTATGTGTGAAACTGGATTGGATTACACAGTCCAGAGGTTGAATCATTTGTTCAATTGAACAGATCCAGACAAGTTGTAAGTGCCATGCACTCTAATGGTTTCTTCAGTTAAATGGAGAGATTTCTGGTTCCGGTTGCAGCATGAGACCCTGGTAGGTGCTATGCATCATGCTTATTCTAGACTATTAGATTGACCCCTGTAGGTATCACCTTTTTTTATTTAGCCCCTTGCTCTCTCGGGACCCGCCCACACCACACCCATGATGTTAATGCACAGTCTTGACCACTGCTGATTGTGGTCTGTGTCCAAAAATAAAGTTTTGTTATACTGTTCTGTGAATGCACAGTCTTGACCACTGCTGATTGTGGTCTGTGTCCAAAAATAAAGTTTTGTTATACCGTTCTGTGAATGCACAGTCTTGACCACTGCTGATTGTGGTCTGTGTCCAAAAATAAAGCTGTGTTATCCTGTTCTCCCCATGTCGGTGTGTTTTCAATGGTTGGGGTTAGGGGACATCCACATGCATCACATTAGTGTCACATTACTATAGCTGTAAACTAATGAGCACTAGTTAACCTGCAATAGATCCATACATACTAAGAGGAATAATAGTCCTGATAGCATTAGATATCACATAATGCATCTAATTGATCTACAATCTAGGCATAATAAAGGGTTAATGCACAGGCCAAGTACAACTAGCGGGACTGGGGAGTAGGAACATTCCCCTGTGGGCATAAAAGGATAATGATAGGTGATACTGCAGTGGGTTGTCAGTTCCTTCTCCAGTGATTTTGGATTTGTCCGTCAATTCTGCTTTCACACGCACTTCCCCAACATCACTTAGCAATCGAAACTAATGTAAATTGATGAATAGCAGAACATAATGGGAGGTCACCAAATGGGAATGAATGGTCATCTTGGCACATGGCCACCAGCAATGGCGTGGGACTTCCTTGGATAAGAGTAGTGGTGATTACCCCTGATGGAGGTGAGTTGGCTGGTGCTCATTGTGCCTCTGCAAACCCTCTGTGTGTGTTTGCTGCCCTTGTGGGTGGGAGAGTGACAGCAGAACTGACAATCCACTCCGGTCTCACCAGCATAGGAACCTTGTAAGAAAGCAGTGACAGAGGGTCAGAGTCAGACCCGACCGAAATACCAAACAAGAGGTATTGTGTATTTCAATGAAGCTGTGAGCTATCCCATTAAGGGTCATTGTGGGGGTGAGAGTGAAAGCAGAATGCAGGGCCAAATCCCAAACCACTGGGGAAGGAACTGACAACCCACTCCGGTCTCACCAGCATAGGAATCTTGTAAGAAAGCAGTGACAGAGGGTCAAAGTCAGACCCGACCGAAATACCAAACAAGAGGTATTGTGTATTTCAATGAAGCTGTGAGCTATCCCATTAAGGGTCATTGTGGGGGTGAGAGTGAAAGCAGAATGCAGGGCCAAATCCCAAACCACTGGGGATGGAACAGACTACCCACTCCGGTCTCACCAGCATAGGAACCTTTTAAGAAAGCAGTGACAGAGGGTCAGAGTCAGACCCGACCGAAAGACCAAACAAGAAGTATTGTGTATTTCAATGAAGCTGTGAGCTATCCCATTAAGGGTCATTGTGGGGGTGAGAGTGAAAGCAGAATGCAGGGCCAAATCCCAAACCACTGGGGAAGGAACTGACAACCCACTCCGGTCTCACCAGCATAGGAACCTTGTAAGAAAGCAGTGACAGAGGGTCAGAGTCAGACCCGACCGAAAGACCAAACAAGAGGTATTGTGTATTTCAATGAAGCTGTGAACTATCCCATTAAGGGTCATTGTGGGGGTGAGAGTGAAAGCAGAATGCAGGGCCAAATCCCAAACCACTGGGGAAGGAACTGACAACCCACTCCGGTCTCACCAGCATAGGAACCTTGTAAGAAAGCAGTGACAGAGGGTCAGAGTCAGACCCGACCGAAAGACCAAACAAGAGGTATTGTGTATTTCAATGAAGCTGTGAGCTATCCCATTAAGGGTCATTGTGGGGGTGAGAGTGAAAGCAGAATGCAGGGCCAAATCCCAAACCACTGGGGAAGGAACTGACAACCCACTCCGGTCTCACCAGCATAGGAACCTTGTAAGAAAGCAGTGACAGAGGGTCACAGTCAGACCCGACCGAGACTGAACAGGACATATTCACATACTCCATGTGCCCCATATTTGTGTTCCCAAATGTAGATGTGATGAGCAACATGTATACAAAATAACAGGGTTAATATGGCATTATTTGGATGTTTTTGTGTTATTATATAATCAGGTAGTGTGTCTTTAATTTTGCTTTATGTAAGTTGCAGCATGGCTTTTCATTCAAAATGTAACAACTAATTGGTTGTATAATGCCTTGGATTTGGTGGGGGGAGGGGATGGTGAAATCAATTGTAATGGCCTTCCATGCTTTTCCTCTGTTAAACTCACTTTTATATTTTTAAGTTGTCTGTACGTAATGCGTAAACCATTTTACGTGGGTTTTTTGTGCCCTCAGCGAATTTGCGAGATACGAGCGTCCGCAAGGAATTCTTTCCCGCTACTTACTACGTAGCGCTTATCGGAGGCAAATCTCGGCAAAGTAGTCCGAAATTACGCAAGTCAATCGCAAGTCAATCGCAAGTCGACTCGGATATCGTAAATCGAGTTACGATGGGCCTTTGCGAGATACGATTTCATCCGCAGCTCGAATTTAATACGGCCCAGAGTATTGATACAGGCAGTAATCCGATCGCCAGTTACTGGGGTCCGGAAGGAATTTTTTTTCCCCACATTGAAACAATTGGCTATGTTTTACTGGTTTTTTTTTTATGTTTGCCTTCCTCTGGATTTAATATTCCAGATTACTGAATTTTCATACAATTTAAGTTGAAATGTTATCACATAACGTTAATGTTTGCATTGGTAAAACTGTATTTTACAAGTATCTTATTAAGGGTTCATGTCAGTAGGAGCATAATAATTTGTTGCACAATTGTAATGTAATATTACATGGGGAGGATTGAGCCAGGGAGTTAGCCAATCGCCAGTTAATGGTGTCAGGAAGAAATTACTTTTTTCCCCCTTTGATACAATTGGCTAAGTTTCAATGGGGGTTTTTACTGTTTGCCTTCCTCTGGATTCAATACCTATGTTGGTTAACTAAAAGTTGCATGTTACAAAGCATGATTTAATAGTTTAAAATACTTATTTTTACAAAGCTGACCTATTGTTATGTAACTCATGCATAGTTCAGTATTCTAAATATTAGTGTTATTAAAAAAAATGGTTCACCCCTGTTTCAAATATAAGTTGTATGTTACAAAGTATTATGTAATGGTTTATAATTAGTGATGTCGTGAACATCAAATTTTAGGTTCGCGAACAGCGGACACGAACTTCCATCAAATGTTCGCGAACGGGCGAACCCGGCGAACCGCCATAGACTTCAATGGGCAGGCGAATTTCAAAACTCACAGGGACTCTTTCTGGCCACAATAGGGATGGGAAAGTTGTTTCAAGTGGACTAACACCTGGACTGTGGCATGCCGGAGGGGGATCCATGGCAAAACTCCCACAGAAAATTACATAGTTGATGCAGAGTCTGGTTTTAAGCCATAAAGGGCATAAATCACCCAACATTCCTAAATTGTTTGGAATAACATGCTTTAAAACATCAGGTATGATGTTGTATCGATCAGGTAGTGTAAGGGTTACACCCGCTTCACAGTGACAAACCAATATCCCTGTTTAATTCACCGCAAACAACCGCAGACAGTCCCTTTGCACAACTGCAAACTCCCCATTTGCACAAGGATGGATACCAAGCTAGCCATGTCCCGTTCCTTGTCCTCACTGATGTCATTGAAGGTCTCTTCCTCCACCCAGCCAACAAGGGTCCCTGAAAGGTGACAACAAGCCCCCTGGGACGCCTGATGTGTTTGGTCTTCCACCTCCTCAAAGCCACCTTCCTCCTCTGACTCCTCTTCTTCAGACTCCTCTCTCTGCGTTGCCTCTGTCTGCGTTATTATAAGGTGTGTACTGTTAAGTAGTACTATTCCCATCGGTTTAATCCCTGTTACGTCCACTATTAGGGGACGTGTATATGGCATTGATTTTTGGAACAGGGAGATGGAAAAAGATGCTTGGTCGGAACTCCTACGTCAAATTTGGGGCACTGCGCGTGCAATCTAAGGTGTCACACACACGCCTGTAGGCAGGCAATTGCTATTCAATCTATTACAGTCAAAAAAGTGTTGTTTTATGTCACTGTACACTATGTTTGCCCCAGATATGACGTATCACTGTGCACTGGCAAAAGTTGGCAGAGTAGATGCAATAGTCTTCACACACACGCTGGTAGGCAGGCAATTGCTATTCAATCTATTATAGTCAAAAACGTGTTTTTTTATGTCACTGTACACTACAGTTGCACCAGATATAACGTATCACTGTGCACTGGCAAAAGTTGGCAGAGTAGATGCAATAGGCTTCACACACACGCCTGTAGGCAGGCAATTGCTATTCAATCTATTACAGTCAAAAAAGTGTTGTTTTATGTCACTGTACACTACGATTGCACCAGATATGACGTATCACTGTACACTGGCAAAAGTTGGCAGAGTAGATGCAATAGGCTTCACACACACGCCTGTAGGCAGACAATTGCTATTCAATCTATTACAGTCAAAAAAGTGCTGTTTTATTTCCCTGAGCCCAATATAAGCTGTTAGCCTGACACAGGCAGGCAACTGAAATTAGATTTAGTCCTTTAGGTCTGTAGTGGAAGCTAAATACACAGCCTGGCTATCTATTTCCCTATTAAATCTCCAGCAGCTACACTATCTGTCCTCTCACAACGAATGCAGCTTCAGAATGATTCTAAAATGTATGCTGTCCTTCAGATGGAAGAAGGAGTGTATGCTGCTGATTGGCTGGAATGTGTCTGCTGACTGTGAGGTGCAGGGTCAAAGTTTCCTCAATGATAAAGAATAGGAGGCGAACCGAAAAGCGCAAGTGTTCGCCGTACGATGCGAACGCGAACATGCCAAAATCGCCGTGAATAGTCGGGCGAACTGTTCACGATATCTCTATTTATAATACATAATTACATAGTTACATAGTAGTTAAGATACAAAAAATACTTTCAGTCCATCGAGTTCAACCTTTTAAGATCACCTCTGATCTGCAATATGCAGATTAGTTATTAATTAGTTAGTTGTTAATTAATTATTAATCAACTATTTAATTTGTTTTCAATTAATAATTAATCCAGAGGAAGGCAAACAGAAAAAAAAAACCAAGTGAAAATTAGCTAATTATCTCAAAGGGAAACATTTTATTATTCCTTCCTGACCCCAGATACTGGCAATAAGATTTCTCCCTGGATCAATACTCTCTCTCTAATTATCACGGATAACCCTGAATTCCCTTTTTAATTAGAAATACATTCAGTCCTCTTTTAAAGTTATCTATCGAATCCGCAGTCACCATCTCTTCTGGAAGAGAATTCCACAGATTAACCACCCTTACTGTGAAGAACCCTTTTCTTTCTTTAAGGTGGAATCTTTTTATTTCTAACCTCAAGGGATGTCCTCTTGTCAATTGAAAACTCTTGGCACAAAAAGCTCCCTTGACAAATCTTTATACTGACCCTGGATGTATTTATATAAGGTATTCATATCTCCTCTTAGACGCCTTTTTTCTAGAGAAAATCATTTTAATTTGGTTAGTCTTTCTTCATAAGTTAGCCCCTTCATTCCCCTTATTAGATTTGTTGCCCTCCTCTGTACCTTTTCCAGCTCTAAAATGTCCTTTTTATGAAGTGGTGCCCAAAATTTTACTCCATATTCCAAATGAGGGCATACTAGAGATTTGTATAGTGGCAGAATTATATTTGCTTTCCTTGCTTCTATACCCTTCTTAATACATGCTAATATTTTATTTGCTTTTGCAGCTGCTGCTTGGCTTTGAGCACTGTTACCTAGGTGGTTGTACACAAACAATCCCAAATCCCTTTCAATATCTGATACCCCTAGATTTGCTCCATTAAGATTATAAATTGCATGGCTTTTTTTCCTTCCCAGATGCATAACTTTACATGTATTCATATTAAATCTTATCTGCCATTTAGATGCCCATTCCTCAATTTTATGTAAATCCCCTTGGAGGGAAAGCACATCATTATCTGATTTAATTACCTTGCACAACTTTGTGTCATTAGTGAAAATGGAGACACTACTTTCCAGTCCCACCTCTAAGTCATTAATAAATAAGTATTCATACAAACTTCCTCCATTTTTATATTATTCATACATATATGAGAATTACAATGGTTAATATTGTTAAAAAATAATGGTTTACCAGTTGTTAAAATGCAAGTTAAATGTTAAAAAAAATAAAAAATAATTGTTGTTCTTTGTACATAACAAAAAAGTTAAGAGTGTCAGAGACTCACATTGTGTGACAAATAGCATTTCCAGCCTTAAAATTTTAATGCCGTAATTTTTTGACGTGCAGGTCGCTAGTTTACAAATAAAATGTCGACATTTGCAATACATTTTTACAACTTTTTATATGTTGCAAATCTCCCATTCCACTTTTTTCCCACTGATCAACTAGTGTTATATCGTAATCAATTATGTTTGTATTGTCTGTATTCCTTTTTCTATGAGATTGTTTAGCTATTTATCTATGAAAATATTATCCTGAATTAGAAAAGTATAAATACATCTCTCTTTGACCCATCTTCTTTTTATCCAAATTCTCCACTCTCTTGGCACCAGTGACACTGCACTCTCTTGGTTCATAATATATCTAGAAAATCAACATTTGGTGAGTCCTTCTCTGGCTCTTCTTCATCACCTGGTTCTGTCCTAGGTGCCCTCCTTTTCTCAAACTACACTTCCTTGCTTGGTACCCTAATAAACTCTTTTGGATTTCAATACCAACTATATGCCGATGACACCCAAATTTACATATCTTCACGAGAACTATCCGCCTTTCTTCTAACTCATGTTGCCAACTGCCTCTCTAGCATACCTTCTTGGATGTCTGCCCATCAACTCAAACTCAATATGTCAAAGCCAGAACTCCTAATCTTCCAACCCTCTTCCACAGCTTCCATTACTCACATATCTCTCACCATTGACCATACCATCATCACGCCCACCTCTCAGGCCTGCTGTCTTTGTGTTCTACTGGATCCTGCCCTACTGGATCCTGCCCTCTCTTTCATTCCCCACATACAACCCATCACTAAATCTTGTCATTTTCACCTAAAAATATTTCCAAAATATGTCACTTTCTCTCACAAGACACAACCAAATTTGAATACACTCTCATCATATAACACCTCAACTACTGCAACTCTCTCCTTGCTGGCCTCCCCATCACCCATCTCACTCCACTTCAGTAAATAATGAATGCCAACACAAGACTCATCTACCATACTCATTGATCAATGTTTACAGCTCCTCTCTGTCAATCACTCCACTGTCTTCCCATAGCAACCAGAATCAAATTTAAAATCATGACCCTAACATATAAAGCCTTTAACAACAGTGCATCCTCTCATACCTCTGCTCTTGTTTCAAAATACTTCTTCTTTTCTCCTCTCTTATCACCTCCTCTCACACCTGCCTTCAAGAATTTTCTTGTGCTGTCCCTATTCTCTAGAACTCCTTGTCTTGCTCCACTAGACTATCCTCCAGTCTTAAATACTCCAAAACCAAACAAAAAACTCATTTTGCTATTCAATTGGCATCTTTTTGCAAACGCTAACTATCCACGGGTTACGGGTTGACAATCCCTATGGTTGTTACAACTGTAATTTACAACCCATGTTTTTTAATCTTTCAAGCCTGCAAGAGTTACAATTGCAAATCGCTATTCAATTGGTACAATTCTTCAAGCCCGCAAATATTATCACACCCGTAAATGTAGAAGAAAAGCCTACGGGTACCAAATAGGACTCGCAAGAGGGGTTAAACACCTGTTCATAGCACTGTAAATGCAAATAAAAAAGCAATAATGCACTTTCACGATCTGCTACTTAGTAAGTGTGGACTTGGTAAGGACTTAGTTCAAACCCAGGCCATAATGTAAAACAGTCCAGTCAGGCCCTGGGCATGACAACTGCCCCTTCCTTTGTCAATGTAACATCCTGCTTATTATCTCCATCAGATGATTGACAGCATGTTGCGGCATCAATATCATTGTCCTGTTGGACCCTTCAAGGCAGTCCAGGGAAAAGAGTACATCCAGGCTAGCAGGTCCAGCAAAAACTTCCCAGTAGAACCCTTTCCTTCTAGGCCAGGGAGACCTCCTGAACTGTTGATTCTGGAACAGTACCCAGTCCCAGATGTAAAACTGAGGAGTGTAGAAATAGGAGTATAGGCTATATTCCCAAGAATCTAATTATAAAAGTAATAGCAGATCAATATCTGCTAATCCAAAGAGTTATATCAAAGGATTTGTTACACTGATACCTAGGATACTTTCACTCTTCTCCCTAACAATATAGTCAGGGTTGGTCCACTTTTTTTTAAAACTCATTGGTATAGTGGTTATGCAGTTGCATTTATAATCAATCTGAAAAGTGAGAATAAAGAACAGAGCCACTCTTTAGTTAATAACTAACAATTGGGTACAAAAGTGTTTCGGCTGTAAAGATTCAAGTATGTATAAATCAACCTAAACACCAAAATAGTGGAACATCAGTTCTAATGTAGTATGATATAAAAAAAATAATCTTTATTTGAAAATACTTAAAAACTATTACATAGTTATGAAAGATACGTTTATTTAAAATCATAAACACCTCATGCTTAATACCAATGGATATAGTGCCTTAATAATCTGAGGAGTCCTAACTGGTAAATCACCAGAAAAAATGTTTTAAATAGTCCTATTATCCACCCTGCTAGGTTAATAATCACTTATAGTGGGGGATATCTTCTATAATACACCCTTAGGTCAGTAGCCACTTATAGTGGGGGATGCCTCCTGTAAAACATATACCTAAGTCTTCTTACAACTAGGTACATAGGGAATCCCTTATCCACTCATACATCTCTTATAAAAAATGGAACAATAGACCCTAAACCCAGGACATGTGATCTTAGATCATAGATTGCCATTCCCCAAAACAATCGGTCTGCCTGGAGGCTTTTTGCAGTTTTTATGTACCTTAGGCAGTAGATACAGGGTAGCTACACACGGTTTGTCAACTTTTAAACAGTTCAATTCTTTGAGACTTATAGCATTATCATTTCTAGCCGAATTAATCAGACCCATATATAAAGCTAAGAATTCATTAGGAGGGTTACCAAGTAACTTTCTATAGCAAGTATCATCATAATTGTCTCAATGCCTCAGCTGTATAATCAGCCATAGGCCATAGCACTAGGTTTACCCCTTTATCCGATGGTTTTCACAACAATGATGTGATAATCAGTGGGGCATTTAGTTCTAGTCAAAATACAAAATACAAAGTGATATTGGTAGTGAGTATAAAAAGATGGTCTTACATAGCTGTTTGTGGGCATCTATATGTCTTTATTATACTTATATTATTGTGCAGATAAATTGTGCAGTACTGCTGTGCATTGTCACTGCTCAGATATTCAAGAGGATGACTATGCCTTACTGGACTGATTCTTCCCTATTAATTTTAAGTGGCAGCGCAAACAGATGAACCAGCACTGCTATATGTTAACGCTGCTCAGACACAATATTTAGATAACTGTGCCTAGTTGCACTAGATCATCCCCACTCATTACACCACTGCAACCAGACTCTTATGAAAAAAAAGATCATCAAAAATCACTACATTTAATAGAAGTAACCAGTAATGCGCATATCACTTACTGAACCGATGCATAAACATCTGGACTATCTCATCCAAACCAGTTACACACACAAAAGGCGGAGAAGGATAAAAAAAAGAAAAACATGCATGTACAGTACAGTGCTAAATACTGTAACTGTAAAAATATATCAACTAATCTGATTTCTATCTGTAAGCATTACTAACGATTAGCTAGTTCTCAGGATATCTCACTGGCCATGACCATTAATAATGTTGTGTCATCTCACAATAAATGCTTAGCTGTGACCACTGTCAGTGGTCCAAGTGTACTATCACCATCTACATCTGATATTGTTTATCAACATTGACATCACATCCATCAGCTATACAGGTATTAGCACAATTAAAAGGATACTCATGATATCAGCAATACAGGGAAATAAACATTAAAACAGAGAGGACATAAAGGTCAGCAGTTAGATTCACTGTTACTTACATCAGACACAATGATCTGTTCTTATACTGATGTTGAGGAAAGGATCACATGCTTTACTAGTGCATTCATTAATGCTGGCTTTCATTAACATGCCATTGTGAGTCTTTGCAAGTCCACTGCTATAGCGGTATTAGTCTACATTTAAGCTAACAATTATGTCTTAGAAATCTGGATATATGATAGCTGTAATATGTGGGAGCTACATGTTAAGGGGGGCTGTCATTTAAATCTACCTGAGAGGCACTGGGAATATCTTACAATTACTTAATTTTTTTGGAAAATGCTTGCAGATGCAGACGATGCCTTCATGTACCTGAATTGTGCCTAAAACAAAAAAGAAAAGAAAACAATAACCTTCAAAATAAGGCCTTACAAAAGATAGGGACTGCAGCATCTCTTCTCACCAGCATTCCTCAGTGACCATCAATTGGTGCAATGTTAAAAAGAAACCTATGTGCCCACAGAGAAGAACATCATGGACCATGTGATGAGAGTTAGCCATCTGTGTGCAAAACATAGGCCATGATCCCATACTCTGCAGCCAGGCTAGATTATGCTAACATTTGGCTCACTGATCAATGCTGTTGAGAAGGCACAAAAATATGTGCAGCCTCTACATCCTCCTCCGCCTTGCAACAGGGCCCCAATCCCTCATGGGCAGCTGCCGTCTCCCTGGTGGTGGTGGTGGAGGGGGGGGGGGGGGTAGAGGGAGGCATTCCTCTAGGAGGAAGCGGCATCTGCAGTGTCGGTGCTTGTCGCAGTTGTGGAGGCATGGGGGAAGGAGAGGAGCAGCTGGGCTGCGGGTGCATTGGGGAGACGGGGCTGGGAACCAGAGTGGGGCACATGGCATCTACATTCATTTGTAGGATTGTATTCTGGTCCGCCCTCATCCTGAGCAGCCCGGCAAGGTAGTATTCAGTCATTAGGTGGTATCTCCTCTTCTCCCTATTTCACTTGGCCAGGCTGCTCCTGACCTCCACATGATTGGGGGAAATTCTGGCCTTGATCCCCTGGAGGCACTCCAGTACCTGTTGCATGACGGATAGCGTGGCCTCCTGAGCAGCCTGGCTTGGTGGACCCAGGGATGGAGGTCCTTGCTGGGTGATGAGGTGGTGGTGGTGGTGGTTGCCCAGTGGGGAGGGGTTGTGGCCAGGCTGGAGCCTGGCTCTACTAGGGTGGTGGTGCACCTGGTAATGGGGTGGGAGACAGGTTGATGGACTGCTGGGGGGAGGAGGGAGATTATGGAAACCCACATTCATCCCTCCAGTAGGAGATCCCTGGTGATGGCTGTAGTTGTTGGAGGAGAGGGACAGTGGGGCCACTGGTGTGGTGAATGATCCTGCAGGTCACCCCAATGCCCAGATTATATCCTCCTCCACAAAATCAGGGCCCTTGGCACCTATTGGTTCCTACTCCCCTTGCGCCGGTTGCTGCTGGGCGGGTGCTCAACGTTTTGCTTCGATGGAGCAGACACCCCTGTCTCTGGCTCACCACTGGACCCAGGCCTCCTGGAAACTGAAAAAGACAAAAGAATGGTATATGTGCTAATTATGTAGAATAATACATTGGTTTGTGTTCATTCCTAACTGTCTGACATCTAGGCTTAAACCTGGATTATTCACTTAATTGCAACTATGAGTAGCTATCATTTGCTAGATGTGATCGATTCTTTGTTTCTTGATCTTGATTGCTCCTGGCTCCTAATGCTATCTTGATTCCAGTTGTGGCCTTCATGGATTTAATGATGCATGACTTATCCATCCATCCCTTGTTAATTCCATTGATCTGACATGTCAGTGCCCTTGTTGGTCATCATGTGCATGTGTAGTGTGTGTGATGTACATGTGGTGTCATGTTGGTGTATGTGATATTCACCAGACATGGATACTTGATCCGACTGGTCCACCAGGCCTGAAGCTTCAGCGGCGGGCATCTGGGTCAGTCAATCCTTGAGCACCCTCTCCCACTCGTTGTATCTTACAGTCACTTTGAGGTGCTGAGGCTGCGACCCTCTCCTTGACCATCATCCTCCTCACCTTGGTCCGGACGTCATCAAAATGATGCTTGATGAACCACACATGCCTTTCCACTGTGCCCACTGCTGTGAGTGCCTCCTCTCATGCCTAGGCCCTAGACCCGTGCCCAACTTCCCTCCTCCTCGCAAGGATAGTGGGGCATTCACGTATGGCACGGATTTTGACCAGTTTGAGGCCCTTTGCCTGCCACTAGCCTTTTGTCCTCCCGACTGTGTACATGGATTCTGCTCTCCCTCTTCTGACCCTGAGGCCTGTCCCTCCACTGCACTACCACCCCTTAGGATAAGGACCCTCCCCCTCTGACCCTAAAGTTGATGTGCCTATGACTATGGGCACCTGGCCAACCCCTCCTCCTCTCCTTTATGCCTCACCTCCTCTCCTCCACTCTCCAGCATCTCATCTCCACTTGCCAGCTTCTCTCCTCCACTCCTTACCTCCTCTCCTCCACTCTCCAGCATCTCTCCTCCACTTGCCAGCTTCTCTCCTCCATTCCTCAACTCCTCTCCTCCACTCCTCACCTCCTCTCCACCACTCCACAGGACCACCTCTCTCTCCTCCTCGCCTCTCCTCCACTCCTCCTCCCCACCTCTCCAGTCCTCTCCCCACCACTGTCCTCCCTCTATAATTATCCCAAAAATAAAATAAGGATAAATCAAACTAAGTATTTGTGTTTATATTTGTGAGGTACTTTTTTTTGTGTGTTTTATGTGTAATTTTTAACTGTTGGGGTATAGGGTGAGGGGTAAAGGGTGTGGGTGTGTATGTAGTGACTTAGCCATATGTGTTGTGACATACCCGCTGTCACGCTCAGGATCCATGCCCTAGTTTCCGGCACTATAATGGTGGACTCAGGAGGCCTTTAAATAGTTAATCACGGTGTTAATGAGTAACGGCCAGCAAACACAATAATCAAAGGAACATTCCAAAATACTGATCCAGTTACTCACTGTTCCAGGCCTCTCTGGGACTTTGCCCTTCCTGGGTGAACACTGTTAGGGTCTTGGCAACAAAAACAAACACTTCCAGACTGCAGCTTCTTTAAAACTTCAACTGAAGGATTCACTACTTTCAAGCAGACTTTAGTCCAACAGTCTCATAACATGGTACAGGCCAGGACACTTGCCTATCGCAGGAGTCCACTTTTGTAGGGGTTTGTCGGTGTAATCCAGACAATGCTGTTGTCAGTGTCTCTCACTTTGGCTGTATGCTGCAGTTAGTCTCTATTACTGCCTTTCTCTCTCTGTGTTCCCTTAGAGCTGCCTCAGGGTCACCTAATGGGGAGATCACGCCCATGCCTTTGAGTGAGCTATTTAAGGTTAGAATTAACCCTCTCCAGTCTGGTCTGCACTCCATTGCACCTCCACCACAATCTCTGAGGGGCACTCTGCCACAGTGTATCTATGTGTGTTATTTACTCTATGAGTATTTGTATTAAGTGTAATCAGTAAATATGTGTACTCAAAGTTTAAGTGTGAAACCATTATTAGAATAATATAAAACAATAAAACCCATAAACACCTACTCTGAAAAATCACCTACTATCTCTCTATCACTGCTTAAACTACCAACTCTGGTTCCTGCATGCTGCTTCATGAGAGTCTACAACACAGTCAACTTATGGTCGCGTGGAATGCAACCGTTTCTTTAATCTCTCTCTGTAAATCATTTTACCTAGCCAGCATTCTTTTGGCTCTGAAGCCTGTGTTGCACTCTATAATTACGGGATTGGATTGCATCTACTACAGCCCACTAACAGCTTGTGGGTATGGGAAGGGTTTATGCTTTTAAGGCTTGGGCCCTGTACTAGCGGAATTTAATGTGGCCCCAAAACTACATGTATCTCTGTTTGATTATTGTGTACTGTGTTATGGATACCCTATCCGGTTGCAACCAGACTAACCTGGTTTTCTCCCTTACTCCTATCCCTCCAGCTCCAGGTAACTAACCAATGATGGTTAAAGTTGTCCAATAGCCAGCCAATAAGACCACAGTTGATGTAGGCAACATCCTAGAGGTCAGTTTCCAGTGGGTGGGCAATTCAAAGCCCACGTTGCCTTCATTCTCCTGATTGACTCTTCACAGATAAATCAACAACATGCCTATGTAGGAGCTTCCCCACCTGGCATCTTCCCAGCCAGACTGGGAATTTGATTTTGGATACATATGTATAGTGTGTTTCATTTAGAGGAAAGGATTTTGTTATTTTATTGGGATATTAACCACTGGTATCCTGAATTACTGCTGCTGTCCTAGAAGAAGAGACTGAAGAATCATATTGTATCTGTGGGTACGATTGGTCTCCTTGGCCTTTTCAAGTCCACTGTAGAGCAGATCTTAGCAGTAGTTGATCCTGTGGTCCTGATTCTCTACTGCTTATCCTGATCTGCATGCTGGGTACCGAGACACTCATCCCCTTATAATCCTGAGGGTGATTTCTGTTAAATCCAAGGCAGACATTTTTGGGGTTAATGCAGACCCCTTCCCCTGGCTTGTGAAAACTCATGGCAGTGGTGTGATCTTGGTGCGGGAACCAGCAGCAGAATTGATTACAGCTATCAATTCCCTTTGGGAAGTGAAATCTTCTGCAGGGAGGAGAGACACAGGGAGGCTCAGTGGCAATTGGTCCAATGTCTTAATGGCCAAACAGTGCTGCATGCTGAAAAACTTTAGAGACACTCTTATGCCAACCTGGAGGAGGTACTCCATGAGAAAAGAAACCTGGTCAACTTGATGGTAATGCAGCAATCACACAAGATTGCAACAACATACTGCCGGGGAGTAGCCACCCTAAATCAGAGGATAGAGTAACTTGGATTTCGACAGGGTGATGAGTTATCAGAATGGCTGAAGGAGCTGGTGTGGGAGGAGATCGCCATTGAGGAGCGGTGTCAGCCCCACAGATAATTACTACCCTCACAGCGGCAGCCCACCCCATACAAGAACCCAAGCAAGAGCGCCAACCCATTGATCCAGCAAAGTTACCGAAGGAAGGTTTGGTAACTCCTGGAGTCATCTGGTCTCATTCCAGAAACCATGGCTGAGGCAGGCTCAGATGCTAAAACCTGGGCAGATTATTGACTCTCCAGGGTTCCAGCTAACATGGATACCTTACTTACTACCTTGGGCCTAGAAATAAGGATCTACAGATGCACTGTTTACAGCAACCATTCAATGCCACAGTAAGACTGTGCAGTAATTTTGTTACCATAAATCCTCATCAGAGTCACTCCAATAAGCAGCCCTTTATACTCTAGACTATGGCACTGCCAGACTTTCTTTTATCAACCCCCAGACAAGAACTTATAAGGACTGACTATAGCAGCATGTCGTTGATCATCCAGTGGATATTATTGCTTGGATGCTTCCCCTGAGAGGGGAAGTGGCTGTCATAATCCGCTTTTTGGGACCAGAGTTGAACTTCCCTTGTCCCCACAAAGAAAGCACAATAAGGGCCTAATCACTTCATAAAAATATATTTTAGCATAAGACATCACCTTCACCTTAAACCAAGGAACTCTATGGGGAAAAAAGTGTTCCATTCAAAATTGCCAGCGAAGTAGAAACAGTTCACATTGGTTAAGGATCTCTTAGTGGTGACCAATCAGGATAATTGGAACTCCTGAAACAGGAGGGGAATTAAAGCTGGAGCCTATCTCCCATCCTGTTGAATTCCGCCCAGTTAATCAAAAAGATGCTGACCAGAGTGAACCCGACTGGCTATCGCTAAACTATCCATCCTTGTCCAGAAAAAACTGACCCCTCCCTCTGAGCCTTTCTTGCTTGCTATTTCTTTTAACGTAATTATTTTATTTTACATAATTGTTTTATATATATATATATATATATATATATATATGAAGAGTGAGGAAGCCGTGAATGTCCAGTAATCCAGTTGAATAATCAGAGTATTTTTTAGCATTTTTAGCATTATGAATAGGTTTGTCCAATAAAAAAGGTATCACTATTCACTGCAATACTTGATTATTCAAATATATATATATATATATCACATATAATAGTTGTCAAACTATGAATCATCGTCACGCTTTGCGAGCTCGCATAGCGAGCGACACAGTTCTTGCGAGCTTGCGAAGGGATGCCAGGGACGCATTTGCGAAAGGTGGAGGCTTTAACATCGGCTGCAATGAGCCGAAGGCCGAAGACTCATTGCAGGCCGCAAATGTGGACCCCTGCGAAGCGAGGGGCCGCATTTGCGGAGATGGAGGCTCTACAGCGCCTCACACGCGGTTACAAACACAAACACAAGCTGCACTTTACCAACAATACGAACCGCATGAAATTTACGGACTTAGCAGACAAAAAAAAGCCATTAAGACCTTGCAAAAATACGACCTTAACGGCCGGACCGCGAGCACTGGAAAACAGTCAAAACACAATAAATACACACACAAAATACATAAAAAGCTTACACACACCAAGGGGGGCATCCAGGACATCTGCAAGGGAAGTTACACCTCAATTTAAGTCCAAATTCACGAGTTTAGACACACGAAAATCCCTGAAGCAAAGGAAAAAATGGCAGCCGAAAAAAAAAGGAAACGAGGTTACACGACCCTAAACACGCAAAACAGCACCAAGCACATACAGCTTTTCCAAAAAGCCATACGAGGTAAATACACGCTTTTACTAAGGATGGAAAATCATACACACCAGCGTAACACATACACATTCGCGGCATTTCTCAATGCGGAAGTAAACAGCTACACTAATGGCTTTACCTCGCGCACGCACCACATTTACACTACACATTGCACTCATTGCTGACACACCTCAGCTCCAGAACCGTGCACAACTACAGTGGATGCTGCAGGAACATAGAAACAGATTGTCAGCTCTTCAGCACAATGCTTCCTGCATATATTACATACAGTGGATGCTGCAGGAACATAGAAACAGATTGTCAGCTCTTCAGCACAATGCTTCCTGCATATATTACATATGTAAAGTAAAGTATATTAATTTATTAATTTATTTATCATTTCATTGGCATACAACAATTCATATAAACAAAAAAAGCCCCTCTAATAACAAAAAAACAAAAACAACAGCCGCTCATTGCAAGGCATGCGATGAGCACCAAAGGCGCTCAGCGCAAGCCTCGCAATGAGCGCCAAAGGTCCTAATGCTAAAAAATGGATAAAACAACACTACCTGCCTTACGATTTCATGCCCGTCATTTTTTGACGGGCAATTCGCTAGTATATATACAGTATATATATTGTGATGAAGTACCACCAAAAGTCAGAAAAGAGCACTTAACGATTTCTCCCCAGAAGTGAGACAGTTAATGCGCAGCTTAAAAGTTATGGGTGCGACTGGTATAGTGGGCTTCATCCAGGGAGAGATTTGTTAGGAAGTTGGGAGCCTGAGGTCAGTCTGAGCTGGGATGGAAATCCTGAGACAGCTCTGTGTGTGGACAGAGAGAGAGAGACAGGCAGTTAGAGAGACTGCCTGAAGCATAGAGACATCAAAATTGTGAGACACTGAGAAGAGTGTTCAGTGTGAGCTGAGGGTCAAGAGATACAGCACGTCTGCACCCTGGAGCAGGCCTACAGACTGTTGGAGCAGATAAGCATACAGGCATTTTTAGTGGAGGACTTTATTGTGCATTGTTTTGTCAGTGAAGAAACTACAGCTACTGTTTAGTCAGCGCTTAAAGGAAGCTAGGCTTTTTCTTTTGTGTTACATTTGTTTTTGTGCCAGTTGATCAAGTTTTCAGTGAAGATCGTTAAAAACTTTATAAGTACTCCATTATAGTGCTGTAAACTAAGGCACTGGCAGTGGATCTGTCACAACATATACATTCTTAAAATTAGAGCAGTATTTCATACTGTCTGATTTTATCTTTTTTTTTATTTTAATTTTAATTTTATTTTAGAAAAGTATAAATTACATACACTTCAAAAGCAAACATATCATCTATTCATCCGTTCGGAAAATTGCACATCAAACAGGAGGAGAAGAACAATATACCAGACAAAATAAATTGTACAACTTATCAGTTGGGTAAAGGAAATAAAACCATATACTGAAACCACGTGCCTCTTCCCTTTTCTTTACATTTTAAAGTTAACAACGAGAAATGTTACATGAAGAAGCACAAAAGTACAGTACATGGGATCGTTCTAGTTAGACAAAGTTATTGTTATCATTCTGTCTTTTACTTCCTTTTCCTTTCCCTCTTCTTTTACCCTTCTTTTATTTCATCTTACTAAGGCCTTCCATCTCCTTTTGGTCCTTTGCACCATTAAGTTCATTTAATAAATTGATCTACAATAGTGTCCCAACGGCATCACAATGATATTGCGAACTACTATTCTAAAATATAAATTCAAACTAAACACACTTCCATTCACACTTCTTCCATTCATTGTTTCGGGTCCGGTGGGGGCTCGGGCAGGGAAATCGGGAGAATGGGCCCGGGATAGGTGGCCAGAACGTCCTAGGTCAGATCAGTGGCTTCCTTAATCTATGTATTAGAGAAATACTTATCCCATAGGGACCAGGATAGACTACTTTTTTTTATCACCCCCAAGTCGGTAAAGTTTAATTCTAGTAGACGATTTTTATCCACTTTCGTTTTAACCTCATTCCAAGACGGGACATATTTCTGCTTCCACTTGGAGGCTATCAATGATTTTGCTACCATCAAAATCTGCAAGATAAGGGCTTTAACTTTTAAAGGCAGTGGAGAAAAAATATAAAATAAAATTATTTCTGGGTGTGGACTTAACTCTACCTCACATATCTTAGTCAGCTGGGCAAAAACCTCTGCCCAGAATTTTTGGATATATGGGCATTGCCACCAAATATGCAGGGAAGAACCTGTCCGGCTATACTTGCGCCAACAATATTTCTCATGGTCTAACCCACTAATCATTGCCATCCTAACTGGCGTATAATGCCACCTATTGTAGATTTTAAAATGGAGTTCTCTATAGGAGGGATTTTTAACAAATCTATCCGTAATTGCATATGATCTATGCCAATCTTCTATGGTCCAATTATACTCCAATTCACCCTCCCAGTCCTGCAAGCACTTGGACTTATACTCCATTTGTGGCCTTCTGATGATATCATAACATTTTGAAATAGGGTGAGTTTTAGATTCTGCCATAATCAATTTTTCTAATTGAGTTAAATCTCTTGATCTAGTCAAATAAAACTGTGACTTTTTGAGAACTTTTTCCAACGTAAGAAATTCTAACCATGAGATCTTTAGTTGAGGGGCTTTTATTTTTATATTCTCCAATGAAAATGTATTTCCAGGAAACAGTTCGAGCAGCAGGTTAAAACCTGCTTTAGATTCAATATATGTTGCTAGATCTAATAACGGGGTAATGGGCGAAGGAAACGGAATCAAATTATATTTAACATTCAATTTGTTCCATATATTCCCATTTCCTCTAACCATAGTTTCACCCTGTTTCATATATTTAAGGTTAATCTTTTTTTGAAATAAGAGAATTTTAATATTATTTAAACCTGTTAGCTCTTGTTCGATTTGGACCCAATTATTAACATTTGTGGGTTCTAACCATTCCAACATATTTGCCGCTAATATAGCTTCCTGGTATTCCTTAAGTAATGGATAAGCCAAGCCACCATGTTTAAATTTCCCTCTCATTCTCGATTTTTTTATTCTTATTTTTTTCCCTTTATGAATGAAATTATCAATTTTATTTTGTAATTGGTTTAACAAATATGTAGGGATTCGGCAGGGGATATTCCGTAAGATGTAGGTAATTCTTGGTAATATTACCATTTTTATGGCAATAAGTCTGCCAGACCAAGATATTTTTAAGCCTGACCATGCATTGATTTTTGCTATAACATTTTTATACACTTTTTTATAATTAGTTATTATTGTCTGCTTCAAATTTGTTTCCAATATTATTCCCAAGTGTTTCAGAGAGTTTTGCCATATGAGAGGGAATCGATACTTAAATTTAAGTAACATTTCATAAGAAATATTAATGGGCATGGCTTCTGATTTGCTAATATTTAGCTTAAAATTTGATATTTTACTATAGTCCTCCATAAGTTGGAACAAAGATCCGAGGGAAGCTAACGGATCTTCTAGAGCTACAAGAATGTCATCCGCAAAAGCAGATATTTTATGTTCCATAGATCCGACCTTTATCCCTTGCACCTCCTTCTCCTTCCCAATCAGTATTATTAAAGGTTCAATGAACATGGCAAAAATAGCAGGAGAAAGGGGACAACCTTGACGTGTCCCATTCGAGATATCAAAGCTGAATGAACTATACCCTGGCCCCACTACTTTTGCGGTGGGGGCAGTGTATAGGGCCCGGATGGCTTTCGAACCAAAGTCCCCCAACCCATATCTTTCAAACAGCAATTCTAGGAACTCCCACCCCACCCTATCAAAAGCCTTTTCTGCGTCTAATGATAAGAGCACGGTGGGAGTTCCCTTTCGTTTAGCATAAGAGATCAAATTAACCATTCTCTTAACATTGTCAGATCCTTGCCTCCCTCGAATGAAGCCTTTTTGATCTAAAGAAATAAGTTCCCCTAAAATTGCATTCAGCCTGGTAGCTAGAATTTTTGCATACATTTTTATATCATTGTTCAGTATTAGAAATCGGGCGGAAATCCTTACATGATGGTTCTTTGTAGTCTTCTTTAGGAATTGTTATAACCGAGGCCTCCAGCATTTCTTTCGGTGCCCGACCTGATATCTTAATTTCATTCAAAGCATTCTGAAGAGGAATTAAAATCTCTGACTTACAGAGTTTATAGTAACAATTTCTGTAGCCATCTGGGCCGGGGGAGGAGAAGTTTTTCAGGCCATCTATAGCTTCCGAAATTTCTTTATCAGTTATTTCTTTATTTAAAATATCCAGATCGTCATCAGAAACTCTCGGTAAGTCAATATTATCCAAAAATTTGAATATCTCTTCTTTAGATGGTGTAATAAATTTTTTATCATCCCTCAAATTATAAAGATCTTGATAAAAAAGACCAAAAGCATTTCCTATATCACCAGGCTTTGTCAGGGTCTCATTTTTATACTTTAAACTGTCTATTCTTTTACTTGATGTTTTGCTCTTCAATTTATTAGCTAGGAGTCGCCCTGATTTGTTTCCCATATGATACAGTCGTTGCTGCAGTGACCATAGGGATTTATCTAACAGTTCTTGTTCTATTTTTTAAATCTGAGATCTTATTGCTTCCATTCACTTTACAATCTTATCATTTGAGCCAATTTTATTAAGCCTATCTAAGTTTGTCATGTCAATATATAGGTCTCGTAGAGGTCGACCTCTAAGTTTCTTCTTCATAGCCTGCCAGCTAATCAAATGACCCCTTATGGAGGCTTTATGGGCAGTCCAAATTGTAACTTTAGATGTAACAGACAGGTTGTTTATTTTAAAAAAGTTATTGAGTTCTTTTTTTAAGAGATCTTTTATTTGTGGATCCTGGAGTAAGGACATTTTTAGTTTCCATGGTGGTCTAACTGTTTCTATATGACTCGTTGATATATTTTTAGAGACCATCCCGTGATCTGACCACAGTATAGGTCCAATTTCTGTTTTAATCACTCTTTTTAAGGTTATACTATTAACAAGTATGTAGTCCAATCTAACATGCGTATCATGTCGATGGGAATAAAAGGAGTAATCCCTTTCCCGAGGATGAAAAGTTCGCCATGAGTCATATACTTGATATTTCATTAAGATATTATGAAAGAGATTAATTTTTTGTTTAGCATGGGAATCTAAAAATGTTCCTTTATGGGAGTTTCTATCTAGATCCGCGTCCATGCATAGATTAAAGTCCCCACAAATAATGAGTGCACCAGAGCTATATCGCCTTATCAAATTGAATATTCGGTTAAGAAAGCTAATTTGCCTTTGGTTTGGGGCGTATATGTTGACTATTGTAAATTTCTCACTATTTATTAAGCCTCTCATTAGTTTCATTCAGTCCTTGTGAAATTAATCCTAGAAAACATCCTGTTTACCCAGTCTCAGATCCAAATGAACAATGGTTGGTAAACATAGATGTTTGAGTATTTGTCATTTCAGTTTTGCTTGGATCAGTCTTGACTTAAAACAATGACAAGATAAGGATTTTATTTGTTTAACTCAAATATCAAATATCAGATATTTATCTAAAATATACTCAAGTATCTTATAATCTTTCTGGGTACAGCTGTGACATCATAGCCATTGTATTCAGAAACTCATGCTGACTAGGAAAATAATTTATTGTGTTTCCCAAGGGAGCTCACCTTACATTGGTATGAAATTAGAAGGAAACCCCTTAGATAAGAATTTACTATTTAAGACTTTCCTGATTTAAGCTGAAGAGATGGCAGGGAGGCCTAAGAAGACACACTCCATTGAGGACAACAAAAAACATTTAGGAGACATTAAACTAGTAGGTGAGGGGAGGGACTATATAGAAGTATTAGGGTAGAAAGGGTAGAGGGGGAAAGGGATGAAATATCTATCCATGGGGGAAAAGAAGGGAGAGGGTTACAACAGACAGTAGGGAAGTATTACTAGGTGACTCAAATACAGTGGCAGGTACTTCACAACGGCAGAGCCATAGCAACATAAAGTGTATGCTTGCTAATGTAAGAAGTTTGCCAGGGAAAATGGATGAGCTAGAATTATTAGCAGTAAAAGAAAAATGGGACTAAATAGGCATTACTGAAACATGGAGGGATGAATCTCATGACTCGACAGTTAATTTGGATGGTTAGAACTTATTTAGGAAATATAGGGGGTTAAAAGAGGAGGAGGGATTTGTCTGTATGATAAGCCTGGTTTTGTACCTGTAGTCAGAGAAGATATTTATAGTGGAACTAGAGTCAACATTGAATCTTTGTGGGTTGAGTTAAATAGTGGAGGAGCTAATTCTAAACGCATATTGGTGGGAGTATGCTATAAACCCTAAAATATAATTGAAAGTGAGGAACAACAATTATTGTTACAGATTGTAAATGCAGCTAAGCATAGGCAAGTTCTAATAATGGGAGACTTTAACTACCCTGAAATAAACAGGATAAATGAGACCAGCAGTTCAGCTAAAGGGAGCAGGTTCTTGAGTACACTAAGGGATCATTATCTGACCCAGGTAATACAAGAACCTACTAGGAATGGGACCATCTTGGATTTAGTCATCACAAGTAATATTGATATAATATCAAATGTTAAAATAGGGGAACCCTAGGGGAACAGTGATCACAACACAGTCTAATTTGAGATTGAATACAAAAAACAGAGTTGTAATGGGCCAACAAAAACTCTAAATTCTAAAAAAGCTAACTTTAATGGGCTAAGGGCAGCAATACAACGTATAGACTGGGATAAAGAACTTACAAAGAAAAATACTGAAAATGAATGGACAACATTCAAATCCTTACTAAATATACATACACATTGGCATGTACCATGTGGAAATAAAATGAATAGAAGTAAATCACATCCCATGTGACTTTACAATGACTTAAAGATCATGATAAGGAAAAAAAAACATGCATTTAAATTATACAAGAAGGAGGGATCAGAGGCAGCATTATGTGACTATAAGGAAATCAACAAGGCTTGCAAAAGGGCTATTAGACTAGCTAAAATAGAAAATGAGAAGTCAGTTGCAAAGGAAAGTAACACTAACTCTAAAATATTTTTTAAATATATTAATGGGAAGAAGGCGAGGAAGGAATCTGTAGGAACATTACAATGTGACACAAGCCATCTGATAATTAGTGACCAGGAAAAGGCAGATGAGCTAAATAGGTTATTTTCTTTGGTATAAACAAGGGAGGTACCAGTGGTTTGGACACTGCAACATAATGAGGCTACACTACCATCACTAAATAATTTGTTAACGCAGGAAGAAATCCAAAAGAGATTGGAGAAAATAAATGTTAATAAAGCCCCAGGTCCTGATGGAATACATCCAAGGGTACTGAGGGAAGTGAGTTCTGTAATAGCTAAACCATTATATCTAATTTTTCAAGACTCACTCACCACAGGGTTGCTACAAGATGACTGGAGAAAAGCAGAGGTGATACCTATATTTAAAAATGGGAGCAAGAGCAAATCCGGGGAATTATAGACCAGTGAGCCTCACATCTGTAGTCGGGAAGCTTTTAGAAGTGTTAATAAGGGACTGTGTAAAAGAATATGTCTATTTGAATTGGATCATAAGTAGCAGTCAGCACGGATTTAAGAAGGATAGGTCATGTCGGACCAATCTAATTAGTTTCTATGAGGAGGTTAGTCGGAACTTGGATCAGGGCAACTTAGTGGGTGTAGTCTTTTTGGATTTTGCAAAGATTTTTTATACAGTGCCACATGGGAGACTTTTGAGCAAACTAAGGGATACAGGAATTGCAGTAAATATCTGCTCATGGATTGAGCGCTGGCTAAAAGACAGGAAGCAAAGGGTTGTTGTAAATAGACCATACTCCAATTGTACTAATGTGGTAAGTGTGGTTCCTCAAGGCTCAGTATTAGATCCACTCCTTTTTAACATATTTATTAATGACGTAGATGTAGGACTCGAAAGTAGTGTCTCCATTTTTGCTGATGACACTAAGTTGTGCAAGGTAATTAAAGCAGATAATGATGTATTTCCCTACAAAGGGATTTGCATAAACTAGAGAAATGGGCAGCTAAATGGCAGATAAATGTAAAGTTATGCATTTGGGAAGGAAAAATAGCCATGCAAATTATAATCTTAATGGAGCAAATCTAGGGGTATATGATATTGAAAGGGATTTGGGAGTACTTGTGGACAACCACCTAGGTAGCAGTGCTCAATGCTAAGCAGCAGCTGCAAAGGCAAGTAAAATATTATCATGTATTAAGAAGGGTATACAAGCAAGGGAAGCAGATATAATTCTGTCACTGCACAAATCCCTAGTAGGCTCTCATTTGGAATATGGAGTATCATTTTGGGCACCACTTAATAAAAATGACATTTTAGAGCATTTTTACAGATAAGGGCAACAAAACTAAGGGGGAATGACGGCTAAGTTATGAAGAAAGACTAATCAAATTTTCCCTAGAAAAAAGGTGTCTACAAGGGGATATGATCACCTTATTTAAATACATCCAGGGTCAATATAAGGCTTTGTCAAGTGAACTTTTTGTACTAAGAGATTTTCAACTGACAAGAGGACATCCCTTGAGGTTAGAGGAAAAAAGATTTCACCTTAAATAAAGAAAAGGGTTCTTCAGTTAGGGTAGTTAAACTGTGGCATTCTCTACCAAAGGAGGTGGTGACAGCGAATTTGATGGATAACTTTAAAAAGGGGTTAGATATATTTTTGAATAAAGAGGGCATTCAAGGTTATCCTAGATAACTATTGAAGGAATATTGATCCAGGGAGAAATTCAATCGCCAGTCTCTGGGGTCAGGAAGGAATTTTGCTTTTTCCCCCCTTATGAGACAATTGGCAAAGTTTCAATGTTGTTTTTTTCTGTTTGCCTTCCTCTGGATCAATTAACAATTATTAACAAATAGTCCACATAGTAAAATTATCAGAAGAGATCTAAAAAGTTTAAACTTGATGGACTAACAATCTTTATTCATCCTCAAATACTATGTAACTATGTAAATATGTAACATACTCATATCCCATTCCTAGCACATACTATTGGGACACTGCCAAAACCACATAGATATTCTTAATGTGTACAATAAATGATAAAAAAGAAACAGCGCTCACACAAAAGAATTTACACACTTGCCTACAAAGAACAGGAAAATGTTTTGAAACAAAAGAAAAGGTTCAGACTTCCTTGGGCATAATTATTTGATGGAACCAAGCACAAGATATTGAATTTAGATATTGTATACATTTTTATTTTCTCAATAATTATTTTCATTACAATTATGTAAATATTATTTGTGTTTACTATAGATTGCTATATCAATATTAATCTGATTAGTAAAATATCACCATAATCTTGTAAGTCAACATACAACTTACAGTTACATTTTATAAATATCAGATGTTATAGCAATCCAACATATTTTGATTTAGTACCTAATTGTAATGAAATTTTCTTTTTTTGTATTTGATAATATTATAATTAGACTACAAACAACTATAATTTTAAAAGGGTATGGCATCTTAATAAATAAATATTTCTGATATCATAATTACCATATTCATTATATTAAGTATATTGGGCATGCCTTATATATGATTATGTGTACAATGTGACAACAAGTAATACGTCATCATTTATTAAATAGTAGACTCTCAGTTAACTGGAACGCAAGCAACCTAAATTCTCAAGCAACCAGAAAAAAATTAAATACTGTGCTTTAAAGAAAAATTACAATTTACAGGGCTCAACAAATACCAGGAACCATGTTGTCATGCCACAAAATGCTTACAGACAAATAGACTTAATCCACTGTACGTCCGTCTCTGTATTCTGTTTTACCTGGAAGCAGTCATGAGTGACTGAGCCAGTGCATTGTTGGTGTTACATTCCCTGGGTTCAGCACCGCACCCTCTGGCTGAATGTACCTGTGTGTAAGTGGGGAGTGAAAGCTGCTGCTGCTAGAACAGCCCTCACCGACAAACATACTTATCAGAGCATACAATATGCAGCTAATCTAGGCTTCTTTTAATAGTAACTCTCAAGCATCTACTGTACAAATCCTCTTGGGTGCCAGTTAACTGACAGTCTACTGTACCTTGATATAGCTGTCATAATTATTCATACCATATTGATTGTTATATTGAAGATACTGATTAGATGTCATTTATTATAATAAAATATATTTTCATATAATACAGTTCTGTTTATCTTATGAGGCCAAAGCTTATACATATTGTGTAGTAAGAATTTAAATAATTACAAATTTGCAAGTATGTAAAATGTGTAAATTTTAAGTAAAACATTAATACATTTTATTGATATTAATAATATCCTCATATTAATTGTCAAAAAGCATGACAATCCTTATAGGCCATATTTTTTTCTCTATTAATTTATTATAAAGTGTACATAAAACTCTTCTACAACAAACAAACAATTATTACTCATGTGGTGAAGTGTCACCAGGGGTCAGAAGAGATCTCTTCTAGACTTCTCCCCAGGAGTGAGAGAGTTAACAATGTGCTCAAAAGGCAGGGGTATGCCTGCAATCAATGCCTGCTGCTACCTCCAGTTGGAGAATTGTTTGCGTGGAGCCTCTGCAGAGACAGAGCAAACCTGGGACAGCTCCGTGTGGCCAGAGAGAGGTCAAGGAGACCTGGAAACCCAGTGAGGCTATTTTAAGTGTACAGCCAGCACAATTGAGAGACACAACACTGAGAAGAGGTGAAAGAGACACAGCTCCTCTGAAAATGGATTACAGACCCTGAAGGGAGTGGACTCTAAACAGATAAGTGTACAGGACTGTATTGCTGTATGATTAGCCTGTATTTCATATTACTGCAGCGCAGTGAGGGAACTGCATCTAATGTGTAGTGAGTGCTTCAAAGTAGCTAGTGTTATTTTTTTTTTTGTTTATTTATGTAAGCTGACAATATACATTAAAGACTGTTCGAGCATGTCAAAGCTTCCTGAGTCCTCCATTTTGCTGAAAACTAAGGCACGGATCCCGAGTGTGACAGTGAATCTGTCACACTCACCAAAATGTGATACTAGATTACATTATAAGTTGTGAATAGGTAAGGGTGCTACAGTTGTATTGTTAAGAGGTTTAATTGCCCTGTTCCGCTGTCTGGGAATGACTGTATCAGGAGGTAACTGGAGATACCACTCTCTAAGCATTCTATTCATGATGTGCCTGGCATGCTACAGTCCATAGGGTCACAGAGAGTTAGACATGCCAGAACGAACTAAACAACAACAAAGCATTCTAAATAAGTAGATATGCTATCACATTCATTGTCTGATTTGTGGCATGTTGGTGGTAAAACAATAGCAAGAAAGACAATGTGATAGGTTAAAATTAAACTTGACTCAGTATATAAGAGCAGCCAAACCTTACAAATGTTAGAGAAGTAACTAACCATTTGACTGTACCTGGCATCATTAACTACAATCTAAAGTAAAAACAGTAACCATACAAGGAGAGATTTTTTAGAACTAGTGAACTGGTAAGAATATGGTGTGTAATTTGAATCTTAGCTGAAGATTGTCCCATTTATAATGCCTGTGTTTATAGAGGCTGTTTGTAAGGTAATCACCCTATAATTGAATCATCCATCAAATACAATGACAGATACCCCTAGATGTGAAGTCAAAAAGTGACACAGTCACCCACACAACAGAAATGGAATACTTTGTCTTGATTTGGGGAGTTTGCAACAAGACATCACAGATGACAAGTGGAGTACTTAATTTGTGTTGCCGCTTAAATACCTCTATTCCAATAATATGGTGACTATGAATATATAGGCTCCCTAGGCTTTCATGAATGTTAGTGTCACAATGCACATTTCGGACCAGGGTGGAACTCCCCCTAGCCACACTAGCAATGATTCTAAACCCCTCATAGGCAGGACAAATCTCTTTGGGGACAGTAAAAACATATGCAGGACTTTGGCCAGAGAGTTCGATGGGAGTAAATTGTCCATATTAAAATCCTTACACTGTAGGCCTGCCTCTGGTTGACTTGTTTGGATACCTCTAGCTAGTAGACTCTGCAGGGAACCATGTACCATGGTTGTGCAGGTTTTGCATTCGCTGGGACTGACTCTCCACCATCTGATGGATCAAGAAGAGGGTAGTGGGACTGGTTAGCAGGCTCAGGGTACCCCCAGAGTGGAGAGGCATTAATGGTAAGTCCTATTCATTTCAGGGGAACTTGGGGGTTGGGTCTATCCTCTCCATAGTCTCTTAGATTGCGATACCTTCATTGAGTTGCAGGGGAGTCAGCTAAGGTGGTTGTAGCAACATTGAGGTATATCCACTTTAAGTGGCCGATTTTGGCTTTCACAGCAATTTTAGCAGTTTCGGCTCCCTATTTGTTTGAATGAGGGGTCACGAACAATGACTAAGATCAAGTTATTCCTGATTTGTGGTTAAACACAATACAAAGGATCAAAGGGGTATCTCTTGTAAAACACTTGATACCAATTGACCCTGCTCTATTGAAACAAGGTGTTTCAGTTACTGTTTGACAGCCTTGCTAAGAATACTTGATGACCTAATCATCTCCATTGATCTCCCATTGAAGTCAAAGGAGCCTAACCTACAAAGTACCATAGGCCAGCCCTGTGACTGGGAGTGCTCTGGGTGTCACTGTTGGCTAGTGAAAGCATCTACTGGTTGCCCTTAAAGTGGTAATTACCACAGCATATTTTATTAGCCCAATGTAACAAACACACTCTACACATAAAATGTGTCACAAAATGAAGAAATGACCCAGTGATCCCTAGACTCAAACCTACTTTCACCTCTACCTGGTGAAAAGGGATCCTAAGGGTCCATGGCATATAACCAGGACTTTGGGGAAAAACCTCACATAATAACACAAATATTCGTATGGCTATTATAATAGCCCTTGGGTCAGGTACCCACATGGCTAGAGTCCTTTAAAGTCCAGTTGTTGATTCCAAAGTACAGGAGTCCTGATTATCATGATACCTACCTCCCTAGTCAGGGGGTAGTAAGAACAGGGGAGCAGATGAGGGTGGCTTGCAGAAGGCAGACACAATGGTGTGTATTCAGTCTTTCATCCTCTGGATCTCCTTGTGAGATCTGTGAGCATCTTAGCAATGGCACTGTAACTTGGAACAAACTTGTGATAATAGCCTGCAGTCTCCTGTAAAGACATTACCTGCTATTTAGTTTGGGGGGAGGGTTGAGCCAAGCAGCTATCCACTCTATCTTTGCTGGCTCGGGTCTAATCTGTCCATTTCCTACCCAGTGCCCCAGGTACTGTACCACTGCCTGATCTCACTGACACTTATCCAGGTGGACAGTGAGCCATTTTTTTCATACCAGACTCTGTAAGAGGAATCTGCCAGTACCCCTTAAAGAGATGCAGGGTATTAAGGTACTGAGCAGTCCATAAGCATTCTATCAGCTCATAGGATAAGCATCAGTACTCTGTTCTCTCATTCAGCTTATGATATTCCACAAAGGAAGCAAATTGGCCAAAGCTTCTTAGGTACCAGGTCTACTGGGGAAGAACAGGGATTTATGGGTGGTTCAATCACCTTTAATCTCATCCAATCTACTTTCCCTGATTGCTGCTGGCTCCCGATAGGAAGGTTGCTTTATCAGAGGTCAGTCTGAGGTGTGCACCTTGTGGGAATTTAAGGTGGTGCACCCCAGCAGAGCAGAAAATAATTATATTGTGCATTTAGATTACAGGCATATGGTCTGGCTTATACTCCCATTCCATAGCTTCTCAGATCACATATAAAGGAACTTGCAATGTTTGCCCATAATGGAGCTCAAATGGGGGAACCGTCTCAACTCCTGTTGTACCTCACAGTAGGCAAAGAGGAAATATTGTAGAAGCTTCTTTCAATCTCCCTCTTGCTAGAGCAAATAGTTTAGGTGCTTGATCCTGCATAGCCTCTACAGCTGCCAGGTTAGAACAGGTCTGATAATGGGTATCCTTATCAGACCAAATCTCATTGGGGAACTATGCCTGGGAGAATACAACCATTATGACTTGTGCTAAAGTAGTAGCTGTAATTCTAGCCAGGGGAATGGCCTTGGGGTAGTAGTTAGCATAGTCTACCAACAGTGGATATACTTATTTCACATACAGTATTGCTTGGTCTATCTAAAGGCCCTTAAATGTTGATAGCGACCTGATAGAACATGGTGTAAGGGTAAGGATTGCTTATGGACCCCAGTACCCTCGCACAGTTGTTCGTACCACTGACATGACTCACAAGAGTCAGAGTACCAAGTGACGTACCTGTTAACCCCATGCCAATAGAACACTCAGGGGAGGCAATGTTTGGTCTCTTTGCTCCCCAAGTGCACAGCTAAGGGGACATCATGTGCCAGCATTAGCAACTGGTCTCTAAACTTCTGAGGGATGACTAGCTGTGCTTTCACTTCCCCAGTATCCTCCCTATCTTGCCTGGGGTTACCCGGTACAAAAACTCCTGATCACATACTCTTCCCCAGGTGGTCCCTTCTCTTTCTGTGTAGCTTTCTGCCTAATCCCCTCTTGGGTCCTATCCTACACTAGCTCAGCTCTTAGCTCCTTCATACTAGCCTATTGGAGCCCTTGCCCCCAACAGGTAATGGACTTACCCTTATTTGCTCTACAACTGCCTTTGATGCTTGTGTCTACGTGGAGTTACTCATACTCCATGAACCCCAGAAAGTTCCCCAACAATCTGCTGGCAAGTCAGCTTTGACCCCCACCTCCAGAGTGATGCTCACTGTGCCCAAATCAATGGGCACCCGAGCTATTGGGATGGTGAGTTGCTGGCCTCTGACCACCATCACATCCAGTTCCTTTGTTAGAACCGCAGAGTAACTCACCAAGTCAGGATAAATCACGTAATTGCAGCTCCCTTATCTCAAAACCCTTGCACAGGTCATCTATCAACCATGACTAGCTGGAGGTGCTGACACCTGTTGTTGTCTGGGGTGAGTTGCAATTCGGTAATGGTTGGGTACATTTCAAACTCCTTGGGACAGTCATAAAACTACTCCCCTTCCTCCTCCTGGGATGAAATTCAGTTGCCTAAATAAAACAAGGTCAGACTGGTAAAGGTTCTGTCCTCCAGGGTTGGTTATGGCAATCCCTCCTTAGATGGACCCACTAGGGCACCCATAACACTGCAGATGGAGGTGTGTTTGACCAGGTACAAGGACCAAGACCCACAGGGACCTTTGGTCAGGTTGGTACTACGCCTCAGACTTAGGGCCCAACCTCACAGTTGGTTATTGGAGCAGTGGATGTTCCCTGGAAGTAGACGGAGGACTCCACCTCGTGGAGCTGGGCTGCTAGAGTACTCTGTCCTTGGCTGTTCCTCGAGCTAAGCTGGCTGACAAGGAGCTTTACCCTCTTGGCTAGAGGAATCAGCTGGAGCTTGCCTTGCCTTTCAAAGTCTTGTAGGAACGCATCGATGTCCTTTCCGGTTCTCATTATATTGCTTAAAACTGCTTTAGGCGATATAGAGCTCAGCAGAGAGGGGTTCACTGAAATTATTATTTCAACTGATGACCTTCCTTCTCATTCACTAAGGATGCATTGGCTAATCTGCTTCTGGATGTCTATCACCTAGTCAGCAGTCAGGTTCCTAGGTATTGCAGCTCTCCACAACTGGTATCTCCTATTCCCCTGTTGAATTAGCTTGTCATCACTGAAGGTGTCTTCTGTCTAGGCATCTGAATACCTTTTGTCGTGATTTCCTCACAGTGCTCAGTGGCAAACATATCCTTGTAATCTGCTATCCTAGTATTGTGTTTTGGACATTTCACATGCCACCCATTGTCACAACCCGCTTTTCGTTGTGCTTAAAAAGTCCAAGAAGAATAGGTTTCTTATCCTCACACTCAGGAAAGCTTAACCCAAGGCTATGACAAGTTTTGTTTGCAGGGCCAAGTTGCAGGATTTCAGGACCAGTTGCCAAGTACCAGGACATGTTACAGAATTACTTTTCTGATAATAATAAATGCCTTCCCTCTTAATGAAACTAACCATGCATATGTGTCCCAAATAGCACATAGACTTAATTTTGCAGTACACATTTTATACCATATTTTTTTACCAATCACCAGTGGGTCACTTCTCTTCGTAAACACAAGTTTTACATTTTTTGCTCCCTTTGAACCATACCCTATGTGGGACAATATTTTTGTTAGTTTAATGCAATTGCTGCACCCTATAAAACACTCTACACACAAAATAATGGTCCTAAAATGGAAAATGGACCCAGTGCCAAATATTCTCAAATTACCTGGGAGAAGGGTGGTCTTAAGCGTCTTGGGCATACACGCAGAGCTTGGGGAAAACATCACATGATATAACAAATAAATAAGCAGTAAAGTCTTCCACAAGGTCATTATGGCCAGTATAATACCCCTTTGATTTACCTGGCTATGTGGCTAATTTTCATTAGTGTTTAGTGGCCAGACCCAAAAGTCCAAGTATCTTGGAAAGGACAGATTAGATGATGGTTAAATCAACCTAGGGAAACAAATAGTCTGTGGCTGAAGAAATGTTCTCTGATGTTTACATACACTTTTGGACCATTGGTTGTGGGGGTAAGGAGAGTCCTATCCTGAATCCAAAAATTGTGTTGTGAGGATCGATCCATTGATAGAGAGATAGAGCTTTTGGACAAGGGAGACATTAACTCCTATTATAAACTGCTACCTAGTTTAACAATAAGGACTAGAGTCAGCCTAGGTAAACATTAAGAAAAGGGTTTATTGCCCCCACCTTAAAGTAAAGGGGGGTACAGGGGATAGAACCTAAAAATCCCCTATTTATAAAAATGATCCAGTGGTATTAATAGACTTCAGAGTTTTAGACAGAGGCGGTCATAAATCACCTGCAAACACTTTTATTTAGATTACATCTTGTAATATTTAGGACATTTACATACACTTGCTATAACTTTGAATAGCCTTAGCAAGTGATCCAAATACATTTTATTTTTTTGGCCTTAGAGAGCAGTGGCAGACCTTTGAAAGAAAACAGTGGATTTTAAAGAACATCATTTAATAGTTCAGGTGTATTTACTATTTGGTAAAGCAATACAGAGTTTCAGGTTTTGTTATGTACAGCATGTAATAGCTCAGTTTTTTAACGTATGATTCACACACACATAAATTAGTTAGTGTAACGTAATAGAGGAGTTAATCAAATCCAACTTATTTGGCTCAACCTTTTTCTCTTTTAGATCTGTACAAACTTAAAACTCAATGGGAAAAATGTATTTTATTTTAAAAAATACCCTTTTGTCTTGTGTAAAAAAAATGAATGTCCTAGTATCAGTTTCAGTAAAAATCTGTCTAAATCTTTTTTAGCATGCATCTACTTTATTTCTCACCCCATCCAACTGCCATTTGTAAACTCACTGAGAAGAATAGTTTGCATAAGAACAGTTTTTATTGGAGCTGGATATATTTACGCATAGCAATTATATATTTTTGATGAAAAACATATCTTTTCTATAGTAAATGAACCTTTATTTGTCTAGTCCATCACCATAATATTAACTATCCACGTTGCTTTATTTTTTATTGTTTAGATTTTTTTCCATCTGTGTGTGCTTTTAAAATGGATAATGTCCATTTATAAGAAGTGGTACTTAGCCTCATATTTCATACTCCAGATGAGCTCTATAAAAGGATTTATGATATGAGAAATGTATATATTCTTTTCATTATCTATTCTCACTTCTGTGAATGATTATACTTTATTAGTGATTGAAGATGCTGCCTGGCATTCAAAATTTTAGCAAAGGCTAGATTCACTAGGTTCCAAAGGAGCTGTGATAACCCCACTTTGTTTACCTTACATTTGCAAGCCTTTTCCATGGAGTGTATTAAAGGTATGGTGCATGTAAAAAAATAAACATTGAGTGCTCTATACACATTTTTTATATTTTTTTTTCCTTTTTTGTAGCTTAGCTTGCTATTCAGCTTTGAGTTAACAGTAAACTAGTGACATATAATCAAATATGGAATGTTTTTTTAAATATTTGCCCTGCGTGATTTGTAAATTAATGGAAGCTTCTATTATAATACAAATTCCAAAGTGGAAGATAAATATAATAAAGTATTTGCATATGACTCATAGTACATGAGGAATACACAGGAATACTGTAATTATCTGTGTTTGCTCATTTAGAATTAGACTTCATGTTTAATCAACTGTAAATTACTTCAGGATCAAATGGCAGAATTTGTATATATAGAAAATGTTGCTGCTCTCAGTGGGCCTCATTATAATAATTATATCTACATGAATACACTGAAGGTTGCTGCCTCAATCGACCATAAATGCTAAATATTCAGGGCAAAGCATATTGAATCTAATCTTGTCCAACCTGTTTATTGTTATTGGTACTGTGACAACCTTAGAGTCAGAGAGTTGTGACTGTCTACCTCATCACTAAAGGATATATGTCCTTTGGAAGACCTGGACTGGAATAGTGTATATAAACTGACAGAACTAATAATACTTTTTTTTAATCATTGTACTCGGGGAAACTGGGGTTGTATTTTTTTAATTGTCTGAAATGTATTCATATATTTCAAAAGTGAGGCGTTTCAAAAATGTGTACAATATATATATTTACATTCTGGGTATTTTCAGTGTATTTTGGAGGCTGTAATACTGGAGGCAATGTTATTGTGATTACCAGCTATGAGAGATCAATGACTGTATGAAGCAGAATTATTTAAAATGTACACAAATATTTAGTTAGAGCAAAGTAAGGTTGCCTGGTATCTTTTAGTATCAATGAAGTACAGAGAGCGGATTCTTGTCCCAGACCCTGAAACTGCTCCTCATGTTTCTGCTCTATCCACAAAGCTGAGGTGCAGTGATTCCTGTGTGGAGGATCAGTTGTGAACATTTGCAGCAACTCACTAATAGGTGATCCAATGAACACTGGTGACTTGCTTATATTACAAAATATATGATCATACATGCAAACACATATAACTTTGTCTGCCATTATTTTTGCCACTGCATCAACAATGTATACGTTCCTCCAGTCTATAATTAATTTTAAAGATTGACAAACGTACCTCTTAAAACTAATAATAAATTGTTAATTGGGATCTCAGCGGGTCTTGTATTAACAGGTTTTATTATAATGTCATGTCTCTTATACTATATAGTAACCAGACCATATTGTTGTTGATCATATTAATACATATGCTCACTAGAAGAAAATATATCACATTTTGTTATACCACACAAAAATAAAAGTTAATGTCTAAAAATGTCATTCTACTGCAATGTAGTTGGCATTACAGGGATAACTGCATTGTGTCGGCCAAGCGTTCATAGCGACATCGCTTTTTGATCCTTCGATTTGATCTTCCTATCATTGTGAAGCAGAATTCACCAAGCGTTGGATTGTTCACCCACCAATAGGGAACGTGAGCTGCGTTTAGACCATCGTGAGACAGGTTAGTTTTACCCTACTGATGATGTGTTGTTGCAATAGTAATCCTGGATTCACTTTCAATCATTACTATCATTACTGAATTTGAACATAGGCATTATATTACACTAGCAAATAGTCATACAATTGTAAGGCAGGTAATGCTGTTTGCCACACAATGTAAGGCTTTTGGTCCTCTGAGTACCTTCGGCGCTCATTGTAAGCCCATCGCTAAGTGCCTTTGGTGCTCATCGCGTGGCTCGCAATCCTCTTCCTTGGTGTACTTTTGTTCATCTGAGCACCTTCGTCTCTCATTGTGAGCCTCTCCCCTTGTGTACTTTTGCTCATCTGAGCACCCTGAGCGCTAATGGTGAGCCCGCAAGCATTAGCAACAACCCACAATGCTCACAATTATATATGTGATTGGCACAGCAGGATTGAATGGCACCTGGCCTGGATTTTAGATGCACATCAAATAGATTAGAATTTTTTTTTTTTTTAAACAAACATATAAAACATTAAGGTTCATTATTATACATGAAAAAATATGTTATCTTAATTGCTAATTGAAATCAAGATTTCTAAAAAATACAACACTTAGTAACCTTTCTGTATCTTCTGATTTCCTCTTATTCAACATTAGATTCAACATTAGACATTTGTTTTTTTTTTCTGTTATTTAATGCAAAAAGAGCACAGTACTGAGTCAAGCAGAATCTGCTGTAGTAATTACTTTGCTTGAAGGAATCTAGTCTCACATTCACAGATGCATATAAATCCCAGAATAGAAGGATGTCAGCACTGATAAGAGTGACTTGTCCTAATTAGTATATCATATTTAAAATGTTTGCCTCTGGGAAGTTGGCTAGCCTGTAAGTTGATCTTGTATTTTCCCTTAGAAATCCTCATAATAATACTTCATGCTGTCATTGATGTAAAAATATTTTTCTGCATATATTGTCGGTACTCATGAAGAGATGTCTTGAACATCCAAAAGAAAGATATTTTCACACAAGATTGCTTTCCAGCTACCTACAGAGCACTGTAATTTACATTCCAATGTAGTATTTTGAAATGACAAAGAAGCAGTTCTTTTATTAAAGCACTAAGGGGTCTTTCTAGAAAACGGCATAATATTTTACACACACATATAACAGAAAAATATCCAATGGTATCAGTGTTAAAAGACAATATATTTTGAAATACTAGATGTATGAATGTGTACATCTACTCTGGACTATTTATAATTAAATTGCCTGTTTTTCAACATAAAACTTTACTCCTATGTTTGGTTTTACCCGTTTTCAATGGAAAGTTATATTAAAATGTGTGTACTGACGTAATGTTTTATCTTCAGTCTCAATGTCTAATTTTTAAATACTGATGAAATATGCAGCAAACACTAGTCTACTGAGACAATTAGTATGCCTGTGTCCTAGTTACTTAAAAAAGAATACATTTTTTTATAGTATGTGAATTTACTAGGCTTGTTATATACTGTATAAAATCCCTAGACTGTCTATACATACAATATATTATGGAGTTGCTAAACATTATTAATATCCTTTATTTGTAATGCGCCAACATTTTCTGTAGTGCTATACACGGCTTAAGTACAAGGCAAGAATAATTTTAACACATTGCAAAAGAATTGAGGGCCCTGTCTTTGAGCTTACATGGCACTTCCTCTAAAGCTCCTTGCAAGATTGAAGATTTACAAAACTTACAAATATGATTGACATGCTAATATATTTTCTTAAATAAAGTATAAAAAAGTACTATTTATTAAAGAAATGACATGAACGTACACTTACAACAACAAAAAATTGCAATTGGTTGAAATTCAACTTTGAAAATGGATGAGTTTTAAAAATGTATATAGAAATGAGTTAGTTATTTTATGAATAAATTAGTTGCAAGCTCCACATTGTCATGGACGCAGAAAAGTCAAGGAATTATCATAACCTGAAAGTAGAAAGTATACAGAGTTGGAGTTACCAGAGGTGTCAGAGCACAGAGATTCCACCAAGGAATTGTTTAGACCATAAGACTCTGTATTGTTATGCACATTAAGAGATACTGGACATAAAGGAGACTCTGTATTCTAGAGAATGACTTTCCTGTCTTACTTCTCTACCCAAGATCAGGATGCATGTCCCCATCTACAAGTTGAGTAAGGAACCGGAAGCAGAAGATAATCAGGAGTTAGTGACCTGTTTGATGACAGAAAAAGCTCAGGGAGCAAACAAGCTCAGCATTAAGAATTAGAAGAATTTGGCTGAAGTAACTAAAGAGACAGCTAAAGCAGATAAAGATAAATTATATAAAAGTGGCTGATGTTGTAAGCAAAGGGCAAAGAGTAAAGTGCAATATGCTATCACTCACTGGGTGTAAAACCAGCCTCAGTATGAAAGGTTTGAACCAAAACTGATGCGGAAACCTTATGGGTAAGAGCAATAAAGAGATCGCCATAATATTGTTCAACATGGACAGAACTAGCCATCTGCCCCTGGCGAAAAATACTAATGTAGAGGATGATTCTTTAGAAAGAAAATGTCTAACAAAGATCTTTGACTTGAAGAACTGGGAAATCAAACAGATGATTGTAACCAGTATTCTGTCAAAGGGAGAATGTACTGATTTTGATGAGGAAACTGGAAAAGTTGGGGTCAAGAAGAAGACTTAGCTGGTGGAAGAGGAATCAACATCCCTGAGAAAAAATATGAAACAAAGCATGGATATGAGTACCTTTAAATCTTTGAAGTGTGCCATCAGCTCTCTGGCAACCTTAATACACAGTACTCCGGCCAAGGAAAGGCAGAAAGGCCAAACAAGCAAATCAAGAAGCAGAGATGGACTCCATCTGAATACGACTTAAAAAGTCTGACATTGAAGAGAGTCAAATTGCTGCTAATATGACGGGTATAATGATGATGCCAAATTATATTCCTAAGTGCAGGAGGCATGCTTTTGGGGTCAGGAAGAAGACACAGATATCTATCCTGCAGCAGAAGGATAGACGTCCATGTATAAACTGAAAAAGCAGGTTGTGCAGGAGTTGCAGTATAGTGGCAAACAGGAGGAGTGAGATCTCCTTACTAATAGTTTATCTCAGAGAGAAGCAAAAATCACCATTCCCTCCTCTCAGCTACAAGAGATAGAAGATTCCCTGAAGCAGAGTATAGTAACTCTGATAGAGTAGAATCTGCTGTCATATACACTACAAGCAGAGAGGGTGACCGATCTCTCTTATCTGGGGACCCAGTTGGCTCAGAGGGATGTTAGTGATCTCCAGGACCTGCATACACAAGATGCTGTGCTGAGTGCAGAACGATGTCTGCAGAAAGCTACTATGCAAAACATAGAGCAGGAGCTTGTACAGGAGAGAGGAACGGAGGAAGAAAATTTGCCTGAGCAACCAGGGTTATTCAGGGAGGACCTAATGAACAAGACAGAGGAGATTCTTCAGCTGAACATGCAAGAAGAGATTTAGTGCAAGCAAAGTGAACAGGATATGCAGCAAGTCAAGAAGGAGAAGCTGCATCTGAAGGAAGAGAAGAACAATGAAAAGCTGAAAGCATTGGAAGCAAAGCAAGAATAAAAACAGAAAAAAGATTAAGAGAATTGATTAAAAGAGGAAGAATGAAATCACAAGCATTTTCGGAAGCCCAAAACTCAAAAGGCTTTGTGTAGCAACTCTGTGCCATGTTGAGTTTGAGTGTGAATCAACTGAACAAATGGATACATTCTAGCAAAATTAAAATTCTGAGATACCCTTTCTAGAAGAGATAAAAAGTTGCAGACCTTATTGGAGGGGAAGCACAATGGTATCAGGGGTGCCTGTGTTTAACAGGGAGGCAGATGAAGTCCAGATCCAGAAGCAGCCCTGATAAAGGTCATGCCTGTGGGGCTGTGAAGAAAACTACACCAGAGAGCAAGCAGTTTTGGCATGTAAAATGATCAGCCTATTGTGTTGGCCAGATGATCTGTACCCACAAACCATGGGCTCAGGGCAGTTTTCTGGACTATGATGATGAACATAAAGAAGAGGAGTTGTAGAGGCAGCATGACATGAATGAGAAATTGCAGATTGAACTTGAGCAGTTGGGACCCATCAGCCATGGATGGATAATCAGAAAAGGCTGGATCAGCTGGGAAAGGTGAATAACCTACAGAATGAGCTGAGGAAGGGAGCACAACAAGCTCAATGTGTCACAGAGTTGGAACAATAGTTACAATGATTGGCATCAGAGTGAGCTGCTGTCTAAGCCAGAGACCAACACCCATCAGGTTGTGTTGGAAGAGCAACAGAATGCTGTGGAAGTGGTGGCAAGGGAGAGATGTCAAATGTGTTTCCACAGTGTGAGGCAGGAGATATCAGAGCTGAAAGTAAAGCGCAAGAGCAGAGATACAAAAGTACATGGCAAAATGCAGAAGTATCACTGTGCCCTAGTGAATCGGGAGGCCATAATCATGATTTAGAATGAGTATCTTTTAGTATAAGCAATGGCACGCGCCAGGGCTGTCCCCTATCCCCGCTCCTATTTATCCTGTTTCTGGAACCGCTGGCAATACGTATAAGGGAAGAGGAGGATATCAGTGGAGTCAGAATAGGGAAACATGAGTTTAAACTATTAGCAAACGTGGACGATATAGTAGTAACATTTACAGAGCCTGTGACATCATGTCAAAAGTTCTTGGACATTCTGGAGGAATTCAGTAGAATTTCCTACTTTAAAATAAATCAAACTAAGTCCGTGGCTTTGAAAAGAGGATTAAAGATAGAAGATAGGGATGCTCTAGAGCATATGCTACAGTGTAACTGGCATTCAAATAGTATCACCCACCTAGGAATCCAATTCTCATTCCAATTGGGTAAGTTGATTAAAATTAATTTAGATGAAACCATGAGTAAAATAAACATTACCTTGACCAATTAGAAACAACTAAATTTATCATGGTTAGCTAAAATTGCAGCTATCAATATGAATATCATCCCAAAAATCACTTACTGTCTGAGATGTATTCCGGGAGTGCTGGCATATACAGTAACTACGTCAAAAAAATACAAGTGCAGCTAGATAAGTTTATCTATGGTGGGAAGAAACCCCGGGTGGGAAAAATAATAGCAAATCAAAAGGTCGAGAAAGGTGGGTTAAATTCCCCCTGTATATTAGATATTTACCAACAAATTTGTATAGCACATCTTATTAGCTGGAATTTAGTAAAGGAACAACCTAGATGGATGGAAATTGAGGAGGCCTTATTAAGAAATATTAAGATCCATTCCGTGTTGTGGCTACCTAGCTTGAACGAGACAGTGATTAGAGATCTCCCGAAGAATTTTGTTTCCCTAACCAAATTTTGGTATAGAAATAGACTATCCATGCAGCTAATTAACCTTCCCTCACTAGCTGCCCCAATTGATACATTGGAACGTGGGGGCTCTAACCCAATAATTACATCTCTGAAAATCAAGGGTGACACACCCACAGCAAAACTGTTCGAAGATGGACAACTTATAGACCTACAAATGATGTGTAGGAAATTTGGAGATATAAGATTGACATGGCTAGAATATGAGTGTATTAAAAAAAGACTAGTAGTCTGCGGTTACAGGATCTCACAACATTTAAAAACAACTAAAATGGAAGATCTAGTGATAAAAAGAGATAATTTACAAACTATTTCGAAATGTAATAAAATTATAAATGAGAACCGCTCACTTAGGAAAAGTTCAGGTTTTATGTACTATGAATCAACTATGGGAGAAACCTTTGAAGCGATGGTATGGTACCAAAGCTTAAGAACGGTAAAAAAAGCAGCAGGTCTGCCAAGGTATATAGAAATGTTTTTTAAGCTTTCGAATAATTGGTACCTCTCTCCTGAACATATGAATAAAATAGACCCAAAAAATCAAAGTACCTGCTGGAGAGGCTGTAATCAGTTGGGAACATCGTTTCATATGTGGTGGGAGTGCCCTAAAATAAACAGGTTTTGGATAGATTCGTGTCAATTAATAGAAGAAATATTAGCTCAAGAAATTAGGTGCTCCCCTTCATTGGTACTGTTCCATAGGAATTTGGAGGAATTCCGTGGTTCAGATGGTATCTTGATATGTCATATTCTGTTAGTAGCCAAAAGTTTGATAGTAAAATCTTGGAAAAATACCCATGTTCCATCAAGAATACAGCTGGTGGCAGCAATATGAGAAAATAGAGAGATTATTGATCCCATAGACAAGAATTGTCTGATGGAAACAGGTACCTATTTCCCTTGGCAGAAGTGGGATAAATTTGCAAGTTCTATTGGAGTATAGACAAACAGGACAGGATCATAATTTAGCAATTATAAAAGAGGTAGAAGGGGTGAAGGAAAAAAGGGAGTAGTCAAGGAAAAAGACTATAAATCATATAATAGGTAGATTAGGAACCCAAACTCTTATCCCTCCAGCAACAACCTACCGGTAGGTCATCGGTCTGGCACAGTGTGAATGGTTTATGTGTTTCTTTTTCTTTCCTTTTCTTCTCTTATTTCCTTTTGATATTAGTCAAATATTCTGTAGATATAAGGAGGTTAAACGGGGGCATACCTTGAATTCATAGAAAAAAAAAAAAAAGAAAGAAAAAGAGAAGGAAAGAAAAAAAAGAAAAGTTTTGTTACTATATATACAGACGTCTTTACTGAAAACACAAATATAGGGAAAAGTGCGGGAAGGCAGATAGTTAAGAAAGAGACGTGATAAATAATAATAGACCTTTCTCTAAAAGAGAGGGTAAACCTCGGTCCCTATATAGAATGGTTAGCGGAAAACTCTCTCACATAATGTTGGAATTCACTTTGGGTGGGGGGATGGCGAAAAGCCATTGATATAGAAGCAAATATTAGAGAGGTGTTAAGATCTGTCAAAGTATCTAACAGAACTCACAGCCCTGGGTCTAAAGAAGTTAAGTTGTTATATAGGGGATACAGATGTAATATTTTTTCTCTGTATATATATATGTATATATATGTATACATTGTTAAATTCTGGTTTGGAGGTATAAGTTACCCCCGTTAAGAGGAAAATACGAGGGGAAAGGGGGGAAGAGAGAATATTATCAGAAGAGTGTCATGAATCGTGATTGTTTGTCTGTTCTGTACTTTGTATCTACGTCTTGTTTTTGTACTTGTATTCTTTTGTCTGAAAAAAAAAAAAAGAAAAGGCTGGATCAGCTGGGATAGGTGAATAACCTACAGAATGAGCTGAGGAAGGGAGCACAACAAGCTCAATGTGTCACAGAGTTGGAACAAGAGTTACAATGATTGGCATCAGAGTGAGCTGCTGTCTAAGCCAGAGACCAACACCCATCAGGTTGTGTTGGAAGAGCAACAGAATGCTGTGGAAGTGGTGGCAAGGGAGAGATGTCAAATGTGTTTCCACAGTGTGAGGCAGGAGATATCAGAGCTGAAAGTAAAGCGCAAGAGCAGAGATACAAAAGTACATGGCAAAATGCAGAAGTATCACTGTGCCCTAGTGAATCGGGAGGCCATAATCATTATTATAATACAAGAGCTGCAGAAAAAAAAAACTCTAACCAAAATGTTCTTGCAAAAAGCTTTGAAGAAAGTCTCACAGAGATGAGTGCCTAAGGCTACCCCGAAATGGTCATGAAGCTGGAGGAGCATGTGAATAGTATGATGGGCTTCACCACTTATTCTACTTCCAGTGATTAGTGGTTAGTGACACTGGCTTGAGAGAGCCTAGATGTCTTGTGGAACTTGGAATAGAAGAAGGCTAAGTCCTCAATTGAGATTGGACATTCAGCAAAGTTACAGATCATGTTACAGATGGATTTGAGGAGAACTTTAAAGCTATGGCTCTATCTGAGCACACGGCTAAAAAAATACCTCTTCCCACGACTATTAGCAGCAGCTGGACATTTGTCATAAAGAGAAGCAGAAACCACAAGCGTACACCCAGTCACTGCAGAATGCCTTAATACAGGTAAAATAATAGAGAGTACTGGAGGTTCATCTGTTAAAGTTTGCAGAGGTTACTGGAAAGTGCTGAAATATCAGAAAAATCGACACCTGGCACTACATAAAACTTTTAACCACAGTGGTGTTTGGAGACCAGAACTGTCTTCTGAAAAGAATGGAGAAGGTAGTGAAAGAGAAGCATGAACAAAAGCTTCACCGGTTACACAAGAGTCTCCCAGTAAAGAGGAGAAAGGAAGTATCCACAGAGATGGCCATCAAAATAATGTGTATGCAAGGTAAAACATACACTGCCTTTTGTCTCAAGTCGCTCAACACCAGCGTATTAAGCTGATGATGGAGAATGCTTATGATCTGAAAGCAAAGTGAAAGGTCGGAAAATACAGGCTAGTGAATTTTGAGTTAAATATTGAACTGTTTTGTTATATTTTTGCTCTACTCAGGGTTAGCTGTATGGGAGCCTGGTAAGTAAGGGAACTGTCTAAAAATGTAGTGCTTTAGTGGAGCTAAGCCTATTATTTTCTTTAGTTTAGTTTTATATTTGTTTTAACATCGGCACCTACTTTAGTAAAATTTGAAAAGGGCACTAAAGCCTCCTATATTGGTTTTCCTCCATAAAAATGCTGAAAACATGACCACAAAATAAAGAAAAAAATGGTAATTTGTTACATTTGATACATGTTATATATATATATATATATCCCTATAGCCCTAGAGAAAGCCATCAGTATTATCCCTCTTTGTGAGGACATGGACACCTAACTCTGCAACTCTGCTTGCTAGGGATGCTCCCGAAATCAGGCAGAAATAAGGATTAAATCGCAAGTACCTGCATACCTTGTCTATTACATCCGATTGCATAGCAGTGGCAAACTTAAGCAGTTTTTTTGTGCAAGGACTATAGCTATCCCAATACAACATTGTGCAATAATCAAGTACTGGTTAATAATACAGCAGTGTGTCATTTAAACACAGCTGATTGCACAGCAGTGGCAAACTAATGCAGGTTGTTGTGCAAAGACTAGAGTTATTTAACACAGCATTGTGCAATGATTAAGTGTTGTGCAATAATTCAGCTGTGTGCCTTTTGAACACAGCATTGTGCAATAATTGAGAACAATGCAATAAATCAGCAGTAGGCTGTGCAAGAATAATAGCAGTTAAATACAATATTGTGATAAATAACAAAGCATTTTGGTACAGTATACAAGGTTTATAGCAAAAATGAAGCTGTGTGATATGCATGGACTATAATCAATTTAAACACAGCATTGTATTGTGCAAAAGGAATATGGCAATTTAACCACATAGTGGTAATAGCATATCTGATTAACATATAGACTATTGCCACACAGGGTGCCCATGTCTCCACTTTGTTTTTAATTAAGTTTTTATCTGGTGCCTATATACAAAAATTCAGTAACCCTAGGATTACATCTGTAATAGCATATGAGGATTACTGATTTAAAGCCTTATCTGTATAGCCTTAAGCAGTGTATATGTATATTGAAAACGGCTGATATTTACTGATTGTGGTTATCTTATTGCTTTATAGCTTATAATTATTTGTTATATACAGTGCTAACCAGGCATTACAGCCGATAATTATAATGTAGAAATACTGTATCCATACTGTATTCTATATTCTATTCATTAGGCTCAGTTTAGGCATATCACAATCGTTCCTCATGATATACCCATATAGGGTTTCTTTGCATTCTATTAATTATTGATTGGTACTAGATACATTTGAACCTAAAGTGGCGAATTCCCTATTTTTATATATCATTAAATAAAGTTTATGTGTTAAATGAGGTGTTACGCACCATGATATATTTTAAAGGACACATTTATGATATATACTGTATATATATATATATATATATATATATACTAGCGACTTGTCCGTCAAAAATGACGGCAATAAAATTATAAGGCAGATAATGCTGTTTGCTACACAAAATAAGTATTTTAGTCCTCTGAGTACCTTCAGCGCTCATTGCTAGCCTTGCGCTGAGCGCCTTTGGCACTCATAACGATCTTCTCCCCTGCTTTTTTTTTTTATATATATTTTTTTTTTTTATGATAATAAATTATATAATAAAATAATAAATGAATATACTTATTATATTACATATTTGTAATTAATATATCGAGCAATCAATATCCTGAAGAGCTAATAATCTGTTTTGATTTTTCTGCAGCTTAAAATGTACATTTGGACTGTTGCTGACCTGAGGTGTAAGTGTGAGCAATGTGTCATGTGTGCAGTGTAAATAGGCTGCATGCGCGAGGCCAAACCGTTTGTTTAATTTAGTAAATCGCCATTTTAGAAGGGTAATGTTATTAGTTGCAAGTTAGTGTTGTAAAACGGCGGCGATTGTCTATGTGAACAGTTTGTCTTGATTTCCTGTAGTACTGATTTATTCGATCTTCTTGCAGTCCAAGGGACTCTAAGCAGTTTTTGTCAATACCACAATTCAAAGGCATCAATTCTACAGTGCTCTGCCTTCTTTATGGTCCAGTTCTCACATATGTATGTTACTTCTGTATTGGGAATACCATACTTTTTTACAATGCTTACCTTTGTGAATAATGTAATATCTTTACTTTTTACTAGCTTTTCCAACTTGCCATAGCTTTCCTCCCCAGAACCAAACATCTTTTACTTTCAAGTCCACAGTTACCATCTGAAGAGCCACAATAGCTGAAGTTGTCTATGTGCTAAAACAGAAAAGTAGTTGATGTCTGCGAATATATCCATGTTACTATACGAAGTATTACAAAAACAAAGTGAGAATCGTCTTCATAAAGGGAGCTCCAAAACATAACAGAAGACCCAGTAAAACCAATATGGAAGCCTAAATTGTACATTTTTTTAAACATTTTTATTAAAGGGAATTAAAGTTATGACAATGCAAGATGTACAGTACAAGAACAACATACAGTAGACAGTATTCAGATGACACCGGAAAAGACTTGTATCTGCCTTTCCCAATTTTTTTATTTTGATTGCATTAATTACAATTAAATTTGACATATTATGCCGGTACAAATAAAAAAAATAGATAGAAAATAGAAAGGAAAAGAAAAGAGGATGGGGGGGGGGGATGAAACATAGTATTATATGGTCCCTGAGGTATGTATATGTATTACCACTTTTTTATGCTATCAGCGCCAAATCGTAGTTCCCAAACGTAGCAAAACAAAACCCACTTTTTATAGTTATCATCTAGTTCAGAAGACATCAAGCTCATTGAGTGTTTGTATTCAAGTTTTCAAATACAAGGATGGACATCTTTCAAGTTTTCTCAATAGTGTTCTTGACTGCTAAAACAAAATTGGTTTGAGAGACGTTGAGCCTCTTTAGTAAGACCGGTGATAAGGAGACCTAATAAGGCTTCCTCTGTTTTTTTAGGTATCTCGTGTCCCCATAACTTCACTAGGGTGTCATAGGTTTCTGACCAGATGTGGGCTATTTTGGGGCAATCCCATAGTATGTGTCTTAGTTTTCCGGTGAAATTGCAACCTCTAAAACAGTTGCCATCAAGAGATGGATTTAAGAGCTTTAATCTAGCAGGAGTCAGGTACCACCATGGTGGTTTTGTGGGAATTATCTCTAAAGATTATATTAAGGGTGGAGTTTGTTGCATTTTTATGGATTTTATTCCATTGCAAATTGTGTCACGTGATGTTAACTGGCGCTCGTTGTGAGGTGCGCAGTGAATGGCTTTTGTGTTTATTGCCATAGTGTCGTTTTTTTTGTGTATATGTATTTTTTTTATGCTAATTAAATAAGTAATAAATTAATACATTAATATACTTTACCTATTTGTAAATAATATATGCAGGAAGCATTGTGCTCAAGAGCTGACAATCTGTTTTGATGTTCCTGCAGCATACAATGTAGAGCTGTACTGTTGTGGAGCTGAGATGTAAGTGTAAGCAATCTGTGAAGTGTGTAGTGAAAATAGGCTGAGTGCGCGAAGGGAAGCCATTAGATGTAAGTTAGTGTTGTAAAATGGCGACGAATGTGGATGTGGTAGGCGGGTTTGTATGATGAAGCGTCCTTGCTAATGGTGTATGTTGTAGGTCGTATGGGTTTTTGTAAAAGCAGTATTTGCTTTGTGGTATTTAGGGGTCGTGTAGCCTCGTTTTCGTTTTTTTCTGTTGCCATTTTTTCTCTTGCTTAGGGGATTTTCGAGTGTCTAAACTTTGACAGAAGTCAAGGTTTAAGCAGTGTTGCAGAGGTCCTGGGTGTCCCCCCTTGGTGTGGATACATTTTTTATTTAATTTTTGTGTGTATTTTTTGTGTTTTAATGTTTTATGCTGTGCGCGGGTTGTCGTTAAGGTCGTATTTGGGGATTTTTTCTAAGTCCCGCGGGTAGTAATTGTTTTTGTGCAAGTCCGTAGTTAGTCATTTTGTTTTTTGTAAAGTCCCGCTTGTGTAATGGTTTGTAAGGGATTGTGAGGCGCCGTAGAGCCTCCACCTCCGCAAATGCGACCCCTTGCCATGAGCCTGCAGCTCATTGCAGCCGACCCGGGAGCCTCCACCTCTGCAAATGCTGCCCCTCGCTTTGTGAGGGTATGCATTTGCGGTCCGAAAGTCGTAGGAGGTCATAGGGATGAGCGCCTATGGCGCTCATCTCCACTAGTGCAAGGAGCACCTTCGGCGCTCTTTGCCAGCAACTGTGGCCTGCGAGCCCGCAAGCGTTAGCAACAACCCGTATTGCTGACAACTATATATGTGATTGAAAAGTTCAGTGTACTTACAGAGTTATGTGTAGGAAACTGATATCCATATTTGTAAATCCCCAGGGAAGTTACATAACAATGTAATTGGAGAAGAGCAGCCAGATATGGATTTTGACCTTTTCATGACAGACCAAATGGAAATGCTGCTGCAGGAGCAAATTACATGGTTGGGCGGGGTCACAGCCTAGCTCACAGCTGAAACAAGGTGAGCGGAGAGAGAAAGACAGATCTGCAGGGGTGGTAATCAAGTGTGGATGTGCTGCACAGAGAGACTCTTATATGAAAATACATAGCACCTTTTAACATATTGTCACACTACATATCACAGGCTACTTTTCAGCATAAACAGGAATCCCAGAGATTGATACAAAGGTTTCAGCTTTTACTTCCTCCTGACTGGCCAAAACAAATTATGAATTTTTGCTAATTTAGCCTGAGTTTGGAGGGGGTGTTTACTCTAATTTTAAACTCCAAAAAATTAGAAGACATTTTGTTAACTTCAAGGTAATTGTTAAAATGTTTATTTTGGTATTTTTTATGTAAAAAATGTTTTCATACACTACTTATTCTTCTCTATCAGATGTATTCAAAACCCAGGAAACTTAGATATGCTTTTAATAACTTCCATCATATTAAACAAATGTAATTAGATTCTATGGGGTGATAAGCAGGAACTTGGATCAAGGCAACTCAGTGGATGTTGTTTTTTTGTATTTAAAAAAGGCCCCTATGCCAATCATTTACGAATGCTGTAGAAGCACAGTACATCGGACATTGCTATATTAATCCCCCACCCCTAAAATATTGTAATAGAACTGCTACAAGTCAATGATACAAGTGAACTGCAGGACAAAGCCAAAAGGTAAGGTAACAATCTCCATTGATTTTTGCACTGTCAATAAAGTATTAGAGTTACTCCCTTAAACTTTGACACCCAAACCCTATGCTAATAAGATTTTATGGACCACTCGAAAATCAGTGCACTGCCATAACTGCAAAAAACAGAAGAAAGATTTACATGTACCAAAGACCACTCACAAGTGGTTTTCAAGCCTTGCTGAGTCCCCCAGAAGCACTTAAAGTAAAAGGATAGCACTACAAAATGATGAGATTTAAACATTATTTGACACTTAACAATCTGAAAACAACATATGTGTAATAAAAAACATGATATGTTATTATAAAGCCAGTTGTATGATACAACATCCAGGGTAACACACAACCCAGTACTCAAGGGCTTTACTCACATCACAACACCACATTGCCTAGGAACAAATGCTGTAATGCATTGTCTATAAATTATATCATATTTTAACACAAAATAAACACATATTTATTTATTGAAGCTATAAATACAACTGTCACATCTTTTTAATATCCAAATATATTATTAAATAAAAATTACTTTATACATATGTCTAATGTTCACAGCCTAGTTATGGCACTTGTTAGGGCACTTCCCACTTCACGACGTTCACATTTTCTATTGGCTCCTAGAGCCATTTCTCATCTTTAAAGCTTGGTTTGGCTACTCCCTACACAGAAATCTGTTGCAGCTAAGGCAGGATTTATGGCTGTGGCCTGAGTGCTCCAACTTGGGGGAGCAAAAAATTTACATTAGTGTAGAACAGTAAAAGCTCCTGAAGCTGATTTACGGCAGTGCCCTTAGAACACTTAATTTACATGGAGGCCTACAGATTCTACACAGCAGATTAGAGGTTTGTTTGTATCCCCCCTAACAGCATATGAACCGGAGCAAGGACAAGTTCCACCAATGCTACCACAGGCCAGGATAGTAAGAAAAATAGTAAGAAGCCTTACAAGGAAAGCCACTCTTTGTTTCTGTGAATTTCAAACAGAGCTTCTTTATTGGAAAAATCACAACATGTTTAACAGGCACAGTAACATTTACATAACTGGGACAGTGAACACTTCAAACCATAGGGAGAGGGCCAGCCCCAGGAGGAAGTTCCTTCCGTGTAGCCAGATGGTTTGGAGCCAGACTAACTTTTAACAATAGAGAGAAGGGAAAAAGCCCTAAGACCATATAAGGAAGTTTGTTCCAGGTAGACAAACACAAGGACACCATTCCTGCCACCTATAAGCAACAAACGGTGAATCATAATTAACCACAAATAGAAGGGAAAAAGCCCTCTAAGACCATATAAAGAAGTTCCTTTCAGGTAGCGAGAAACAGGGGCACCATTCTTGCCACCTGTAAGCAACAAATGGTGAATCATATTTAACTACAATTATATAAGGACTGGTTAGTTGAACATCAGTCCTCATATATATGGGTGAATACCGGTGTAATAGGAAAAAAGTATTGAGAACACAATAAAGCATACAAAGAAAAATCATTTTAGGTAATGCACTCTGGGATCAACGGAATAGGGAAAAGTAATATTCAAGTAGTAAGACTTAAATGTTATTATATATCCCTTAAATTAATTTATTCAAAACAAATAAAAAAGTAATTACGCAGGAACAGTATACAATGGAACCTCAGTTTTCGTCTGCTCCTGTACTTCTTGTTCTGAACCTGATGCTTTTCACAGAGGAAAAATTTGCTTGAAAGTTAACGCTTACTTAGCAGTCGACGCATCGGAATGAAACATTTACTCTGAACTCGCCGCTTGCTCAGAAGTCGACGCACTCGCGACACCACCCGTAGCCTGTCAGGAAGTGGAATACAATTCTGTAGTGTGACATAGCGTTGGTGGCTACAAGAGCCCAAGAGCAGTCTGTGAAAGACCCCAAGGACAGTCTGTGCCTGAAGGAATCAAAGGGCAGCTTGTGCCTATAATTACCAAAGTGTAAACTGTGCCTATAAAAACCAAAGTCTAGCTTGTGCTTGCAACAACTAAAGTGTAGCATGTGTCTACAAGAATCAAAGCGTAGCTTGTGCTTACAAGAACCAAAGTGTAGCTTGTGCTTTCAAGAACCAAATAATAGTCTGTGTCTATAAAAACCAAAGTTCCAATCAATAGCCTATCTCCTCCTTCTCCTCCTCTATATTGCCACCATCCCATTGGGCCCTCAAGTCCCCTCAGTACAGTTAGAAGTTAAATTATCTTTGATGTAATTATTGTTTTTATTTATGTCTGTTTAGTTTTAAGATTTTGTATTCAAAATCAAGACCATCAGTTTAAAATAAAATGTGAAAAATCTGGGGTCCGGACTGGATTATTTCAATTTATATTGATTCCTATGTTAAATGCTTGTTTGGAACTCAATCTGTTTGGAACTCATTCTGCCATCCATAACAGATTAAGGATGAGAATCAAGTTACCACTGTATGTTATTCATGCTCCAATTGTGTTTTTTTTGGGAACATCAATTTATTTTAGCAGGCTATAATGGCCTCGCTCTAATTTAGGAATGGAATTGAAAAAACAAAAAGACTTACGTTTTTTGGAATATAGTAAATGAAAGAACTTAACCAATGTAGATTCCAGTGGAAGTGTTTCTTATAATGACTGGCAACAAATGATGATAGACCATACTAGGATTAGTGCTAAACAATCCAGAAAACTATGGAACATTTGTACATATTGTATATGAGTAATAAAATAATACCAAAAGGTTTAAGGAGTAACCTCTCCCCCTCTTTTCAAGAAGTATTTATACAATTTAAAGAGAAATGGCAATGTATTCTAATGAATATCAAAAATTAGATTTTACAGGTTTGTAATGTCTATAAAACATTTTCTTATTTTTGGTCAGGTTATTATACAATATTTTCTTCATTGTTGAGACATGGCTTAGTGTCCTTTATTAAGATAGATGATTTTTTGTTTAACGTAGTGATATTGGTGTTATTTCTTGTTTTAAGTTTTCTGAGATTGGTATGTATATACCATAAATGGAGGAGTCTTGTTCTTTCTACAAGTGTACAAATATAATTATATCTTTCTTTTTTCAAAATATTTAGTTTGAAATGGAAACCAAAAATATATTATAAGCATATGTTGTTATTTAAATGCATGCTTTAAAAGGATAGGAAAGATCCTGGAAATTAAACATCTGGGAACTTGATACTGTACCATCAGTAGGAAAATAATGAAAAAGATGTACATCTAAAGCAAAAAGACAACATGAATCAATAAAGCATACATTTACTGTTGAAGGGGCTTTTCAGAATATTTAAATTTGTTTATAAATTATATAAGTAAACAAATTGTAATGGTGATATCAAATAGTTCTCTAGGCTCTTGTTTTTCCATTTTTTTTACTCAGTTGTATTTTTCATACATATAGGTACATTTTGTAAAACATCTATCAATAATCGTAACCATGGCAAAATGATATTGCCCCTATTACTTTTTTTTTGCTATCATTCAGTTTACCAATAGTCTTTGTAGTAAAATAGAATACAGACATATACACATAATATACAGATTTCTGGACAACCAAATGGCTTCCTTAAAACACTTGATAATAAGCCACCCTTTTAAAACATTTCCATCATTTGTCAGTCATTCTTCTATAAAAAATAGCTTCATGGTCTAAAAATTACATATATCCCACCAATTTTAAAAGAGCAACTACATTATTTTCATATTACTGATCAAAATCACTGTTGGAAAAGATAAGCTGGGATTTCTTTTTTTTTTTATTGTTTTTTAAGACATTAAAAACAAACGATCATTACATTATTAGAAAATACCAATACAAAAAAATACAAAACATCCAAATCCCCAGTCACCCTCCAACATCCAATCCAGGAAGACCTCAAGGAGATCTATCTATATCATTGAATACAAATTCTTTAAATATTATTATGATCATTATAATATTCACCTCATTCCATGTGTGAATCTTTATCTTTTCTCTTCTCTTTTTTTCCCTTTCTTTCCTTTTTTTTCTTTCTCTTTCTTTTTAATTATTACGTATTTTTCAGAAAATACTACATACATTCTTCCCTTATAGTACATATCATATAAATACAGCTTCAATAATATACAAAGAAATACAGCAGTATAATACACAATAAAAAGAGAGATAGGAATTTAATTATGTAATATACACCTTAACCTATGAATCTGACTACCTAATATTAGTCAAATTCTTTTAAAATGTATCCATATATTGGTCCCAAGTAGTCCAATCTATAGATCTCTTTCTTTTAGGGCCCCCTATATTATCTTCCTTCATCAACTCTCTGTTATAGTTTATTTTGTTAGTGACTTCTTTCCAGGAAGGAATTGTGGGTTTATTCCATTGTTTAATTAATAGTGATTTGATAATCAATAATAAGTGTGATATCAATAATTTGTCTTTAGGGAATATATTATCTAGCTTTAAATGAAATAGAACTACTCCTAGGGTACATGGGCAGTCTACCCCTGACATTGCGGTTAAGTGCCCACAACACTCTTCCTCAAACATTCTAACCGTGCAACATTCCCACCCCATATGAAAGGCTGAACCCTCTTTACCACATCCTTTCCAGCATAGTAGAGAAATTTGAAGATCCATAATCATTTTTGTGTTATCTTAAAGTATATCTCCCTATAAATGTTATTTATGGAGGAATTCCTTATTAACCTTAGGGCTCTATACCACTCTTGGTCATCATAAATTTGATTAAGGTTACCTTCCCATTCTTTTATACTCTTTGATTTTGTAAATTTCCTGGATTTTGATCTGATTTTACTAATCTTTGAAATAGGATGTAATACTGGTAATACTGTAAATGTATCTATTGTTTTCTGAATAGATTTAAGGATATAGACTGGAACTTTTTCTGGAGTACATCTAAATAGGTAGGTAACCTTGGGAACAATACTCATTTTGACAATCTCAATTCTAGCCGACCATGAGAATCTTATTGTACGCCAGTCAGAAAGTAATGTTCGGATTTCTAGAAAATTACTTTATTCAGATCCTAGACAACGCCAAAAAAATGTGTACAAAAAGTGCTTACAATTTTAAATAGTGCCAAGGTCGCAATACTAAGACAAGTATGAATATTGAAGTAATCAGTTCTATATCAATTAGTCTAGACCCATTCATTAACAAACTGGTATGGTACTGTTATTCTAAATCTGAGCAAATCAACTCTCATATATCAGGTTATACTGATGATCCTGTTAATACAGGATACACTGATAATCACAGAGTTGAAAAAATGTAGATAGAAAAGCACATAGTATACATATTATTAAAAACAAAAACACTATATAGTGGGACACAGGTATTCAATATCTCCAAAAATTGGGTATTTTGACAGTCAATTAAACAACTATATATTTAAGCAAAAAAAAGTATTTCATAGTTGCAACAAGAATAAACTTAGTAAATCATTAGAGGATAAATGTATGGGAGGGTAATAACATATAGCAAGAAATACTTGCGATTCGGTTTCCCTCTCTCCACACTCCTTTTCCTTGTAGAATTTGACTTTTGAACCCATTAAGCCATATTGTTGAGATTAGAACCTGCCCCACTAAAAATCAGAGTGCCAACGGTCCGTTTCGTCCACTTAAAGGACTTATTCTGATTTGTTTTAATATTTCTGTTATATTATCTATTATTACTTTCTTATTATGAAAACTAAATCTTATACCCAAATGTGTGATAAATTTAGAGTGCCAATTAAATGTATATGCTTCCTTTAATGTATTTAGGATTTCCATATTTATGAATAATATCGGATTTCGCAGAATTTATTCTAAAGTATGATACTCTACCAAATTCTGTCAAATGATGTTGTAAATTGGCACAAGACTTTATTGGATCCATTAAAGTCACTATAATATCGTCCGCAAATAACATTATTTTATAATCATTATTGCTGATTGTTATTCCTTTAATATTTTCTGATGCCCTAATTATTGAAGCTAAAGGCTCAATAAATTTCAAAAACAGCAATGGCGATAACGGACACCCTTGGCAGGTCCCGTTACTTATTGTAAACTTCTCGGTCTCAAAATTGGGACCCGCAATATATGCTGAAGATTCAGTGTACAATGCTTTAATTGTTTTTAACGCAAAGTTGGCAAAGCCAAATTTCAGCATCACTGCCTCTAAGAACTCCCAACTGACCCTGTCGAATGCTTTCTCTGCATCAAGTGACAGGATCAATGTGGAAGCTCTTTCTTTTTTTGCAATAAACATCAAATCCATTAAGCATCTGGTATTGTCGGGGGCCTGACGGCCCCTGACAAATCTGGACTAATCCAAATGTATTAGTTTAGATATTATACTATTTAGCCTAACAGCCATGATTTTTGCATATATTTTTAAATCAATGTTAATAAGTGAGATGAGACGATAACTAATAACTTTATCTGGGTTTTTCCCAGGTTTTAAGATGTTAATTTTTTTAGCCTCAACTGGTTCTGGTGCTATTTTCCCTCTATTTTTAATCTTATTGAACATATCTTCCCTAATTTATTTTAGAAATAACTTATAATATAAATGGTCGAACCCATCTGGGCCTGGAGCTTTGTTCGCTTTGGCTTTTTTTTATTACCTCGTCAATTTCCTCCAGGGTGATATCTTTATTTAGTGAGCTTAGATCCTCCTCATCTAATTTAGGGAGCTTAAGCTTATCCAAAAATTGATTTATTTTGTCTATACTAGCAGCCTTATTAAATTCCAGCCTCGTAGATAAGAGGCTTCTACTTAAATCCTACGTACTGCAAATTTCTCAAAGTTACAACGCTATTAAATTAGCCCTGCTGCGAGCAACGTGTGATCTATGCAGCAGGAACGTCCGTATGAATACTGCGATAATGTACAAGATGATCTCGCAGGCTCCCACACCTCATCAATTGCTGCGGGGGTCCTAAACCGGACCTCCGCGGCAGTCCCACACATAAGCCCTGCCATGGAGGGTACTTCAACTACCCCCCTGCACCTAGAATTAACCCCCCTCTATGCGGGGGTCCCCATCGTGACCCCCAAAAGTGTACCCACATTAACACCTTGCTGCAGGGGTGCATAGGGACCCCTGCAGCCCCCCCCACATTAACACCTTGCAGCAGGGGCCCCTGATCAGCACCGATCGTGACCCTGCTGCATTTACATTTTAAAATTTCCCGCCTCGCGTGTCCTTAACGGACCATAAAGGTCCTGAAAGGACTCGCACTAAAAAATATTAACCCCAGGCAACTAAAATTAACCCTATAACTCATGGGGGTCAATACAGACCCCCATAAGCAATTAATTAACCCCATAACTCGCGGGGGTCAATACAGATCCCCATAGGCACTTAATTAACCCTGTCACTCATGGGGTTCAATATAGACCCCCATAGGCACTTAAGTAACCCCATAACTCATGGGGGTCAATACAGACCCCCATAAGCACATAAATTAACCCTATAACTCATGGGGGTCAATACAGACCCCCATAAGCCTCTATTTAACCCCATCAGTCCCATAAGGGTATATTATGACCCTCATGGGGCTGTTAAAACCCTAGGACCATCATGACACTAACTACAAACACTACACTATAACCCCCAATAAACCACTACATCTAAACTAACCCCCCTCTACACTATTCTATTAACACTTACACTAACTACCAACATGATCTACCTACCGCCTAATAAACCCCCACCACTCTAATTACAGAAAATAAAAAACCTAAGTCACACAATATAAAAAAATCTACATTACAGAAAATAAAAAAACTAAGTTACAAAAAAAAGGAACATTACAGAAAATAAAAAAATACATTACAACCCCCCCCCCCCCACCCCGCTACAGAAAAAAAAAAAATACACACCTGAAGAGGAAAGACATACACAATACAATACATACAATTCAATACAATAAAATTCAATACAATTCAATACATACAATACAAATAAAATACAATACCCCCTATCTATCTAACATACAATCTATTTAATATGCAAAATCCTAACTATCTAAAATAAAATAAAATAATTAAGACCACTTACCTTTGCAGATGTCCATTCAGATCACCAACCTAGGAAAAAAAGAAAGAAAGAATTAGTGCAACACAATAACATAAAAAAAAAAAACATTATACACATTCTAAATATTCTACTCACCTTTCCAGCATGTCTCCGTCCTTCTTCTTTTCTTCTCCGGCACGGCCCCTGTTAAAAAAAACACATTACATTAATACAATATACATATAATCATAACACAAAATAAAATTAAATAAGCATAATACCAGAGGAGGTGGTGACAGCGGATTCGATAGATAGCTTTAAAAGGGGACTGGATTTATTTCTAATTAAAAAGGGAATTCAGGGTTATCATGGATAATTAGAGAGGCAGTATTGATCCAGGGAGAAGTCCGGTCGCCTGTGTCTGGGATCAGGAGGGATTTTATTTTTTTTATTTTTATTTTATTTTTTAATACAACGAATTAATTAATAGTTAATCCGCATATTGCAGATCGGAGGAGATGTGGAAAGGTTGAACTTGATGGACTGAAGGTCTTTTTTCAACCTTAAATACTATGGGCTTCATTCTATTATCGGCCGTAGGAGATGCAGGGCCGCAAGGACCGGCCGCAGGCTATTTGCCTATTCTATACCCTTCCGGCCGGGGGCTCCGGCAGGCTTGCCGCCGGCGCCTTGTTATCCCTTGCGGCCGCACGCGCCGCAGGAAAGCCTTTGATCTTAAACGGCCGCAAGAGTTTCAGCCGCAAGAAAAGCCCGGTTGCTATTCCGTTGCTCCGGGAACCCTCTCGGCAAGGCTAAAACCGAGCCGCAGCTTACTTGCACCAAAAAGGTCCCGCAGGCACACAATTAGGCACATAATAAAGCCATCCTGCACTCTTATGAGACGATAAAGTGATTGGGGGTGTTAGCATTCATAGCACAACATTCCCCTACACTCAAATCCGCAAATAATTTTTATTTTAATTCATGTCAAATATCCGTGGACAAAGTCCCGAGGGCTTGGAGCACCTCAGACCTGCCCAGGCTGCGGGACGGAAAATAAACCGTTAATGAAATAGAGGATTTGGGCTGATGTGCAAGCTTGAGAGGGGGTTGCTATTAATCCTCATGTCCCCCATTATGATCCCTAGCATTTACAGAGCTTTACAGTGCCATCTTGAATTTATTTTTGCATTTAAAGTTTTCAGACCTTGCGGCTGGTTGCATGATATGCAGCCGGCCGTAAGGGGGATATACTTGCGGCGCCGTCTATTTGAATTGCAAGGTCGAGGTAGCTCTACACGGGGCCGTAAGACGGCCGCAAGGAATCGCGGCTTTGCAGACGTTTTACGGCCGATAATAGAATGAGGCCCTATGTAACTATGTAACTATGTAATAATATACATTTTACTTACCTCCCTGCGATGTCCCCGGCCTCCTCCTCTTCTGCCCCGGCTGGGCCCTGAAACTAATGGAGGGCTGCACTCGCAGACCTCCCGACGCTAATGAGCCTCCTAGAGCCTTTTCCGTAATGAAATTGGCAATGGCGGCTTCTGATAGGCTGAAAACGCTGTGTATCAAATTTTAGCTAATCAGAAGGCGTCAATGTGTGAGCCAATCAGGATGGCTACAAGAGGACTGAGAGAACTACGAGGGGTAATTTAATGAGGCTCTAGGCTTTTTAAATGTTGGCTTATTATTGAGGTTATATAATGAGCTATAAAATTCCTTCATAATTTCCCAAATCTTATCGGGATGAGTATAAACGAAATTGTCCGTACCCCTGAGGCTAAGAATTTTGTTTTAATTGTTTTGCTTCTTTAATTTGTTTGCCAAATATTTGCTTGTTTTGTTTCCCAGTAGGAAGTGGGACTGCTGAAATCTCCAAACCAGAGAATCTGCCTGGGAGACAATCTGTTCTTTCTCTGCTGTTCCTCTAATTCTATATATAGAAGTCTTAAGGGTTTTCCCCTTGATTTATGAGTTTTGGCCATTTGAGAAATTATTAGCCTTTTTATTATCGACTTATATGCACACCATAAAGTAGTGGCTGAATCCACTGTGTTTTTATTTATTTTAAAAAATCCCCTAGTTTCATTCTTTAAAAATTCCAATATTTCTTCATTTTTAAATAGAATCAGGTCTAGCTTCCATTTTTTTATGTTTCTCTTTTCATTTACATCTTCTAAATTAGTATATACCATAGAATGGTCTGACCAAGGTTTTATACTTATTTCTATATCTTTAACTACTCTTAAGGTGTATACATCCATAAAAAGATGATCCAGTCTTGAATAGAAATTAAATCGATTACAAAAATGAGTATAATCCTTATCATATGGCTGTACTATTCTCCAAGAATCCAAAAGGTCATAAATAGAAATCTCATGTACAAATTCTCTAGACACTTTATTAATCTTATTTTCAGATTTTTTTTTCAATTTGCCAATCATTTATAGGAACCATCAGCATATTAAAATAGCCTCCAATAATTATCCCTTTCTAATTTGTTTTATTTCTTTAAATATCTTCTTCAGACATCTAATTTGATTAATATTTGGCAAATATAGATTGACCAATGTCATGGATTTTCCATTAATGGTGCCACACCAAATTATAGATCTTCCTAAGGGGTCTATAATTCTACCTTCCTCAGGAACTTTTAACTTAGCTAAAGAGAATTGATACACCTTGTGAGTTTGTATTATGTCGAATCAATCCTAAAATTATAGCTATGGTATAATGTTTTAATGAATCTTTACTCCAATGTGTCTCCTGTAGTAGCAAAACATCAGCTTTGATTTTAACATAATTATCAAAGGCGATTTTCCTCTTTGTCGATGAATTCAATCCATTTACATTTTGTGTTATTAACTTAATCATAATTGAATTTCTTTATCTATTGTCTTAATTCACTTATGGATTCTAATTTTCTTACTTTTAATATATTTTATGCCTACCTTTCCTCTTGGTCGATAAGTTTTCCCATTAAATCTGTGGATTTCTATATTATATATCAATTTTTCCTTATATCTCACTAGTATTTCTGCCATATCTTTTCTTGTTATTTCACTTATATCTCTCTGAATTTTGGGAAGCACATTCAGTTTCACATTCATACCTCTGTCATACACATTCTGGCTTGCACTTAAGTTTAGATCCAACCTGATTTTAGGGCCTTCATGCCGTTTTTGGGAAATGTTAGGAGGTTATTAAACCTTCCTGGTTGGTTGGGAGGTCATGTTTCTTCTTTTTCCTATTCCAGTTATTTCCCTGGTTTGAAATCATTTTCCTCTCCTCTTCCTTTATCCTGCTCTTCTCTGATCTATCTATCCTTTTCCCCTCTTTCTCCTATTTATTCCTTTATATCTCATGTCATATAGTTAGAATTAAACACTGTTAGTCATATTTTATAGTTTAAGTTTCTCTTTAATCTTCCTCTTTCTTGCTTTTGTCTTCCTCTCTTTTCCCACTCTCTAACCTTTACAAACCCTATTACCTCTTAATCATATATGCAAAAGATTCCACTTTATATTTCATCACCTTTTGTTTTAATAGACCTATTGAAATATACACATATGGCGTAGAGCTGTAAACTAAATATTTAGGGTCATAGCCATTTAAAGATAATATACTGCTAAAAAATTCTCAGCCAATTGCCTTTTACCATGAGAACTGGAGAAGGGAATACATCAATACTATATTCTTATAATTTGGAATTTAATTAATATATATTTAATCAATACACTATAAACTTTAAGGTGCAAATTTATAAAGTGCTTAGGATGTTTACTAACAAGAAAGCAAACCTCTTTTAGAAGTGAATCTAGTATGCTCTAAATCGGTAAAGTGTCAATCCTATATACAAATTTTATAATTGTGAAAAATCAATACTATATGAAATTTGAAATAATCTTTTTGATATGATATTAAAGGGAGATATATCAAATATAAAGTGCATTTAAATATAAATTACCATTAATTGTAAACACTACTGTTTCCATACTAGGTTAATGTGATACTAAAGTGTAAATCAGTGCAAATTTTATATTAATCAATCATCAATCCACCTCATTTCTTATAAGAATACTAATAAGTGATGTTATATGAGGGCAATATAGTATGATATACCACTTATATAATTTCTATAAAAGTAATAAACATTATAATTTAAATAAACGAAAATATTATAAGAGAAAAGAAAAATCTATTGTTTCTCAGATCTACCTTCCCTTTTTTCCTCGGAACGTCACTTTATTAATTCCCATTCAGGTCTTTTTAATAATAATTCATCCCTAAGACCCCAAATCCTCTACTACTATCCTTCCCCTGTGTCTCTCTTCCCCTCCTCCTCTGCTTCCCCTGCATCTCTCCCCTTCTGGCCCTCATTGCCTGCAACCTACAATTATGACCCGTGCCACTTCGATAAAAAAAACATTACCCTGCAACCCAAAATTACGACCCGTAAAACAAATACTTAACCCTGCAAACCACTAAACACAAAACCACAAACAAAATCACAATAATAAAAAAAAAAACACTCACCGACAGCACGGGGGGACAGCCAGGACCTCTACAAATGAGGTTCAACTCCAATATAACCCCAATTTCCCCAGTTTGGCCACTCGAAAATTGCCTAAGCGAGAAAAAAAATGGAAAAAAAAACGGCTCCACGACCCAGGACCGAGAAATACACTGCTAAACTCGTACAACCTTTCCCAAGAGATCCGAGATAAGCTCGAGACCCCACATTAACCCCTTGCAGCGGGGGTCCAATCGTACCCCCGAAGTGTGCCTACATTAAGCCCATGCTGGGGGTCTCCATTGGGGTCCCCGGCAATTTCCCTACATTCACCCTTGCAGTGGGGGTCACAATTGTGTCCCCCTCTGCATTTAAAACCTTTACATTCAATGTCACAGCTCTTTAAATGGCCCGCGCCACACAAACATTAAGGCCGGCAGCGGGGGTACTGCAAGTACCCCCACCGGCACCTACAATAATCCCCCAGTGCTGGGGGTCCCCACATTAACCCCAAATTAACCCTCGCACTGGGAGTCTCGGAGACCCCCGCTGAAATAAAAATTAGAATTTTACGCCTTGCGGTCCTTAAAGGACCATAAGGGCTTTAAGGGACACGCGAAAAATACCAATTAACCCTATCACTCATGGGGCCCAATACAGAGCCCCATGAGCCACTAAATAACCATCTTACTCATGGGGGTCAATACAGACCCCCATAATCCATTAATTAATTATGTCAGGACCTCCATAACCCCTGAATTAACCCTGTCACTCATGAGGGTCCCCCATGACCCCTTAATTAACCCTGTAACTAATGGGGGTCAATACAAACCCCCATAAGCCCTTAATTAACACAGACACTCATGGGTGTCAAGTACAGACCCCCCATAAGCCCTTCATTAACCCTGACTCTCATGGGGGTCAATTAAGACCCCCATAACCCCTTAATTAACTTTGTCACTCATGGGGAAAATACAGACCACCATAAGCCCTTCATAAACCCTGTCACTCATGAGGGTCAATCAGGACCCCCCATAAACCCTTAATTAACCCTGCAACTCATAAGGGGGTCAATAGAGACCCCCATAAACTATTAATTAACCCTGTCACTCATACGGGTCAATACAGACCCCCATAAGCCCTTAATTAACCCTGTCACTCATGGGGGTCAATCAGGACCCCCATCACCCCTTAATTAACCCTGTCACTCATGGGGGGCAATATAGACCCCAATAAGCCCATCATTAACCCTTTTACTTATGGGGGTCAATACAGACCACCATAATCCATTCATTAATCCTGTCACTCATGGAGGTCAATACAGACCCCCATTAGCCAACAATTAACTCTATCAGTCCAATAGGGGTCCATATAGAGCCCTATATGACACTAATTAATCCATGTAATAACACTATAAGTGCCATAAGGGTCATCCAGGACCCTCATTACACCAAGTGTAACCTCTACACTATTAACCCTAACTATACCCCATTAACCCAACCCTGCAACTATTTAATCCTAACACTACACATTTAACCCTAACAGTACCTAAGTAACCATACCTGCTCCTATTAAAACCCATCTAAGCCTATTTAGCCCCGTCTGGTATGTGGTCTATACACACCCTCATAAGCCTATATTAATCCCCATCAGTCGCATAAGGGTATATAAAGACCCTCATGGGGCAGTTACAACCTTAACATTAACCCCATAAGTGCAACGAGGGTCCTCAGGAACCCGCATGACACTAACTACAACCACTACACTGCACTGTAACCCCCAATAAACCATTAAACCCAAACTAAACACCCTCTACACTAACCTATTAACATGTAAACTACCTATCTACACTACTTACCTACCTACCCCCTAATAAACTCACCACCACAATAATTACACAACATAATATAACCTAACTCACAAAAAATAATAAAACCTAAGTTACATAAAATAAAAAAATCTACATTACAGAAAAAAAAAAACTGTCACAAAAAATAATAAAACCTAAGTTACAAAAAAATAATAATAAGTCACAATAAAAAACATTATAACCCCAACCTCCCACACTACAGAAGAATATATATATACATTCCATTAGAATACAATACAAATAAAAAAACTCCCTATCTAAAATACAATAAATACTATCTAACATACATACATCCCCCTTTACCTAAAATACAATAAATCATAGCTAACATACATCCCCCCTATATAAAATACAATACATCCTAACATAAATACATCCTCTCTATCTAAAAAAAAAAAAAATACTAACATACATCCCCCCTTCTCTATATAAAATACAATCAATCCTAACATATATACACCCCATCTATCTAAAATACAATTAAACCTAACATAAATACTTCTTCTCTATCTAAAATAAAACAAATCCTATCTACATACCCAAACCCTAAATCTAACCTAAAATACAATAATTAAGACCACTTACCTTTGCAGATTTACCTTCACATCAGCAACCTATGAATAAGGAAAAAAAAATGAGTACAAAAAATTGACGTATAATAAATAAGCATTTTAAATATTCTAAATATTCTACTCACCTTTCTAGCATGTCCCTGTCTTTCTTCATTTCTCCTCTGGCGCAGACCCTGTGAAAAGAAATACATTACATTACAATAAATACATACACAAACTACACAAACTCGCGGACCTCCCCGACGCTAATGAGCCTCCTACAGCATTTTCAGGAAGAAAATTGCCAATGGTGCCTTCTGATTGGCTAAAAACGCTGTCAATCAAATTTCAGCCAATCAGAAGGCTCCAAGGTGGGTATGTAGATAGGATTTATTATATTTTACATAGAGAGGATGTATGTATGTTAGATAGGATTTTTTTTTTTTTAACATAGAGGGGATATATGTAGTATGTATGTGGTAGGATGTATTGTGTTTTATATAGAGGGTGGTGTATGTTAGCAAGGATTTATTGTATTTAATGTAGAGGGGGATGTATGTATGTTACGTAGTATTTATTGTATTTTAGATAGGTAGGTATTGTATTTATTTTTGGGGAATTGTATTCTAATGTAATGTTTATGTATATATATATATATATATATATATATATATATATATATATATATATATATATATATATATATTGTATGCCTTTCCTTTTTAGGTGTGTAATTTTTTTTTATTTTCTGTACTGTGGGGGGGGGGTTGTTTTTTTATTTTCTGTAATGTTTTTTTGTTTTTGATGACTGTTTTTTTTTATTTTCTGTAATGTACATTTTTTAATTTCTGTAACTTAAGTTTTATTACTTTTTTTGAGTTAGGTTTTAGTATTTTCTGTAGTAAGTGGGGTGGAAGGGTTTATTAGCGGGTAGCTAGGTAGGGTAGGTAGGTAGTGTAGATGTTAATAGGTTACAGTAGAGGGGACTTACTTTACATTTAATGGTTTATTGGGGGGTATAGTGCAGTGTAGTGTTTCTATTTAGTGTCATGAGGGTTCTGGAGGACCCTCATAGCACTTATGGGATTCATCTTAGTCGTCTAACTGTCCCATGAGGATCTTTGCATACCCTTATGGGACTAATGAAGTTAAATAGAGGCTTATAATGGTCTGTATAGACACCCATAAGAGACAGGGTTAACATAGTGTACTGCAAACACTTTGTGTCATGAGGGTCCTGGAAGACCCTCATTCTACTTATAGTGTTATTACATGAGTTTATTAGTGTGCTATAGCGATCTATATAGTTGAGACACCCAGTACACTCACATTGTGTCACAAACAGCATTACCAGCTTATATATATATGCAAATCTCTCTCTCTCTCTCTCCCTTTATCAGATGATGTGTGACAAAGGCAAGATTTATAACTAGGGGTTCAGAATTGGTCAACTGTCAAACAATCTATACAGTATTTATCGGCGTATAACACGCACTTTGTCTCCCTAAAAAAAGGGGGCAAATGATAGGTGCGTGTTATACACCGATATTCCCTCCCCCTCCTCATCCTCAACCTCCCTCCTCACTCTAAACCCCCTCCGCATTCTAACCCCCCCTCCTCAACCTAAACCCCCCCCAAATACATCCCCCTAAAGCAGAGGCAGGTAAGTGAGGGGGAGGTATTAAGGGGGGTTTAGGTTGAGGAGTAGGGGGGTTTAGGTTGAGGAGGGTGGGTGTTTAGAATGAGGAGGGGGGTTAGAATGCAGAGGGGGGTTTAGAGTGAGGAGGGAGGTTGAGGAGGGGGGTTGAGGTTGAGTAGGGGGGTGAGGATAGGGGGGTTGAGGGGATTTGAGGATGGGGGGTTGAGGAGGGAGGATGAGGAGGGAGGTTGAGGAGGGAGGTTGAGGAGGGGGTTGAGGAGGGGGGTTGAGGTTGAGGAGGGGGGTTGAGGAAGGAGGATGAGGATGGGGGGTTTGAGGAGGAGGTTGAGGAGGGGGTTGAGGGATGAGGAGGGAGGTTGAGGTTGAGGATTTTGCTTCAAAGTTCTTTTTTTGAATTTGTTTTCCCCCCGGAAATTCCCTTCTTAAAATGAGGTGCGTGTTATACGCCGGTGCATGTTATATGCCGATAAATACTGTATATAAATAAAACAGAGGCATCCAAGTCGGTGGTGGTGGATCATACACAGGCCTGTATTAAATGATTTCCTTTGTTGTTGGCACAGGTAAATCAATCAGGATGGCTGAAGATAGTCTCACCTGGCTGCAGCAGGGATATACTCAAATCCAGGCCTGTGTGCGGCCCACCAGGTCCAAACTTGGACACCCTATAAACATATACATTTAAATCCTCAAACTAAAGATAAGTAATAAAGTGCTATACCACTCATTACCTCCCTTTACACACCTTTATTTCAGAACAGACACACTTGTATCATTTCTCTATTTGTACATTTACTGTAGAACAAACTGTACAAAAGGAACCTTTATTAATAAACTCAAAATTATGTAGAAACACAGCGCATACAAATACTAATTGTAATTTAGTGGGATAGGGGTTCTGTATATTTATTAATGTGAAAGTGTAGGTACCTGTTTGTCTTTCACAAAATAACAATTAATGATCCAATATAGTCATTGTGACATTTAGATCAAGTAATGTTATAAGTAGTAAATATTTGACTTATTAGATAATATAAATTAGGATAAATATTAGCTTTAAAGACTGAATGAAGCAGAACCTTTAAATCCCTACAATCAGAATTCAAACAGAAACCTTATCATGAGAAACACACTCAACGTCATAATAATGAAAGCTCCACCTTCATAAGCAAGAATAGACCTATGTCTCATTTTTAGAGACCTCCTCTTTGAAGGGCTTGGGTGTGCCTCACAATTTGGCTAAGATCCCTTATATCTAATGAAAAATGTCCAAGCTGTATAAGGCCATCTTCATAAAAGATAACTAAACAATTTGGCCCAAATCGCTAAACCATAAGTCACTGCTTGGATCGGCAGCAGTAACAGTAACTGCTTGGATTGACATCTGTTTTTTTTTTTTTTTTGTTTCAATATTTTTTATTGTCAATTAAAATCATTCTAATAGTCATTTTCATGATCATTTAAAGTTTAACAATTTGCTAATAAAGGTTAGTCATTTTGTATAAGGTGGTTCTTAATCATTATTGAACTATTACAACATGTCTTCAACTTTTCTGTTTTTGTAAAATAAAAAGAACATAAGGGTTATATATCATTTAAATAAAAAAAAAAAATAGATAAAATTCAACCAAATAACTACTATGAGCGGGTTGACACAATTAGCCCAGCCCAGGCCCCCTTTTTTTTTTATTAATTTTTTTATTTGGTTTTAGTTGGAGATTGGTCGAAAATTTACTTTTCCAGTTCCAGGGATTTATGCTGAGAGGTCCATTTCCAGCCAGCATTAAATTATCCATCAGATCTTAGAAAAGTTTTACATAACATTGTTTTAATAAAATGTTTATTGTGTGAGGTTATCTAAGCCATGAGTCCCAAGTCTCTAGAAATACGGAGTCTGTCATGAATTATTATAACATTCAGTGTATTGATTACTTCTCTTAAATTAAGTGTTGGGGTCTTCAATTTATGGGCAATGTGGCTTTTAGTGGAAATCAGAAGATATTGTAGCCAATTATTTATTTATTTTTTGACAGTAAAGGGGTATGGTTACCCAGAAGGCAAATATCTATGGATGGGGGAATGTATTTTTAAAGAATATTAGATGCTAGTTCTAAGGTTTTGGTCCAAATTTGTTGTGCAATTGGACATTCCCATCATGTGTGAATGAAAGTACCTATTGTTTAGCATTGTCTGAAGCAATTGGATGGATTTTGGGGATTTATTTTGTGCATTATGTCAAGGGTATAGTATGCTCTATGCAATATTTTAACTGTCGTTTCCATTAAGCTGTAATTCAGTGAGAATTTAATTAAGTTTGTATAAGTTCTTTCCCATTTAGGGGTGTCCCAACTTAAAACCCATTTCAGCCTCCCATCTTTCCCTAAATGGAGGTTTAGAGTTGTTGGAGGGTGCATTTATGGTTGCATAAATGGAGCCCAAAACCCCTTTAGTCAAAGGAGCCTATCTAGTTTATGCCTTGTCTACTGTATTTTTGAGTCCTCCTTGAGATTGTCCCATATTGTTGGATTAGCTAATGTAGAAGTTAAGCATGATAATCTAGAAGTCAGATGATGTTTAGAGTTGATATAATTCCATGTTGAAAGTGAGAGTCTTATTCGAGGGTTATTATGTTTGGCAGCTTTGGGAGGAATGATGGGGGTCCAGATTATTGAGTTTCATGTATATAGTTTCAGCTGCTGGTTCTCAATAAATATCCAAATGGGTTGATCTTCAATTGAGTGAGTCTGGGGGATAAAGGAGAGCTGAGCCGCCCTGAAATCTGATCTCAAATTAGGACAATATAATCCTCCTATCTTTTTGCTACCAAACAGGAATGATTTTGCTATTCATGCTTTTTTATTTTTTCATATAAATCTTGTAAGGTGTTTTTGGAGTTTTTCTATATCTTTAGGGATAATACGGATGGGGATGAATCTAAATAAACATAGAATTTGAGGTAGAACATTTATTTTAATAGCGTTAATGTGTCCTGTCCATGAAAGAGAGCATTTACTCCATTTATTAGTGTCTGCAATTAGCTTTTTTATTAAAGGAGTATAATTGGCCCATATAATTTAGACAGGTCAGGAGTTACGTTTATGCCTCAATATGTGATAACATTTTCTGCACAAGCAAAAAAATATTTGTTTTTACATTTTTTAGCATTTGTGGGGGGAGAGAAGACCCTTTCACTTCTGTCTTATCTAAATTAACTTTCAATCCTGAGATCTGTCTAAATAAGTCTAGAGTATTTATCAATGTAGGTACCAAGGAAATAGGGTCAGTTAACATGCATAGGATGTCGTCTGCAAATAAGCAGCATTTGAGTTGTTGTAGACCTATTTGGAACCCTTGGATTTGTGGGGTGGAGCGTATAGCTTGAGCTAAAGGTTCCATCCCCAATGCGAATAGTATGTGAGACAGGGTTCCCCTCTGTCTCCTTCCTCTTTGAATGTTTATAAAACCTTTATTATCTCCTTGGAGTTTCAGGAATGCTACCGTTTTTCTCTATATTGAGTTGATAAGATTGATAAAACTTTCCTTGATACCTAATGTCATGATTTAATTATTTAAGAACTCATATTGTCAGCAATTTATGAATATGTCCAAGGGAGCATGACATTGTTACATTGGGATGATGTGTTATTGTGTGGTTATATGTTGCCTGTATATGGTTATTATGTATCCTAGTTATAATATATTATAAGAGGGAAAATGTTATATAGAACATATGTGGAATTGGTAGAAATGCTCTGCATAGAAGTTAGCTGCAGATCATTGCACACTCACACATACAGACCTTGCAGATGCAAGTACTTCAATTAATCCTAAGCAAACACTTGAGTTTAGCATAAAGGTTTGTTCACTAGATATCTGGTGAATTTGATCTCAAGAGCTTTGATAGCCCAAGGTTGCAAGCCAGATGGTCTGACATCACACATACACAAATGTACACAAGGGTGTGTTATGGGAGAGTATAAATATGTTGTTTTGATCATTCAATAAAGGTCGAGAGATAGTTTTCACATAAACAAGGTGTGATACTATTTCTGTGTGTTGTATCCTGACTTGGGGAGTGGTCTTGCCATGGGCCACTAAGTAAGCTGGATCCAGTATTCTCTGCCTGAACCTTTTGGGCCTTGCCCTCTTCAGAAGCCATCTTTTGTGCCACAGAGAACAGGAACTACATGATTCTGCTGGGGTAGGTTAGAACTAGGTTCATATCAAGCTAACTAGAAGAAGCAGATCGTGACACCTAATTTATCTAAGACTGTGTAAATGTATTGCCATTCTAATGAATCAAAGGCTTTTTCTAAATCCAAAGCAATTGTGCATAAAGGTTTATTGGCCAGTTTTGCTAAATGGAAGATATTTAATACTCTCCTTATGTTGTCTGAAAGGTTCAAAACCGACTTGATCTTTATGTATCAGTTTTGGAAGAAACTTTGAAAATCTTTTAGCCATAAGTTTGCCAGTATTTTTAAGTCCCCATTTTATAACGAAATAGGGCAAAAATATTTTGCCTCCAGGGGATCTTGTCCTGGTTTTGGGAAAAATATCATATGGACTTGGTTGAATTCCATTGGGATTTGTTCTCCTTTAAGGATGGCATTGTATAAATAGTTTAGATGTGGTATTAATAAATCTCTTAAAGATGCCAGCTTTGGCTTTAGAAGAGTATATATATATATAATTTTTTGTATAAATTCAGAAATGTATCTTGTATCTTTGTTTGGCTTTGGGTGATCAGGCTCTCAAGAGTTTTAATTTGAAAAATGTGGTTTTGGTTATTCTTGGGTCTTAATTTTCTTGCTAACATGGGGGATAATTTATTTGCTTGGCTAAAAAATATGTGTTGAGTTATTCATGTTGCTTTTTCATTTTTTATTGTTAGAATTTTATCTAATTCAAGTCTGATTTTGTCAATTTTAGACTTGATAGTAGAGAATAGATTCTGGTTTTGTCTTTCTAGTAAATGCAATACTTTAAGGATTTTTGTTTCTTTGAGGTTCAGATTTTTTTTTATGTGAGGATGCTATTTGTATTATGGATTCTCTAATAAAGGCTTTATGTGCAAGCCAAAGCCACCCTATTTTTGTTTTCTGGATTATCGTTAGAGGAAAAACATATTTATTAATGACTTGGAAGTGGGATTGGAGTGTGGTGTGTCCATTTTTGCTGATGATACAAGGTTGTTCAAGGTAATTAAATCAGAAAACGATGTACTTCCCCTCTAAAGGGATTTGCATAAATTAGAGGATTGGGCATTTAAGTGACAGATGAGATTTAATAAAAATAAATGTATAGTTTTGCATCTGGGAAGGAAAAATAGCCATGCAATGTATAATCTTAATGGAACAAATCTATGGGTATCAGATATTGAAAGGGATTTGGGAGTACTTGTGGACAACTGCCTAGGTAACAGTGCCCAATGCCAAGCAGCATCTGCAAAGGCAAGTAAAATATTAACATGGATTAAAAAGGGTATAAAAGCAAGGTAAGCAAATGTAACTCTCACACCATACAAATACCTAGTATGCCCTCATTTGGAATATGGAGTACAGTTGTGGGCACCACTACATAAAAAGGACATTTTAGAATTGTAAAAAGTACAGAGATGGGCAAAAAAGCTAATAAAAGGGAACGGAGGGGCTAAGTTATGAAGAAAGACTAACCTTATACTCGAGTATAAGCAGAGTTTTTCATGAATAGGGGGGTTGAGGAGGGAGGATGAGTATGGAGGTTGAGTTGAGGAGGGGGTTGAGGTTGAGGAGGGGGTTGAGGATAAGGAGGGGGTTATGGAGGAGGAGGGGGGTTGAGGAGGGGGGTTAAGGAGGAAGGATGAGGAGGGGGTTGAGGAGGGAGGATGAGGGGTTGAGGTTAAGGGGGGTTGAGGATGAGGAGTGGGGTTGAGGAGGGGGTTGAGGATGAGGAGGGGGTTAAGGATGAGGAGTGGGGTTGAGGAGGGGGTTGAGGATGAGGAGGGGGTTGAGGATGAGGGGGGTTGAGGAGTGGGTTGAGGAGGGAGGTTGAGGAGGGAGGATATGGAGGGAGGATGAGGAGGGGGGTTGAAGAGGGAGGTTGAGGAGGGAGGATGTGGAGGTAGGATGAGGAGGGAGGATGAGGTGGGGGGTTGAGGAGGGAGGATGAGGAGGGGGGTTGAGGAGAGAGGATGAGGAGGATGATAAGGGAGGGGTTTGGAAAGAGACACAGGGAGGGAGAGGGGGGAAGAGACACGGGAGAGTGGGGGGGGGGGGAAGAGACACATGGGCGAGAGAGGGGGGACACAAGAAAGGGGCACAGAGGGCACACAAGAGGGGTCACAGAGGGCACAAGAGGGACACAGAGGGCATAACCTTTCCCACCCTAGGCTTATACTCAAGTCACTAAGTTTTCCCAGTATTTTGTGGTAAAATAGGTGCCCAGATACTCAGGTCGGCTTATATTCGAGTATATACAGTATTTACTCTAGAAAAAAGGCATAGAAGAGGGGATATGATTACCTTATATAAATATATCCAGGGTCAATACAAGGCTTTGTCAAGGGAACTTTTTTGTACCAAGAAGTTTTCAACTGACAAGAAGACATCGTCTGAGATTAGAAGTAAAAATATTTCGCCTTAAAGAAAGAAAAGCGTTCTTCACAGTAAGGGTGGTTAATCTGTGGAATTTTCTACCAAAGGAGGTGGTGACAGCGGATTCGATAGATGACTTTAAAAAGGGATTGGATATTTTTTAAATAAAAAGGGCATTAAGGGCTATCCTTGATAAATATTGATCCAGGGATGAATCCAATCGCCAGTATCTGGGATCAGGAAGAAATTTTTTATATTTTTCCCTGTTGAGACAATTGGCAAAGTTTTAATGCTTTTTTTTTCTGTTTGTCTTCCTCTGGATCAATTAACAATAAATCCGCGTATTGCAGATCAGTGGAGATCTAAGAAGGTTGAACTTGATGGACTTAAGTCTTTTTTTGAACCTAAATTACTATGTAACTATGCAACTATATGAAAAGGGTAGTTCTAGTTCATTGGAAAATTGGGTAACAATGTTGGGGTTGGATAAAAGGGATTCGTTAAATCTCCAGTGAAACTGAGTCTTAAGGTTCAGTTCTAGATCTAAGTTAATGCTTCTGATAGCATAATCTGACCAGGGGCATGGGATAATTTGGGTATTTTTAGAATGATCAAATACGCTAGAGTATATCAGAAGGACATCAATTCTAGTATAGGAGTTATGAGGTGGTGAATAAAATGGGTATTCTCTGTCTAGAGAATGATGTCCTCTCCAGGCGTCTACTAAGCCAATTTTCATTAAGAGTGTGTAAATATTTTGTATTTTCTAGGAATATCTAGTGCTTGTATTTTTATCCTGATCTATCTAGATTTGTTTGGAGAACTAAATTAAGATCGCCCCCTAAAATAATTTTTGAAAAGTCTTTATGTAACAGGGTGGCTGCTCCTGGTCTTTTGTTTTTTTGGTTGATCGTGTGAACATTAGGGTAGTCCCTGTGTAAATACAAAAGAACATTATTTGAGGCAACATGGGTCTCCTGCATAAAGATTACAGATGGTTTATATTTTTGGGAGAATATGAAAGCTTTTCTCCATTTTAAAGCTGAATTGAACCCTCTGATATTATGTGGTACAAAATGTTATGCAATGTCAGTCATATCAGAGATGGGTGGAATAATATGTCTTAGGCAAAGATCTATTGGTATAAGTTGGAATGGAAAGGACCTGAAAATTTTCATTGAACCTTCAGGAGTCGGGTTGGAGCCGTAAGCATAGATGCAATTGTATGTAGTGAAAATAAACAAATAATAAAGTGGACATATTAACAGTAGAAATATAAATACATTAATAATTACATGACAAATCCTCTTAACACTATTAAAAGTGTATTCTTGTTTTCGGAAGGAGGGTGGTTCTAGAGCACCTCCTTGTTTCCCCCGGAAGAGAATAAGATGCAATTCTTTTGTGGATAAATCCAGTATCTCCTCTAACGGAGGAGTAGTAAACAATAAAAAGCTGAAAGTAAATGAAACATTGGCATACAATGGATTCAATGATATACAAATTATGTAAACCATTATACACCCTGAAGTGAATCTAGTTCTTTAATAGATTGGTTAATAAACTAATTTGGGAATTATTTAGTTTATGTAGTTATTCTAGTTTCATGTGTTAAATGATTATATCAGCTGTGTTGTAATTTTCTAATTCTATAAATGTGATAGGGTTTTAATAACAGTAGGTTGTGAATTGGTAGGGCCTGTTGGCTATTGATATCTTAGTTTTGTAGGTGCACATAGTTTTTATCTTCCTGTAGTTTCTTAAATTCTAAGGAGTAATAATGTTATCAAGACTGTAAGAAATCCTGCGGTAACAATTAACATCTTCCTGATATGACTAGGGGCATTTTTCATCTTTTAGTTAGTATAATTAAGTATTATTTTACCCTAGTAGACCTATACAACATTTCTTATTATAATCTTACAAAAAGGTAAATATATATTTAAGACATACAACATACATACTCTTATTGTCTCCTGTTGGAGTGGGCATTTGTTTGGTTAGGAATTTCCTTGGCCCTTTCTTTTTCTGAATAACTGTCCAGGTGCGGGTCGGTCTTGGAGCTAGTGCCTTAGTTGTGTATTCAACAAGTTCCTGCTCTTGTAATAGCTGTAGGCGTAAGAGTAGATTATGTCCTTCTTCAGTAGTGTGTATCTTGTAAGAGGTTTCATTGTGTTTAAAGGTCAGAGCAAAAGGAAAGCCCCATCGATAAGAGATTTTATTTTTATTTAGAATTGTAAGAATGGGTTCCATCGATTTGCGTTTGTCTAGTGTCATTGGTGATAAGTCCATGTAATTTCCTGGTAACTGTAAGAATTAGGTCTCTTGTTTTTTGTCTCAGGAATCTCACAATAACATAATTGGGAAGTTCTGAAGCGCTTGAGGTTACTAAAGCTCTATGTGATCTTTATATCTCCCAACAATTAGTAGGAGTATCAGATAGGATAGAGTCTATAATTGCTTAAATGTATTGTTTCAGGACTAAAATTGATTTAGGAATGCCTCGGAACCTCAGGTTGTTCCTCCTCAACCTGTTTTTTACTTCTTTGTATTTTTATCCAAGCATTCTGGAAGTATTAAGAGAGATATCCGATATGTTGCTTTCTTGGGTTTCTGTTAATTGGTCTGAGACATCTTCTGATAATTGAGTTCTCTGTCCTAGAGAGAATAAATCTTTTTTTGAGGTCATCTATGGCCTTTGTTATGTATTCTTGCAGCAGTTTTTCAAATTTTGCCATAGAGTTGTCTGATACTTCCATGTGTGGTAGGGATGGGTTTGAATTATCTTTTGTGTTTGATGCATCTGACAAGTCTGATTCAGAAGGTTGAGTAAATTTCAGAAGATTTAAATAATACTTCAATATTTTTGCTGTTTACATTTTTCTTGTGTTTCCCCATTATGAGGCGTTTGAGGTTTTTACGCAGAGGGGAGTTTGAAGTATGAGACGTAGGGGATGAGATTTAAGAAGTTTAGTAAGAGATGGTTTGCATAAGCCGTTACCAAAGGTTTTTCCAGATAATAGTTGTTTTTAACTGAAAAGTTTATTGAGCTGTATATGTAAGAGTCTCCTCCATTTTAGAATGTTCTAGTTTAGCATATTTTATTAAGGATTTATAAAGTATTGAGTTATAAAATACATTTGTAGTATTTCTTTACAATATTCAATGAGTTATCTTTGTATTTTATTATATTGTTGCCATGCCTTTCATAGAGTATCTATCAAAGGTGTGGAATGTGTCTTTTCTATTCTTTTTTTTAAGGCCTTCTATCAGGTTCAGTAGCTTTGAAAACCGTTTCTTTGTAGGGTAATGATAACTCGTACTTGTGTTTGTGAGAAAGGGTGATCTAGTTGGGAGGAGTGAGATCCATGGCCTAGAGACGATGATGGAGAGGTGGATATAATTTTTTCTGTATATGATCTAGGAAGTCTCTTCCTGTGTGGAGTATAGGTCTCTATTGAATTACATGTAGTAGGCCTCAGGAGGTGTCCTCCCCAAGCCCTGGTCGAAAGGTTCTTACCGGTTAGTCCAAACTGTAGGCAGATGGTTTAATTATTCCTCTGGACCAAAACCAGATGTTGTAGTCAAATGAAAAGACTATTTTTAGTTGTTTTCATTTTTGATGTTTTCACCAGAGCTCAACTGTTTTCACTGAGTGACAGTTTAGAACATCCTCGATTGTGATCCTTTATAATGATTTTTATATACACAAATATTCTTGAAGAACTTTGAAAACCATGAGGTACAATTTAGACTGGACAGAAATATCCTGACAACAGTACTGTAAGGGATCGACATCTCAGAGACTTTGAAGCCAGTGGCAGAGCTAGAGGGCCGCGGAGCAAAAATAAAAATTGGGGTAATTTTTTTTGCCAGGCCCCTCTACCTGGAGACCACTTTGTTTTATATATAAATACATATAATATATATAATTGTTCAGTCATTCAGTCGTGTCCAAGTCTCGGTGACCCTGTGGACTGCAGCATGCCAGGATCATTTATCTATGTCTTTGTGCTTATTCATAAGGTTTTCATGGCAAAGATACTGAATTGGGTTGCCAGTTCCTTCTCTAGTGGACCACAATTTGTCTGGCCTCTCTGCTAATAGAATATTGATTTCGTGTAACTTTATTTAGAGTTCAGAATGTTTGAGCTGTGATAAAACCAATGGAGTTCTAAGGAGGAATTGCTACTTTGGCTGGCCCATAGTAATTGTGCTGGGAACTCGTAATGAGATTGCAAATAGCTAATAAAATCACTCTTAATATTGTCACATATTCTAAGTGTGTATATATTTAGGATTTTGGCAATAGAATAGGGTCCATAGTGTCCTTCATTCAAAGGAAAGATATTTTCTTTCTTTTTTAATCAGAAATTCATTTCTGCAATTTGTACTGATACCCAGTAACTTCTCCTGAACCTCTGCAACTTGTCCTTGAAACCACAGCTTGGTCTGGTGAAAAAGCAACTCGTCCTAGCCTCTATTAAGCTATCCTGTGTGTGAGGATAAAGGAACCTATACTAACTGCGGGTAAGATTGGTCTTCTTGACCTTTTCAAGGCCAATGAAGAGCAGGTTGTAACAATGAGAAGGATTAAACCTCATGTAAACTACATAATTTAGTACATATGGGTTTGTTAATGTTTCTTTTCAATTCTGTTGGTGCAGTTAAAAGATAGCAAAATAAACTAATCAATATCTATTTTTAATTATATCCAAGTCATAAAATGACAAAACTTTTCTCTACCATATGCGGAGAAAGAATCACATTTCAGTGTCACTCAAAACAAAATGAAGCATTATTAATTAAGTACTATTAATTAATACAAGAATTTCATTTGTAAAAGTTTATTACAAATTTATAATAAAACTAGTTAATTGTCCATCAAAAAATGACAGGAATAAAATTGGAAGCCTGGCAATTCGGTTTGCCACAAAATGCAATATATTGACCCCTCTAAACACCTTCAGCGCTCATCGCGAGCCCCACGCTGAGCGCCTTTGATGCTCATTGCAAACATCTCCTTCCATCTACTTCACTTCTCATTACAGGCCTCGGCAACTTGCTATGTATCCCTTCCCTGTGTCTTTCTCCTCTGTGTGGGGGCTGAATCTTTGCGCGGTGCGAGCTGTCTGCCGTTGGTTTTATTTTTAAAGTCCTGTGTGCCTGGCGTCTTTGGTGTAAGTGTTACTGTCTTTACCGTTGTGTACTTTCTAAGTCCCACGTGTCTGGTGTCATTGGTGTAAGTGTTACTGTCTTTTGCGTGGTGCATTTTCAAAGTTCTGCGTGCTTGGCCAGGCAGAGCCTCGTTTTCATCTTGTTTCAGAATTTGTACGTTTTCATCTTGTTTCAGAATTTGTACGTTTTTTCGAGCGCCATTTTTTTTTTAGCTTAGGTGATTTTCGTTTGTGAAAAAGGCAAAATATGACTCAAATTAACTTGCAACCTCAGTCACAGGCATCCTGACTCTCCCCCTGCGCTGTGTGTGTGTTTTCAAGTTAATTTGTGGCATATTTGGGTTTATTTTTGTGTTTCTCGAGTGCCGCGGTTTGGCCTTTAAATTAGTATTTTTGCGGTGTCCATATATTTGCAAAGTGTTATGGGCTGTATTTTTGTAACATGATTTTTTCAAACTGTTATGGGGCCCGCACTGTAAATTGGATAACTGAGATTCCTGTTGATCTGTAGTCCCGCGGGTCATAGGGATGATGCCTAAGTTGTGCTGTGTCGTAGGGCTGAGCCCCTATGGCGCTCATCTCCACCAGCGCCGTGAGCACCTTCCTCGCTCACTGCCTAAGTCGTACGGGGTTGTAGGGATGAGCACCTATAGCTGCCTATGGCGCGAGCCAGCATGCGTTAGCAACAACCCGGAATGCTTGCAACTATATATGCAACTAGCGAATTGCCCGTCAAAAAATTATGGCAATAGAATTTTAAGTCAAGAAATGGTGTTTGGCACAGACATTATTTTTTGTGGTGGTCTGAGATCTCGGTGGTGATTGCGAGCCTCTTGGTGTTGTATTTTTTTGTTATCAGAGGTGCTTTTGCTGCCAATGTAAGGTTGGCGCTGATCTGCTTTTTGCGCTTATTACAAGGCTGTCCCCTGGTGTAGTTTGTGTGCTATGAGCAGCGTTGGCACACGTTGTGAGGTGCACAGTGAGTGGCTTTTGCGTTTATTGCAATAGTGTTTTTATTTCGTATTTTTTGTGTATATGTATTTTGTTATGCTAATTAAATAAGTAATACATTAATAAATTAATATACTTTACCTATTTGTAAGTAATACATATAGAAAGCATTGTGCTGACGAGCTGACGATCTGTTTTGATGTTCCTGCAGCATACAATGTAGGTTTGCACTGTTGTGGAGATGAGGTGTAAGTGTCAGCAATGTGTGAAGTGTGTAGTGTAAATAGGCTGCGTGCGCGAGGAGAAGTCGTTAATGTAGCTGTTTACTTCCACAGTCTGTGAGGTAGTGTTATAAAATGACGTTGAATGTGTATGTGGTAGGCGGCTTTGTATGACGAACTGTCCTTGCTAATGGTGTATGTTGTAGGTCGTACGTGTTTTTGTAAAAGCTGTATTTGCTTTGTGGAATTTATCGGCTTTAGGGGTCGTGTAGCCTTGTTTTAGTTTTTTTCCGCTGCCATGTTTTCTCTCACTTAGGAGATTTTCGAGTGTGGAAACTTTGTAAATTTGCCAGAATTCGAGGTTTAAGCAGTGTTGCAAAAGTCCTGGGTGTCCCCCCTTGGTGTGGGGAATGTTTTTATTTTATTTTTGTGTGTATTTTTGCGAGTCAACTATATATGTGATAGAATTTCAGTGACTACTCTAATAGTCCAGTTTTCATCATTTAATAATAGTTGTGGAATTCATAGATGCTTGCAAAAAAATACATGATTTTTCTCTAACTCAATAATTTGAAAAGTTTGCATTGATCTTTAAAACGTGAAAGTTATAAAATGTGGGCAAGTATAAAATGTGTGCAGTTCTTGAGTGCTGGACATTTTAAAGGACCACTGTGTTCAAATCTTTAAAAATAAATACAATGTGAATATTACTGCTATAACCACATGTGATAAAATATATTTATTATGTAGGATAATTGGAACAGTCTTTGTTTAACTCCAGAAAAAGTATTGCAATTAAAAGAGCCACAAAAATGCCATATCGCTGAAATTTGATAGTGGCAAAAAATTTGAAGTAATAATATGCAAAATAAAACATTATTTTAAATAACATATTATTTAGTTAGATCCTTAACTTGGAAATGAGCAGTATATTGGTCTAAAAAAATTAATTCTGATTATGCCCTGTATCCACAGAAATCCTTCAAATTTCCACAATTATCTTGTGTTTAACACATTTGTAAATAACAGAATAGCCTAATATCTCTCTTGTGCTTCCAAGAAAAATGTATCTTGTCTATATATTATGTTACAAGTATACAAGTATCTAAGTATCACTTATGAAAAAGAGAGTACTTTATATTCAATGTTTCTAAATTGAAACTGTTGTTACAAAATAATAGCAAGGCACTATTAAATTGAAAAAGTAATCTATTGTCTTATGACCATTTGCCCTCTTGTGGAGGATGGTGTAACAACAAGAACAAGTTGATATTAGACTGCATTATGCTGACTATGGGCCCTACATCCCCATTAAATTCCTTCAACGTGTAAAACAGTAGCCCGTAACGAAGCCCGCAAGACTTACGGCTATTAAATTGGCCTCTTACAGCTACCGGCAACTCCGTTGCTTCAAATCCTTTGATCTGTCAAGCCCGTAACTGTTATGTTTAAAAATCGCTATTACATTTCTACAGGTTCCCAAAAATGCACTGGTGTTAAAACCCATAATCCGCAAATGGAGGCATAAATGTTAAGGGCTCCAAATCGGACACGCAAAGGGTTTACTGTAAAAGACAATATAAACACACCAGTGGACTTTAAAATATTGTGAAAGGATGAAAAGGCATCACAATTACTTACAAAAAAATCCCCAATTGAAAAAATATTCATTTTTTTTTTTTTAAATGTCATTATATGTTGGAATGGTCATGCATATGCCAATATGTAAAGACATGCTGCAACATCAACATGCATATAGCAATTAAAGACACACTACCTGATTAAATAGCAACACCAAAACATGAACCTGATGCCATATTTCCCCTCAATCACAGAGGCTCTAATGTGCACCCTGGAATATATACTGTATATATATATATATATATATATATATATATATATATATATATATATATATATATATAAATATATATATATATATATATATATATATATATATATATATATATATTATGATTGCATATACATTTCGTTAATCACATCTAAATTGGGAAAACAAATAGTGACCAAATTACACCACCACATCACATATATGAAGTACTAGGGGAGCATTTTATTATTTGTTGTTCAATCCTTCAGTCATGTCCGACTCTCTGTGACTCTATGGACGGCAGAGCATTGAGCTAGGTCTCTGCTGTTTCACAAAGTTTGCATGCCAAAGATACTGAAGTGGGTTCCCAGTTCCTTCTCTAGTGGACTAGTGCACAAGCCCATTCAGTGCCACAAGGCAGCAAGTCAGAAGGGGAACCAGGGAAAATACACCACAGTAGTCTACTCTAATTCATCAGGAAGGGCCAAAAACACACATATAGGCTGTGCAAAGGCACGTGAAGCAACAGCTAACTCACATCTCTGTTACACCCATCCTGCAAAGTCCCACACCATTGCTGGTGGCCATGTGCCAAGATGTATACCCATTATCATGTAATGGCCTCCCATTAAGTGTTTTGCTCTCAATAAATTCACAATATCATATTCCAATCAAGCCTTCCGTTGTGAATGTTGATACTCCACAATATCACAAATTGAACCTGTCATGTTAATTAACCCTTTATTATCATATATGATATATATCATATTATGATATCTTAAGATATTATTTTTATTATTAGTAGTACTATTATATGTATTAATCTATTGTATAGTTACTATGGCTCATTAGTTTACAGATATAAGAATGTGACACAAATGGGATGTATGTGGATGTCCCATAACCACAACCATTGAAAACACACTGACATGGTGAGAATGGTATAACAAAGCTTTATTTCATACACAGAGCACAATCAGCAATGGACTAGACTGTGCATTAATATGGTACATCATTCAGATAAAGCATAGCATCTACTAAGGTCACATGTGGTCAGGACACCACAGTAACCATAATCGCATGTGACATAGGAACATCATATAACAATCCATATCATGGAAATAACAATGATTGCGCATACAGCAACCAAATGGTCTCCATCAGCAACCATATGGTCTCCAGATGCTAGAAATCATTGATCATGTGATACTAATCAATTCCACACAAAGTGTGTTTTCATACATTAATGATGATTCCCAAATAGATGATAGAAATCTGGAAAACATAAAGAGGAGGTGTTAGAACAACCATAGGCTGTTATTATAGTACATTGTTTTTGCTCTGGGCACTACAATAAACCAATTAACATGAACGTCATCTACGAGCAGTAAATTCCATATTGATTCTGTCCTGTTCAATCAGCCTTCCCGGAATATGTTGAGGATGTGTAATACAATAAGGCATGCTTCACTGTGAACACAATCTTTCAGCAAAAAGTACTATCACAATCTACATTAAATAGTTGTGCCATGCTATTACATTTCACTGGTATATGGGTGGTACCAAGGCCAGATAGATTACACTGTTCACATTATCCCTAAACAAATGCGCATTGATCCTGAAGTCAAGCCAAGGAACTCAACCATTTTATTTGTGGATGACATGACATACATTGATCCACTTTCATACTGTAAACAGGATAACATGCAAGAAAAACGCATGTATAACTATTGGTTTGGATTAGCAGATCCTAATGGGACCATGCAACTCTAAAGCCAGAAAACTATTAATTTTAATTGAAAATGTACATGGGTCATGTTTATTAGTGAAGAGCTATGTAGTCATATATTGCATTTTAGATCCATCTGCAGTGGTGAATGACACTGATCAAATGCCTGTTGGGAACTAAGTTGAGTGTTCACTGCACCGCTCGAAGATGAAGAACATGCCTTCATGGTCGTGAGATTTGGCTATTAAAACATACAGAGACAAGAACAAGATATCAATCATAACAATATTCTGATTAACTACAACACCTCATCTCTAGGTCAATCCACATTGAGCATCAATTGCTGAAATGTTAAACATAACCAGACATGTACACACTCTGTAGCCAGCCAATAGTATGTCAACATCTATACCAATCAGTATTCAGTGAGGAGTGATCAAAAGGAAGACTTCCTGGATGGTCCTAAGACCTCTTATGCATGACTGGGCCCCCACCTTCCGTGCCAGTGCCCCTTCTCACTCTTCCATGTCTTGGTGGTGTAGGAGCATGGGGTGGCACTACGTTGGGTGGCTGGGGATCAGGTTGAGATGGTGGTGAGATCTGAGATGAGGGGGTTGACGTCTCGGGTTGCAGTTGTGCAACGGAAGGCTGGAGAGGTATGAGCTGGCATTTGGCTAATGGGATGAGTTGCTGTCTGTCCCAAATTGCCCGTTTCTCATATCTCTCCATCCTTTGGTTATGCCTCCTCACTCAGTCTGTTATTTCGTGCATGCCATGTCCTCCCTGTTGAAGCGGCCCATGATTTCCACTCAAAGTCAGGGGTGGTGGTGTTGATGGCATTGTGGCTGATGTTGATGGCATTGGGGCCGCCGTTGTCTGCATTGGGGCCAGAAATGTCGGCAATGGGGTGTCGGAGTGTCGGAGGTGTAAGCAGCAGTTTCAAAAATGATGGCAGCAGGGATAGGGATGACGGCATGAGTGCCTGAGATGACTACACCAGGGCCTGAGGTGATGGCAGCAGGGCTTGGAAGTTGTTCCATGTTAGGGAACCCCTTTGTGTGGGAGTGGTTGTGGCCTGCCATGGCGGCAATGTTGTTGCAGCAGGTGGCACCTGTGATGATGGCTGGGGCTAGGATATGGCCAGTGGAAGTGGCAGGAACAGCTGTGCATGGCTGGATGATGCTGTTGTGGGCCCCGGCATTGACTTCCACTCCTGATATGATGGGGAACAGGAATGGCCAGCTTGTGGGGATGGTCCCAGGCCCTCTGGAATATCCTTGCCTTTTCGTCAACCACTCTCACCTCCAGTGGTGAATCCCCCTGTTCCACTGTGGTCCGCCTTGTCCTCCTGGGTACTGAAATGGAAGAAGAAATATATTTGAGTTGCTTTCCCGACAAAATTGACAACTATGTGTTTCCAAATCCTTGACATCATAGTCACCTTTGATTGACTGTGGTGCTTGTGTTACACAGATTAACCACGGCCTGCATAATGAGTATGTGTACTGCAGGTGAGGTGTGCCATCTGCATGTGCATCAGACACGTGCTCTGCTGGATCTGCTCTGCAGTGTGTGAGACAGACCAATCTGTGACATGCTCCCAGCAATGGTTGTGAAATCAATCTTGATCTAATAGCAAATTGTACTCAGAATCAATTTAAACTGCAGGTATTCGCCAGACAGTTCATTGATACAAATTATGAAAAGGATATGTTGCTACCAGCATTGACATGGATATTGATGCCCCATATATCTTCAGTCATAACCATAGGGCTTACAGTGCTATTGTATGTCAGTTATTTATGCGTGTGGGCAGGGGTGTAGGAGCCAGAATAATTATGTGGGGATACAGCTCATTGTATATACTAGCCAGTCAAAGCTTAATTATACATACATACAAACATCATGACATCTGCAGTGTATTTGTCCCCCCCACGCCCTCCCCCCCCAGTATATACATCAATGTGTGTGGTGTGATATGATACTAACTTTGCATGGTTCTTGGCACACCCATGTCCACCTGTCCTGGTAGGCCCACTACTGCCGCTGGCTCAATCCACTCCTTCAGGGTCTGCTCCCATCTACAATAAGTGATGTTGGCTGATGGCCCACCACCAGCTGCACGTGCAGCTCTTGCCTCCTCTGCCATCATCCTCTGTTGTCATATCTGCGTTTTATAGACGTTACATTCCTATTTGCAACCCCTAATGCTGCAACAGCTGAAGCTATGTTACTCAAGGCCTCTGCCTTCTATCTAGGCCTCACATTTCTCCTACCATGTATGATCTGATAGTGGGCATGGATTTCCCTGAGGAGGATGTCCATCTCCTCTAGGCTATAAATGGGGGCCCTTACTTTGCCACAGCCTCTTGCCCTCCCAACTATCCATGGAGTTCCATGCCTCCCTATACTCTCCCTGGGGCCTGTGCCTCATGCCCACTAGCCCCCCCCCCCTGGGATCAGGCCCCAGACCCTCTGTCCCTACACCTTGTGTGCCTACATCTGGGGGCACATCCCTCCTCCCTCCTGCTCTTCTCCAGCTATACCTCCCACCCTGACCTGGTTCTCCCTCACTTCATACCTCTACCGCTCATCCTCTCCTCCGCTCCTCAATCTCCTCCTGTCCTCACTCTCTCCCCTGCGGTGTTCCCCTCTCTCTCCTCCTCTCTCTCTCTCTTTACTTTCCTTTTCCCCTCCTCTACCCTTCAATGATTTATGAAATAAAAATAAGGACAAATAAATATAATATATACATGGATGTGTATGTGGTAAAACAAGAATGCGAGTAGTTTTATAGTAAATGTATGAGGGGGGTATGTGGGGGAATGGGGGACGTTGATGTTCTGTGGCCTACTGATATATATAGCTAAGTGTAAGTATTAATCTATGTGTGTGAATTATGTGATATCAGTAAATATGTGGGTTGGAATTGTATGTTGCTGCTATTCTATTAGCTGCTCGCAAATGCCTCAAACTCACAAATTTGGCCGAGGGTGATTTTTTTATTTTTTTTTATAAATGTTTAGATGTATTCTGTTGATTCCAGCTCGCAAATACCAAGCTCAAGCTCAACGCGTAAAGCCTGCATTTTTTAGTTTGATTTCAGGAGGCGTGATCATATGATCTGACAATATTTAAGCAAAACCCAAACCTATTTCTTAGACACAGCCAATAGTAAATGAGACCATGATCATGATGTCAGTAGAACATGGAAGTTACACATAATCTGCAATTAATTAGTGCTAAAAAGTAATATTTGCCGATCATTCTCACAGTCGAGCAATCTAGCACTCTATAAAATGCATTAAATCATCTGTTTCAATCCATGTGGTTTTCATGATATGTATTAACTCATTAAGTCCCATGATCCTTATTACTCAGAAATAAGAATATATATTTTTTTTTATTGCATATTTGTGGGTTTGAGACTGTTGTGCAATCAATTCTAACATTTCCATGCCTTCCCATGCTTTTAAAGTACTATAATATAATAATTTTATTTAGTACTCTTAATATTTTTGACAGAAAAGTGATACTTTTCTGAGTTGCAGGTTAGCTTAGGGGTATCAGATATTGAAAGGGATTTGGGAGTACTTGTGGACACCCACATAGGTAACAGTGCTCAATGCTAAGCAGCATCTGCAAAGGCAAGTAAAATATTATCATGTATTAAAAAGGGTATAGAAGCAAGGGATGCACATATAATTCTGTCACTATACAAATCCCTAGTATGTCCACATTTGGAATATGGAGTACAATTTTTGGCATCACTTCATAGAAATGACATTTTAGAGCTGGAAAAGTACAGAGAAGGGCAACAAAACTAATAAGAGGAATGGGGGGGCTAGGTTATGAAGAAAGACCAACAAAATTAAACGTATTTTCTCTAGAAAAAAGGCGTCTAAGAGGGGACTTGATTACCTTATACAAATACATCCAAGGTCAGCAAAAGCTTTGTCGAATGAGCGCTTTGTGCCAAGAGGTTTTCAACTGACAAGATGACATCCTTTGAGATTAGAAGTAAAAAGATTCCACCACAGTAAGGGTGGTAATCTGTGGAATGCTCTACCAAAGGAGGTGATGATAGCAAATTTGATAGATAACTTTAAAAGGGGACTGGATATATTTTAAATTAAAAAGGGCATTCACGGTTATTCTGGTTAATTAGGGAGAAAGTATTGATCCAGGGAGGAATCCGATCGCCAGTATCTGGGGTTAGGAAGAAATTATTTGTTTTCCCTTTTTGGACAATAGGGTAGGTTTCACTGTTTTTTTCTGTTTGCCTTCCTTTGGGTCAATTAAAAACTAATATGCATATTACAGATTGGATGAGATCTTAAAAGGTTGAACTTGATGGACTAATATTCTTTTTTTTTCAACCTAAATCACCATGTAACTATGTAACTTTATTTGCGAGCTATGGGTCTAATAGAATATTGATTTTGTCCAACTTTACTTATTTATTGTTTGTAATATTTGAGCTGTGCTAAAACCAATGGGTTCTAAGCCGAATTTCTGTTTATGGGTGGCCTGTAGTGATCGTGGACGGATAACTCATAATCAAATTCTGAGTAGTGTAATAAAATTTGTGGCAATATTAAGAGCAGTTTTAAGCGTGTATACATTTACAAATTGAGTAATAAAATAGGGCCCTAAGTAATAGAATTACAAAAAAAAAGTTCTGTGGAGATCCTAGATGAATTAAATTCAAGATTAAGAATCCTTATCTAAATGTTTAAGGATATGTTGTCTGACATATTATCAATGATAAATTACATAGATATCCATGTAAATTGGCTATATACATATGAATGTAATATTCAATCCCATAAAGCTATGATAGAAATTAATTCTATCATTTTTTATATGAGAATAGATCCTAGTAAACCTCTAGACAGCAAATGGCATATCTTTATAACATTTTAAAAAGTCCAGATATCTGACTAGTACAAAGAAATCACAGATTTATTGTATGCTCTGCTGAGCTAAAAAGGTAACAAGAGCTAAAGTTATGATTATATCCATATAGAGGTTATTCTTGCCATCATGCCCATTGTTCTTGCAGGTAATTGTAATTTGCAGAGTTGCATCAATCCAGACACGTCTTACTGACAAGCAGCTTTGTCAAATAGTAATAATTTATTTTAATATTTTAATATCAATGTGTTGTTGTGTCCTTAAATGTATACAGAAGTTTCCTGGGTTTAAATATTTCCTAAGAAACAGCAAGGGTTTAGCCTAAAAATAATGTTTACATTAAAAAGTAATGTTTACTTACAAAGTTTTATGCATGGAGCTGAAATCCTGATTTGCACACCCCTAGGGAGGTTACATAACAAAGTACTTAGCAGGAGAGTAACCAGATATGGCATGTAACATTTTTTTTACTGACATAATGGAAGTGCAGCAGCATTCAATTACATGCTTTGGGCAGGGCAGCTCAGCACTAACGCTGTGCTCTTAAAGAAAAGAGAGAGAGAAAAATTATGAAAAGTTTGACATAGGTTTTATTCTTAATATTGGAGGCATAGCTTTATGTAGTAAAATTACCAAAAAAGTAGCATTTTAATATCAAGGTGTTGCTGTGTCCTTACATACTTATCTCAAACTTTTCTTTAGAAAATGCAATCTTTGATGCCCATGAGGTCACTATTCAAAACATGTTCAAAGATATTAGAGCTGTTAAATGCTGGTAGCATTACAGAGTGCACGTGTTATTAGCATTGCATTGGTCTTAAAGGAATATCTAAGTTTCCCTATTGTTTCCTTTTTCTAATCTAACACATGTAGCTTATACCAGAAACACACATTACCTAGAGTCATTCTATACACATACAAATTTATTTTATTGCAAAATAAAATGTGTTTTCCACAACCCCAGAGCTGCTTACACAGGCACAGATTATCTCCCAATCAGTGGCAGTACAGCTCACACAGTACATATAAAATATATTTAAAAAACAATTTAAATTATCTAAGAAATAAATATAAATATACTGTATAAATATATATATATATATATATATATATATATATATATATATATATATATATATATATATATATATGAAGAGTGAAGAAGCTGTGAATATCCAGTAATCCAGATGAATAATCAGAGTATTGCAGTATATAGTGATACCTTTTTTATTGGAAAACATAATCATAGGTTTCATGACGAGCTTTCGAGAGCGTTCCTCTCTTTGTCGAGTCAGAGTCAATACTGATTATAGATTCACAAATACAGCAAAAAAATCCAGAATTAACAAATAATGTTCTGATCAGCCAGCCGTGCAAGTGTGTGGGGGTGCAGACCAGAGTAAGTAAATTGGGGTCGTAAATAGTTTTACATCTAAGGAACCATAGGGCTGTAACCAAACTCAGGATGAAGGCAGAGAACAAAAAATCAAAAAATCAATAAACACATATATATATTTACAAGCATGAATGTTGGAGTTTATAAGAAATGTTGATAATGAGATAAGAATTCAATGTCGATATTAAGTCCTGACTTATTACTGTTAAAGAACATAATCATTTTAATTTCAAATGTCTTACTTTCCTTAGTGTTTTTAAAAAAACCTTTGAGTATTTTGATTTTGAGATTTTTCATGGAGTGGTTACTCTGGGTGAAATGGTGTCCCACTGGAGTACAGTAAGTCTCCTCATTGTGCTTATTGATGGAATGTCTGTGTAGATTCATCCTCATATGTAATTTCTGGCTGGTTTCTCCAATGTAGCAGCCTATCTCGCATGCAGTACATTGTATCATGTAGACTACATTGGATGACTTACAAGAATATGATCCTCTGATGTTATAGGTCTTCTTGTTGTGCGTGACTGTGTCCTCTTTGCAGATGTATTGACATAATTTACACCGATTTTTATTGCAAGGTTTTGTGCCATTTTCTATGTTAAGCTCTTCATTGGCCAATCTACTATTCACCAATGTTTGTCTGAGATTTGGTGGCTGCCTAAATGCAAGAATGGGGGGTTTGGGGAATATATGTTTTAATTGTGTGTCCTCTGTTAGCAGTGGTTGTAGATCCTTAAATATTTTGCGGATTCCTTCTAGATCCGGATGGTATGTGGTTACCAGAGGTGTACGTGAGGTTATTTCTTTCATTTTGTATTGCAGCAGGTGTTCCCGGGGTGTTTTAATGGCAGAGGTTACTTTCTGTGTTATGACATTAGGTTTGTAGCCCTTTCTCCTGAAGGAGTCAGTCAGGGTTTTTAAATGTTTATCACGGTCCTCATTGTTAGAACATATGCAGTGGTATCAGATGGCTTGACTATAGATAATCAATTTTTTAGTATGTGAGGGATGAAAGCTAGAGCTATGGAGATAACTGCATCTGTCTGTAGGTTTCCTGTATACCGATGAGTTAAGTTTACCATTGGTGATGGATATGGTGGTGTCCAGAAAGTTCACCTGTTCTGCAGAGTAATCTATTTTAAATTCAATAGATGGGTGGAAGGTATTAAAGGCAGTGTGGAAGTCTCTCAGCTCTTTTTCTCCCTCTGTCCGTATGATGAACAGGTCATCTATATAACGGTAGTATCTGTAAGGTTTGTGGATATATGTGGACAGGAATCTCTGTTCAAGGTCAGCCATAAATAAATTGGCATATTGTGGTGCCATTTTAGTCCCCATTGCGGTCCCCATTATTTGCAGGTAGACCTGTTCATTGAAGGTGAAGTAATTGTGGGTCAGGATATAAACTAGTATTTTGGCAATGGTATCATAGTTATACAGTATTTGCAGTTCGGAGTGTGTGTTGAGAGGAATTTGAGGCATGCCTCAGTACCATCTTTGTGAGGGATGTTGCTGTAAAGCGATTCAACATCCATGGTGTGTTAGCAGGTAGTTCTTTAATCTAACTGAGTTTGTTAAGAAAGTCAGTGGTGTCTTGTATATAGCTGTCAGTGTTTTTAACTAGTGGCTTCAGAATGTTTTCAACAGATAACTGTTCAGTCAGTGTGTCCATACCTGTAACAATAGGTCTCCCTGGGTTGCCTGGGTTGTGGATCTTGGGCAGCAGGTAGAAAGTCCCAGTTGTAGAATGGGTGGGTCTGAGCTGCTCCAATTCGTGCTGCACGATCTTGGGGAACGTTCGGATAAGTTCCCTGAGTTAGCTGGTATAATCCTCTGTAGGATTCTGGTCCAATTTCTTGTAATAGGTGTGGTCTGTCAATTGTCTGTTACCTTCTTGTATGTAATCCGGAGTGTTCAAAATCACAACTGCGCCTCCTTTGTCTGCTGGTTTGATGGTGATGTTGGAGTTTTCTTTTAAGCCCTTTATGGCAGCTCTTTCTAATGGGGAGATATTGTATAATTGTCTTTTTTGCTGATTTGTTACTAAGGAAGCCGTTCTCAGGCGAACGCTTTCTATTTAACTGTCGGGTTTAGGGTTGCGTCCAGGTGTTGGGGTAAAATTTGTGTTATTTTTCCTGCTATTGTGATCCAATCCGGGTGTGGTATCCTCTTTGTTGTGAAAGTATTCTGTGAATCTCAGTCTCCTGAAGAATGTTTCCATGTCAGAGTATAGTTGAATTTTGTCCAGCTTTGTGCTTGGACAGAATGATAGTCCTTTAGATAGAACAGAAATCTCTCTAACACTGCCAGAGAGGCGCTCAATCTGATAACAAACTAACCTTAATAGGTTAGTTAGATGGACATGATAACCCAATCTGAGAGCAACCTCTGAAAGTCCACTTGTGGCCTGCAAATGGAGAAATATCCTGTAGTATATCAGTCTTGTCCCACTCACTAGAGTGTACCAGTCCTTAAATGCCAGGCAATTCTAGCCTGAACAGAAGAAACAGCAAACCACAGAAGTCTGTTTTAGCCTACATTGGGCCTTGTCAGTTAGGTGTAGCTGAGCTCCCTAAGGAACAGTGAGCAAGGGGTCCATGTCTGGAGTCCCCTATAACTCTTAGGGAGATGAATCTCTAAGGGTAATTTGCATAAACAAAACAACAAAGTGAGAAGTGCTCAGAGAACGAACTAACTTTAATAGGTTTGTTCTATGGGCATTATAACCAACTATGAGAGCAACCTCTTTTAGCTCACTTGTGCCTTTCACAGGGAGACATATCCTGTAGTATATCAGTCTAGTCCCACTCAATAGAGTGTCCCAGGGCTGAAACACCAATCAATTCTACTCTAAACAGGAAAAACAGAAAACCACAGCTATACATTACAACCTGCATTGAGCCACATCGATGAGGTATAACTGAACACCCTAAGGCACAGTGAGCAAGGGGTCCACGTCTGGAGTCCCCTATACCTCTTAGGGAGATGAATCCCTATAGGTAATTTTCATAAAAAAAACAACAAAGTGAGAGGTGCTCAATCAGAGAACGTGTGTGTATATATATATATATATATATATATATATATACTGTATATATATATATATATATATATATATATATATATATATATATATATAAATATATAGTTACATACTTACATAGTAATTTAGGTTTAAAAAAGACTTTAGTACATCAAGTTCCACCTTTTTAAATCTCCTCTGATCTGCAATATGCAGATTTATTGTTAATTGATCCAGAGGAAGGCAAACAGAAAGGAAAACCCAGTGAAACTTTGACATTTGTCTCAACAGTGAAAGAAATATAAAATTCCTTCCTGAACCCAGAAACCAGCGATCAGATTCATCCGTGGATCAACACTCCATCTCTAATGCCCTTTTTATTTAAAAATATACCCAATCCCGTTTTAAAAGGATCTATTGAATAAGTTGTCGCCACCTGCTTTGGGAGAATTCCACATTAACCACCTTTACTGTAAAGAACACTTTTCTTTCTTTAAGGCAAAATCTTTTTACTTCTAATCCCAAAGGATGCTCCCTTGTCAGTTGAAAACCTCTTGGCACACAAAGGTCCCTCGACAAAGCATTGTATTGACCCTGGATATATTTATATAAGGTAATCATATCCTCTCTAAGATGCCTTTTTTCTGCAGTAAATAAGTTTAATTTGGTTAGTCTTTTTTCATAAGTTAGCCCCTCCATTCCCCCTGTTGCTCTCCTCTGCTCCTTTTCCAGCTCTAAAATGTCATTTTTATGTAGTGGTGCCCCAAATTGTACCCCATATTCCAAATGGTGTTTATATAGTGGCAGAACTATATTTGCTTCCCTTGCTTCTATACCCTTCTTAATACATGATAATATTTTACTTGCCTTTGCAGATGCTGCTTGTCATTGAGCACTGTTACCTAGGCGGTTGTCCACAAGTACTCCCAAATCCCCTTTCAATATCTGATACCACTAGATTTGCTCCATTAAGATTATAAATTGCATGGCTATTTTTCCTTCCCAGATGCATAACTTTACATTTATTCGTATTAAATCTCATCTTCCACATAGATGCCCATTCCTCTAATGTATGCAAATACCTTTTTAGGTAGAGTACATCATTTTCTGATTTAATTACCTTGCACAACTTTGTGCCATCAGCAAAAATGGAGACACCACACTCCAATCCCACTTCCAAGTCATTAATAAATATGTTAAAAAAGAGGGGACCTAATAATGAACCCTGAGGAACCCCACTTACCACATTAGTTTAATCTGAATATGTTCCATTTACCACAACCCTTTGCTTCCTGTCCTTTAGCCAGCTCTCAATCCATAAAAAAATATTTATGGCAATTCCTGTATCTCTTAGTTTGCTCAATAGTCTCCCATGTGGCACTGTATCAAAAGCCTTTGCAAGTTCCAGATAGACTACATCCAATTAGCCTTGATCCAAGTTCCTACTAACCTCCTCATAGAAACTAATTAGATTTGTTTGACATGACCTATCCCTCATAAATCCATGAGAGGGGGAGAAAAGAGACACAGTGGGGTAAGAGGAGGGGGAAAGGAGACACAAGGAAGGGAGAGGAGGGGGAAAGGAGACACAACGGAGGAAGTAGACAGGGGGAGAGGCCTGCAGTGAGCGTCGAAAGTGCTCACATTAGGTGGCAAAAAGCTTTGCCACATGAGGTTGAGTGGGAACACAGGGGGTTATGTGGAGCCACAAGGCCTGCATGGTGAACATAGAGCCCCTGTAGCCTATGAGGGCCACAGTAAGCTATAAAGGGGCCACAGGGGACACATGGGTGGTCTTCAGGGGCTGCAAGGGCCACAGGGGTACTGTAGGTGCTACAGAGGAACTGAGGAGGCCACTGGGGAACAGGGGTTCCATGGGGGCCATAGACGATCAGTGGGACCACATGGGAAAAGGCCACATGGGATACACAGAAGCCAAAGGGGTACTGAGGGGCCACAGAAGAACCGCAGGGGCCACTGCAGACTTGCAGGGGAGTGGAAGTGCCACAAGAGCCGCTGGGACCACAGAGGACCCACTGGGGCGTCAGGGGAACCGCATAGGGACTGTAGGAGGTTCACAGGGCACCAGCTGTAGCTTTACCTTTGCTCCCAATAGGATTTTAACACTTTACTAACCTTCAAGCCAACACAGCTCGTCACAGAGATCTAAACATCAGTGTCTGGACCCTTTTGCTTACTGCTGCATAGGACTATACAGCCCATGGTTCCTTCCTGTACAACTGCTATCACAGATTGCTACAATGTATTAAAATGTATTAGCTGCTTGTGTTTAATAATATTATTTTTATTTTATTGTTTATATTTGTTTAAGATTTTTCCACTATTCTAGATATTGATCTGGCAGAGGAGTCTTTAAGTCTACATTTGGCTACATTTTTCTTCTGTGTGGTTGCAAATCTTGTGGAGAGAAACAACCACCCTTGGAGCATTCTCACTTTTAAGGAGTTCATCTCTTTTCTGAGATTGGGAATGGGTCTATTTGAATTTGTACAGGTTCATGTTGAGGTTCAATATGTTTTTTTTTCTGTTTTTTCATTTTGGCGTTGCTGAAATACTTTTTCTTGGTCTTCAGGCATCCTCACTGCATTGAGTTCAGCCTCCTACTGCTATTGGGCGAGGGGTCTAGTAAGCCCTACTTTTATTTTTTTTTCTTCCTCATCTCAACTGGATTTGTTATTATGGCTGCAGGCAAACAGGACATATCCTTTTGAGCTGCTATTTCGGATCAGACCAACTCTATCTGTTTTGAAGTTAAGGAGGAAAGGTACTGGAACGGTACTTATGATGTTACCTTTATATTAGAAGCAGTTAGGGGTCAATATTGTGAGACTTTCAAAAAAAGGGAAAAGGGGTTTCTTTTTTTATAATGGTATGCCACACTTTTTTGTTTTTAGATAAAAGTTTTAAAATTAAGTGCTTTGTTTTAGAGGATAGTGTTTTCACTGATCATGCTTTATGTGAATTTATTGGTGCTAGGAAAAAAAGGAGTAACTATTAACAAAATAAATACTGTACTTTTAGAAGATGAAAATATAAGAAAACATTTTAAAATGGTATATAATGATTGGAGAAATGAAAGATGAAAAATGAAAGATAAAATGTGGATATTTATATGTAGTAAGGGAGTGTTAAAAAGAAAATGTTAAATGCATTTAATAGGGTGTCACATTATTTTTGATTTAACGTTTCAGATACATAGGTGTGCCTACACAGAAAAAGCATCAAGCTAAATTATTGTACAAAAATAATATAACGTTGTCTCAGGAAAGTTTTTTTCAACAGACAATGTACAGTGCCTTGCAAAAGTATTCACCCCTCTTGACTTTTTACCTATTTTTTTACATTACAGCCTGAAGTTCAATGTTTTGTTAATCTGAATTTTATGTGATGGATCAGAACTCACTAGTCTAAGTTGGTGAAGTGAAAAGAGAAAAATATATACATAAAACTATTTTTTAGAGCCTGCAACACCTAAGCAAGAGGCACAAGTAAGAAAACACTGCCATGAAGACCAAGGAACTCTACAAACAAGTAAAGACTAAATAAATAAATATCCAAATATTTGATGATCCCCAGGAGCACCATCAAATCTGTCATAACCAAATGGAATGAACATGGCACAACAGCAAACCTGCCAAGAGACGGCCATCCACCAAAACTCACGGACCGGGTAAGGAAGGCATTAATCAGAGAGGCAACACAGAGACCTATGGTAACCCTGGAGGAGCTGCAGAGTTCCACATCAGAGACTGGAGTATCTGTACAAAGGACGACAATAAGCCATACGCTCCATAGAGTTGGGCTTTATGGCAGAGTGGCCAAAAGAAAGCCATTACTTTCAGCAAATAACAAAATGGCACATTTTGAGTTTGCGAAAAGGCATGTGGGAGACTCCCAAAATATATGGAGGAAGGTGCTCTGGTCTGATGAGACAAAAATGTAACTTTTTGGCCATCAAAGAAAACGCTAGGTCTGGCTTAAACCCAACATATAACATCCCCCAAAGAACACCATCCGCATAGTGAAACATGGTGGTGGCAGTATCATGCTGTGGGGATGTTTTTCAGCAGCCGGGACTGGGAAACTGGTCAGACTTGAGGGAAGGATGGATTGTGCTAAATACAGGGATATTCTTTTAATTAATCATGCATTATCTTGCCTGGGTAATTTTAAGGGATCATTTATTAACTTTGGAATTCCAATATAGAAGAGATGGAGATAAAAGATCAACATTTCCAATACCGCCCAGCTGAGAAAAACCTTTACATGTTTTTTTGGAATTATAAATGTGTTCAAGAGTGTGGAGATTGGCAGGACCACTTTTTAAATGGTTGGGTGGGATGAGAATTTTTCATTATAAAGAAGTTATATATGGAAAAATGTACATGCATAGATGAAGCACAATTTTTATGGGTATTTGAAAGCTGATTTAAAGGTAAAAATTTAAGTTTGGTGATGACTTTTGATAACCAGAAAATATATTTTCCCACATTAAGAAATACAATTGGATGGTTGACACATATATTAAAAATAACAACAACATTATTTTCTTTAAATAAAACTATTAAAAAAAACAGCATACAAGCAGTATTGCCTACAATGTTTAAACAGAAGAGATTACACTCAAGCTCAGCATTATGGAGAACAAGTTTGTCCACTTTCAAGCACATTTCTTCACACAAAAACTATAGAAATGAGCCCTGAAAGTATAGTTTTAGCTAGATTTGGTACACAATTTCCAATCATGCTTCAATGTATCTTAATTTAAATGAAGTGAAACAATTTTAAATCTGTCAATGACTCTACATTTTCTAATATTTTAAAATGACTCAGACTTTCTGAAATGCTAGGAAGAAAGAAAACGACTAAAAATGTAAAACATTTCTTTATGATAATTAATGCATGAATAATGCAAGATAAAGAAAATGTTATATTTTATTAATAATTAACTGTTTCACATGTTTTGTTTACATTTTATTGTGATTTGGTGAAATTAATTGGCGTACAGAGTGTTGAGAAATGTTACGAAGCAGTACTGAATGTTTGTATAGTTAATATCAATGCAATGCTAAAAACACATGCACTCATATATTTGATGAATATCTTTTGAATATTGACCTCATGGGCATCCAATATTGTATTTTTTTTTTTTTATTTGAGCTAAAGTTTCAAGAATGCAATAACAAGTCAATATTAAATATTCATTTTTTTGTATTTTTTTCTACAGAAACCATTGCCACCAATAGGATTTAAATATAAGCTTATATAAGACTAAAACTGATGTCAACCTTTGCAGTATTTTCAAGCTGCTTTCAGGCTAAAATTAATGTTCGATAATGTGTTTTGAGAATCAAAAACATTTACCATCTTCTGTGGAAAAGAAATACTCTTTCTTACAGTAAGTAATAGAATTGAACAATTGAAACGTTCATGCTCCAAAACTAAACTTTTCTTTATATACATGTATTAAGCAACCACTCAGCTTGTGAATTCTCTTTCCACCAGTAGGCAACAGCAGCATAAAAGCAGTATTGCCTACAATCTTCAAACTGAAGAGAAAACACTCAAGTTAATCATTATGATGAGCAAGTTTGTTTACTTTCAAGCACATGTCTCCACACAAAAACTATAGAAATTATCCGTGAAAGTATAATCTTAGCTAGATTTGGTACCCCATTTCCAATCATGCTTCAATGTATTTCAATTTAAATGAAGTGAAACAATTGTAAAGCTGTCAATGACTCTATATTTACTAATATTTTAAAATGACTCATACTTTCTCAAATGCTAGGAAGAAAGAAAATGACTAAACATATAAAACATTTCTTTATGATAATTAATGTATAAGCAATGCAGGATAATAAAGAAAATGTTATATTTTATTAATAATTTACTGTTTCACATGTTTTGTTAAATTGAATTGTGATTTGGTGAAATTAATTGGCGTACAGAGGGTATAGGGTTGAGAAATGTTAAGGAGCAGTACTGAATGTTTGTATAGTTAATACCAATGCAATGCAGAAAACACATGCACTCTGTAATGTTGTAAGCATTTAACAACTCATATATTTGATCGACATGTTTTGAATATTGACCTCATGGGCATCCAATATTGTATTTTTTTTATTTGAGCTAAAGTTTCAAGATTGAGCTAAATGAGATTCTCAATAATGGTTTGAAAGAAAAAATCATTACTAAACAAGAATTTGAATTCTTAAATGTGAAAGATCCAAAAGTTGCCACCTTCTACTCCATTCCAAAGATCCATAACAATCCTACCAAACCGCCAGGTAGGCCAATAGTTTCAGGCATAGGTTGCCTTACTGAAAACTCAAGTAAATACATAGATTCTATTCTCAGAGAACATGTGGTTACTCTTACATCTCATGTCAAGGATAGAAAAGATGTTCTGAAGAAATTAATTGGTTTGACCACAAATGAACACTCTTTTTTAGTATTTCTTGATGTAGAATCTCTCTATACCAACATACAGCATCATAGAGGCCTACATGCTGTAAAATACTTTTTACAAAAAAAAAGGAATGTTTACAGCAAACATTACCACTTTATGATGAAACTACTGGAATTTGTGCTAGCACATAATTATGCTATGTTCCTACATTCTTTCTATCACCAAATCCAAGGTACGGCGATGGGGACAGCTTGTTCCCAAACGTATGCACAATGGTGATGAGAAAGTATTGTCTTTTATGGCAATTGATCATGTAGAAAAAAAATCATCAGAAGAGGTAATTTAGATAAAGAACTCTTGAAAAAAGAGGCAAAGTGGATTTATCTATTTAGTACTAAGAAAACCCTCAAGCCTTAATGAAGGTTTTTCATTTACCCCATTTATTTAATATACTGAATAGGATAACTTTCGAAAAGATGTTCATAAATGTGTCTATTAATGAAGGTATAATTTAAACAGTTAAATAACTGCCCTCTACAATAAGGAATTTGTAATTCTATAAAATTGATCAGGAATTAAAATGAAAGAATAATGTATTTGCCTCTATATGAAGATAATTATTCATTTAGAATTAAATGAAATAAGATAAAAAATAATATATAGCATGAAAAATAATGGAATCTTTATCTATCACTTGTGAGCAAATATTAATAAAATAATATAGATCATAAGCAATAATATATCTAAGTTAAGTATTTGAGAGACACATATATATTATTTATCTTTTGGAAATATTATACGGGATGATATAGAAGAATACTATGCCCTTGTAAATATAATTGCAGCACTAATATACATGAAGGCTATCCTATAGAAAAATAAATATTGTATGTTATAATATAGGTAGATGAGATATGCTTTTTAAAGTAAATATCAACAAAATCTATAGTATTTAAATGGGATATCACTATTAGATTTAATCCATTTAAGTTTTATATTTGAACTAGCGAATTGCCCGTCAAAAAATAACGGCAATGAAATTGTAAATGAGCTAATGCTGTTTGGTGTATAATAATACATTAATAAATTAATATACTTTACCTATTTTGAAGCATTGTGTTGAAGAGCTGACAATCTGTTTTGATGTTGCTGCAGCATTAGTGGTGTGGAGCTGCTGTGTAAGCGTGATGAACGTGTGCAGTGTAATAGTGTGCGTGCGCGAGACCAAACCGTTAGCGTAGTTGTGTAGTTCCGCATTGTTGTAATATGGCGGGTAATGTGTGGTATATGTATTTGCGGAATATCCGTAGGTCTTTTGTGGTGTTTTGCGTGTTTCTTGTGGTGTTTTGCGTGTTTATAGTGCTGTAGCCTTGTTTTCGTTTTGTTCGGCGGCCATTTTTTCTCTCGCTTAGAGAATGTTTGAGTGTCTAAACTCTTTTGAGGTCTAACTTCATTTTTTGTGGTCCTGGATGCCCCCTCTTGCTGTAGGTAAGCTTTTTATGTATGTGTTGTGTGTATTTATTGTGTTTTAAAATTTTTCATGTTCGCGGTTTGCAGACGATTTTTGCGAGGTCGTAATGTGTGGTATCGTGTGTCGTATGTTGTTTGCGTTCCGATATAAAGTTTGCGAGGGTCGCAGTTGCTGGCATGGAGCGCCTTCGGCGCCGTGTGTCGTATGTTTTGTGCGTTCCGACGTAAAGTTTGCGAGGGTTGCAGTTGCTGGCAAGGAGCTCCTTCGGCGCTCCTTGCCAGCAACTGGGGCCCTCGCTATGCGAGGGCCGTGGCTTGCTGCGCAAGCCCGCAAGCGTTAGCAACAACTCGTATGCTCACAACTTATATAATAATTTACACATAGCAGGGAAAAAGTGCATGTATGCTTTTAATATATTGTAATCCACCTTAAGTGAACAGAAGAGGAGAGAGGCAGGGGTGGGACTTTGTCTGAATGCTGGTCCCAGAGGATTCAGGATCTGATGGGATACTGAATCTCTTATTACAGTAGCACTGCAGGAGATAATTTACACATAGCAGAGAAAAAGTGCATGTATGCTTGAATAGTGAACAGCAGAGGAGAGAGGCCCCTGCGTAATGTCATTAACAGATGCCGGCAGCTCACAGGAAGAAGACATGCTGCTAGGGAAGAGCAGCAGGAGGTGCTCACATCAGAGAAAGGAGAGGGGGGAAAGAAGGAGGATAACGGGGAGGGAGGATGATGATAAGGGGTGAGGAGGAGGATGATGATAAGGGGTGAGGAGGAGGATGATGTGGGGAAGGAGGGAGCATGTTGTCAAACTGCGAGTTGTCATCCTGCAAGGCCGCAAGTGTGACGACAACTCGCAGTTAGACAATTATAATATATAATTTAGCTGTACATTTTTCTACAGGAACCTTTGCAACCAATCACATATATAGTTCGCAGCAGCCTGGCTTGGCAAAATCTGTTGCTAACGCAATGGGGAAACTGCGGCCCTCGCTTCTTGAGGGGGCGGTTGAGGCCAGGCAAGGAGCGCCAAAGGCCTTCCCCTGTGTTTCTTTTCCCTGCATCTCTCTTCCCCTGCATTTCTCTTCCCCTTCTGTCCCTCATTGCCTGCGATCTACAATTACGACCCACGGCACAAAACACCAAAACACACACAATAATCACAAAAAAAACATTTACCCACAGAACTTCAATTTAACCCCAATTTAACCACTCGAAAATCTCCTAACCGACAAAAAAAAATGACGGACGAAAAAACCCAAAACGAGGCTCCACGACCCAGAACTGCAAAATACACTGCTAAACACGTACAACCTTTCCCAAGAGATCCGAAATAAGCCTGAGACCCCATATTAACCCTTTGCAGCAGGGGTTCAGACCTGAAGTGTGCCTACATTAAGCCTATGCTGGGTGTCTCCATGGGGGACCCCCACAATTTTCCCACATTGACCCTTGCAGTGGGGGTCATGATTGTGTCCACCTCTGAATTTAAAACCTATAAATTCCCTGTTGCGGCTTCTTAAAGGGCCTGTGGCACACATACATTAAGGCCAGCAGCGGGGGTACTGTAAGTACCCTCACCGGTACCTAACATTAACCCCTCAGTGCTATCACTTATAGGGCTCCATACAAAGCACCATAAGCCCATAAATAACCATCTCACTCATGGGGGTCAATACAGACCCCCATAATCCATTAATGAACCCTTTCAGAACCCCCATAATCCCTTAATTACAACCCTGTTACTCATGAGGGTCAATCAGGACTCCATAACCCCTTAATTTACTCTGTAATTCATGGGGGTCAAAACAGACCCCCATAAGCCCTTAATTAACACTGTAACTCATGGGGGTCAATACAGACCCCCATAATCCCTTAATTAACCCTGTAAATCATGGGGGTCAATACAGACCCCCATAATGAAATAATTAACCCTGTCACTCATAGGGATTAATATAGACCCCCCAATAAGCCCTTAATTAACCCTCTCACTCATGGGGGTCAATTAAGACCCCCATAACCCCTTTATTAACCCTGTCACTCAGGGGGGTCAATTCAGACCGTTATAACCCCTTAATTAACCCTGTCACTCATGGGGGTCAATTCAGACCCTTATAAACCCTTAATTAACCCTGTCACTCATGGGGTTTAATTAAGACTCACATAACCCCTTAATTAACCCTGTCACTCATGAGGGTCAATACAGACCCCCATTAACCCTTAATTAATCCCCTCACTCATGGGGTCAATTAAGACCTCCATAACCCCTTAATTAACCCTGTCACTCATAGGGGTCAATACAGACCCCAATTATCCATTAATTAACCTGTCACTCATAGGGGTCAATACAGACCCCCATAAGCCCTTAATTAACCCTCTGACACATGGGGGTCATACAGACCCCCATAAGCCCTTCATTAACCCTGTCACTCATGGAGGTCCATTAAGACCCCCATAATCGCTTCATTAACCCTGTCACTCATGGGGGTCAATACAGACCCCCATAAGCCAATAATTAACTCTATCAGTCCAATAGGAGTCTATATAGACCCCTATAGGACACTAATTAATCTATATAATAACACTATAAGTGCCATGAGGGTCATCTAGGACCGTCATTACACAAAGTGTAAGCACTACAATATTAACCCTAACTAACCAACCCTGCGACTATTTAATCCGAACAGTACACATTTAATCCTAACAGTACCTAAGTAACCATAACTGATCCTATTTAAACCTATCTAAGCCTATTTAACCACGTCTGTTATGTGGGTATATACAGACCCTCATAAGTCTCTATTTAACCCCATCAGTCCCATAAGGGTACAGTGGATATAAAAAGACTACACACCCCTGTTAAAATGTGAGGTTTCTGTGCTGTAAAAAAGTGAGACAAAGATAAATAATTTAAGAACTTTTTCCATCTTTAATGTGACCTATAAACTGTACAACTCAATTGAAAAACAAACTGAAAACTTTTAGGTGGAGGGAAGAAAAATAAAAAATAAAAATAATGTGGTTGCATAAGTCTGCACACCCTCTTATAACTGGGGATGTAGCTGTTTTCAGAATTAAGCAATCACATTCCAAATCGTGTTAAATAGGAGTCAGCATACACCTGTCATCATTTAAAGTGCCTGTGATGAACTCCAAATAAAGTTCAGCTGCTCTAGTTGGTCTTTCCTGAAATGTTCTTAGTCGCATCCCACAGGAAAAGCCATGGTCCACAGAGAGCTTCCAAAGCATCAGAGGGATCTCATTGTTAAAAGGTATCAGTCAGAAGAAGGGTACAAAAGAATTTCCAAGGGATTAGATATACCATGGAACACAGTGAAGACAGTCATCATCAAGTGGAGAAAATATGGCACAACATTAACATTACCAAGAACTGGAGCTCACTCCAAAATTGATGAAAAGACGAGAAGAAAACTGGTCTGGGAGGCTACCAAGAGGCCTTCAGCAACATTAAAGGAGCTGCAGGAATATCTGGCAAGTTCTGGCTGTGTGGTACATGTGACAACAATCTCCTGTATTCTTCATATGTCTGGGCTATGGGGTAGAGTGGCAAGACAAAAGCCTTTTCTTACAAAAAAAAAAACATCCAAGCCAGGCTACATTTTGCAAAAACACATCTGAAGTCGCCCAAAAGCATGTGGGAAAAGATGTTATGGTCTGATAAAACCAAGGTTGAACTTTTTGGCCATAATTCCAAAATATATGTTTGGCGCAAAAACAACACTGCACATCACCAAAAGAACACCATACCCACAGTGAAGCATGGTGGTGGCAGCATCATGCTTTGGGGCTGTTTTTCTTCAGCTGGAACTCTGCCCTTAGTTAAGATAGAGGGAATTATGAACACTTCTAAATACCAGTCAATATTGGCAAAAAACCTTCAGGCTTCTGCTAGAAAGCTTAACATGAAGAGGAACTTCATCTTTCAGCATGACAACGACCCAAAGCATACATCCAAATCAACAAAGGAATGGCTTCACCAGAAGAAGATTAAAGTTTTGGAATGGCACAGCCAGAGCCCAGACCTGAATCCGATTGAAAATCTGTGGGGTGATCTGAAGAGGGCTGTGCACAGGAGATGCCCTCGCAATCTGACAGCTTTGTAGTGTTTTTGCAAAGAAGAGTGGGCAAATTTTGGCAAGTCAAAATGTGCCATGCTGATAGAATCATACCCAAAAAGACTGAGTGCTGTAATAAAATCAAAAGATGCTTCAACAAAGTATTAGTTTAAGGGTGTGCATACTTATACAACCATATTATTTTATTTTTATATTTTTTCTTCCCTCTACCTAAAAGATTTCAGTTTGTTTTTCAATTTTTACAGTTACAGTTTATAGGTCACATTAAAGGTGGAAATAGTTCCGAAATGATTTATCTTTGTCTCATTTTTTTACAGCACAGAAACCTGACATTTTAATAGGGATGTGTAGACTTTTTATATCCAGTGTATATAAAGACCCTTATGGGGCAGTTACAACCCTAACATTAACCCCATAAGTGCCATGAGGGTCCTCAAGAACCCTCATGACACCAACTACAAACACTAAACTGCACTATACCCCCATTAAACCATTAAATCTAAACCACCCCCTCTACATTAACCTATTAACACCTACACTAACTACCTACAAAACCCCCTAATAACCCCCATCCCAATAATTACACAAAATAATATTTGTAAATAATATAACCTAACCCACAAAAAATAATAAACCCTAAGTTACAAAAAAATAATAATATATATTACAGAAAATAAAAGAAACTAAGTCACAAGAAAATCTACATTACAGAAAATAAAAAAAACTAACTCACAAAAATAAAAAAAACATTACAGAAAACAAAAACAAAAAATACATTACAACCCCACCCCCCACACTACAGAAAATAAAAAAACATTACACACCCGAAAAGGAAAGGCATACAAAATATGTATTCATTACATTACAATACAATACAAAAAAAATACAATACCTCCCTATATAAAATACAATAAATCCTAACATACATACATCCCCTCTATCTAAAATAAAATAAATCCTATCTTACACACATACCCCCCTATATAAAATACAATAAATCCTAACATACATACATCCCCTCAATCTAAAATAAAATACATCCTACATACATACCCAAACCCTAAAATACAATAATTAAGACCACTTACCTTTGGAGATCTACCTTCAGATCGCCAACCTAGGAAAAAAAGGGTAGAAAATAGTACAAAACATTTACATATAATAAATAAACATTTTAAATATTCTAAATATTCTACTCAATATATTACATAAATAATGAATGTATACACAAACAAAATTAAATAAAATAAACATAATATACATTGTATTTACCGCTCCGCAATGTCCACGGCCTCCTCCTCTTCTGCCCTGGCTGGGCCCTGGAAGAATCAGTGCTCTTAAAAAGAAAACAAAAAAAAACTGACAGACCTCCCCGACTCTAATGAGCCTCCTACAGCATTTTCCGGAAGAAAATTGACAATGGCGCCTTGTTATTGGCTGAAAACTATGTCAATCAAATTTCAGCCAGTCAGAAGGCGCCAAGGTGTGAGCCAGTCAGAATGGGATACACCCCCATATCCCATTCTCATTGGCTAACGCACCTGTCAATCTTTTTTAAACCAATCACAATGCTTTATTGCCTTCAGCCAATCACAATGGGATACACCCCCTCAATGTCATTGGCTGCAGGCATTTTAATTGGCTGCTGTATAATTGATAATGACATCAGCCAATCAGAAGCCACTATTCCATTAAGCAAATCACAATGGGATATACCCCCATTCGGTGATTGGCTGAACACATCTGCGCTTTGGCTGTTATCTCATCTGCACTTTGGCTGTTGGCTGTTATCTCACTCTCTGGGGGTGTATCCCATTGTGATTGGCTGAGGGGAATAGCACCTTCTAATTGGCTTTTGTTAATGTCAATCATATTACAGGCAATCAGAAGGCACAGATGCCTTCAGCCAATCAGCACGTGGGGGTGTATCCCATTGTGATTGGCTGAAGGCAATAGAGCCTTCTGATTGGTTTAAAAACAGATTGACAAGTGCATTAGCCAATCACAATGGGATATGGGGATGTATACCATTCTGATTGGCTCACACCTTGGCACCTTCTGATTGCCTCAAATGTGATTGACAGAGTTTTCAGCCAATCAGAAGGTGCCATTACCGATTTTATTCCGGAAAAGGCTCTAGAGGCCTCATTAGTGTCAGAGAGGGTCCATTAGTTTTTTTTTTTTTTTTTAAAGCAACACAGATTGTTCCAGGGCCCAACCGGGGCAGAAAAGGAGGAGGCCGGGGACATTGCGTGGAGGTAAGTACAATGTATATTATGTATATGTTATTGTAATTTGTGTATCTATGTATTTAGTCTTAATGTCATGTTTTTTTTTTTTTTAACAGGGACTGCACCGGAGAAGAAATGAAGAAGGACAGGGACATGCTGGAAAGGTGAGTACAATAGTTACAATATTTAAAATGTTTTTTTATTATATCTAAATATGTTGTACTAATTTATTTTTCTCTTTTTTCCTAGGTTGCTGATCTGAAGGTAGATCTGCAAAGATAAGTGGTCTTAATTATTCTATTTTAGCTTACATTTAGGGTTTCGGTATGTACATACCATTTATTGGATTTTACATAGAGGGGGTATATGTATGTTAGATAGGATTTATTGTATATTAGATATATCGTATGCCATTCCTTTTCAGGTGCACTATGTTTTTTTATTTTCTGTAGTGTCCCGGGGGGGGGGGGGGCGGTAATGTATTTTTTTTGTTTTCTGTAATGTTTTTTCATTTTTGGTGACATAGGTTTTTTATTTTGTGTAATGTAGATTATTTTTGTGACTTAGATATTTTTATTTTCAGTAATGCAGATTTTTTATTTTCTGTAACTTAGCTTTTATTATTTTTTGTAATTAGTGTGGTGGGCGGGTTTATTAGCGGGTAGGTAGGTAGGGTAGATATTAATAGGTTAGTGTAGAGGGGGTTTAGTTTACATTTAATGGTTTATTGGTGGGGTATAGTTCAGTGTAGTGTTTGTACTTTGTGTCATGAGGGTCCTGGAGGACCCTCATAGCACTTATAGGGTTAATCATAGGCTTCTAACTGACCCATGAGGGTCTTTAAAAAACCCTTATGGGACTAATGAAGTTAAATAGAGGCTTATGAGGGTCTGTATATTAACCCATAAGAGACAGGGTTAACATAGTGTACTGCAAACACTTGGTGTCATGAGGGTCCTGGATGACCCTCATTCCACTTATAGTGTTATTACATGGGTTCATTAGTGTGCTATAGGGATCTATATAGTTGAGCCACTCAGTACACTCACATTGTGTCACAAACAGCATTCCCAGCTTTAAAATTGTATTTCCGTCATTTTTTGACGGGCAAGTCGCTAGTATGATATAAATATAGGCTTATATAAGAGCAAAACCTATGTCAACCTTTGCACTATTTTAAAGCTGCTTTCAAGGTAAAATTATTGTTTGATAATGTGTTTTTAAAATCAAAAACATTTACCATCTCCTGTAGAAAAGAAATACAATTTCTTACATTAAGTAATAGAATTGAACAATTGAAAGGTTCATGCTCCAAAACTAAACTTTTCTTTTTTATACATGTATTAAGCAACCACTTAGCTTGTGAATTCTCTTTCCACCAGTAAGCAACAGCAGCATAAAAGCAGTATTGCCTACAATCTTCAAACTGTACTATATACATGTATTAAGCAACCACTGTCGTGGTATTTATATAGTAAAAATGTATATTTATAATTTATAGTTTGAGTAATATCAATATCAATTCATAAACAAATATGACTTTTAAAATAAAACAGTGTTTATTATAAACAACACAATCAACTTTGTACTATAATAAAATGATTAGCAGTGTTATAATTATACACAAGATTAGTAATCTGATTAAAATTTGACAATAATATTATGCCTAATTATTATAAGAAAAAAAAGCTATCTTATCGTATACCAATTAAAAATGTTCCTAGAAAATATTGAGATACAATGATATACTCTTAATTATTATCTCCTATAGCTATTGTACAATATAACACTAAATCAATCAACATATAACAATTTAGGATATCTGTCAGAATCTATTTTTATACATCAATAACACTATATAATAATAGTGGACTAATATTTTTTTATTATAAATCACTTATAGAAAATATTGAAAATATTATAAAAACAGAGACAAATGTATATTATCAGGTGCTAAAATAATTTGGTAACTAGGGGCCTCATTCTATTAGCGGCCGCAGCCGTTGCGGGGCCGCAAGGACCGGCCGCAAGCTATTCGGCTATTCTATTCCCCTACGGCCGGGGGCTCCGGCAGCCTTGCGGCCGGCGCCTTGCGGCCGCACGCGCCGGAGGAAAGCCTTTGATCTAAAACGCCTGCAAGAGTTTCGGCCGCAAGAAAGCCCCGGTTGCTATTCAATTGCTACGGGAAACCTCTCTGCAAGGCTAAAAGCGAGCCGCAGCTTACTTGCAGCAAACAGGTCCCGCTAGCACCAATTAAGCACATAATAAAGCCCAAATAAAGCCATCCTGCACTCTGATGAGACAATAAAGTGATTGTAGGTGTTAGCAAAAATAGCACAACATTCCCCTATCCTCAAATCTGCAATTTTTGTATTTTCAAATTCTTGTCAAATATCCGTGGACAAAGTCCCGAGGGCTTGGAGCACCTCAGACCCGCAAAGGCTGCGGGATTAGCCTCCGTCAAGTCCGGAAATGGGTAAAATAGACCTACGGGTCGTAAAGGGCTAACTTACAAGTCGTAGCATAGAAAAGCCATCCTGTACTTTTATTAAAAGTGAAAGTGATGTTTGGTTTCAGAATTAATAGCTCAACATTCCCCTACTCTCAAATGTGCAAATAAAGATATTTAACTTCATCTATCATGCAAGCCCGCACGGGTTTGAATAACGAGCTACGGGCTTGGAGGGCAATCATCCGCCAAACCCGTACGTGCTTCACTAAGAAGCTACGGCCAAGTCTCAAGCCCGTAATCCTAAAATCAAACCTGAAATCAATTAACCAATAGGAAGATGACAATCAAGGGCACAAATAGTTTAAAAGGGAGTGAAATTCTGTAATCTGTGACTGTGTTGTATGCTGTGCAAGTGGACACACAGGTCTTGGAGTTGGAGGTTTTGTGAGAGCAAGAGAGATAGAGGAGGAGAGATGGAGGGAGAAGGCAGTGAAGGGAGAGGTCAGGGAGAGCAGGGCCCCCAGCCACAGGCTGGCCAGCAAGCTGCTGCTGCCCGCAAAAGGGCAGCAAACTTTACCATCCAGGAGATCGAAACACTGGTTAGAGGAGTGCAAGCCCGACACTCCATCCTAACCGGTGGGAGTGAAGTGAGGCCCAGGCAGAGGACAGATGCCTGGAAGGAGATCGCGGCTGAGGTCTCCTCGCTGGGGTATGCGAATCGTACCTGGCAGTCTGTCCAGCACCGGTTCCAAGACTGCCGCATCGATGTAAAAAAGAAGATGGCCGATGAGGCCAAAGCAGCACATGGAACCGGTGGTGGGCCGCCACAAACCTTCACATACCCCGGTTGGGAGGCCACAGTCCGCGACATGATCCGGCCAGCGTCAGTCGTGGGCCTCCCTAGCCTGGTGGACTCCGGTCGGCCTGAAACCCTGCAATGTGAGTACCATGTACACCTTAACACCCTCATATGTACGCACATGTACCCCACACAGATAGATAACTGACGTTGAATTGCACTGTAAGATATCTGGTTGTGACTACAGATATATGAGGCTGCGAAAATCATGTAAATCCAGTGTAAAGAAATATACTTGTCAGAATTGTTATCAATGAAATATATGTCCAATACCTCCTCCCACAACTGATTATGATACCGTTTTGCAAATCTATTGATGTTACTGTTATGTTTGCTGTTGGTTCCCAGTGCATATAAAGCATACATGACAACTCTATTGCAATTGATTTTTTATTGTCATGAGTTCCCCTGTCACACTCTACTCCATGTTAAACTGGCCCATCCATAGCTGTTTGGCTTAACCCTCCTACTGCTTAGAATTCATGTACATTTTGAAACTAGGTATAACGGATGTATCCTGTTTTATGTGGGCATTTCAGTATGTGCTGGAAGAGTGCCGCCGCCGACTCTAGGGATGCGGCTGCGCTTGCGTCCCCATGTAGCCGTCAAAAATAGTTGGTACACCCAAAGCCCGTAACCCTCTAACCCTAACCCCCTAAACACCACTTTCTAACTCTAACCCATCCCCCCTAACTGTAGCCAGAACCTGAAACCCATAACCACTTACCTGGCCTGCTGGGCTGGCGTAGCTAGAGTCGTTGGTGGGGCACTTCCAGAGATGCGCACATATGCGCACATACAACAGAATAGGTCCGGTCTAGCTGGTACATCACCATGAGAGTACATGTATGGATGTGCACACTGCAGCATATGCGGATACAGACTCTGATGGACTGTAAGTTTGTGTTGTGTAACAGCATAATCTGGACCATGTTACATTAACATGTTAACTCACATTGCTGAGGATTGGTCACAGATTGGTCTGTCTCACACACTGGCCAACAGATTCAGATGAGCACGTGTCCTAATTAACTGCAGTTGGCACACCGCACCAGCATTACATATAGCCATGGGCCCTTTCCTGTTATCTGACCGTGACTGCTGGTAGCAGCAGTGAGCAGCCTCTACATGTCACAGCATTTTCCTGGAGATTATATAATCATGCAGATTTAGTGGGTTATGGTGTTGTTAAGGTAAGGGGTTCGGATAAGTGTGAGGGCTAGTGCTTTTGGGCTTCTGTGTAAGTTGAAAATGATGTATATAACAGTGGCAGCGCCATCTATCAGCCCCTTGGTCCAACTGCTGCTGCCAGTAGTCGGTGTCACATAACAGGAAAGATCCCAGCCAGGATCCACAATACTAATGATGCAAATCAATTTTGATTGGCGTCAAACATTCACAGCCAATTACAAGTCACTCTGATCTCAGAGATATGGAAACAACAATACTCAAATCAAAATCTTGTCTCATTTCAGTACCATCCAGGCGTCCCCTGCCTCCGCAGGTTCCTGCACCTTCTGAAGATGCAGGACCACCTGCGTCAACTTCACCTGTAGCAGGGCCCTCCTATCAAAGTCCACCTGGGCCATCCACAAGGTACCAGCAATTGCCTCCAGCCAGGATAATGGCACCGCCTGGCTCCCAGACAATGTGGGCTGGCCAAATGTGGGGCCACCCAATGTGGTCCCATTCCGGTTGTGCCCCCAATATGGCTTCACAAACAATGCTGCCCTGGAGCATGGGCCCCTGGCAGGGCATGTGGCCCCCGCAGGACCAGCAGGCCACTGTGGCCACTCCGGCCCAACAGGCCCCGCAGGCCCAGACAGCCGCTGTGGCCACTCAGGACCAACAGGCCCCGCAGGCCCAGACAGCCGCTGTGGCCACTCAGGACCAACAGGCCCCGCAGGCCCAGACAGCCGCTGTGGCCACTCAAGACCAACAGGCCCCGCAGGCCCAGACAGCCGCTGTGGCCACTCAAGACCAACAGGCCCCGCAGGCCCAGACAGCCGCTGTGGCCACTCAAGACCAACAGGCCCCGCAGGCCCAGACAGCCGCTGTGGCCACTCAAGACCAACAGGCCCCGCAGGCCCAGACAGCCGCTGTGGCCACTCAAGACCAACAGGCCCCGCAGGCCCAGACAGCCGCTGTGGCCACTCAAGACCAACAGGCCCCGCAGGCACAGACAGCCACTGTGGCCACTCAGGACCAACAGGCCCCGCAGGCCCAGCCAGCCACTCCGGCCCCGCAGGCCCAGCAGGCGTCTCCCAGGCAGGACACACCAGTCAGCAGTGCCTCCACCCAGAGGACACAGTGGTCTGGGTTGCTGCCAGTTAGTCCTGCGCTGTCAGCGGCCCAGTGCCCGGATTTCCTGGCTCATCTCCAGCATGAGCGTGAGCAAAATCAACAGTTCATGCTGGAGATGAGACGCCATGATGCCAGGAAGCTCGAGGAGAGGAGACGCAATAACTCCCGGAACTTCCAGGAGAGGAGACGCAACAATGCCCGGAACTTACAGGAGAGGAGACGCAACAATGCCCGGAACTTACAGGAGAGGAGACGCCATAATGACAGAGTCTTTGCTCAAATGACACTGCAAAATCAGCGGAGGCGAGGCGTCATAATCAGTTAATGGAGGAGTACGCCCGAAGGCCTGAAATGGCCCGAGAAGGCCAGCACCAAGACCGGGCTACCCCTTCCAACTCCCCACCTTCCACATCCCAGACCCTGTCCCCAGCATCCAGGCCGGAAGACCCTCCAAACATTAGAAGAGGTCGGGGCCGGCCTAGGGGAACATCTTCCAAAGGCCAGGAGAGCCAAGAAACACACAAGCGGAAGCGTAAATAGGTGAGAACATGTTCATGTTGCATATAGAAGCAATTGATGTCCAAGATGTATTGACGTTGAGGTGTTGCAGTCAATGCGTATATTGTTCTAATTTATGTCTTGTTCTTATCTCTTTAGGTTCCATTTTATTGATGTTCATGGATTTCTGCCTCCCCTTTTTTTTTTTTTTGAAAATATTTGGGAAAGCAACATAAGATTAAACATTATGTATTGCTCACATTATCATTGTTTGTTTTTCGTTTGTACTGTACCATGATTGGTAAACACCACATGGATGCTACACACCAACATTATTGGATTAGTACATACATCTTCCTTCAATATACCAGCCCTGTGTTAATGTAGTGTTGGGGTAACAGCCACTAGTGCAGCTGAGGGTGGAGGTAATATTCATGAGTTTGATTACAGTAATGGTGATGCATGATATTCATGTTCATGACACATGGATAGATTAATTCAGGGGAAATATCAAAAGTGAGTCCACCCCTAAGTGAAATTGGCGATTATTTTGTGTGGCCACCATTATTTACCTGCACTGACTTAACCCTCATGGGGATGGAGTCCTCTTACACTCCTTCATGATGATATCATGGAGCTGGTGGATGTTAGAGACCTTGCACTCCCTGTAATGGAGTTGGAACACGCAGTCCAATATCTCCGCTGGTATACGGTACAATATCCAAGAAGCACTACAGTCTCACCATTCCCAACCTGCAATATTTGCCCACACTCAATTGGGAGTCAAATGAATACGGACTTTATTTTGTTGCCCAGAAATATATATATACACATCTCTTCCCACAGGCAATACACACATCCCCCATAGTTGGCCACACAATACACATTGAGGGACAACAGGTGGGTCACACCTCCCGGAGACTACCTGGCTACTTTGATACAATCAGACATTGCTTAGATCATCCTTCTTTGTTATGTCTGATAATGAAAACACTTTATACAATAGACTTCCTTATCCTATGATGAGTCTCTGTACTAGGATTATCTATTATGCCAAGGTCTGCAATAGTCTGGGCTAAGATTTTGCCGAGCAGAAACCAACATACATACAGTATAACAGTATGATCATATTTTAACCATAACCATAAAACAGAGTAAAACAGTGATGGGTTCCGTTACACTCCACATCTTCCATTTGAGGAGTTCCCCACAGATGCTCAATAGGGTTTAGGTCTGGTGACCTACTTGGCCAGTTCATCAACTTTTGACCTTCAGCTTCTTTAGCCAGGCAGTGGTCGGCTTGGAGGTGTGTTTGTTGTCGTTAGCATGTTGGAATACTGCCCTGCGGCCTGTTCTCCTATCTGAGGGATCATGCTCTTTCTCAGTTTGTCACAGTACATGTTGGCATTCATGGGTTCCCTCAAAGAACTGTAGCTCCTCAGTGCTGGCAGCATGCATGCAGGCCCAGACCAAACATATATGCATGTGTATAGATGTTTTTGCTAATATGTTGTGTGGATTCCCACTATATGCATTTACCTAATGATGTCAGATGCTGCCTCCCCTCTCTCTGCATCACTGTTTTGGTTCAAAATGATGGGTTCATCTCATATCAATGTTTTTGTGTTCGTTGTGACTTATCCATTTATCTCTGGCACTGGGGAGCTACAGTCCATTGAGGGAACCATGAATGAAAACATGTACTGTGACATACTGAAGCAGAACATGATCCCCTCCCTTGGGAGACTGGGCTGCAGGGCAACATAACATAACGACCCTAAACACACCGCTAAGACGACACTGCCTTGCTAAAGAAGGTAAAGGTGATGGACTGGCCAAGCTTGTCGACAGACCAAAACCATATTGAGCATCTGTGGGGCATCCTCAAACTGACGGTGGGGGAGTGCAAGGTCTCTAGCATCAACCAGCTCTGATGTATCATTAAGGAGTGGAAGAGGACTCCAGTGGCAACCTGGGAAGCTCGGGTGAACTCCCTGGCCATGAGGGTTAATGCAGTTCTGGCAAATAATGGTGGCCACACATAATTGACATTTCATGTCAATTTTGACATTTCAAATTAAGGGTGTACTCACTTTTGGTGACAATGGTTTACACATTAATGGCTGGGTATTGAGTTATTGATGGGTCCGAAAAATTACTTTACATTGTAGCAGAGTGTCATTTCTTCAGTGTTGTCACATGAAAGGATGTACTAAAATGTTAACAACAATGTGACGGGTGTACTCACTTATGTTAGATACTGTGGCCCTCATTTAATTGCAATTTGGCCAATTGAATAGGGCTTGAAATAAGCACATAACATATATTCTCTGAAAAATGGTTGAGTTAGTAAACATCTCTACCAAATCAAGGTTTTCACTAACTAAAATCTGTTTGACACAATATATGTTCTGTGCTTATTTTGAGCCCCATTCAATTGGCAAAATCGCAATTGAATGAGGCCCTGTATGTTCACTATTAGGATGTGAGCCACTTACAGAAACCTGTCTCATTTGTCTGTTTCTGCGTCAGATAGATTGTTAATACCAACCTTCCCTTATGTTTGAAATCAGTAATGCAAACACACTGTGAGAATTCTATTGACACCCCTAACTGATGGTGCAGAGCACAGATGTGGAGTCTGAAGGTCCTTTTATTGATGTTCCGGAAATGCTATGGTATCAACATTGACGAGGCAGACACAAACAACATTGCAGATAAATCATATTTAATATTTAACGAAATTAACAAGGCAAGCTTGCCACAAAGCCACAGGTTGACTAATCAACACAGGTATGCAAAGGATCATGGTGGAGGGGGGTAGGATACAAAATCCAAGTAACACAGGGAAATAGGGATATGAGAGCAGAATGCAGGCATGGAAAATTACATTGATATGGATGATCAGGGGATGTACAGTATATCAACCAACATTAGGCAATATAATAGATCTCATTATTGTTCCGACATATATATAACAGTCAATAAGGAAACACCATAATAATCCAGAATAAGGTGATATACATATGGGGAGAGCAAAATGTATGCTTGGGTGTTAAACGGACACTCTGATGCCACATCAGAAGTATAAGTGCTCAATCAGTGAATGCTATGAGCCCATAACGTCAGTTCTCACGCAACAATAAGCAGCACATAGATAACCTTGGTCAAAAAGATGGTGACCTGACCAGGACCATATCAGTCAGATGTTACTTATTGCAGAGAACTCACAACAAACCAGGCAATATCAGTGATAGTTTGTTCTCTGATTGAGCATCTATACTCACTGTTGTTGAATATGCATAACTGAAGATTAACGTAACCTCCTTAACTGTTAAGTCCCAAGCCTGGATTTACTCTTCCCCATATGCACAGGGAGGGTCACATCAGCACTGAAGAAAAGATCTTGAAGGGTTGGTGCTGCAGGCTTCACAACAGTCCAAGTAGAGGAGAGGATAGAATGTCTAAACCAATAGGTACCTGTGAATCGAGATAGACTATATGAGCATACACATGCTGTGGATATACCAGGAACATCAGCTGACAGATGTCACATCACATCTGCATTGTATAATGAAATTGTCTCGTGACACATATCGGCTATTCAGTCAAGGTCATCAGATATCAAACTGGATCCAACAAAGCAATGAAACGGACACATGCACATACATGAGGACATTGACATGGCCACGGAATGTCAGGATGTTTATCGTCATGCCTTTGTTTATCGTCATGCCTTGTTCTGACCGGGATCTGGAATACAAACACACAAATAATATATTAGTGGAAACCTTACATATGCCATATGAGCAGCCACCAACAGATGTAGGTATGTCGGCACACGTTAGGCATTGGGATCTCGTACAAGCTAACCATCTGTACGATGATAATGATGGCCCAGACTAATTTGTCCTGATGTGGGAATATTAGGATTAGTCGAATTCTCATTTATTTGTATTGTGCAAACATATTCCGTAACGCTGTACTGGGGAGAAGAACACAAAAATATACAGTATGTAATATTGACAACGCAAGAAAATGGAGGGCCCTGTTTGGAGCGTAAAGTCTGTTGATAAATGATTTGTTCACAAAGGCCCACATAAGATTAGAAAATCACCACTTCCAAGTTAAAGGTAATGGACATGGGGAAGAGTAGATAAGGAATAGCAAGGTTAATAAGTAAGTGAGAGATACATAGGAAGGAGGTTGTGTCAAGTAGAAAGATATGCATTAGTCGGAGAGGAAAGGGATCAGATGTAAAGTGCGATGCACTATTTTGTAATAAGGTATCTGCCCCATGTGGACAGATAATGTAATCTGCAGATGGGACAGTCAGGAGACACATAGTTTAACCACAGCTTGAGTAGGATTAGGTGATGGGCGAATAAAAGGAGAGAGGTGGGCATGAGAGTGGAAATGAAAATGATGCAGACAAAAAGGGGAGAAGTAAAGAAGAGTCTGAGGAAAAGGCAGGGGATGTGAGGAAGAAGACAAGAGAAAACATAGTGGAAAGGGTTAATTGGGATAGTTAGCAGAAGACTTGAGTGACTCAATAAATTAAGGGTAAACAGGGGTGGAGAGAGAGAGAGAGAGAGAGAGAGAGACACCAGTGCATCCTGTAATAGAAAGGGAAGATCACAACTATCACACATTGATACATGTTCGGACATCTACATGTGGTTCTCTACCTTGGATAGATCAAGTGGAGTATTCAACGAAGAGATCTGTTCCCCCAGGACACGTCTGCATGGTCCGATAAACATTTCGGACCGCTTCAGCAATACATAGGGGATGTCTTGGGGAAAAAGAAAGTTAGGCCTACATTAATGGAGTTATTAGTCATTTCCTCTCATGCATACATGCACATGTTTCCCGCAAATACTCACTTACAATGTAGACGCCATTGATGTAGCTGATGTTCTGTTGCTGGCAAGGTTGTTTCCCATGTCTGTGTGGGTAAACAATGTGTTGACACACGGCAACAGTTCTGTAATGGCAATATGATGAGATGAGTCACACAATCCATATGATATATTGCACAATGATTCCTAGTTAACACATCCTTGAGACTATTCCTGTTATCTGACTGAGAATGCTTTTACCAGCATTCGCTGACAAAGAACAGGGGACATCCCCTCTTTGCATCACATGAGGTACATTTCTTATGGTTTACAGTATGCTGTTATGTTCATATATCCAGATTGCTAGGAATTGCATTGACCTCCATGGGATGTGGAATAGCATGATCAGACAATGTGAACATTACTGTTCTGGGCAGATGTTTTCAAATACGATTGTGAGGCCTATATACATTGACATTGTGGAATACATCAGACCATCCTTTAGCTTAGCTTCTTGAGGTTGGCAGATATCAATATATATGATGTGTATGGGAATGTGCGCATACTTACCAGTAACGGATATCAGAGCAGGCTGTATTTGATCCAGTATGAATAATGCGTCACGAGACATATGTTACATCACAAAGCTATCCTCTACTGTGGACTGTTGGATATTCTGGAAGACAATGGGGAAGGAGAAAAGAGATGTATTAGTAACCATAAGCCATGTACATTTGAGTTGGTTGTAATTAGTTTCAGACTTACATGGGAAGTACTGACGAATGACGTGGGCACGTAGTTGTGACCCCTGAACGTTATCCCCACCATCTGGAGGTACTGGACGCTCCGCCGGTTCAAGCGGAGCATCATCAATGTTCCCCAGACAGTTTGCCTGTACTGCTATATTGTGCAGAATACAGCAGGCCATGATGATGTGACAAACCTTCCCTGGTGTATACTGTAGCGCCCCGCCAGTGGAATGTAAACATCTGAAGCGCATCTTCAGGAGTCCAAAGGTGCGCTCTATTACATTCCGGGTTCTGGCATGGGCCGCATTGTACCTCTCCTCCCCCTCTGTGTGTGGATTGTTCACAGGGTTCAACAACCACGGCAAACACCTATATCCTGCATCACCTGAAGGAAACAAAAATGGGAGATGTAGATATGAATGGGAGTTTGTGCTGCTCGTTAAAGCATCTGTAAATATACGCAATGATTAATGTGACGTTAGTTTAGGGATCTCTGGCTTGGAACTTCATACTCCTATGACCACGTCACATCGGGTTAGGCACAGCAACAAGCTACGATGCAATGGCTCAGTCGGCACACCTTCTTTATGGCGCAACAATGGAATAACATTACAGTGGAACATTATGTATATTTTAGGGGATCCTTTATGGGTACTCACCCAGTAGCCACCCAGGTGGAGCTTCTCCAGACTCAAAATAAAGAGGGGTGGATGACTCACGCAGGATATGGGCATCATGAGTACTTCCCGGGAAGCCGGAAACCACATTTTGTATGCGCATGCCTGCATCACAAACAGCCTGTACATTGATGGAATGATAGTGTTTGCGATTTCGGAACATGGTTTCTTGCTCTCTAGGAGGTATCAATGCTACATGTGTACAATCTATAGCACAGAGCACATTGGGGATACCTCCCATTCGAAAGAAATCTGCTTTCACCTTCAAGATCTCTTCCCCAGTGTGGGGAAAACTGATGTATCTGGCAGCTTTCGGAACGATAGCATGGAGGAATGTGCTCAGGCACCTTAAAAGGCTTGCTTGAGACATTCCTCCTACTATGCTAGCAGTGTTCTGAAAACTACCAGATGATAGGATGTGTATGGCGGCTAACATCCGTGTCATGCCTGGGATGGCTCTATTGGTCCGTGAGGAAGGCTCCATGTCCTCCCTCAGGACCGCATAGAGCTCCTCCAGGCTGGCACGGGTTAGCCTAAAACGCTCATACACTTCCACATCAGTTAACCCCTCTAATGTGACTCTGTCCCTGTACACCCTGGGTGCACGAAGCCTCCTGGCCGGCTCCTGGGCCTGCTCACCCCCCTGTGGGTCTGGCTGTGCAGGAGCCCCCACTTCATGTGCCACACCCTCTAGGGCTCTCTCATCTGGCACCCCCATCAGCTGATCACCCACATCAAGGTCCTCCTCCCTGTCTGCAGGTGCTCTCATATCCCCCTGTCCCTGTGCCACTGGAGCTCTCTCCCCTAACTGACCCCCCACCATGACCCTAGGCATGTCCTGTGATGAGCCACTTGCCTGGCTTGGTTCCGGACCACCATGGATTGCATCAGCATGCTCACCCACATTCACTCCCAGCCGCCCCTCTCTGTCACGCCTCAGCCACTCCACAGTCGCACGCCTGACATCCCGGTTTCCACTCTGCAACATTCGAAACAAATATCCATTCCTACGACGCTGCGCTCTCCTCACATACCTATACGCTGTACTCATGTTGCTGCTATCCATGATGGTTCAGACTTGCTAATTCATGGATGATGGTGTGGTTATATAGCTTGCTAATTACCCCAGCTGTGATTATCCGGGTTGATTTCACAAATGGAAAAGCTCACTGGTGTATCTAAGCTTCATCATGTTATGAAGTTCCCTGATTATGGATTGGTTGAGCCATTTTAATTAGTAACCCCTAATATTCTGGCCCACATTTGAATTTGGGCCCATGCTCCATGATCTATGTAATGTGGCGTGAAAATATATACAATATTTGTGTTCAAAAATCTAGATGTGATAAAAGAGATGTAAATCAGATAATGTTGATATGTTTAGGGGACACATTCTATTCTTTCTGAGTGCTAAAGGGTTAATTTGACCGCCATTTTGAGGATGTACATGACACCACAAAAATCTCTTTTATTAACATATTTGATCATTGTGGATTGTTTTTACAGTAATTCGAATGCCTTTTATTGCTTCCTTTACACTTTTAGGGCCCTTTCAGCCCTGTTTCATTACAATGCCGTAAGTGCATCGTGTGGACTTCAACGGATGCGGCCGTAACTTAAATCAAGCCAGGCGTGAATCGCGGCCTTCCGAATGTAGGAAGGCCGTGACGTTTAGGCGCGCACGCAAGCTGGAAGGGGGACGGACTAGCCGCGCCCGGCACGAACCATCCAATAGCGGAATCACGCATCGCGCCACAGGTCGCACAGCCAATCACTTACGGGATAGAGCATTTGATTGACAGTGGGAGTGAATAAATAGGAATGACACGCACCCACGCCTCGACTGTGTTGTGATTTCGGACGAAGTAGCACGTGGTTCCAGGAGCTAGGTGGTTGAGAGTAGGTAAGTTGCTTTATTATCAAGTCGCGGTTTAAGTTCTTTTTACGGGAATCCGTTACTACATTTACGGATGCCGATGTAAAGAAGTACAATTGTGTTTTTGGCTTGTTTATAGGTGTTTGGAGGTAGTTTGGAGAGTTTGGGAGTTTATATCCGGCCCATAGGAGTTTGGAGGGAGGTAAGTTGCATTGTACATGCTTTTCATCCTATAAAGCTGTCTTTTATTTGTATGTTTGCCAATTTCTATATTTACTGAATACACTGGTGAGAGGTACAATTGTGTTTTTTGCTTCTTTATAGGTGTTTGGAGTATTTTTGGTTGTGTGGGAGTTTGGATCCGGCCCATAGGAGTTTGGAGGGAGGTAAGTTGCATTGTACATGCTTTTCATCCTATCAAGCTGTCTTTTATTTGTATGTTTTGCCAATTTCTATATTTACTGAATACACTGGCGAGAAGTAAAATTGATTTCTTTGCTTGTTTATAGGTGTTTGGAGGATTTGGGATCTTTGATCCGGCCCTTAGGGGTTTGGAGGGAGGTAAGTTGCATTGTACATGCTTTTCATCCTATCAAGCTGTCTTTTATTTGTATGTTTTGCCAATTTCTATATTTACTGAATGCACTGGCGAGAAGTACAATTGTGTTTTTTTTGCTGTTGGCCTATAGGTTTGGCGAGTTTGTTTTTGTGGGGAGAGGAGTTTTGTGGAGGGAGGTAAGTTATTTATATTTTTCTGTTTAATATTAGATCTGTCTCTCTCTCTCAAAATCTCTCTCTATCTCTCTCTATATATATATATATATATAGAGAGAGAGAGAGATTGATTATGAGTTTGATTATGAGTTTGATTATGAGTTTGATTCTGAGTTTGATTTTGAGTTTGAGATTGAGTGTGATTGAGTTTGATTGCGTTTGAGTTTGATTTTGAGTTTGATTTTGAGATTGAGTTTGAGATTGAGTTTGAGATTGAGATTGAGTTTGAGATTGAGATTGAGTTTGAGATTGAGTTTGAGATTGAGTTTGAGATTGAGATTGAGATTGAGTTTGAGATTGAGATTGAGTTTGAGATTGAGTTTGAGATTGAGTTTGAGATTGAGATTGAGATTGAGTTTGAGATTGAGATTGAGTTTGAAATTGAGTTTGAGATTGAGTTGTAGATTGAGTTTGAGTGCGATTTCGACACATATTTGCAATAGACATAGGTGTTCCAAACTGCTTCTTCAATGGGGCTTGACAATAACTTTTTTTTAGCCTAGAACAGCAGGACCATGTAGTTCCTACTACCTCTGGTACAGAGGATGGCTTCAGGATAGGTACCATGCCCATGAATATGTGCAGAATATAATGCAGATAGGATATTAGTGGCCTCAGACATGGTCCACTCCCCACACATGATAGAAGCACACAGTAAATAGCCGCATGCCTTGTATATATGCAAACTGTAACTGACCCTTCCACATTGTTTATGAAAGTATTGATCTAGCGTGTTTCATCAGCACCTCTCAAGTCCAGAGTGAGAGGTGCTGTACACCCCTCCCACTGCTGTCACAGGCTCTTTCCACTTAAGGTTGATTACTGCAGTTAGTTCCAACATTGATATCCAAGCAGAAATAGTGTTATAGGCGATCAGAATGGGGGACGAGCGTGGAGCAGGCAAACCCACTAAAACATTTCTTTCTTTCTCTTTCTTTTCTTTTCAGGTGGTGATGGAGGGAGAGGAGCAGAGGGTGGAGGAGTGGCAGGGAGTCCCGGGGCGTGGAGGTGGGGAAGAGGAAGGGAGGAGTGAGGAGGAGGTACTAGTGGAGGAGGGGGAGGTAGTGGAGGAGGAGGTAGTGGAGGAGGAGGTAGTGGAGGAGGAGGTAGTGGAGGAGGGAGGAGAGGAGGAGGGAGGAGAGGAGGAGGAAGGAGGAGGAAGGAGGGAGGAGAGGAGGAAGGAGGAGAGGAGGAGAAGGAGGGAGGAGAGGAGGAGAAGGAGGGAGGAGAGGAGAGGAGGGAGAAGGGAGGAGAGTAGAGGAAGGAGGGAGGAGAGGAGAGGAGGAGGGAGAAGGGAGGAGAGGAGAGGAGGGAGAGAGGAGAGTAGAGGAAGGAGGGAGGAGAGGAGAGGAGGAGGAGGGAGAGAGGAGAGTAGAGGAAGGAGGGAGTAGAGGAGAGGAGGAGGAGGGAGAGAGGAGAGTAGAGGAAGGAGGGAGGAGAGGAGAGGAGGAGGAGGGAGAGAGGAGAGGAGAGGAGGGAGGGAGGAGAGGAGAGTAGGAGGAGGAAGGAGGAGGAGGAGGGAGAGTGGAGAGGGTCCTCATCCCCAGGCAGAAGAGCAAGAGGCTGGCGGCAGGTCCAGGGCCCACAATTATAGCCGGGAGGAAAACAGGGTCCTCCTGGAGGCCATCCGTGCCCGCCCCGTCATCACCTCGGGGGGTAGGGAAGTAAAGGCTGGGCCCCGTGCTACTGCTTGGCAGCAGGTGGTGGATCTGGTCAACGGTGTGGCGGGCCGTGGACGGAGTCTGCGGTCCATTAAGCACCGGTTTGACGACATCAGGGCCGCGGTGAGGAGGAAGATGGTGCAGGAGGCCGAGGGGCGGAGGGTCAAGTACCTTGCCCATGAAGAGATTGCAAGGGCCATGCTTGCACCCTCCGACACAGCTGGAGCATCAGGCCCGGTGGAGCAGCAGGACCCAGCCTCCATGGCAGGTGAATATAACATACAGCAACATGCCACCACATGTGCATCACACACACTACACATGGCCATGACAATGACATGTCAGCTCCATGAAATAACAAGGGATAGATGGATGCATCGTTAAATTCATGAAGCTGACAAATCACTGTCATTCCTGGTCACCACAACAGTAATCAAGCAATAGAGCAGGTGTGTCCAAACGCGGTCCTGGTGGGCCACACACATGGCTGGATTTGATAACCCTGCTGCGCACAGGTGAGTCAATCGCTTCTTCATTCATCCTGATTGACTCACCAGTGCACAGAAAGGATATCTTCCAATCTGGGAAAGAGTTTGGACACCCCTGTAATACAGAGTCCATGTATTGGTGTGCCCGTTCAGCCTACGCAGTTACAGACAGCAGCCGTAATACAGATAGAGTTGTGAGCCGAGAACCATCCAGAACAGAAACCTAAGAATAGATAACAGCTAGTATAAGATAGCTAATCAGAGTAGCAAAGAGGAGAATCATCCATATTCAAGGCTAGATGTCAGATAATTAGAAATGAACACCTATCAATGAGCTAATCAACATACTAATGACATGTACCTTTCTTCTCTATCTCTCAGCATCCAGGAGGAGCTCTGGGTCCTGTGACCATAGCGAGGAGGCGGGGCCATCAGCCCCGTACCAGGATCCTCCAGCACAGGGGGAGGAGGAAAGGAGATCAGAGGGCTCGGAGTCAGAGGATGGGCTGGTCATTGACCTTGCGGGGTCACCTGCCCCAAGCCCTGGGCCTATGCCCATCCTCGAAAGGCTTGCTCTGGGGCCCTCATCCCCCCAAGGGACAGCACCTCCTTCCCCACAAAGTGTGCTGGCCTGGTCACCACCGGGCACATTCTCCCCACCGGCTCCAGCTGTGGACCTCCCCGCATCACCTCACCACGCCCACCCAGCGGTGTCGTCGCCGCAGAGCCAGGCTGTGCAGGTGGAGACACTGGCCGTCCTGAAGGAGCTGCTGGCCAGCTGCCAGAGGATTGAGGCCAACCAGCTCCGGATGGATGCCAGCATCTCTGCCCTCAGGTCACAGATGACCCACAGCCTGGCCAGGCTGTCCAGGGAGGTGAGGAGGCACCACATGACATCGGAGCACCTTCAGGTCAGGCTGCTCAGACATGCCATGGTCCCCAGCCCAGCATCAACGGGGATCTCACAATCCCCCAGCCAAGAGCAGCCTGGCCCCTCCTCTCCTCCCATGTGTCCGCCACCGCCCAGATATATATATATATATGGTATATTGGTACAGTATTTAGAACTGTACTGTACATACATCGTGATTCTAAATTGTTTTGGATCCTCCTCCGCATTTTTTGATTTGAACACTTCTTTCAGATCTTTGTTTGTTCAACACACTGTATGTGTGAAACTGGATTGGATTACACAGTCCAAAGGTTGAATCATCTGTTTAATTGAGCAGATCTAGTTACAAGTTGTATGTGCTATGCACATAAATGGTTTCTTCAGTTAAATGAAGAGATTTCTGGTTCCGGTTGCAGCATGTGACCCTGGTAGGTGCTATGCATCATGCTTATTCTAGACTATTAGATTGACCCCTGTAGGTTTCCCCTTTTTTCCAGCCTCTTGCTCTTCAAGGACCCGCCCACACCACACCCATGATATTAATGCAGTTTTGACCACTGCTGATTGTGGTCTGTGTATCAAATAAAGCTTTGTTATACTGTTATGTGAATGCACAATCTTGACCACTGCTGATTGTGGTCTGTGTATCAAATAAAGCTTTGTTATACTGTTATGTGAATGCACAATCTTGACCACTGCTGATTGTGGTCTGTGTATCAAATAAAGCTTTGTTATAATGTTATGTGAATGCACAATCTTGACCACTGCTGATTGTGGTCTGTGTATCAAATAAAGCTTTGTTATACTGTTATGTGAATGCACAATCTTGACCACTGCTGATTGTGGTCTGTGTATCAAATAAACCTTTGTTATACTGTTATGTGAATGCACAATCTTGACCACTGCTGATTGTGGTCTGTGTATCAAATAAAGCTTTGTTATACTGTTATGTGAATGCACAATCTTGACCACTGCTGATTGTGGTCTGTGTAAAAAATAAAGCTTTGTTAGACCTTTCTGACTGCGTCCATGTGTTATGAATATGTTTGGTTCAGGGAAATCCACATGCATTACATTAGTGTCACATTCCTCTAAATGTAAACTGATGAGCCATAGTTAACATGCAATAGATCAATACATATAAAACTGTTGAGGAGTCAGAATAGCTTGAGATATCATCTGATCCCAAATATCATATCTACTACTAATATAGGGTTAATACCCATGACAAGTCTGATTAGCGATACTGTGGAGTAGGAACATTCCCCTGAGGGCCTACAATGAATAGGACAGGTGACACTGGAGTGCTTTTCCAGTTCCTTCTCTAGTTGATTGGGATTAGTCTGACCTCTCTGATAAGACGTACCCCCCTACACTGGCCCGATGTAGGCTAGCTCACAGCTTCATTGAAGTACACAAACCCCTTCACCCACATCACTTAGCATATGTGTGAATACAGTTAGTTGCCCAATAATGAACATGCATTGGCTAAATATCCTTTGGTTATCATATGTTGTAATGGTCATGCACATGCCAATCTGACAAACCATGCTGCAACATGCATAATATGATTAAAGCCACACTACCCAATTCAATATCAAGAGTAAAACATGAGTCAGGTCATATGAACCCTTTGCCACGCACATGAGCTCTATTGGGATCCCTTAAATCTCTATCTAATTGCATATACATCTAGCTCATCACATCTACATTAGAGAATACAAATAGTGGCCAAATCAGACCGCCACTTGGCATATATCAAGTACCAGGGGAATATTTCATTATATGTGGTTAAGTTCTTCAGTTGTGTCCGACTCTCCGTGACCCTATGGACTGCAGCACATTCAGCTAGGTCTCTGCCTTTGCTGTTCTCCAAAGTTTGAAGGCCAAAGAGATTGGAGTGGGTTGTCAGTTCCTTCTCAAGTGGATTGGCCCTTGTCTGATCTCTCTGCTATGACCTGCCCACCTACAGTAGCTCCCAGCTTCATTCAGGTACACAAGCCCCTTCACACTACTTAGCAATGCTGAAGGGGACCAGGGTAACATGCACCACACATATCTACTCTGACCCATCAGGAAGGGCCGCAAGCTCTGGGATCGACAGCAAACTCACCGCCATCAGGCATAATCTCTGCTACGCCCATCCTTGTGGGAGCCATGTGCCAGGTGTCTAGTTATTCCCATTTGGTGAACCTCGAAACTGTTCTGCTATTTATCACTTTACATGGGTGAGGGTTGCTAAGTGGTGGTGGTGGTGGTGAAGCAGCTTGTGTACCTGAATGAAGCTGTGAGCTACTGTAGGTGGGCAGGTCATAGCAGAGAGATCAGACAAATCCCAATCCACTAGAGGAGGAACTGACAACCCACTCCAATCTCTTTGACCTTCAAACTTTTGAGAACAGCACAGGCAGAGACCTAGCTGAATGTGCTGCAGTCCATAGGGTCACGGAGAGTCAGACACAACTGAAGAACTTAAGCACATATAATGAAATATTCCCCTGGTACTTGATATATGCCAAGTGGCGGTCTGATTTGGCCACTATTTGTATTCTCTAATGTAGATGTGATGAGCGAGATGTGTATTCTATCGTTGATCAACCATATAGCGTGCATCGAATGTGCGCTGTCATCTACGCACCGACACATGCGCGCATCATCAACAGCAGGCCCGAGAGGAGGCTAGCGGATCTAATGATTAGGATTAGGCAGTGGGGTGTAAGGATTAGGATTAGGCTGCGGCTACAAGGGTTAGAAGGGTTTATGGCATTAGGTCATATCACTTGCGACCTTTCATCGACGGCCAACAGTCCAAAATATTAGAACTGCGCAATGATGTGGGACCACTCATGTCAGCTGCATGTTGTCAAAACACATTTGCTGTGCGCGCCAATATTGGGGTGACATATTCTATTATGGGGCTGTTTTAGAGGCTACAATGGAACCTATATGTGTGCTGACCAATCAAACATATGAGGAATATTAAATTAATTTGAAGTCTTGTTAATTTGTAGGCTGTAATGCTTGGGCCTCCATTTTAGGGTTACAGCAGTTACATGCAGACTGCAAAAACCGTAACAAAATGGATACCTTTAACCTCCAAGCACGTACGGCCTTTAAAAACGAGCTGCGGGCTTGGAGGACAGCCCGCACGGGCTTGAATACGGAGCTACGGGCTTGGTCAGTGAAGTCCGTGGGACTTGTACGGATTTTAAAATCAAAGTACAATTTGGCGATGTGCAAGCTTGAGAATGTTTGGCTAGTAATCCTCATGCCCCCCCGTTATGTTCCCCATCATTTACAGTGCTTTGCAGTGCTGGATTGAATATATATTGGCTATTACAATGCTTGGTTTGCGGCCCTCCATCTCCAAACCCGTACAGGTTTAAACAAGGACCAGCCCGCGGAACTACGGGACGTAAAGTAATCAGTGAATAATATATCTGATTTGGGCTGATGTGCAAGCTTGAGAGGGTGTTGCTATTAATCCTCGTGTCCCCCATTACGATGCCTAGCATTTACGGAGCTTTACAGTGCATTCTCGATTTTATATTTGCATTTTCAGTTTTCGGACTTTGCGGCCGGAAAACAAGATTTACGGGCGCTGTGAAAAAGCTTCCGGCCGTTTGCATGATATGCGGCCGGCCGGAAGGGGATATCCTTGCGGCGCCGTATAATTGAATTGCAAGGTAAAAGTAGCTCTACACGGGGCCGTAAGATGGCCGCAAGGAATCGCAGCTTTGCGGACGTTTTACGGCCGATAATTGAATGAGGCCCTAGGTATATAAGCAATGATAACAGAGTAAGTAGATCTATATAATATGACAGGTAATGATTTAAGAATTGTTGTAATATAATTGGTATAGAGCAATGATCAATATAACATCACTTAAGCTACAACAGGAAATATAGTCTACATATATTATATTATCAATTATATTGCAAATTTATCTAGTTATTTTCATCCATTACCAGGTCAACCCAATTTTGAAGAAAAGCACCAGTCCTTATAGTTCCAAAATTGAATATTATAAAAATGGTAAAAATATTAAAATCAGGAAACAAAAATTAGCTGTGTTTTCTAGAGTCCTCGGAATGTGTATATGGATAGAGTGAGTTATTTCAGAGAGTTAGTTATCAGAGAGTCTGTATATCAGAGAGCGTTTTTTTCATCAGTGAGAGTTTTGTCTATTGAAAATAATACCCACTTAAATAGTCCTTCTATCCAAGGAAATTGCTTAACAAGAAAGTATTTTTCCCTTGGGAAAGTGTATTTCCTTAGTAGGAAATGTAATTATTGAGACAATGGGAAGGTTGACATAGCTGTATTTTTAGAAAAGTCTACATACACCTGTGTGTGAGTTTTGGATAGATATCTGATATTTGGATTCCAGGGAGTGAAGCTTTCTTCCCCAATGTTTCAATGAGAACTTTTATAGCTCAAACAGAGATATACGAATACTTTATTTACCAGCCATTGTTTTAGTCTCAGCCATGTTTGAAGAAAACTTGAGCTGAGTTACTGAGTTGAAATTGCAAATATACAAATACTTCGGTGTATCTCCATTGTCTTCTAATTAGCCTTACTTGAATACACCAAATGGTTTCACAAAGGCAGGTACTAAAACTGGGATGTTATGAACAGAAGGGCCCACTGGACTATTTGGGGTTCATCAGTTATTATATGTGTGGTTAGAAGGTACTAACAATTTGCTTAACATTTATATCATGCATGTAATAAGTGCATGTGGTGCTGTAATTGACTCACATTGCAAAACTGTATCTGTATTAGAAATAGGATAGTGGAATTTATATGGCCCTGCGATCGGCCACGTGTGAAGGCTCTGGCTTTATTCATGAAAGGGGTAACTAGTTTTATGGCTCTGTAAGAGGAGAAACAAAAGGTGTAATTAGAAGAAAGTCAGATGCCTCTCTACATCAGGAAATCATGTGGGTGAGGGGGAATAGCAAGCTATTTGCCTAGGAGGTTGGGCTAGAACTGGGGGCAGTCTTTGGTGTTTTGTGTCATCTTTCTGTTTTTTTTTATATATCTTTGTAACAATAAAGAAGTGGCCAGTCTGACTTTGGACACACTAAACACAGGTGGTGTCAGAGTCTGCTTGTACTAATCCAAGGTACATGGGTGTGATTCTTAGATCCTAAGAATAGGGGTCTGAGGTGCATGTCTCTGCAGTAATGATGCGGTCATCTGAAGTGTCTGCTGGTGTTGAGATCTGAACAAAAAGTTGCGACCGTGGAGAGAGAGAGATTTGGGGTGAGCGTGGTCCCCCCAAATTGGCCGGTCGTGACAGCTGGTGGTAGCGGTGGGGATCTCTGTATAAAACACAGAAGGATGGCAGCTTATGAAGAGATGTCAGCAGAGGAGGAGGAAGTGTCCAGACGGTATCAAAGATGGATTGAGGTAATGCCTGCAGGTTTTACCAAGGATCAGCAGAGGGAACTCCGGATACAGATAACACAGGAGGTACAGGGGAACAGGAGAAGGGTAAGCAATGGCCCTGTCTCAGCTCCTGTGGAGGGGAAATGCTTATCCCCAGTAGAGAAAGAGAGCCAAGTGACAGAGGCAAAGGACTGCAGAGGAATGGCCCTTCTAAAGCAATGGATGGCGTTCCTGGGATTATGGAAGGACCATGAGCTGTCATGCTGGCTGAAGAAACTGGTATGGAAAGAGATTGCCTTAGAGAAACAGTATCATGCCAGGATAGGGCCTGTTGGTGCCCTTGAAGAGGATCTCTATGTTCAATTGGAGCTAATAGATGGGCTCTGGGAGATCGTCTATGGTAAACCTGAACGTGGCATGGGGACTGTAAGGAGGAAAAATAACTTATTTCTTAAACGCTGTCATGGTCTGGGATTAGAACCATGGTCCCCGGAGGCTAATTTGCTGGAACCCCTGATTCAGCAAGAGCTGCAGCTGGAGGCTGAGTATGTTGAATTGCTGGATAAGGCATCCATGGAGGGGTTTTGGCCATCCAGGTAGGAGGAACCCTGTCAGGCGGACAGGGAGGAAAATTATTGGTTACCAGAGGTCTGGGGAGAGGATATTGTGGACTCTGACCAGGACAATACCAATGTGGAGATACCAATGGACAAGGCCCAGTTAATTTTTGCTACAACTGGGACAGATGAGGAGGGTACCATACATTATGGGTACATCTCAAAACCGGTGGAGTCTGAGTCTCAGACAGGAATAGCAGGCCAGATGGAGGGCCTGGGAGAGTTCTGGAAAGAACCAGAGATGGATCGTGAACCTAACATGGGGTTCCCGTGGATAACTACAGTCCAGGAACCAGCCATGGGTACAGGGGCGAACACCGAGAACAACCTTGGGACTGTGTCAGACCAAGGGGGCCAGCCAGACCCAAATGGCTGGGGCACAATTGCTAATAACAAGGCAATTGAGAAGACAGAGAATGTCTGTAAAACTGATGGCCCAAGGGGATGTCTGGATGAGAGCTGTGAGGTCCTGCCAGGGAACACAGTGACCAAAGATCCCAAGGGAGGTGAGTGCTGTGACCAGGCAGTGGTTCCAGAGAGATGGGGAGGTGATGTGCTGATCCAGATACCACATAGATATTTGGAGTCTTTAGACCAGACCACAACATTGGGTGCCAGCTTCCAGATCCGTCCAGTAAATGACCCCCTGGAATTACTATTTTTCTGGGCACCCCAGGGGAGTGTTTTACCCATGCAGTGGGGCAGAAGAGTGTATGGGCCCTGGTTGTTGGGGGGTGGGCTGGCAATGGCACCCTTGAACTGCATTGATTACCCTGGCACAGAGGTCTGTTGGCAGAACCCAGGCCAAGCAAACAGTCTGGATAGGAGCAGCTATGTTCACTGTGCCCTGGGAATGGACTTTGGGCCTAGCATGGAGCTCCCGCTGATAAAAAATTTCAGAGAGCTAGCAACAGACAAGGGGGCAGGGGAGGTTATGATCCCTGAGATCCTGCCAAACAGAGACACTGCAAATCATTTAAAGAGGGACCACATTCCTTATTGTGTGCCCAATCCAGGCGAGATGGAATACAGCGCACCAACTGTGGTCCAAGGAGATGGAGAAATGGAGTCCCATGCCCAGACCATTGCTGCAGGTGAGAGGGGTTACTGTGCCCAGACTGCGGTGCAGGTGAAAGTGGAGCCTCCATTCCAGACCACCATCATGGATGCTGGGTTCAGTATCAGACTGGTATGTTCCTCCCTGGAGGTGTTAGTTTATGGGACTCCCAAGGAAAATGTTTCCCCTCAGACATTGGGAAGAGGAGGGCACTGGCCCTGGTTTTTGGGAGGGGGGCAAGCCATGTCACCTTGGGGACTGTCACTTGGACTTTGTACCACCCTGGGACCCTTTGGACTGGGTGAACTTATAGGCCCAAGGACTGTTTTAGATGCAGCTGCCCAATTAAATTGTTTTCCCCAATGGATGGGGAGGAAGGGGGCATGTGCCATGGCCCAAGGAAGGCGGTTGGCAATTGAGCCATGGAGGCTATGCCCAAAATTGTGTGCCCATTGGAATTGGAAGAAATGTGGACTATGAGGCAATTACAATCACCATCACTTGCACAAGTGAGATCAGTGTGGCTAGAAATTTGTCCGTCAGGACGAATTCCTAGGCCACACTAGGATGGGGGAAACTAGCTGTTATGAACAGAAGGGCCCACTGGACTATTTGGGGTTCATCAGTTATTATATGTGTGGTTAGAAGGTACTAACAATTTGCTTAACATTTATATCATGCATGTAATAAGTGCATGTGGTGCTGTAATTGACTCACATTGCAAAACTGTATATGTATTAGAAATAGGATAGTGGAATTTATATGGACCTGCGATCGGCCACGTGTGAAGGCTCTGGCTTTATTCATGAAAGGGGTAACTAGTTTTATGGCTCTGTAAGAGGAGAAACAAAAGGTGTAATTAGAAGAAAGTCAGATGCCTCTCTACATCAGGAAATCATGTGGGTGAGGGGGAATAGCAAGCTATTTGCCTAGGAGGTTGGGCTAGAACTGGGGGCAGTCTTTGGTGTTTTGTGTCATCTTTCTGTTTTTTTTTATATATCTTTGTAACAATAAAGAAGTGGCCAGTCTGACTTTGGACACACTAAACACAGGTGGTGTCAGAGTCTGCTTGTACTAATCCAAGGTACATGGATGTGATTCTTAGATCCTAAGAATAGGGGTCTGAGGTGCATGTCTCTGCAGTAATGATGCGGTCATCTGAAGTGTCTGCTGGTGTTGAGATCTGAACAAAAAGTTGCGACCGTGGAGAGAGAGAGATTTGGGGTGAGCCTGGTCCCCCCAAATTGGCCGGTCGTGACATGGGAGATAGAAATATATTTATTTATGTAAAATTAAAAAATCTAATTTAAAGGATTAGGGTTAATAAATGCATAAAATAGATGATATGAAACACTATATGTATTAATTAAAATTATAGAAGGATATTAATAAGAAAGAATATGTTTAATATATTTTTATGTATGTAAAAACCCTAACAAATCCCCCTTTCTGGAATAAAGTTTCCCCATTAGGTAGGTGACATTATCACGGTAGTAATACATGTAACTAAATGTTTGCCTAAATATCTACTGTATTTCTTTATCTATGCATAATTTCTATAGGGGTAAGTTTTCTGTAATGATTTAGATAGTGAGAGGGCTACTTTTTATGATCTCATTGCTTAAATATACCAATATGTGGGTTAATTGTTTGTTGATCCAGGGGAAGGCAAACAGAAAAACCCAATTGTCTTAAATGGGAAAAATGAATTCCTTCCTGGCCCCGAATATTGGTGATCGGATTGCTCCCTGGATCAATACTTCCTGTAAATGAACCAGGATAAATCTGAATGTCCGTTTTCAAAATATATCCAGTCCTTTTTCATCATCTATTATTATCCTTCTGATCATCATTTTAATGGTTATGATTCGCTAAATGCTTTGGCCGTTGATCACAGTAGTTATATGAGTTTATAAAGTTTTCTTTAGTCGGTCCAACATCTTCTTCACAGTGGCCTGTGAACTGGCAAAGTGGTCACGATTCTGTTTAGGTCCCTTCCATTCTTATGTGGGATATTTTGAATAGTTTTTTAATCATCATCTGGGGGTCGATGGTGGAGAGAATCCTCTGCAAAGCTATTCTCCTCCCGGTTATGACGAATCTTGGAGCCTTTTGGATAAAATGCCTGACGAAGGACCAGGTTCCATGATAGCTTCCCTCTGAGTTGGTTGGCGTTGGATCATCTTTACCCCAATACGAGCAGTCTTTTCTTTCATCATTTTTGAATACTCTCCTTTTGACTTCTGATTCTTTTACAAATTTCTTTAATATACTTACGATATACTGGTTGTACCATTCTGCCCCACCACTAGAAGTGGCACAGTAAGCAATATGTAATTTACGTTTAACAACTAGGATTCTCCACATACGGCTCATCACTTCACTGGTGAAGTGCCTTCCTCTATCTGATTCAATTCGTTGCGGTAGGCCAAAATGAGAAAATGCATGGTTAAGTAACAAAATCCCGGCGGTCTCTGCTTTACAGTTTGTCACCGGAAGGCATTCTACCCATTTCGTGAATAAACATGTAACAGTTAACATATACTCATTACCCCTGGACGATGTAGTTACTGGACCAATAAAGTCAATCTGTAAATCTGACCAGAGCATAGACATCCCCCTTTTCTGAAGAGGAGCCCTATGGATAGGTGAATGGGGTTGAAATTGGGGACATACTAAACATCCTTGACAGACATTTTTGACATCCATCTACATGTGTGGCCAGTATGCAAAATCATGAAGTATCTCATATGTAATCTTTTCACCTCAGTGACCTGATGTTGGTGCATCATGAGCATGTTGTAACATTAGTTCTCGATATATAGTAGGAACTACCCACCTAAGATGCTAAACTGTAATTTTGACTTAATCAGAATCCTGAAATCTTCCTTACTTGATACATCTATTTTGTCCAGAGGATACTGTAGTGGATCCTGTATGTGGTAATAAAATGGACCTATTATAGGATTTTCTTTTTGACTATTGATCAAGTCTAAATTAGGAGTAGCTTGGTGTCATGATTTAATTGTTTAAGGACTCATATTGTCAGCAATTTCTGAATATGTCCAAGGGAGCATGACATTGTTACATTGGGATTATTTGTTATTGTGTGGTTGTATGTTGCATGTACATGGTTATTATGTATCCTAGTTATAATATATTATAAGAGGGAAAATGTTATATAGAACATATGTGGAATTGGTAGAAATGCTCTGCATTGAAGTTAGCTGCAGATCATTGCACACTCACACATACAGACCTTGGGTCAAGACTGATGCATGTACTTCAAGTAGTCCTAAGCAAACACTTGAGTATAACATAAAGGTTTGTTCACTAGATATCTGGTGAATTTGATCTCAAGAGCTTTGAAAGCCCAAGGTTGCAAGCCAGATGGTCTGACATCACACATACACAAATGTACACAAGGGTGTGGTATTGGAGAATATATATATGTTGTTTTGATCATTCAATAAAAGTTGAGATATAGTTTTCACATAAACAAGGTGTGAGACTATTTCTGTGTGTTGTATCCTGACTTGGGGAGTGGTCTTGCCATGGGCCACTAAGTAACCTGGATCCAGTATTCTCTGCCTGTATCTTTTGGGCCTTGCCCTCTTCAGAAGCCATCTTTTGTGCCACAGAGAACAGGAACTACATGATTCTGCTGGGTTAGGTTTGAACTAGGTTCATATCAAGCCCCCTTGAAGAAGCAGATCGTGACATTGGTGGCAGTGGTGGTATCTTCGTAGAAAACACAGAAGGATGGAAGCTTATGAAGAGATGTCTGCAGCAAAAGAGGAAGAAGTGCCCAGATGGTACCAAGGATGGATGGAGATACTGCCTGCAGGTTCAACCAAGGATCAGCAGAGGGAACTCCGGATACAGATCCTACAGGAGAAGTGGAGAAGGGTAAGCAATGGCCCTGTCTCAGCTCCTGTGGAGGGGAAATGCTTATCCCCAGTAGAGACAGAGAATGTTCTGGTGACTGAAAAGGACTGTAGAGGAATGGACCTTCTAAATAAATGGATGGTGTTCCTGGGACTATGGCCAGGTCACGAGCTAATGGAATGGCTGGAAGAATTAGTATGTGAGGAGGTCGCCCTGGAAGAGCAATATGCTTATTGGGTGGGACCTGTTGGGATACCTCATCATTTTTCATTGGAGCACTTTGAAACATAGTATATGGGGATCCAGATTGTGGCTTGGGGTCTGAGAAAAGACAGCTGTGTCTGTTGTCAAGCGCTGTCACATTGTGGGACTGGAGACAGACTCTCAGACAGCTAACTTACTTTGGCCTTTGATCCAGACGTAGCTACAGCTGGAGGTGAATTATATAGAGTTGCTGGATGAAGCATCCCTGGATGGGTTTTGGCCACCTAGCTGGGAGGGCTCATGCCAGTCAGGCATGGAACAGTACCAACTAACAGGTACTACAGGGACCCAGCTAAATGTTGCCAAGGCTGGGTCAGAAAATAAATGTATGGACTGTGAGGAGATTTTTGATATCCATGACTTTCAAAATAACAAGGATGTCTGCATCCATGGGGTTGACTGGGAACGGGAAGAACTGTACCCTATATTTATGGGCCTGAGTCTCACACAGTTAGAGGAATGGGGACAGGGCCAAACCACAGCAGTGCTAGGCCCAGGGAGAAGAACTGGGGAAAAGCTACTCTGCTCCTAGAGTAAGAGAAGAACCCAATGAGCACTGGGCCCTATCAATTGACTGTGGAAATAGTGGAGATATTCCTTGGATGACCATTGTCCAGGAGCCTGCCACAGACCTTGGAGCAAAAACAGAAAGTAGCCCTGCTCTTTAGCCTAAACAAGAGGCAGTAGCAGCTGCTTCTCAAGGGCTGTCTGTAACTACACACCAGGCAGTCTCAGAAGGAGAGAGTCAGGAGGTTCCACCTGAGGATCCAGAGACCAAAGAGCCAGAGGGTACCCCAGATTGTGGTTTGTCTCCTGGTCTCCCTACAATGACTCCCCTGCAGCTGCCCAAAGACACTGGCTGTGTACCTCTAAGGTCACTTAAGAAAAGAATAAGGACAAATCTCTAAGTGGAATAGAGTAAATAATAATATCAAATGTGTGTTCCAAGTAATTCTGGATCCTATAAGTCTATGTCCAGTGTACTAAAGAACACCTAAGACTCTATTTTGGAATATGTAGCAACTAGTTACTAGAAAAAAACACAATAAACTTTATTAAAGAAAAAAGGGTGAATGAAAAATATATACAATGAGTGTAATAAAAGATATACTTAAGTATATCAAACAGCAGGCTTATGTAAAGGGGGAGGGGGGGTACAGTCTAATGAGTAAACCCCAAAGTAATAATATGGGTATTCACAAATGGTAATATAATATAGAGGTCAGCACCTGTCTATTTGAGAGGACAGATGGCGGCCAACAGTTGCTCCAGTTACTAAAACAAGTGGATCTCTATGTTTCCCATGTGAGATAAGAGTGACACAGCACTCCCCATCCCATAAGCTGAAGTAAGTTCAAAAATAGGGAACATAGAAAATATCCACTATCAAAAATTAGTGTAATGATCCTGATAACACAGCACAATGCTGTAATCAAGAGAAACCCTCCCTTTTAGTTAAGGGTTAGGTGGATTTCACACATAGTCTGCTGCACCAAAAATTACTTCAAAACAGAAAACGAGAGATTTAACTCATTACCTTGTAATGGTGCAGACATCAACATATGTACATACCAATGGGGATAGACTGTCCCCTATAGCCTGCTGTTAAGGTCCCAACGTACGTTTCCCCGTTTTTGTTGTTACGGATTCATCAGGGGATATGTGATACCTATGAAAAGCGGGTTTTTAAAGGGATCCCGCGATTTGCGTGACGCGATGACGTCACCGAGTTCACATTCACGCCGTGACGTCATCGCGTTCCCGCGATCGCGTAGTCTCGCGAGATTTGCGGAAAAAGTCCCGCGAAAGGGCTGAAAATGCTATCTTTCTGAGTAATAGTGCCTCTACAGGCAGATACCTGTATGTAATTTTTGTTATTGCCTTATAAGTCTCAAAATGGGCTATTAATTTGAAAGGCTGTGTTTTAACCTTGTTGTAAGATACCAAAATAAAATTTAAGGATGCCCTAAAAAAAGAGATGGGAAATGAAAAAAATGAACTGAGGATAATTCTCATTTAATGCCCACACGGACCCCAAAGGGTTGAATCCTCCGAAGGAATGAGGCTACTGACTGGATAAGTAATATAGGAGATTTAATAAACTATTATAGTAGTGATAGATAGACCCCTAATAGGAAAACCTGACCTAAGAAAAATATGGAATTGGAATAGATCACTTAATAAGGAAGGAAGAGGCTAGCTTATTATTGTCCCTTAGTATGTGCTAGGAACCTAAAACTCTAGTTCCTAAGTATCTAGAAGAGTATAGACTGTCTAATAATGACAAAACATAAGGATATACTGGATGCTAATGCTAGACTCAGAATAGCTATCGAATTTAAAATAAAGTGAAAAAATAATAAACCTAAACTGAGTAAGAAAGGGAAGTAGATGTTATGAAAAGGGGGGGACTAGCTATAACCCAGTGGTAAAGAAGGTTCGGAGAATAGAAGGGGCTGATGCTAAATGAAAGGGGTGAAAGTAAAGCCTTCATTGAGGCCATGTGGAGATAGTGTTTTGAGGTGAAAGATCCACCAGGCTTCTCGCTGTAGTAATTTAATTTCCATGTTGCCTCTTCTGGGAGAGATGTTGATTTTTTCTATCCCCATGAATTTCAGAGCCATTATATTTCCATCGTGGATAGTATTTACATGTCTAGCTACTGTCACGTCCTGCTTGTTCGTTATGCTGTTGACATGCTCAAGGACTCTGCGGCGTAGCTGACGTGTGGTTTTTCCTACATATTGAAGGCCACACCGACATGAAATAAGATAAACCACCGAGGTGGTTTTGCAATTGATATGATCACGGACCAAAAATTCTTTTTGGCTATAGAAACTGGTAAACGTATTTGTAGTGCTTATATGCACACACGCTTTACACTTTCCGCAGGGCTTGGATCCAGATGTCCGTGTTTGTAGCCAGGCACAGCCTGAGTTTTTCTTTGCCTCAAAGTGGCTGTGAACTAATTTATCCCTAAGGCTAGGTGCCCGTCGGTAGGTAATTGACGCAGTGTCTGGTAGCCTAGACCTTAGTTCCTTATCGCCCAGGAGGATATGCCAGTGATTTTGTAATATTGAGCAGATATTACCTCCAAATTTGTTGAACGTCCCAATAATTCTTACAGGTTGTTGCTCATTTGATCCTGACAAGGTAGAGTTGTACAGTAGGTCCGTTTGTGAACGTTGTTTTGCTTTTGCATACGCTTTTTTCAAAACGTTGTGAGAATACCCTCTTTGTTTGAAACGGTTATAGAGATCTTTAGCTTGATTTTCAAAATCCATCAGTGTTGTGCAATTCCGGCCTATTCTCAAATATTGCCCAAACGGAATACTTCGAATCAAATGTCGGGGATGGTGACTGGACGCTAGTAAAAGGCTATTTGACGCCGTTTCTTTACGATGTGTTCTCGTTGTTATGGAGTTGTTCTCTGTTTTCAGAATTAGTAGATCCAGAAATTCGATCTTATTGGTGTTAATAATATATGTTAATTTAAGACCTATGGAATTCACATTGAGTATAGAAATGAACTCCATCAATCTGGATCTACTTCTGTTCCAGGTCATAAATACGTCATCAATATAGCGAATCCAGAGGCCAACCTGGTCCGAATATTTGGCCAGTTCTTCTCCGAAGACAAGGGTTTCTTCCCATAAGCCAAGATGTAAATTGGCATATGAGGGGGCACACGGTGTGCCCATGGCAGTCCCCTTGATTTGGATATAAAAGCTATTATTGTACATGAAGTAATTCTTTGATAGTACAAATTCTAATAGCTTTAAGACAAAATCACTGTGTTTTGAATGTTGAAGTCCCCGGGTTTCTAAGAATTTCTTTGCTGCTTGGACACCTACTGTATGCGGAATTGAGGTATATAGGCCTTCAACATTCAAGCAGACTAATATGGATTCATCATCTAGGCGTAAATTGTGTAACCTTTTTAACACACTTTTTGTGTCTTGAGCGTGCGATGCCAAACTTTCCACAAAAGGTCTTAGAATTTGATCAATGTAGGTGCTAATATGTTCAGACAAGCTGTTTACACCTGATACTATTGGACGTCCTGGAGGAGTATTAAGATTTTTATGAACCTTTGGCAATGAGTAGAAAGTAGGGATGGTCGGATGTTTATTAAACAAATAGTTGTACTCATGTCTTGAAATTACGTTGTTCCAAAGGCCCTCCATCAGTATTACATTAAGCTCCTTTTTAAACGTCGCTGTCGGATCAGATGTTAGTTTTTGGTATGTACTCTTGTCATTTAGTAAACGTAGATTTTCACGATGGTAGTCGGTTTGTCTCAAAATGACCGTATTCCCTCCTTTGTCTGAGGGTTTGATTACTATCTGATCATTCTTCTGAAGTTTTGTTAATGCTTGTGATTCTGTTGCTGTTAGGTTAGTTTCCATAGTATGGTTCTTTGCTAGGATTTCAAGATCTTTGGTTACTAGCTTCACAAAAACTTGAACTTCGGGGGAAATGCTGAAATTTGGTGTAAATCGACTTATAGATTTTAAGTTGGTATAGGGTCCTTCACCCGGAGAAGGGGGTGTATCCAGATCTGCTTCCCAGGCTAGCATCATCTTCCTTAGCACTTCGTCTTCTGAGATGCTCAATTTTAAAGGGTCCAATTCTGCGTCAATTTTCTTCTTGTGATGTTTAATGAGTACCAGTTTACGGGCAAAGAGATGGATATCTTTAACCCATTCAAAGAGGTTGAAATTGTTAGTGGGGGAAAAAGATAGTCCCCTATTGAGTAGCATAACATCTCCTTCGGTTAATTTCAGATCCGAAAGATTAATGACTTGATTGTCAAAGTTCATGTCCCTTACTTGTATCTTGGTGTCGCTCTCTGGTTGCGATCCCGTAACCGTCTTGGTTCGGGATATTGTTGGCGTGGATCTAAAAAAGAGGAAGACGGGCTTGATGATGTTGTGGACCCTTCGACCTTACGTCCCCGGTATTTTCTAGTACCTCTATTGGAATAGCGGTTACGGCCTTCATCCAGATATTCGGTATCTGAAGTATCATATTCTGATGATGATTGTGGTTCAGCCTGTGCAGTTTTCTGTCGTTGAGAGTGACGATATACCTGTTTATTGGTTAGATCTTTAAAGTCCCTCATATATTTGCGATGTTTACGTTGTTTAAGTATGTTCTTAAACTTGTCAATTTCATTCTGAAGTTTTTGTTCATAATCCTTAAATCGATCCATAATTCGAAATGTTTCTATATCCACTAAGTGTAATGCTAGTTCCACTTTAGTGGCCTCTAGAATTTTTTCCTCCTCGTTGATAATAAGCTTCATGAGTTCTGCTGAGCAAGAGTTAAGGATTTTATCCCAGGCTTCGATAAATGTCTCGTTCCACAGATGAGAGGCCGGACTTAGATTTACCCTCAAACCCCTAGGAATGAGACGTTGTTCTAGGTAATTCTGTAGACTTTTGATTTCCCACCAGGCCCTCGTCTGGTTTTTATATAATTTGGTGAGAGTGAAGAAAAACTTGTGGATATTTTTTACCTCACTGTTAGAGGCTAACTCTCCCTCTCCTGCCAAGGCCACCTAGCTGGGAGGGCTCATGCCAGTCAGGCATGGAACAGTACCAACTAACAGGTACTACAGGGACCCAGCTAAATGTTGCCAAGGCTGGGTCAGAAAATAAATGTATGGACCGTGAGGAGATTTTTGATATCCATGACTTTCAAAATAACAAGGATGTCTGCATCCATGGGGTTGACTGGGAACGGGAAGAACTGTACCCTATATTTATGGGCCTGAGTCTCACACAGTTAGAGGAATGGGGACAGGGCCAAACCACAGCAGTGCTAGGCCCAGGGAGAAGAACTGGGGAAAAGCTACTCTGCTCCTAGAGTAAGAGAAGAACCCAATGAGCACTGGGCCCTATCAATTGACTGTGGAAATAGTGGAGATATTCCTTGGATGACCATTGTCCAGGAGCCTGCCACAGACCTTGGAGCAAAAACAGAAAGTAGCCCTGCTCTTTAGCCTAAACAAGAGGCAGTAGCAGCTGCTTCTCAAGGGCTGTCTGTAACTACACACCAGGCAGTCTCAGAAGGAGAGAGTCAGGAGGTTCCACCTGAGGATCCAGAGACCAAAGAGCCAGAGGGTACCCCAGATTGTGGTTTGTCTCCTGGTCTCCCTACAATGACTCCCCTGCAGCTGCCCAAAGACACTGGCTGTGTACCTCTAACCCTGGAAAGAAGGGGCCATTGGCCAGGCTTGGTGGGAGAGAGTTTGGCTATTGAACCACAACGGCTTGTATCAGAACTGCCCATTAATCCAGCATGGATGCCACCTGTGAATGTCACTAGCCTATGTTGCAACTCCAGCATCCCAGTTTATTCAGGAGAAAGCTCAGGCCTGACAAAGGGAACCTTGTACTCTTCAATTTTACCCATGGGACTGAGTGCTGATCCAGAGGACAAGAGTTCTCCCTAGCCTGGAAGAAGAGGGCTTTGCTGGGATCCTCCCAAGTTTATGCTGGACTTACTAGCTGTGATGTACTGTTTCCCCTGGACTACCTTGAAGGATCCTCCAGGGCAGTTGTCTTATAAGTCTCCCCAGGGGCATGGGAAAGTCACTAGGCCACTGGGAAGGAGTGAGTATTCTCCCTGGACAGGGGAGGCAGAATACCCAGAGATCCACTGAGGCTATCACATGGATGGACTTTCCAGACAGGAGGACAAGTAAAAGCATTATAGATAGAGAATTATCTGTCAGGATGATCCTCTATGCTATACTAGAAAGGAAGGGAGAGAAGTTGTCATGATTTAATTTCTGAATATGTCCAAGGGAGCATGACATTGTTACATTAGGATTATGTGTTATTGTGTGGTTATATGTTGCCTGTACATGGTTATTATGTAGCCTAGTTATAATATATTATAAGAGGGAAATGTTATATAGAACATATGTGGAATCGGTAGAAATGCTCTGCATAGAAGTTAGCTGCAGATTATTGCACACTCACACATACAGACCTTGGGTCAAGACAATTGCATGTACTTCAAGTAGTACCAAGCAAACACTTGAGTTTAACATAAAGGTTTGTTCACTAGATATCTGGTGTATTTGATCTCAAGAGCTTTGATAGCCCAAGGTTGCAAGCCAGATGGTCTGACATCACACATACACAAATGTACACAAGGGTGTGGTATTGGAGAGTACAAATATGTTGTTTTGATCATTCAATAAAGGTTGAGAGATAGTTTTCACATAAACAAGGTGTGAGACTATTTCTGTGTGTTGTATCCTGACTTGGGGAGTGGTTTTGCCATGGGCCAGTAAGTAACCTGGATCCAGTATTCTCTGCCTGTACCTTTTGGGCCTTGCATTCTTCAGAAGCCATCTTTTTTGACACGGTGAACAGGAACTACATGATTTTGCTGGGGTAGGTTTGAACTAGGTTCATATCAAGCCCCCTTGAAGAAGCAGATTGTGACACTTGGGACCATTGAACTATGGAAAGTTCTGTATCTTTTTGGGATTGCTGTCTAGTGATAGCTTGAATTTGTAATGGACCCATAAGGTGGTCCATTTCAATTAATTCCCTCTCTAGGGGGAATTCTCATGAACTGACTAGTTTATCAGCTAGATAATTTCCCTCTTGATCCTGACCCTTTATCTTGGAATGTCCTTTTGTTTTCTTCCAATATATAGTTAGTTTATGAGAATTTACCATTTCATCAATGGCTTGTATTAACTTACCATGTTTTATCAGTTTCTGTCGGCCATTAGTCATATTATTTTGTTTCCAAACTGGTAAATATTCAACAAAACTATTACAGGCATATTCTGAATCAGTAATGATTACAAATTCCTTAATGTTATGCTCTATTGCAGTGTACATAGCATAATATATAGCTATCAGTTCTGCTATCTGACTACTCTTGGGCCCTATTTTACACCCTTTTGGAGGAAAGGGGAAAACAATCTATACATAAATTTCCTATTCCTGCAACTAGTTTATTATCTGTATATGTTTTTACATGATAGGCACATCCATCTACATAAACTGTGGGTAAGGATTTCCAAAATACCTCTTTTATATATCTTATGAGGTGACAATTGATATTCCTCCTTAAGGTCTATGGGCCTCATTCTATTAACGGTGGTAGGAGATGCCACGGTTGCTTTTCAAATTCTATGTAAACCCTCTTGTCATGGCCGTAATTATCTAAAACCGAGCCGCAGCTTACTTGCACCAAAAAGTTCCCGCTAGCACCAATAAAGCACATAATAAAGCCATGCTGCACTTTGATGAGACGATAAAGTGATTGGAGGTGTTAGCATTCATAGCACAACATACCCCTTCACTCAAATCTGAAAATCATTTTTAGTTTAATTCATGTCAAATGTCCGTGGACAAAGTCCCAAGGGCTTGGAGCACCTCAGACCCACAAAGGCTGCGGGATTAGCCTCCGTCAAGTCCGTAAATGGGTAAAATAGACCCACGGGTCGTAAAGGGCTTACTTACAAGTCGTAGCATAGAAAAGCCATCCTGTACTTTTATTAAAAGTGAAAGTGATGTTTGGTTTTAGAATAAATAGCTCAACATTCCACTATTCTCAAATCCGCAAATAAAGATATTTAACTTCATGTTCAGTCTTCGTGTTTTATTTATCATGCAAGCCCGCATAGCTTTGAATAACGAGCTACGGCTTGGAGGGCAATCATCCGCCAAACCTGTACGTGCTTCACCAAGAAGCTACAGTCGTGAGTTTCTGCCAGAAGTCTCAAGCTTGTAATCGTGGTTTTCCTGGCGCCACCTGAAATCAATTAACCAATAGGAAGACGACAAGCAAGGCCGCAAATAGTTTAAAAGTGGGGGAAATTTGTAAATCTGTGACTGTTTTGTATGCTGTGCAAGTGGACACACAGGTCTTGGAGTTGGAGGGTTTTGAGAGAGAGCAAGAGCAAGAGAAAGAGAAAGAGAGAGAGAGAGAGAGAGCAAGAGTGATTGATTGATTGATAGAAAGAGAAAGAGAGAGAGAGAGAGAGAGAGAGAGAGAGAGAGAAGCAGTGAAGGGAGAGGCCAGGGAGAGCAGGGCCCCCAGCCACAGGCTGGCCAGCAAGCTGATGATGTTGCTGCTGCCAGAAAAAGGGCAGCAAATTTTAATCAGGAGGAGATCCAGTCTATCGTAAGAGGAGTTCAAGCCCACCACTCCATCTTAACCGGTGGGAGCGAGGTGAGGCCCAGGCAGAGGACAGATGCCTGGAGGGCAATCGCGGCTGAGGTCTCTTCACTGGGGTATGCAAACCGGACCTGGCAGTCTGTCCAGCACCGGTACCACAACTGCCGCATTGATGTCAAAAAGAAAATGGTGAACGAGGCCAATTCGGCACGTGGAACCGGTGGTGGGACTCCAGAAACATTTACCTACCCCGGTTGGGAGGCCACAGTGCGAGATATGATCCAGCCAGCGGCAGTCGTGGGCATCCTTGGCCTGGTGGGCTTGGGTGGGTCAGGAAGCCTGCAATGTGAGTACCATGTACACCTTAACACCCTCATATGTACGCACATATACCCCACACAGATAGATAACTGACGTTGAATTGCACTGTAAGATATCTGGTTGTGACTACAGATATATGAGGCAGCAAAAATCATGTAAATCCAGTGTAAAGAAATATACTTGTCAGAATTGTTAGCAATGAAATATATGTCCAATACTTCCTCCCACAACTGATTATGATACCATTTTGCAAATCTATTGATGTTACTGTTATTTTTGCTGTTGGTTCAGAGTGCATATAAAGCATACATGACAACTCCATTGCAATTGTTTCTTTATTGTCATGAGTTCCCCTGTCACACTCTATTTCATGTTAAACTGGCCCATTCATAGCTGTTTGGCTTAACACTCCTACTGCTTAGAACCCATGTACATCTTGAAACTAGGTATAGCGAATGTATCCTGTTTTATGTGGGCATTTCAGTATGTGCTGGAAGAGTGCCGCCGCCGACTCTAGGGATGCGGCTGCGCTTGCGTCCCCATGTAGCCGTCAAAAATAGTTGGTACACCCAAAGGCCCTAACCCTCTAACCCTAACCCCCTAAACCCCACTTTCTAACTCTAACCCATACACCCTAACTGTAGCCAGAACCCGAAACCCATAACCACTTACCCGGCCTGCTTGGCTGGCGTAGCTCGAGTCGGTGACGGTGCACTTCCAGAGATGCGCACATACAACAGGATAGGTCCGGTATAGCTGGTACATCCCCTTGAGACTACATGTATGGATGTGCACACTGCAGCATATGCGGATACAGACTCTGATGGACTGCAAGTTTGTGTCGTGTACCAGCCTAATCTGGACCATGTTACATTAACATGTTAACTCACATTGCTGAGGATTGGTCACAGATTGGTCTGTCTCACACACTGGCCAACAGATTCAGATGAGCACGTGTCCTAATTAACTGCAGTTGGCACACCGCACCAGCATTACATATAGTCATATGAGCCATGGGCCCTTTCCTGTTATCTGACCGTGACTGCTGGTAGCAACAGTGAGCAGCCTCTACATGTCACAGCATTTTCCTGGAGATTATATAATCATGCAGATTTAGTGGGTTATGGTGGTGTTAAGGTAAGGGTTTCGGATTAGGGTGAGGGCTAGTGCTTTTGGGCTTGTGTGTAAGGTGAAAATGATGTATGTAACAGCGGCAGTGCCATCTATCAGCACCTTGGTCCAACTGCTGCTGCCAGCAGTCGCTGTCACATAACAGGAAAGATCCCAGCCAGGATCCACAATACTAATGATGTAGATCAATTTATATTTGCGTCAAACATTCACAGCCAATTACAAGTCACTATGATCTCAGAGATATGGAAACACACATCAATCAATTTTCAGAACAATACTCAAATACAAATCTTGTCTCATTTCAGTACCAGCCAGGCGTACCCTGCCTCCTCAAGGACCTGAATATCGGGCCCTGCACCATGCCAAGATGCAGGACCACCTGCAGCAGGACCACCTGCAGCAGGACATATTGCTGAAAGTCCACCTGGGCCCTCCACAAGATGCCAGCCGTTGGCTCCAGCAATGGCCCCTCCAGCCAGGATGATAATGGCACCGCCTGGGTCCCAGTCAATGTGGGCTGTCCAAATGTGGGGACAGCCAATGTGGTCCCATCCCAGTTGGGCCCAGAGTATGGAGCCACAGGTAATGGGGCCCTGGAGCATGGGCCCCCGTCAGGGCATGTGGCTCCAACAGGCCCCGCAGGCCACTCCGGCCCCACAGGCCCCGCAGGCCACTCCGGCCCCACAGGCCCCGCAGGCCACTACGGCCTCACAGGCCCCGCTGTCCACTCCGGCCCCGCTGTCCACTCCGGCCCCACAGGCCACTCTGGCCCCACAGGCCCCGCAGGCCACTCCGGACCAGCAGACCCCACAGGTCACTCTGGCCCGGCAGGACACTCCACTCAGCCGTGCCTCCACCCAGAGGACTCAATGGTCTGTGTCCACGCCAGGTAGTCCGGCACTGTCAGCGGCCCAGTGCCATGATTTCCTCACACATCTACAGCATGAGCGGGAGCAAAATCAAGAATTCATGCTGGAGATGAGACGGCATAAATAGCGGGTGTTTCATGAGTTGAGGAGGCATCACCAGGTCATGGAGATGAGACGGCATAATGATCGGGTGTTTCAGGAGATGAGGAGGCATCACCAGGTCATGGAGATAGGACAGCATAATGAGCGGATGTTTCAGGAGTTGAGGAGGCATCATCAGGTCATGGAGGAATATGCTGGAAGGGCCAAAATGGCCCGAGATGGCCATCCACTTGAACAGGCTACCTCCTCAACCTCCCAGCCCTTGCCCCCAGCATCCAGTGCAGAAGAGCCGCCAACCCATCCAAGACGTCGTGGCCGGCCTAGGACAAAGGTTGGCAAATGCCAGGAGGGTCATAACCAACACAAGCGAAAGCGTAAATATGTGAGAACATGTTCATGTTGCATATAGAATTGATGTCCAAGATCTATTGACGTTGAGGTGTTGCAGTCAATGCATATATTGTTCTAATTGATGTCTTGTTCTTATCTCTTTAGGTTCAAATCGACACACGGAGTGGTTGTCTCACATTTTCATTTTTTTTGTTATATAATTTGCACACATAATAAATATTATGTATTGCTCACATTATCATTGTTTGTTTTCGTATGTACTATGACTGTTAAACACCAGATGAAAGCTACAAAACAACGTTACTGTATTAGTACATACATCTTCCTTCAATATACCAGCCCTGTGTTAATGTAAGGTTGGGGTAACAGCCACTAGTGCAGCTGAGGGTGGAGGTAATATTCCTGAGTTTGATTCCAGTAACGGTGATGCATGATATTCGTGTTTCTGACACATGGAGATATTCATTCAGGGTAAATATCAAAAGTGAGTACACCCCTAAGTGAAAGTGTAAATATTTTCATGCACTGACTTAACCTCAAAGAACTGTAGCTCCTCAGTGCTGGCAGCATGCATGCAGGCCCAGACCAAACATATATGCATGTCTATATATGTTTTATATAATATGTTGTGTGTATTGCCCCTATATGCATTTACCTAATGATGTCAGATGCTGCCTCCCCTCTCTCTGCATCACTGTTTATGTTCAAAATGAGGGTTTTATCTCATATCAATGTTTTTGTGTTCATTGTGACTTATCCATTTATCTGTAATTCAGGGATTATTTCAACTACTTTTGCTCAGTATAGATGTATACTTTTGGTGGTGGGATTGTCATGGTCGGGGCCTGCATGACTGCTGCCGGCATTGGGGAGCTACAGTTCATTGAGGGAACCATGAATGCCAACATATACTGTGACATACTGAAGCAGAACATGATCCTCTCCCTTGGGAGACTGGGCTGCAGGGCAACATAACATAACGACCCTAAACACACCGCCAAGACGACACTGCCTTGCTAAAGAAGGTAAAGGTGATGGACTGGCCAAGCTTGTCGCCAGACCTAAACCATATTGAGCATCTGTGGGGCATCCTCAAACTGAAGGTGGGGGAGTGCAAGGTCTCTAGCATCAACCAGCTCTGATGTATCATTAAGGAGTGGAAGAGGACTCCAGTGACAACCTGGGGAGCTCTGGTGACTCCCTGGCCAGGAGGGTTAAGGCAGTTCTGGCAAATAATGGTGGCCACACATAATTGACATTTAGTGCCAATTTGGACATTTCAAATTAGAGGTGTACTCACTTTTGTTGCCAATGGTTCAGACATTAATGGCTGTGTATTGAGTTATTGATGGATCAGCAAACTTACTTTACATCGTAGCAGAGTGTAATTTCTTCAGTGTTGTCACATGAAAAGATATACTCGAATATTAACAACAATGTGACGGGTGTACTCACTTCTGTTAGATACTGTATGTTCACTATTAGGATGTGAGCCACTTACAGACACCTGTCTCATTTGTCTGGCTTTGTGATATATAGATTGTTAATACCAACCTTCCCTCATGGTTGAACTCAGTAATGCAAACACACTGTGAGAATTCTATTGACACCCCTAACTGATGGTGCAGAGCACAGATGTGAAGTATGAAGGTCGTTTCATTGATGTTACAGAAATGCTATGGTATCAACATTGACGAGGCAGACACAAACAACATCTCGGATAAATCATATTTACTATTTACAGAAATTAACAAAGCAAGCTTGCCACAAAGCCACAGGTTGACTAATCATCACAGGTATGCAAAGGATCATGGTGGGGGGGGGGGGGGGGGGGGGGGTAGGATACAAAATCCAAGGAACACAGGGAAATAGGGATATGAGAGCAGAATGCAGGCAAGGGAAATTACATTGATAGAGATGATCATGGGATTTACAGTGTATCACCTAACATTAGGCAATATAATTGATCTCATTATTGTTACAACATATATATATATATATAACAGTCACTAAGGAAAGACCACAATAATCCAGAATAAGGTGATATACATATGGGGAGAGCAAAATGTATGCTTGTGTGTTAAACGGACACTCTGATGCAACATCAGAAGTATAAGTGCTCAATCAGTGAATGCTATGAGCCCATGAGATCAGTTCTCATGCAACAATAAGCAGCCCCTACATAGATAGCCTTGGTCAAAAAGATGGGGACCTGAACAGGACCATATCAGTCAGATGTTACTTATTCCAGAGAACTCACAACAAACCAGGCAATATCAAGGGTAGTTTGTTCTCTGATTGAGCATCTATACTCACTGTTGTTGCATTATTATTATTATTATTATTATCGTTTATTTGTAACGCGCCAACATATTCCGTAGCGCTATACATAAGTTAAGTTACAGGCAATGACAGGTTAAAGATTCATACATTGCAAAAAGTGTATGGCCCTGTCTTTGAGCTTGGAATCCAGTGTCCATAGCGCTTTCCCTAAAGCACTGCGCAGGATTGAAACTCGCAGACTTACAATCTAAAGGTTAAAGTTTGTATCTGGTACAGTAGGGAGAGAGTAGTGCTGAGCAGTGCTGAGCATGTTAGGGAGGAAGGTTATAGGCTTCTTTAAAGAGGTGCGTTTTTATTGATGTTTTGAAAGATTTAAGGCAGGAGGATAGTCTGGTGAAGCGAGGCAAGGAGTTCCAGAGAATAGGGGCAGCGCGAGAAAAGTCCTGGAGGCGGGAGTGAGAGGAGGTGACAAGAGTGGTAGAAAGAAGAAGGTCGTTAGCAGAACGAAGAGGGCGTGTGGGGGAGTATTTGGAGATGAGAGCAGAGATGTATGGGGGTGCGCTGTTGTTGAGGGCTTTATAAGTTAGGGTCAAGATTTTAAACTTTATTCTGGAGGCTAAGGGAAGCCAGTGGAGTGATTGACAAAGAGGAGCTGCCGACACTGAACGATGTGTACTGAAGATGAGTCTGGCGGAGGCATTTATTATGGATTGAAGTGGGGAGAGGCGAGTGATGGGCAGGCCAACAAGGAGCGAGTTGCAATAGTCAAGACGAGAAATGATAAGAGAGTGTATTAGAATCTTAGTATTGTCTTGTGTAAGGTAATGGCGTATTCTGGATATGTTTTTTAGATGGAAAAGACAGGATTTGGTTAGAGACTGTATGTGTGGGATGAAAGAGAGGGCAGGGTCCAGTAGAACCCCGAGACAACGGGCTTGGGAGGTGGGAGTGATGATGGCGTTGTTGACAGAGAGAGAGATGTGAGGAATTGAAGCTGTAGTAGAGGGTGGGAAGATTAAGAGTTCAGTCTTAGACATGTTGAGTTTCAGATGGTGGGTGGACATCCAAGAGGATATACTAGAGAGGCAGTCGGAGACCTGTGCTAGAAGAGAGGGGGATAGATCTGGTGCTGAGAGATAGATTTGGGTGTCGTCTGCATAGAGGTGGTACTGGAACCCAAAAGAGTTTATTAGGGTGCCGAGTGAGGATGTGTAGATGGAGAAGAGGAGGGGGCCTAGGACTGATCCTTGGGGTACGCCAATAGACAGGGGGTGAGGAGAAGAAGATGTGCCGGAGAAGGAGACGCTAAATGATCGTTCTTGGAGGTATGATGAGAACCACAAGAGAGCAGTGTCTCGAATGCCGAGGGAGGAGAGAATGTGGAGTAGAATTGAATGGTCAACGGTGTCAAAGGCGGCAGAGAGATCCAGGAGAAGCAAAATAGAAAAGTGGCCTTTCGACTTGGCGGTGAGCAGGTCATTGGTGACTTTTATGAGGGCTGTCTCAGTGGAGTGTTGGGGCCGAAAGCCGGATTGGAAAGTGTCCAGAAGAGAGTTAGAGGAGATGAAACTGGTGAGGCAGTTATAGACGAGCCGCTCCAGCAGTTTGGAAGCCAGGGGAAGTAGAGAGATAGGGCGATAGTTAGATGCAATGTCAGAATCGGATGAGGGTTTCTTGAGAGTGGGTGTAATTATGGCATGTTTTAGAGATGATGGAAATGTGCCGGTGTTTAGGAAAAGGTTGAAGATATGTGTGAGAGCTGGGATAAGTGTAGTAGAGAGGGGAGGGATGAGCTGAGATGGAATAGGATCTGAAGGACAGGTAGTGAGGTGAGAGGATGATATTAGGATGGAGACTTCATCTTCTGTTGCAGGGGTAAAGTAGTCCAGAGTGGCTGTGGGAATGGAAGGGGGGGTAGATTGGGTGTTGTTGGTTAGTAGAGTTAGTTGAGAGAGTGAAGTGTGTGAGCCATGGTGGGAGGAGAGTTCATTGTGGATAGATTGAATTTTATGTGTAAAATGGTTGGCAAAGTCTTCAGCCGTGAGACAGGAAAGGATGGGGGGAGGTGGTGGGCGAAGGAGAGTATTGAAAGTGGCAAAAAGACGTTTTGGGTTAGAGGACAGAGTTGATATTAGTGATGTAAAGTACTGCTGTTTGGCCAGGTTGAGGGCAGAGGAGTAGGAACGTAGCATAAACTTGTAGTGAAGGAAATCTGCTGCAGAGCGTGATTTCCTCCATAGTCGTTCAGCAGTGCGGGAGCACTTCTGAATGTAACGTGTGTGTGTAGTGTGCCATGGTTGTGGATGAGATTGAGGGCGTCTGCGTGTAGTTATGGGGGCCAGAGTGTCAAGAGTGGAAGTGAGAGTAGAGTTGTAGTGTGTGGTGGCAGTGTCAGGGCAGTTGAGGTTGGTGATAGTGCTGAGAAGAGGTTGGAGCACGGTGGAGAGTTGGGTAGGGTCGAGTTCTAGCAGGTTTCTGTGGGTTATTGTGGCTGGGGTTGAAGAAGAGTGATAGGAGGAAGATGTGTTGAGGTTGAAGGTAAGGAGGTGATCGTCAGATAGAGGGAGAGGGTGGATGACTAGGTTGGAGGTGTGGGTAATATTGGTAAAAATAAGGTCAAGAGAGTGACCAGCATGGTGAGTTGAAGAATCTGTAAGTTGTGAGAGGCCGAGGGAAGAGGTGAGTGCAAGTAGTTTAGCGGCTGCTGAGGAGGTGGGGGTGTCAATGGCAATGTTGAAGTCACCAAGTATCAGTGTGGGAATGTTGGAGGAAAGAAAGTGTGGGAGCCAGGCGGAAAAGTGATCGAGAAATTGAGAGGAAGTACCTGGGGGGCGATAGATTACAGCAACACGTAGAGAGATAGGAGAGAAGAGGCGGATAGTATGAGCTTCAAAAGACGAAAATTGGAGGGATGGGACAGGGGGTATGAGGTGGAACGTACAGCGAGAAGAAAGTAATACACCCACACCACCACCTTGTTTGTTCCCAGGTCTAGGTGTGTGACTGAGGTGAAAACCCCCATGCGAGAGTGCTGCAGGGGAGGCAGTATCAGAAGAGGAGAGCCAGGTTTCAGTAAGAGCCAGTAGATTGAGGGAGTTGGTAGTGAAAAGGTCGTGAGTGAAAGTGAGTTTATTGCAGATAGATCGTGCGTTCCAGAGAGCACAGGAGAAAGGAAGAGTGGAAGGTTTGTGACAAGTGATAGGTATCAAATTTTGTGTTTTTCTGGTGTTTTTTGCCCTTGGAGTAGAGCGTGGCTGAAAGCAGGTAGAAATGAGGGAGGGACCTGGGTTAGGGGATATGTCTCCAGCAGCTAGCAGAAGGAGGAGTGAGAGTGAGAGAATATGGGAGTGGGACTTACAGTGATGTTTCTGCTTATGAGTGTTGGGGAGGGGATGAGATTGTGATTGGAGGAGAGAGAATAGCTCATGGGAGCAGAGAAGAGGAGAGGAAAGCAAGGAAGGTGAGATGGTTATAGTATTGGAGGAGTGATACGGATAGGCTGCAACTGATAGTCTGAGAGAGAGGCAGTAGAAGATGAGGAGGAGAAAAAAGTGAGAGAGCATTTCGACACAGTGTGTAGGTGTAGGGAGTAGATAAGATAAAGGTGTGAGAGTAAAAGAAAAATTGTTAGTGACCAAGATGGGAGAGTAGCTGGGTTGTGTGTAATTATATATATATATATATATATATATATATATTTTTTTTTTTTTATTTTTTTTTGTGTGTATTAAATTAGTTGAATCATTTGAAGCAGGTGATGCTGAGTGAGCAGGTGTAAGTCAGATGAGTATCTATAAATTGAGACAACGCAAGGGTGGGTGGGAGTGTGGCAGGGAGGGAGGGCAGCGAGAGCAGTGTCTGTGGAAGCCAGTTGAGTTTTTTAAAGATGGATGCTAGAGGCTGGAACAGAGAAGAGATTGTGAGATATAGTTTGTGGCTAGCCAGTATTTATGCATTTAAAAGGAGCATTTGGTGCAGACAGATGAGAAGGTGTGAGGGGGGCGGGAGATTGTGGTGGAGAAATACAGTGTGAAAGCTTACAATTTAACAGAGTAGTAATAAAGTTTCTATGTGAACAAAAATTATATCAGATATGGATATTTATAATTAATGTTACAGGAGGATAGAGTAGAGTCAAAGGTGAATCAGTTAGATGGCTGTAGATACCTTGTGGCAGTGTCTGTGGAAGCCAGGTGAGTTTTTTAAAGATGGATGCTAGAGGCTTGTGGCAGTGTCTGTGGAAGCCAGGTGAGTTTTTTAAAGATGGATGCTAGAGGCTTGTGGCAGTGTCTGTGGAAGCCAGGTGAGTTTTTTAAAGATGGATGCTAGAGGCTTGTGGCAGTGTCTGTGGAAGCCAGGTGAGTTTTTTAAAGATGGATGCTAGAGGCTTGTGGCAGTGTCTGTGGAAGCCAGGTGAGTTTTTTAAAGATGGATGCTAGAGGCTTGTGGCAGTGTCTGTGGAAGCCAGGTGAGTTTTTTAAAGATGGATGCTAGAGGCTTGTGGCAGTGTCTGTGGAAGCCAGGTGAGTTTTTTAAAGATGGATGCTAGAGGCTTGTGGCAGTGTCTGTGGAAGCCAGGTGAGTTTTTTAAAGATGGATGCTAGAGGCTGGAACAGAGAAGAGATTGTGAGATATAGTTTGTGGCTAGCCAGTATTTATGCATTTAAAAGGAGCATTTGGTGCAGACAGATGAGAAGGTGTGAGGGGGGCGGGAGATTGTGGTGGAGAAATACAGTGTGAAAGCTTACAATTTAACAGAGTAGTAATAAAGTTTCTATGTGAACAAAAATTATATCAGATATGGATATTTATAATTAATGTTACAGGAGGATACAGTAGAGTCAAAGGTGAATCAGTTAGATGGCTGTAGATACCTTGTGGCAGTGTCTGTGGAAGCCAGGTGAGTTTTTTAAAGATGGATGCTAGAGGCTTGTGGCAGTGTCTGTGGAAGCCAGGTGAGTTTTTTAAAGATGGATGCTAGAGGCTTGTGGCAGTGTCTGTGGAAGCCAGGTGAGTTTTTTAAAGATGGATGCTAGAGGCTTGTGGCAGTGTCTGTGGAAGCCAGGTGAGTTTTTTAAAGATGGATGCTAGAGGCTGGAACAGAGAAGAGATTGTGATATATAGTTTGTGGCTAGCCAGTATTTATGCATTTAAAAGGAGCATTTGGTGCAGACAGATGAGAAGGTGTGAGGGGGGCGGGAGATTGTGGTGGAGAAATACAGTGTGAAAGCTTACAATTTAACAGAGTAGTAATAAAGTTTCTATGTGAACAAAAATTATATCAGATATGGATATTTATAATTAATGTTACAGGAGGATACAGTAGAGTCAAAGGTGAATCAGTTAGATGGCTGTAGATACCTTGTGGCAGTGTCTGTGGAAGCCAGGTGAGTTTTTTAAAGATGGATGCTAGAGGCTTGTGGCAGTGTCTGTGGAAGCCAGGTGAGTTTTTTAAAGATGGATGCTAGAGGCTTGTGGCAGTGTCTGTGGAAGCCAGGTGAGTTTTTTAAAGATGGATGCTAGAGGCTGGAACAGAGAAGAGATTGTGAGATATAGTTTGTGGCTAGCCAGTATTTATGCATTTAAAAGGAGCATTTGGAGCAGACAGATGAGAAGGTGTGAGGGGGGCGGGAGATTGTGGTGGAGAAATACAGTGTGAAAGCTTACAATTTAACAGAGTAGTAATAAAGTTTCTATGTGAACAAAAATTATATCAGATATGGATATTTATAATTAATGTTACAGGAGGATACAGTAGAGTCAAAGGTGAATCAGTTAGATGGCTGTAGATACCTTGTGGCAGTGTCTGTGGAAGCCAGGTGAGTTTTTTAAAGATGGATGCTAGAGGCTGGAACAGAGAAGAGATTGTGAGATATAGTTTGTGGCTAGCCAGTATTTATGCATTTAAAAGGAGCATTTGGTGCAGACAGATGAGAAGGTGTGAGGGGGGCGGGAGATTGTGGTGGAGAAATACAGTGTGAAAGCTTACAATTTAACAGAGTAGTAATAAAGTTTCTATGTGAACAAAAATTATATCAGATATGGATATTTATAATTAATGTTACAGGAGGATACAGTAGAGTCAAAGGTGAATCAGTTAGATGGCTGTAGATACCTTGTGGCAGTGTCTGTGGAAGCCAGGTGAGTTTTTTAAAGATGGATGCTAGAGGCTGGAACAGAGAAGAGATTGTGAGATATAGTTTGTGGCTAGCCAGTATTTATGCATTTAAAAGGAGCATTTGGTGCAGACAGATGAGAAGGTGTGAGGGGGGCGGGAGATTGTGGTGGAGAAATACAGTGTGAAAGCTTACAATTTAACAGAGTAGTAATAAAGTTTCTATGTGAACAAAAATTATATCAGATATGGATATTTATAATTAATGTTACAGGAGGATACAGTAGAGTCAAAGGTGAATCAGTTAGATGGCTGTAGATACCTTGTGGCAGTGTCTGTGGAAGCCAGGTGAGTTTTTTAAAGATGGATGCTAGAGGCTGGAACAGAGAAGAGATTGTGAGATATAGTTTGTGGCTAGCCAGTATTTATGCATTTAAAAGGAGCATTTGGTGCAGACAGATGAGAAGGTGTGAGGGGGGCGGGAGATTGTGGTGGAGAAATACAGTGTGAAAGCTTACAATTTAACAGAGTAGTAATAAAGTTTCTATGTGAACAAAAATTATATCAGATATGGATATTTATAATTAATGTTACAGGAGGATACAGTAGAGTCAAAGGTGAATCAGTTAGATGGCTGTAGATACCTTGTGGCAGTGTCTGTGGAAGCCAGGTGAGTTTTTTAAAGATGGATGCTAGAGGCTTGTGGCAGTGTCTGTGGAAGCCAGGTGAGTTTTTTAAAGATGGATGCTAGAGGCTTGTGGCAGTGTCTGTGGAAGCCAGGTGAGTTTTTTAAAGATGGATGCTAGAGGCTTGTGGCAGTGTCTGTGGAAGCCAGGTGAGTTTTTTAAAGATGGATGCTAGAGGCTGGAACAGAGAAGAGATTGTGAGATATAGTTTGTGGCTAGCCAGTATTTATGCATTTAAAAGGAGCATTTGGTGCAGACAGATGAGAAGGTGTGAGGGGGGCGGGAGATTGTGGTGGAGAAATACAGTGTGAAAGCTTACAATTTAACAGAGTAGTAATAAAGTTTCTATGTGAACAAAAATTATATCAGATATGGATATTTATAATTAATGTTACAGGAGGATACAGTAGAGTCAAAGGTGAATCAGTTAGATGGCTGTAGATACCTTGTGGCAGTGTCTGTGGAAGCCAGGTGAGTTTTTTAAAGATGGATGCTAGAGGCTTGTGGCAGTGTCTGTGGAAGCCAGGTGAGTTTTTTAAAGATGGATGCTAGAGGCTTGTGGCAGTGTCTGTGGAAGCCAGGTGAGTTTTTTAAAGATGGATGCTAGAGGCTTGTGGCAGTGTCTGTGGAAGCCAGGTGAGTTTTTTAAAGATGGATGCTAGAGGCTTGTGGCAGTGTCTGTGGAAGCCAGGTGAGTTTTTTAAAGATGGATGCTAGAGGCTTGTGGCAGTGTCTGTGGAAGCCAGGTGAGTTTTTTAAAGATGGATACTAGAGGCTTGTGGCAGTGTCTGTGGAAGCCAGGTGAGTTTTTTAAAGATGGATGCTAGAGGCTTGTGGCAGTGTCTGTGGAAGCCAGGTGAGTTTTTTAAAGATGGATGCTAGAGGCTTGTGGCAGTGTCTGTGGAAGCCAGGTGAGTTTTTTAAAGATGGATGCTAGAGGCTGGAACAGAGAAGAGATTGTGAGATATAGTTTGTGGCTAGCCAGTATTAATGCATTTAAAAGGAGCATTTGGTGCAGACAGATGAGAAGGTGTGAGGGGGGGCGGGAGATTGTGGTGGAGAAATACAGTGTGAAAGCTTACAATTTAACAGAGTAGTAATAAAGTTTCTATGTGAACAAAAATTATATCAGATATGGATATTTATAATTAATGTTACAGGAGGATACAGTAGAGTCAAAGGTGAATCAGTTAGATGGCTGTAGATACCTTGTGGCAGTGTCTGTGGAAGCCAGGTGAGTTTTTTAAAGATGGATGCTAGAGGCTTGTGGCAGTGTCTGTGGAAGCCAGGTGAGTTTTTTAAAGATGGATGCTAGAGGCTTGTGGCAGTGTCTGTGGAAGCCAGGTGAGTTTTTTAAAGATGGATGCTAGAGGCTGGAACAGAGAAGAGATTGTGAGATATAGTTTGTGGCTAGCCAGTATTTATGCATTTAAAAGGAGCATTTGGAGCAGACAGATGAGAAGGTGTGAGGGGGGCGGGAGATTGTGGTGGAGAAATACAGTGTGAAAGCTTACAATTTAACAGAGTAGTAATAAAGTTTCTATGTGAACAAAAATTATATCAGATATGGATATTTATAATTAATGTTACAGGAGGATACAGTAGAGTCAAAGGTGAATCAGTTAGATGGCTGTAGATACCTTGTGGCAGTGTCTGTGGAAGCCAGGTGAGTTTTTTAAAGATGGATGCTAGAGGCTGGAACAGAGAAGAGATTGTGAGATATAGTTTGTGGCTAGCCAGTATTTATGCATTTAAAAGGAGCATTTGGTGCAGACAGATGAGAAGGTGTGAGGGGGGCGGGAGATTGTGGTGGAGAAATACAGTGTGAAAGCTTACAATTTAACAGAGTAGTAATAAAGTTTCTATGTGAACAAAAATTATATCAGATATGGATATTTATAATTAATGTTACAGGAGGATACAGTAGAGTCAAAGGTGAATCAGTTAGATGGCTGTAGATACCTTGTGGCAGTGTCTGTGGAAGCCAGGTGAGTTTTTTAAAGATGGATGCTAGAGGCTGGAACAGAGAAGAGATTGTGAGATATAGTTTGTGGCTAGCCAGTATTTATGCATTTAAAAGGAGCATTTGGTGCAGACAGATGAGAAGGTGTGAGGGGGGCGGGAGATTGTGGTGGAGAAATACAGTGTGAAAGCTTACAATTTAACAGAGTAGTAATAAAGTTTCTATGTGAACAAAAATTATATCAGATATGGATATTTATAATTAATGTTACAGGAGGATACAGTAGAGTCAAAGGTGAATCAGTTAGATGGCTGTAGATACCTTGTGGCAGTGTCTGTGGAAGCCAGGTGAGTTTTTTAAAGATGGATGCTAGAGGCTGGAACAGAGAAGAGATTGTGAGATATAGTTTGTGGCTAGCCAGTATTTATGCATTTAAAAGGAGCATTTGGTGCAGACAGATGAGAAGGTGTGAGGGGGGCGGGAGATTGTGGTGGAGAAATACAGTGTGAAAGCTTACAATTTAACAGAGTAGTAATAAAGTTTCTATGTGAACAAAAATTATATCAGATATGGATATTTATAATTAATGTTACAGGAGGATACAGTAGAGTCAAAGGTGAATCAGTTAGATGGCTGTAGATACCTTGTGGCAGTGTCTGTGGAAGCCAGGTGAGTTTTTTAAAGATGGATGCTAGAGGCTTGTGGCAGTGTCTGTGGAAGCCAGGTGAGTTTTTTAAAGATGGATGCTAGAGGCTTGTGGCAGTGTCTGTGGAAGCCAGGTGAGTTTTTTAAAGATGGATGCTAGAGGCTTGTGGCAGTGTCTGTGGAAGCCAGGTGAGTTTTTTAAAGATGGATGCTAGAGGCTGGAACAGAGAAGAGATTGTGAGATATAGTTTGTGGCTAGCCAGTATTTATGCATTTAAAAGGAGCATTTGGTGCAGACAGATGAGAAGGTGTGAGGGGGGCGGGAGATTGTGGTGGAGAAATACAGTGTGAAAGCTTACAATTTAACAGAGTAGTAATAAAGTTTCTATGTGAACAAAAATTATATCAGATATGGATATTTATAATTAATGTTACAGGAGGATACAGTAGAGTCAAAGGTGAATCAGTTAGATGGCTGTAGATACCTTGTGGCAGTGTCTGTGGAAGCCAGGTGAGTTTTTTAAAGATGGATGCTAGAGGCTTGTGGCAGTGTCTGTGGAAGCCAGGTGAGTTTTTTAAAGATGGATGCTAGAGGCTTGTGGCAGTGTCTGTGGAAGCCAGGTGAGTTTTTTAAAGATGGATGCTAGAGGCTTGTGGCAGTGTCTGTGGAAGCCAGGTGAGTTTTTTAAAGATGGATGCTAGAGGCTTGTGGCAGTGTCTGTGGAAGCCAGGTGAGTTTTTTAAAGATGGATGCTAGAGGCTTGTGGCAGTGTCTGTGGAAGCCAGGTGAGTTTTTTAAAGATGGATACTAGAGGCTTGTGGCAGTGTCTGTGGAAGCCAGGTGAGTTTTTTAAAGATGGATGCTAGAGGCTTGTGGCAGTGTCTGTGGAAGCCAGGTGAGTTTTTTAAAGATGGATGCTAGAGGCTTGTGGCAGTGTCTGTGGAAGCCAGGTGAGTTTTTTAAAGATGGATGCTAGAGGCTGGAACAGAGAAGAGATTGTGAGATATAGTTTGTGGCTAGCCAGTATTAATGCATTTAAAAGGAGCATTTGGTGCAGACAGATGAGAAGGTGTGAGGGGGGCGGGAGATTGTGGTGGAGAAATACAGTGTGAAAGCTTACAATTTAACAGAGTAGTAATAAAGTTTCTATGTGAACAAAAATTATATCAGATATGGATATTTATAATTAATGTTACAGGAGGATACAGTAGAGTCAAAGGTGAATCAGTTAGATGGCTGTAGATACCTTGTGGCAGTGTCTGTGGAAGCCAGGTGAGTTTTTTAAAGATGGATGCTAGAGGCTTGTGGCAGTGTCTGTGGAAGCCAGGTGAGTTTTTTAAAGATGGATGCTAGAGGCTGGAACAGAGAAGAGATTGTGAGATATAGTTTGTGGCTAGCCAGTATTTATGCATTTAAAAGGAGCATTTGGTGCAGACAGATGAGAAGGTGTGAGGGGGGGCGGGAGATTGTGGTGGAGAAATACAGTGTGAAAGCTTACAATTTAACAGAGTAGTAATAAAGTTTCTATGTGAACAAAAATTATATCAGATATGGATATTTATAATTAATGTTACAGGAGGATACAGTAGAGTCAAAGGTGAATCAGTTAGATGGCTGTAGATACCTTGTGGCAGTGTCTGTGGAAGCCAGGTGAGTTTTTTAAAGATGGATGCTAGAGGCTTGTGGCAGTGTCTGTGGAAGCCAGGTGAGTTTTTTAAAGATGGATGCTAGAGGCTTGTGGCAGTGTCTGTGGAAGCCAGGTGAGTTTTTTAAAGATGGATGCTAGAGGCTGGAACAGAGAAGAGATTGTGATATATAGTTTGTGGCTAGCCAGTATTTATGCATTTAAAAGGAGCATTTGGTGCAGACAGATGAGAAGGTGTGAGGGGGGCGGGAGATTGTGGTGGAGAAATACAGTGTGAAAGCTTACAATTTAACAGAGTAGTAATAAAGTTTCTATGTGAACAAAAATTATATCAGATATGGATATTTATAATTAATGTTACAGGAGGATACAGTAGAGTCAAAGGTGAATCAGTTAGATGGCTGTAGATACCTTGTGGCAGTGTCTGTGGAAGCCAGGTGAGTTTTTTAAAGATGGATGCTAGAGGCTTGTGGCAGTGTCTGTGGAAGCCAGGTGAGTTTTTTAAAGATGGATGCTAGAGGCTTGTGGCAGTGTCTGTGGAAGCCAGGTGAGTTTTTTAAAGATGGATGCTAGAGGCTGGAACAGAGAAGAGATTGTGAGATATAGTTTGTGGCTAGCCAGTATTTATGCATTTAAAAGGAGCATTTGGAGCAGACAGATGAGAAGGTGTGAGGGGGGCGGGAGATTGTGGTGGAGAAATACAGTGTGAAAGCTTACAATTTAACAGAGTAGTAATAAAGTTTCTATGTGAACAAAAATTATATCAGATATGGATATTTATAATTAATGTTACAGGAGGATACAGTAGAGTCAAAGGTGAATCAGTTAGATGGCTGTAGATACCTTGTGGCAGTGTCTCTGGAAGCCAGGTGAGTTTTTTAAAGATGGATGCTAGAGGCTGGAACAGAGAAGAGATTGTGAGATATAGTTTGTGGCTAGCCAGTATTTATGCATTTAAAAGGAGCATTTGGTGCAGACAGATGAGAAGGTGTGAGGGGGGCGGGAGATTGTGGTGGAGAAATACAGTGTGAAAGCTTACAATTTAACAGAGTAGTAATAAAGTTTCTATGTGAACAAAAATTATATCAGATATGGATATTTATAATTAATGTTACAGGAGGATACAGTAGAGTCAAAGGTGAATCAGTTAGATGGCTGTAGATACCTTGTGGCAGTGTCTGTGGAAGCCAGGTGAGTTTTTTAAAGATGGATGCTAGAGGCTGGAACAGAGAAGAGATTGTGAGATATAGTTTGTGGCTAGCCAGTATTTATGCATTTAAAAGGAGCATTTGGTGCAGACAGATGAGAAGGTCTGAGGGGGGCGGGAGATTGTGGTGGAGAAATACAGTGTGAAAGCTTACAATTTAACAGAGTAGTAATAAAGTTTCTATGTGAACAAAAATTATATCAGATATGGATATTTATAATTAATGTTACAGGAGGATACAGTAGAGTCAAAGGTGAATCAGTTAGATGGCTGTAGATACCTTGTGGCAGTGTCTGTGGAAGCCAGGTGAGTTTTTTAAAGATGGATGCTAGAGGCTTGTGTCAGTGTCTGTGGACGCCAGGTGAGTGTTTAAAGATGGATGCTAGAGGCTTGTGGCAGTGTCTGTGGAAGCCAGGTGAGTTTTTTAAAGATGGATGCTAGAGGCTGGAACAGAGAAGAGATTGTGATATATAGTTTGTGGCTAGCCAGTATTTATGCATTTAAAAGGAGCATTTGGTGCAGACAGATGAGAAGGTGTGAGGGGGGGCGGGAGATTGTGGTGGAGAAATACAGTGTGAAAGCTTACAATTTAACAGAGTAGTAATAAAGTTTCTATGTGAACAAAAATTATATCAGATATGGATATTTATAATTAATGTTACAGGAGGATACAGTAGAGTCAAAGGTGAATCAGTTAGATGGCTGTAGATACCTTGTGGCAGTGTCTGTGGAAGCCAGGTGAGTTTTTTAAAGATGGATGCTAGAGGCTTGTGGCAGTGTCTGTGGAAGCCAGGTGAGTTTTTTAAAGATGGATGCTAGAGGCTTGTGGCAGTGTCTGTGGAAGCCAGGTGAGTTTTTTAAAGATGGATGCTAGAGGCTGGAACAGAGAAGAGATTGTGAGATATAGTTTGTGGCTAGCCAGTATTTATGCATTTAAAAGGAGCATTTGGAGCAGACAGATGAGAAGGTGTGAGGGGGGGCGGGAGATTGTGGTGGAGAAATACAGTGTGAAAGCTTACAATTTAACAGAGTAGTAATAAAGTTTCTATGTGAACAAAAATTATATCAGATATGGATATTTATAATTAATGTTACAGGAGGATACAGTAGAGTCAAAGGTGAATCAGTTAGATGGCTGTAGATACCTTGTGGCAGTGTCTCTGGAAGCCAGGTGAGTTTTTTAAAGATGGATGCTAGAGGCTGGAACAGAGAAGAGATTGTGAGATATAGTTTGTGGCTAGCCAGTATTTATGCATTTAAAAGGAGCATTTGGTGCAGACAGATGAGAAGGTGTGAGGGGGGCGGGAGATTGTGGTGGAGAAATACAGTGTGAAAGCTTACAATTTAACAGAGTAGTAATAAAGTTTCTATGTGAACAAAAATTATATCAGATATGGATATTTATAATTAATGTTACAGGAGGATACAGTAGAGTCAAAGGTGAATCAGTTAGATGGCTGTAGATACCTTGTGGCAGTGTCTGTGGAAGCCAGGTGAGTTTTTTAAAGATGGATGCTAGAGGCTGGAACAGAGAAGAGATTGTGAGATATAGTTTGTGGCTAGCCAGTATTTATGCATTTAAAAGGAGCATTTGGTGCAGACAGATGAGAAGGTCTGAGGGGGGCGGGAGATTGTGGTGGAGAAATACAGTGTGAAAGCTTACAATTTAACAGAGTAGTAATAAAGTTTCTATGTGAACAAAAATTATATCAGATATGGATATTTATAATTAATGTTACAGGAGGATACAGTAGAGTCAAAGGTGAATCAGTTAGATGGCTGTAGATACCTTGTGGCAGTGTCTGTGGAAGCCAGGTGAGTTTTTTAAAGATGGATGCTAGAGGCTTGTGTCAGTGTCTGTGGACGCCAGGTGAGTTTTTTAAAGATGGATGCTAGAGGCTTGTGGCAGTGTCTGTGGAAGCCAGGTGAGTTTTTTAAAGATGGATGCTAGAGGCTGGAACAGAGAAGAGATTGTGATATATAGTTTGTGGCTAGCCAGTATTTATGCATTTAAAAGGAGCATTTGGTGCAGACAGATGAGAAGGTGTGAGGGGGGGCGGGAGATTGTGGTGGAGAAATACAGTGTGAAAGCTTACAATTTAACAGAGTAGTAATAAAGTTTCTATGTGAACAAAAATTATATCAGATATGGATATTTATAATTAATGTTACAGGAGGATACAGTAGAGTCAAAGGTGAATCAGTTAGATGGCTGTAGATACCTTGTGGCAGTGTCTGTGGAAGCCAGGTGAGTTTTTAAAGATGGATGCTAGAGGCTTGTGGCAGTGTCTGTGGAAGCCAGGTGAGTTTTTTAAAGATGGATGCTAGAGGCTTGTGGCAGTGTCTGTGGAAGCCAGGTGAGTTTTTTTAAAGATGGATGCTAGAGGCTGGAACAGAGAAGAGATTGTGAGATATAGTTTGTGGCTAGCCAGTATTTATGCATTTAAAAGGAGCATTTGGTGCAGACAGATGAGAAGGTGTGAGGGGGGCGGGAGATTGTGGGTGGAGAAATACAGTGTGAAAGCTTACAATTTAACAGAGTAGTAATAAAGTTTCTAGTGGCAGTGTCTGTGGAAGCCAGGTGAGTTTTTTAAAGATGGATGCTAGAGGCTTGGCAGTGTCTGTGGAAGCCAGTGAGTTTTTTTAAAGATGGATGCTAGAGGCTTGTGGCAGTGTCTGTGGAAGCCAGGTGAGTTTTTTAAAGATGGATGCTAGAGGCTGGAACAGAGAAGAGATTGTGAGATATAGTTTGTGGCTAGCCAGTATTAATGCATTTAAAAGGAGCATTTGGTGCAGACAGATGAGAAGGTGTGAGGGGGGCGGAGATTGTGGTGGAGAAATACAGTGTGAAAGCTTACAATAACAGAGTAGTAATAAAGTTTCTATGTGAACAAAAATTATATCAGATATGGATATTTATAATTAATGTTACAGGAGGATACATAGAGTCAAAGGTGAATCAGTTAGATGGCTGTAGATACCTTGTGGCAGTGTCTGTGGAAGCCAGGTGAGTTTTTTAAAGATGGATGCAGAGGCTTGTGGCAGTGTCTGTGGAAGCCAGGTGAGTTTTTTAAAGATGGATGCTAGAGGCTGGAACAGAGAAGAGATTGTGCTATATAGTTTGTGCTAGCCAGTATTAATGCATTTAAAAGGAGCATTTGGTGCAGACAGATGAGAAGGTGTGAGGGGGGCGGGAGATTGTGGTGGAGAAATACAGTGTGAAAGCTTACAAATTTAAACAGAGTAGTAATAAAGTTTCTATGTGAATCAAAAAACTTATATCAGATATGGATATTTATAATTAATGTTACAGGAGGATACAGTAGAGTCAAAGGTGAATCATTAGATGGCTTGTAGATACCTTGTGGCAGTGTCTGTGGAAGCCAGGTGAGTTTTATAAGATGGATGCTCAGAGGGCTTGTGGCAGTGTCTGTGGAAGCCAGGTGAGTTTTTTAAAGATGGATGCTAGAGGCTTGTGGCAGTGTCTGTGGAAGCCAGGTGAGTTTTTTAAAGATGGATGCTAGAGGCTGGAACAGAGAAGAGATTGTGAGATATAGTTTGTGGCTAGCCAGTATTTATGCATTTAAAAGGAGCATTTGGTGCAGACAGATGAGAAGGTGTGAGGGGGGGCGGGAGATTGTGGTGGAGAAATACAGTGTGAAAGCTTACAATTTAACAGAGTAGTAATAAAGTTTCTATGTGAACAAAAATTATATCAGATATGGATATTTATAATTAATGTTACAGGAGGATACAGTAGAGTCAAAGGTGAATCAGTTAGATGGCTGTAGATACCTTGTGGCAGTGTCTGTGGAAGCCAGGTGAGTTTTTTAAAGATGGATGCTAGAGGCTTGTGGCAGTGTCTGTGGAAGCCAGGTGAGTTTTTTAAAGATGGATGCTAGAGGCTTGTGGCAGTGTCTGTGGAAGCCAGGTGAGTTTTTTAAAGATGGATGCTAGAGGCTGGAACAGAGAAGAGATTGTGAGATATAGTTTGTGGCTAGCCAGTATTTATGCATTTAAAAGGAGCATTTGGTGCAGACAGATGAGAAGGTGTGAGGGGGGGCGGGAGATTGTGGTGGAGAAATACAGTGTGAAAGCTTACAATTTAACAGAGTAGTAATAAAGTTTCTATGTGAACAAAAATTATATCAGATATGGATATTTATAATTAATGTTACAGGAGGATACAGTAGAGTCAAAGGTGAATCAGTTAGATGGCTGTAGATACCTTGTGGCAGTGTCTGTGGAAGCCAGGTGAGTTTTTTAAAGATGGATGCTAGAGGCTGGAACAGAGAAGAGATTGTGAGATATAGTTTGTGGCTAGCCAGTATTTATGCATTTAAAAGGAGCATTTGGTGCAGACAGATGAGAAGGTGTGAGGGGGGGCGGGAGATTGTGGTGGAGAAATACAGTGTGAAAGCTTACAATTTAACAGAGTAGTAATAAAGTTTCTATGTGAACAAAAATTATATCAGATATGGATATTTATAATTAATGTTACAGGAGGATACAGTAGAGTCAAAGGTGAATCAGTTAGATGGCTGTAGATACCTTGTGGCAGTGTCTGTGGAAGCCAGGTGAGTTTTTTAAAGATGGATGCTAGAGGCTGGAACAGAGAAGAGATTGTGAGATATAGTTTGTGGCTAGGCCAGTATTTATGCATTTAAAAGGAGCATTTGGTGCAGACAGATGAGAAGGTGTGAGGGGGGCGGGAGATTGTGGTGGAGAAATACAGTGTGAAAGCTTACAATTTAACAGAGTAGTAATAAAGTTTCTATGTGAACAAAAATTATATCAGATATGGATATTTATAATTAATGTTACAGGAGGATACAGTAGAGTCAAAGGAGAATCAGTTAGATGGCTGTAGATACCTTGTGGCAGTGTCTGTGGAAGCCATGTGAGTTTTTTTAAAGATGGATGCTAGAGGCTTGTGGCAGTGTCTGTGGGAAGCCCAAGGTGAGTTTTTTAAAGATGGATGCTAGAGGCTTGTGGCAGTGTCTGTGGAAGCCAGGTGAGTTTTTTAAAGATGGATGCTAGAGGCTGGAACAGAGAAGTGATTGTGATATATAGTTTGTGGCTAGCCAGTATTTAGGCATTTAAAAGGAGCATTTGGTGCAGACAGATGAGAAGGTGTGAGGGGGGCGGGAGATTGTGGTGGAGAAATACAGTGTGAAAGCTTACAATTTAACAGAGTAGTAATAAAGTTTCTATGTGAACAAAAATTATATCAGATATGGATATTTATAATTAATGTTACAGGAGGATACAGTAGAGTCAAAGGTGAATCAGTTAGATGGCTGTAGATACCTTGTGGCAGTGTCTGTGGAAGCCAGGTGAGTTTTTTAAAGATGGATGCTAGAGGCTTGTGGCAGTGTCTGTGGAAGCCAGGTGAGTTTTTTAAAGATGGATGCTAGAGGCTTGTGGCAGTGTCTGTGGAAGCCAGGTGAGTTTTTTAAAGATGGATGCTAGAGGCTGGAACAGAGAAGAGATTGTGAGATATAGTTTGTGGCTAGCCAGTATTTATGCATTTAAAAGGAGCATTTGGAGCAGACAGATGAGAAGGTGTGAGGGGGGCGGGAGATTGTGGTGGAGAAATACAGTGTGAAAGCTTACAATTTAACAGAGTAGTAATAAAGTTTCTATGTGAACAAAAATTATATCAGATATGGATATTTATAATTAATGTTACAGGAGGATACAGTAGAGTCAAAGGTGAATCAGTTAGATGGCTGTAGATACCTTGTGGCAGTGTCTGTGGAAGCCAGGTGAGTTTTTTAAAGATGGATGCTAGAGGCTGGAACAGAGAAGAGATTGTGAGATATAGTTTGTGGCTAGCCAGTATTTATGCATTTAAAAGGAGCATTTGGTGCAGACAGATGAGAAGGTGTGAGGGGGGCGGGAGATTGTGGTGGAGAAATACAGTGTGAAAGCTTACAATTTAACAGAGTAGTAATAAAGTTTCTATGTGAACAAAAATTATATCAGATATGGATATTTATAATTAATGTTACAGGAGGATACAGTAGAGTCAAAGGTGAATCAGTTAGATGGCTGTAGATACCTTGTGGCAGTGTCTGTGGAAGCCAGGTGAGTTTTTTAAAGATGGATGCTAGAGGCTGGAACAGAGAAGAGATTGTGAGATATAGTTTGTGGCTAGCCAGTATTTATGCATTTAAAAGGAGCATTTGGTGCAGACAGATGAGAAGGTCTGAGGGGGGCGGGAGATTGTGGTGGAGAAATACAGTGTGAAAGCTTACAATTTAACAGAGTAGTAATAAAGTTTCTATGTGAACAAAAATTATATCAGATATGGATATTTATAATTAATGTTACAGGAGGATACAGTAGAGTCAAAGGTGAATCAGTTAGATGGCTGTAGATACCTTGTGGCAGTGTCTGTGGAAGCCAGGTGAGTTTTTTAAAGATGGATGCTAGAGGCTTGTGTCAGTGTCTGTGGACGCCAGGTGAGTTTTTTTAAAGATGGATGCTAGAGGCTTGTGGCAGTGTCTGTGGAAGCCAGGTGAGTTTTTTAAAGATGGATGCTAGAGGCTGGAACAGAGAAGAGATTGTGATATATAGTTTGTGGCTAGCCAGTATTTATGCATTTAAAAGGAGCATTTGGTGCAGACAGATGAGAAGGTGTGAGGGGGGCGGGAGATTGTGGTGGAGAAATACAGTGTGAAAGCTTACAATTTAACAGAGTAGTAATAAAGTTTCTATGTGAACAAAAATTATATCAGATATGGATATTTATAATTAATGTTACAGGAGGATACAGTAGAGTCAAAGGTGAATCAGTTAGATGGCTGTAGATACCTTGTGGCAGTGTCTGTGGAAGCCAGGTGAGTTTTTTAAAGATGGATGCTAGAGGCTTGTGGCAGTGTCTGTGGAAGCCAGGTGAGTTTTTTAAAGATGGATGCTAGAGGCTTGTGGCAGTGTCTGTGGAAGCCAGGTGAGTTTTTTAAAGATGGATGCTAGAGGCTGGAACAGAGAAGAGATTGTGAGATATAGTTTGTGGCTAGCCAGTATTTATGCATTTAAAAGGAGCATTTGGTGCAGACAGATGAGAAGGTGTGAGGGGGGCGGGAGATTGTGGTGGAGAAATACAGTGTGAAAGCTTACAATTTAACAGAGTAGTAATAAAGTTTCTATGTGAACAAAAATTATATCAGATATGGATATTTATAATTAATGTTACAGGAGGATACAGTAGAGTCAAAGGTGAATCAGTTAGATGGCTGTAGATACCTTGTGGCAGTGTCTGTGGAAGCCAGGTGAGTTTTTTAAAGATGGATGCTAGAGGCTGGAACAGAGAAGAGATTGTGAGATATAGTTTGTGGCTAGCCAGTATTTATGCATTTAAAAGGAGCATTTGGTGCAGACAGATGAGAAGGTGTGAGGGGGGCGGGAGATTGTGGTGGAGAAATACAGTGTGAAAGCTTACAATTTAACAGAGTAGTAATAAAGTTCTATGTGAACAAAAATTATATCAGATATGGATATTTATAATTAATGTTACAGGAGGATACAGTAGAGTCAAAGGTGAATCAGTTAGATGGCTGTAGATACCTTGTGGCAGTGTCTGTGGAAGCCAGGTGAGTTTTTTAAAGATGGATGCTAGAGGCTGGAACAGAGAAGAGATTGTGAGATATAGTTTGTGGCTAGCCAGTATTTATGCATTTAAAAGGAGCATTTGGTGCAGACAGATGAGAAGGTCTGAGGGGGGGTGCGAGATTGTGGTGGAGAAATACAGTGAGAAAGCTTACAATTTAACAGAGTAGTAATAAAGTTTCTATGTGAACAAAAATTATATCAGATATGGATATTTAAAATTAATGTTACAGGAGGATACAGTAGAGTCAAAGGTGAATCAGTTAGATGGCATAGATACCTTGTGGCAGTGTCTGTGGAAGCCAGGTTGAGTTTTTAAAGATGGATGCTAGAGGCTTGTGGCAGTGTCTGTGGAAGCCAGGTGAGTTTTTTAAAGATGGATGCTAGAGGCTTGTGGCAGTGTCTGTGGAAGCCAGGTGAGTTTTTTAAAGATGGATGCTAGAGGCTTGTGGCAGTGTCTGTGGAAGCCAGGTGAGTTTTTTAAAGATGGATGCTAGAGGCTTGTGTCAGTGTCTGTGGACGCCAGGTGAGTTTTTTAAAGATGGATGCTAGAGGCTTGTGGCAGTGTCTGTGGAAGCCAGGTGAGTTTTTTAAAGATGGATGCTAGAGGCTGGAACAGAGAAGAGATTGTGATATATAGTTTGTGGCTAGCCAGTATTTATGCATTTAAAAGGAGCATTTGGTGCAGACAGATGAGAAGGTGTGAGGGGGGCGGGAGATTGTGGTGGAGAAATACAGTGTGAAAGCTTACAATTTAACAGAGTAGTAATAAAGTTTCTATGTGAACAAAAATTATATCAGATATGGATATTTATAATTAATGTTACAGGAGGATACAGTAGAGTCAAAGGTGAATCAGTTAGATGGCTGTAGATACCTTGTGGCAGTGTCTGTGGAAGCCAGGTGAGTTTTTTAAAGATGGATGCTAGAGGCTTGTGGCAGTGTCTGTGGAAGCCAGGTGAGTTTTTTAAAGATGGATGCTAGAGGCTTGTGGCAGTGTCTGTGGAAGCCAGGTGAGTTTTTTAAAGATGGATGCTAGAGGCTGGAACAGAGAAGAGATTGTGAGATATAGTTTGTGGCTAGCCAGTATTTATGCATTTAAAAGGAGCATTTGGAGCAGACAGATGAGAAGGTGTGAGGGGGGCGGGAGATTGTGGTGGAGAAATACAGTGTGAAAGCTTACAATTTAACAGAGTAGTAATAAAGTTTCTATGTGAACAAAAATTATATCAGATATGGATATTTATAATTAATGTTACAGGAGGATACAGTAGAGTCAAAGGTGAATCAGTTAGATGGCTGTAGATACCTTGTGGCAGTGTCTCTGGAAGCCAGGTGAGTTTTTTAAAGATGGATGCTAGAGGCTGGAACAGAGAAGAGATTGTGAGATATAGTTTGTGGCTAGCCAGTATTTATGCATTTAAAAGGAGCATTTGGTGCAGACAGATGAGAAGGTGTGAGGGGGGCGGGAGATTGTGGTGGAGAAATACAGTGTGAAAGCTTACAATTTAACAGAGTAGTAATAAAGTTTCTATGTGAACAAAAATTATATCAGATATGGATATTTATAATTAATGTTACAGGAGGATACAGTAGAGTCAAAGGTGAATCAGTTAGATGGCTGTAGATACCTTGTGGCAGTGTCTGTGGAAGCCAGGTGAGTTTTTTAAAGATGGATGCTAGAGGCTGGAACAGAGAAGAGATTGTGAGATATAGTTTGTGGCTAGCCAGTATTTATGCATTTAAAAGGAGCATTTGGTGCAGACAGATGAGAAGGTCTGAGGGGGGGCGGGAGATTGTGGTGGAGAAATACAGTGTGAAAGCTTACAATTTAACAGAGTAGTAATAAAGTTTCTATGTGAACAAAAATTATATCAGATATGGATATTTATAATTAATGTTACAGGAGGATACAGTAGAGTCAAAGGTGAATCAGTTAGATGGCTGTAGATACCTTGTGGCAGTGTCTGTGGAAGCCAGGTGAGTTTTTTAAAGATGGATGCTAGAGGCTGGAACAGAGAAGAGATTGTGATATATAGTTTGTGGCTAGCCAGTATTTATGCATTTAAAAGGAGCATTTGGTGCAGACAGATGAGAAGGTGTGAGGGGGGCGGGAGATTGTGGTGGAGAAATACAGTGTGAAAGCTTACAATTTAACAGAGTAGTAATAAAGTTTCTATGTGAACAAAAATTATATCAGATATGGATATTTATAATTAATGTTACAGGAGGATACAGTAGAGTCAAAGGTGAATCAGTTAGATGGCTGTAGATACCTTGTGGCAGTGTCTGTGGAAGCCAGGTGAGTTTTTTAAAGATGGATGCTAGAGGCTTGTGGCAGTGTCTGTGGAAGCCAGGTGAGTTTTTTAAAGATGGATGCTAGAGGCTTGTGGCAGTGTCTGTGGAAGCCAGGTGAGTTTTTTAAAGATGGATGCTAGAGGCTGGAACAGAGAAGAGATTGTGAGATATAGTTTGTGGCTAGCCAGTATTTATGCATTTAAAAGGAGCATTTGGTGCAGACAGATGAGAAGGTGTGAGGGGGGCGGGAGATTGTGGTGGAGAAATACAGTGTGAAAGCTTACAATTTAACAGAGTAGTAATAAAGTTTCTATGTGAACAAAAATTATATCAGATATGGATATTTATAATTAATGTTACAGGAGGATACAGTAGAGTCAAAGGTGAATCAGTTAGATGGCTGTAGATACCTTGTGGCAGTGTCTGTGGAAGCCAGGTGAGTTTTTTAAAGATGGATGCTAGAGGCTGGAACAGAGAAGAGATTGTGAGATATAGTTTGTGGCTAGCCAGTATTTATGCATTTAAAAGGAGCATTTGGTGCAGACAGATGAGAAGGTGTGAGGGGGGCGGGAGATTGTGGTGGAGAAATACAGTGTGAAAGCTTACAATTTAACAGAGTAGTAATAAAGTTTCTATGTGAACAAAAATTATATCAGATATGGATATTTATAATTAATGTTACAGGAGGATACAGTAGAGTCAAAGGTGAATCAGTTAGATGGCTGTAGATACCTTGTGGCAGTGTCTGTGGAAGCCAGGTGAGTTTTTTAAAGATGGATGCTAGAGGCTGGAACAGAGAAGAGATTGTGAGATATAGTTTGTGGCTAGCCAGTATTTATGCATTTAAAAGGAGCATTTGGTGCAGACAGATGAGAAGGTGTGAGGGGGGCGGGAGATTGTGGTGGAGAAATACAGTGTGAAAGCTTACAATTTAACAGAGTAGTAATAAAGTTTCTATGTGAACAAAAATTATATCAGATATGGATATTTATAATTAATGTTACAGGAGGATACAGTAGAGTCAAAGGTGAATCAGTTAGATGGCTGTAGATACCTTGTGGCAGTGTCTGTGGAAGCCAGGTGAGTTTTTTAAAGATGGATGCTAGAGGCTGGAACAGAGAAGAGATTGTGATATATAGTTTGTGGCTAGCCAGTATTTATGCATTTAAAAGGAGCATTTGGTGCAGACAGATGAGAAGGTGTGAGGGGGGCGGGAGATTGTGGTGGAGAAATACAGTGTGAAAGCTTACAATTTAACAGAGTAGTAATAAAGTTTCTATGTGAACAAAAATTATATCAGATATGGATATTTATAATTAATGTTACAGGAGGATACAGTAGAGTCAAAGGTGAATCAGTTAGATGGCTGTAGATACCTTGTGGCAGTGTCTGTGGAAGCCAGGTGAGTTTTTTAAAGATGGATGCTAGAGGCTTGTGGCAGTGTCTGTGGAAGCCAGGTGAGTTTTTTAAAGATGGATGCTAGAGGCTTGTGGCAGTGTCTGTGGAAGCCAGGTGAGTTTTTTAAAGATGGATGCTAGAGGCTTGTGGCAGTGTCTGTGGAAGCCAGGTGAGTTTTTTAAAGATGGATGCTAGAGGCTGGAACAGAGAAGAGATTGTGAGATATAGTTTGTGGCTAGCCAGTATTTATGCATTTAAAAGGAGCATTTGGTGCAGACAGATGAGAAGGTGTGAGGGGGGCGGGAGATTGTGGTGGAGAAATACAGTGTGAAAGCTTACAATTTAACAGAGTAGTAATAAAGTTTCTATGTGAACAAAAATTATATCAGATATGGATATTTATAATTAATGTTACAGGAGGATACAGTAGAGTCAAAGGTGAATCAGTTAGATGGCTGTAGATACCTTGTGGCAGCGTCTGTGGAAGCCAGGTGAGTTTTTTAAAGATGGATGCTAGAGGCTTGTGGCAGTGTCTGTGGAAGCCAGGTGAGTTTTTTAAAGATGGATGCTAGAGGCTTGTGGCAGTGTCTGTGGAAGCCAGGTGAGTTTTTTAAAGATGGATGCTAGAGGCTTGTGGCAGTGTCTGTGGAAGCCAGGTGAGTTTTTTAAAGATGGATGCTAGAGGCTTGTGGCAGTGTCTGTGGAAGCCAGGTGAGTTTTTTAAAGATGGATGCTAGAGGCTTGTGGCAGTGTCTGTGGAAGCCAGGTGAGTTTTTTAAAGATGGATACTAGAGGCTTGTGGCAGTGTCTGTGGAAGCCAGGTGAGTTTTTTAAAGATGGATGCTAGAGGCTTGTGGCAGTGTCTGTGGAAGCCAGGTGAGTTTTTTAAAGATGGATGCTAGAGGCTTGTGGCAGTGTCTGTGGAAGCCAGGTGAGTTTTTTAAAGATGGATGCTAGAGGCTGGAACAGAGAAGAGATTGTGAGATATAGTTTGTGGCTAGCCAGTATTAATGCATTTAAAAGGAGCATTTGGTGCAGACAGATGAGAAGGTGTGAGGGGGGCGGGAGATTGTGGTGGAGAAATACAGTGTGAAAGCTTACAATTTAACAGAGTAGTAATAAAGTTTCTATGTGAACAAAAATTATATCAGATATGGATATTTATAATTAATGTTACAGGAGGATACAGTAGAGTCAAAGGTGAATCAGTTAGATGGCTGTAGATACCTTGTGGCAGTGTCTGTGGAAGCCAGGTGAGTTTTTTAAAGATGGATGCTAGAGGCTTGTGGCAGTGTCTGTGGAAGCCAGGTGAGTTTTTTAAAGATGGATGCTAGAGGCTTGTGGCAGTGTCTGTGGAAGCCAGGTGAGTTTTTTAAAGATGGATGCTAGAGGCTGGAACAGAGAAGAGATTGTGAGATATAGTTTGTGGCTAGCCAGTATTTATGCATTTAAAAGGAGCATTTGGAGCAGACAGATGAGAAGGTGTGAGGGGGGCGGGAGATTGTGGTGGAGAAATACAGTGTGAAAGCTTACAATTTAACAGAGTAGTAATAAAGTTTCTATGTGAACAAAAATTATATCAGATATGGATATTTATAATTAATGTTACAGGAGGATACAGTAGAGTCAAAGGTGAATCAGTTAGATGGCTGTAGATACCTTGTGGCAGTGTCTGTGGAAGCCAGGTGAGTTTTTTAAAGATGGATGCTAGAGGCTGGAACAGAGAAGAGATTGTGAGATATAGTTTGTGGCTAGCCAGTATTTATGCATTTAAAAGGAGCATTTGGTGCAGACAGATGAGAAGGTGTGAGGGGGGCGGGAGATTGTGGTGGAGAAATACAGTGTGAAAGCTTACAATTTAACAGAGTAGTAATAAAGTTTCTATGTGAACAAAAATTATATCAGATATGGATATTTATAATTAATGTTACAGGAGGATACAGTAGAGTCAAAGGTGAATCAGTTAGATGGCTGTAGATACCTTGTGGCAGTGTCTGTGGAAGCCAGGTGAGTTTTTTAAAGATGGATGCTAGAGGCTGGAACAGAGAAGAGATTGTGAGATATAGTTTGTGGCTAGCCAGTATTTATGCATTTAAAAGGAGCATTTGGTGCAGACAGATGAGAAGGTGTGAGGGGGGCGGGAGATTGTGGTGGAGAAATACAGTGTGAAAGCTTACAATTTAACAGAGTAGTAATAAAGTTTCTATGTGAACAAAAATTATATCAGATATGGATATTTATAATTAATGTTACAGGAGGATACAGTAGAGTCAAAGGTGAATCAGTTAGATGGCTGTAGATACCTTGTGGCAGTGTCTGTGGAAGCCAGGTGAGTTTTTTAAAGATGGATGCTAGAGGCTGGAACAGAGAAGAGATTGTGATATATAGTTTGTGGCTAGCCAGTATTTATGCATTTAAAAGGAGCATTTGGTGCAGACAGATGAGAAGGTGTGAGGGGGGCGGGAGATTGTGGTGGAGAAATACAGTGTGAAAGCTTACAATTTAACAGAGTAGTAATAAAGTTTCTATGTGAACAAAAATTATATCAGATATGGATATTTATAATTAATGTTACAGGAGGATACAGTAGAGTCAAAGGTGAATCAGTTAGATGGCTGTAGATACCTTGTGGCAGTGTCTGTGGAAGCCAGGTGAGTTTTTTAAAGATGGATGCTAGAGGCTTGTGGCAGTGTCTGTGGAAGCCAGGTGAGTTTTTTAAAGATGGATGCTAGAGGCTTGTGGCAGTGTCTGTGGAAGCCAGGTGAGTTTTTTAAAGATGGATGCTAGAGGCTTGTGGCAGTGTCTGTGGAAGCCAGGTGAGTTTTTTAAAGATGGATGCTAGAGGCTGGAACAGAGAAGAGATTGTGAGATATAGTTTGTGGCTAGCCAGTATTTATGCATTTAAAAGGAGCATTTGGTGCAGACAGATGAGAAGGTGTGAGGGGGGCGGGAGATTGTGGTGGAGAAATACAGTGTGAAAGCTTACAATTTAACAGAGTAGTAATAAAGTTTCTATGTGAACAAAAATTATATCAGATATGGATATTTATAATTAATGTTACAGGAGGATACAGTAGAGTCAAAGGTGAATCAGTTAGATGGCTGTAGATACCTTGTGGCAGCGTCTGTGGAAGCCAGGTGAGTTTTTTAAAGATGGATGCTAGAGGCTTGTGGCAGTGTCTGTGGAAGCCAGGTGAGTTTTTTAAAGATGGATGCTAGAGGCTTGTGGCAGTGTCTGTGGAAGCCAGGTGAGTTTTTTAAAGATGGATGCTAGAGGCTTGTGGCAGTGTCTGTGGAAGCCAGGTGAGTTTTTTAAAGATGGATGCTAGAGGCTTGTGGCAGTGTCTGTGGAAGCCAGGTGAGTTTTTTAAAGATGGATGCTAGAGGCTTGTGGCAGTGTCTGTGGAAGCCAGGTGAGTTTTTTAAAGATGGATACTAGAGGCTTGTGGCAGTGTCTGTGGAAGCCAGGTGAGTTTTTTAAAGATGGATGCTAGAGGCTTGTGGCAGTGTCTGTGGAAGCCAGGTGAGTTTTTTAAAGATGGATGCTAGAGGCTTGTGGCAGTGTCTGTGGAAGCCAGGTGAGTTTTTTAAAGATGGATGCTAGAGGCTGGAACAGAGAAGAGATTGTGAGATATAGTTTGTGGCTAGCCAGTATTAATGCATTTAAAAGGAGCATTTGGTGCAGACAGATGAGAAGGTGTGAGGGGGGCGGGAGATTGTGGTGGAGAAATACAGTGTGAAAGCTTACAATTTAACAGAGTAGTAATAAAGTTTCTATGTGAACAAAAATTATATCAGATATGGATATTTATAATTAATGTTACAGGAGGATACAGTAGAGTCAAAGGTGAATCAGTTAGATGGCTGTAGATACCTTGTGGCAGTGTCTGTGGAAGCCAGGTGAGTTTTTTAAAGATGGATGCTAGAGGCTTGTGGCAGTGTCTGTGGAAGCCAGGTGAGTTTTTTAAAGATGGATGCTAGAGGCTTGTGGCAGTGTCTGTGGAAGCCAGGTGAGTTTTTTAAAGATGGATGCTAGAGGCTGGAACAGAGAAGAGATTGTGAGATATAGTTTGTGGCTAGCCAGTATTTATGCATTTAAAAGGAGCATTTGGAGCAGACAGATGAGAAGGTGTGAGGGGGGCGGGAGATTGTGGTGGAGAAATACAGTGTGAAAGCTTACAATTTAACAGAGTAGTAATAAAGTTTCTATGTGAACAAAAATTATATCAGATATGGATATTTATAATTAATGTTACAGGAGGATACAGTAGAGTCAAAGGTGAATCAGTTAGATGGCTGTAGATACCTTGTGGCAGTGTCTGTGGAAGCCAGGTGAGTTTTTTAAAGATGGATGCTAGAGGCTGGAACAGAGAAGAGATTGTGAGATATAGTTTGTGGCTAGCCAGTATTTATGCATTTAAAAGGAGCATTTGGTGCAGACAGATGAGAAGGTGTGAGGGGGGCGGGAGATTGTGGTGGAGAAATACAGTGTGAAAGCTTACAATTTAACAGAGTAGTAATAAAGTTTCTATGTGAACAAAAATTATATCAGATATGGATATTTATAATTAATGTTACAGGAGGATACAGTAGAGTCAAAGGTGAATCAGTTAGATGGCTGTAGATACCTTGTGGCAGTGTCTGTGGAAGCCAGGTGAGTTTTTTAAAGATGGATGCTAGAGGCTGGAACAGAGAAGAGATTGTGAGATATAGTTTGTGGCTAGCCAGTATTTATGCATTTAAAAGGAGCATTTGGTGCAGACAGATGAGAAGGTGTGAGGGGGGCGGGAGATTGTGGTGGAGAAATACAGTGTGAAAGCTTACAATTTAACAGAGTAGTAATAAAGTTTCTATGTGAACAAAAATTATATCAGATATGGATATTTATAATTAATGTTACAGGAGGATACAGTAGAGTCAAAGGTGAATCAGTTAGATGGCTGTAGATACCTTGTGGCAGTGTCTGTGGAAGCCAGGTGAGTTTTTTAAAGATGGATGCTAGAGGCTGGAACAGAGAAGAGATTGTGAGATATAGTTTGTGGCTAGCCAGTATTTATGCATTTAAAAGGAGCATTTGGTGCAGACAGATGAGAAGGTGTGAGGGGGGCGGGAGATTGTGGTGGAGAAATACAGTGTGAAAGCTTACAATTTAACAGAGTAGTAATAAAGTTTCTATGTGAACAAAAATTATATCAGATATGGATATTTATAATTAATGTTACAGGAGGATACAGTAGAGTCAAAGGTGAATCAGTTAGATGGCTGTAGATACCTTGTGGCAGTGTCTGTGGAAGCCAGGTGAGTTTTTTAAAGATGGATGCTAGAGGCTTGTGGCAGTGTCTGTGGAAGCCAGGTGAGTTTTTTAAAGATGGATGCTAGAGGCTTGTGGCAGTGTCTGTGGAAGCCAGGTGAGTTTTTTAAAGATGGATGCTAGAGGCTTGTGGCAGTGTCTGTGGAAGCCAGGTGAGTTTTTTAAAGATGGATGCTAGAGGCTGGAACAGAGAAGAGATTGTGAGATATAGTTTGTGGCTAGCCAGTATTTATGCATTTAAAAGGAGCATTTGGTGCAGACAGATGAGAAGGTGTGAGGGGGGCGGGAGATTGTGGTGGAGAAATACAGTGTGAAAGCTTACAATTTAACAGAGTAGTAATAAAGTTTCTATGTGAACAAAAATTATATCAGATATGGATATTTATAATTAATGTTACAGGAGGATACAGTAGAGTCAAAGGTGAATCAGTTAGATGGCTGTAGATACCTTGTGGCAGTGTCTGTGGAAGCCAGGTGAGTTTTTTAAAGATGGATGCTAGAGGCTTGTGGCAGTGTCTCTGGAAGCCAGGTGAGTTTTTTAAAGATGGATGCTAGAGGCTTGTGGCAGTGTCTGTGGAAGCCAGGTGAGTTTTTTAAAGATGGATGCTAGAGGCTTGTGGCAGTGTCTGTGGAAGCCAGGTGAGTTTTTTAAAGATGGATGCTAGAGGCTTGTGGCAGTGTCTGTGGAAGCCAGGTGAGTTTTTTAAAGATGGATGCTAGAGGCTTGTGGCAGTGTCTGTGGAAGCCAGGTGAGTTTTTTAAAGATGGATACTAGAGGCTTGTGGCAGTGTCTGTGGAAGCCAGGTGAGTTTTTTAAAGATGGATGCTAGAGGCTTGTGGCAGTGTCTGTGGAAGCCAGGTGAGTTTTTTAAAGATGGATGCTAGAGGCTTGTGGCAGTGTCTGTGGAAGCCAGGTGAGTTTTTTAAAGATGGATGCTAGAGGCTGGAACAGAGAAGAGATTGTGAGATATAGTTTGTGGCTAGCCAGTATTAATGCATTTAAAAGGAGCATTTGGTGCAGACAGATGAGAAGGTGTGAGGGGGGCGGGAGATTGTGGTGGAGAAATACAGTGTGAAAGCTTACAATTTAACAGAGTAGTAATAAAGTTTCTATGTGAACAAAAATTATATCAGATATGGATATTTATAATTAATGTTACAGGAGGATACAGTAGAGTCAAAGGTGAATCAGTTAGATGGCTGTAGATACCTTGTGGCAGTGTCTGTGGAAGCCAGGTGAGTTTTTTAAAGATGGATGCTAGAAGCTTGTGGCAGTGTCTGTGGAAGCCAGGTGAGTTTTTTAAAGATGGATGCTAAAGGCTGGAACAGAGAAGAGATTGTGAGATATAGTTTGTGGCTAGCCAGTATTTATGCATTTAAAAGGAGCATTTGGTGCAGACAGATGAGAAGGTGTGAGGGGGGCGGGAGATTGTGGTGGAGAAATACAGTGTGAAAGCTTACAATTTAACAGAGTAGTAATAAAGTTTCTATGTGAACAAAAATTATATCAGATATGGATATTTATAATTAATGTTACAGGAGGATACAGTAGAGTCAAAGGTGAATCAGTTAGATGGCTGTAGATACCTTGTGGCAGTGTCTGTGGAAGCCAGGTGAGTTTTTTAAAGATGGATGCTAGAGGCTTGTGGCAGTGTCTGTGGAAGCCAGGTGAGTTTTTTAAAGATGGATGCTAGAGGCTTGTGGCAGTGTCTGTGGAAGCCAGGTGAGTTTTTTAAAGATGGATGCTAGAGGCTTGTGGCAGTGTCTGTGGAAGCCAGGTGAGTTTTTTAAAGATGGATGCTAGAGGCTTGTGGCAGTGTCTGTGGAAGCCAGGTGAGTTTTTTAAAGATGGATGCTAGAGGCTTGTGGCAGTGTCTGTGGAAGCCAGGTGAGTTTTTTAAAGATGGATACTAGAGGCTTGTGGCAGTGTCTGTGGAAGCCAGGTGAGTTTTTTAAAGATGGATGCTAGAGGCTTGTGGCAGTGTCTGTGGAAGCCAGGTGAGTTTTTTAAAGATGGATGCTAGAGGCTTGTGGCAGTGTCTGTGGAAGCCAGGTGAGTTTTTTAAAGATGGATGCTAGAGGCTGGAACAGAGAAGAGATTGTGAGATATAGTTTGTGGCTAGCCAGTATTAATGCATTTAAAAGGAGCATTTGGTGCAGACAGATGAGAAGGTGTGAGGGGGGCGGGAGATTGTGGTGGAGAAATACAGTGTGAAAGCTTACAATTTAACAGAGTAGTAATAAAGTTTCTATGTGAACAAAAATTATATCAGATATGGATATTTATAATTAATGTTACAGGAGGATACAGTAGAGTCAAAGGTGAATCAGTTAGATGGCTGTAGATACCTTGTGGCAGTGTCTGTGGAAGCCAGGTGAGTTTTTTAAAGATGGATGCTAGAGGCTTGTGGCAGTGTCTGTGGAAGCCAGGTGAGTTTTTTAAAGATGGATGCTAGAGGCTGGAACAGAGAAGAGATTGTGAGATATAGTTTGTGGCTAGCCAGTATTTATGCATTTAAAAGGAGCATTTGGTGCAGACAGATGAGAAGGTGTGAGGGGGGCGGGAGATTGTGGTGGAGAAATACAGTGTGAAAGCTTACAATTTAACAGAGTAGTAATAAAGTTTCTATGTGAACAAAAATTATATCAGATATGGATATTTATAATTAATGTTACAGGAGGATACAGTAGAGTCAAAGGTGAATCAGTTAGATGGCTGTAGATACCTTGTGGCAGTGTCTGTGGAAGCCAGGTGAGTTTTTTAAAGATGGATGCTAGAGGCTTGTGGCAGTGTCTGTGGAAGCCAGGTGAGTTTTTTAAAGATGGATGCTAGAGGCTTGTGGCAGTGTCTGTGGAAGCCAGGTGAGTTTTTTAAAGATGGATGCTAGAGGCTGGAACAGAGAAGAGATTGTGATATATAGTTTGTGGCTAGCCAGTATTTATGCATTTAAAAGGAGCATTTGGTGCAGACAGATGAGAAGGTGTGAGGGGGGCGGGAGATTGTGGTGGAGAAATACAGTGTGAAAGCTTACAATTTAACAGAGTAGTAATAAAGTTTCTATGTGAACAAAAATTATATCAGATATGGATATTTATAATTAATGTTACAGGAGGATACAGTAGAGTCAAAGGTGAATCAGTTAGATGGCTGTAGATACCTTGTGGCAGTGTCTGTGGAAGCCAGGTGAGTTTTTTAAAGATGGATGCTAGAGGCTTGTGGCAGTGTCTGTGGAAGCCAGGTGAGTTTTTTAAAGATGGATGCTAGAGGCTTGTGGCAGTGTCTGTGGAAGCCAGGTGAGTTTTTTAAAGATGGATGCTAGAGGCTGGAACAGAGAAGAGATTGTGAGATATAGTTTGTGGCTAGCCAGTATTTATGCATTTAAAAGGAGCATTTGGAGCAGACAGATGAGAAGGTGTGAGGGGGGCGGGAGATTGTGGTGGAGAAATACAGTGTGAAAGCTTACAATTTAACAGAGTAGTAATAAAGTTTCTATGTGAACAAAAATTATATCAGATATGGATATTTATAATTAATGTTACAGGAGGATACAGTAGAGTCAAAGGTGAATCAGTTAGATGGCTGTAGATACCTTGTGGCAGTGTCTGTGGAAGCCAGGTGAGTTTTTTAAAGATGGATGCTAGAGGCTGGAACAGAGAAGAGATTGTGAGATATAGTTTGTGGCTAGCCAGTATTTATGCATTTAAAAGGAGCATTTGGTGCAGACAGATGAGAAGGTGTGAGGGGGGCGGGAGATTGTGGTGGAGAAATACAGTGTGAAAGCTTACAATTTAACAGAGTAGTAATAAAGTTTCTATGTGAACAAAAATTATATCAGATATGGATATTTATAATTAATGTTACAGGAGGATACAGTAGAGTCAAAGGTGAATCAGTTAGATGGCTGTAGATACCTTGTGGCAGTGTCTGTGGAAGCCAGGTGAGTTTTTTAAAGATGGATGCTAGAGGCTGGAACAGAGAAGAGATTGTGAGATATAGTTTGTGGCTAGCCAGTATTTATGCATTTAAAAGGAGCATTTGGTGCAGACAGATGAGAAGGTGTGAGGGGGGCGGGAGATTGTGGTGGAGAAATACAGTGTGAAAGCTTACAATTTAACAGAGTAGTAATAAAGTTTCTATGTGAACAAAAATTATATCAGATATGGATATTTATAATTAATGTTACAGGAGGATACAGTAGAGTCAAAGGTGAATCAGTTAGATGGCTGTAGATACCTTGTGGCAGTGTCTGTGGAAGCCAGGTGAGTTTTTTAAAGATGGATGCTAGAGGCTTGTGGCAGTGTCTGTGGAAGCCAGGTGAGTTTTTTAAAGATGGATGCTAGAGGCTTGTGGCAGTGTCTGTGGAAGCCAGGTGAGTTTTTTAAAGATGGATGCTAGAGGCTGGAACAGAGAAGAGATTGTGATATATAGTTTGTGGCTAGCCAGTATTTATGCATTTAAAAGGAGCATTTGGTGCAGACAGATGAGAAGGTGTGAGGGGGGCGGGAGATTGTGGTGGAGAAATACAGTGTGAAAGCTTACAATTTAACAGAGTAGTAATAAAGTTTCTATGTGAACAAAAATTATATCAGATATGGATATTTATAATTAATGTTACAGGAGGATACAGTAGAGTCAAAGGTGAATCAGTTAGATGGCTGTAGATACCTTGTGGCAGTGTCTGTGGAAGCCAGGTGAGTTTTTTAAAGATGGATGCTAGAGGCTTGTGGCAGTGTCTGTGGAAGCCAGGTGAGTTTTTTAAAGATGGATGCTAGAGGCTTGTGGCAGTGTCTGTGGAAGCCAGGTGAGTTTTTTAAAGATGGATGCTAGAGGCTGGAACAGAGAAGAGATTGTGAGATATAGTTTGTGGCTAGCCAGTATTAATGCATTTAAAAGGAGCATTTGGAGCAGACAGATGAGAAGGTGTGAGGGGGGCGGGAGATTGTGGTGGAGAAATACAGTGTGAAAGCTTACAATTTAACAGAGTAGTAATAAAGTTTCTATGTGAACAAAAATTATATCAGATATGGATATTTATAATTAATGTTACAGGAGGATACAGTAGAGTCAAAGGTGAATCAGTTAGATGGCTGTAGATACCTTGTGGCAGTGTCTGTGGAAGCCAGGTGAGTTTTTTAAAGATGGATGCTAGAGGCTGGAACAGAGAAGAGATTGTGAGATATAGTTTGTGGCTAGCCAGTATTTATGCATTTAAAAGGAGCATTTGGTGCAGACAGATGAGAAGGTGTGAGGGGGGCGGGAGATTGTGGTGGAGAAATACAGTGTGAAAGCTTACAATTTAACAGAGTAGTAATAAAGTTTCTATGTGAACAAAAATTATATCAGATATGGATATTTATAATTAATGTTACAGGAGGATACAGTAGAGTCAAAGGTGAATCAGTTAGATGGCTGTAGATACCTTGTGGCAGTGTCTGTGGAAGCCAGGTGAGTTTTTTAAAGATGGATGCTAGAGGCTGGAACAGAGAAGAGATTGTGAGATATAGTTTGTTGCTAGCCAGTATTTATGCATTTAAAAGGAGCATTTGGTGCAGACAGATGAGAAGGTGTGAGGGGGGCGGGAGATTGTGGTGGAGAAATACAGTGTGAAAGCTTACAATTTAACAGAGTAGTAATAAAGTTTCTATGTGAACAAAAATTATATCAGATATGGATATTTATAATTAATGTTACAGGAGGATACAGTAGAGTCAAAGGTGAATCAGTTAGATGGCTGTAGATACCTTGTGGCAGTGTCTGTGGAAGCCAGGTGAGTTTTTTAAAGATGGATGCTAGAGGCTGGAACAGAGAAGAGATTGTGAGATATAGTTTGTGGCTAGCCAGTATTTATGCATTTAAAAGGAGCATTTGGTGCAGACAGATGAGAAGGTGTGAGGGGGGCGGGAGATTGTGGTGGAGAAATACAGTGTGAAAGCTTACAATTTAACAGAGTAGTAATAAAGTTTCTATGTGAACAAAAATTATATCAGATATGGATATTTATAATTAATGTTACAGGAGGATACAGTAGAGTCAAAGGTGAATCAGTTAGATGGCTGTAGATACCTTGTGGCAGTGTCTGTGGAAGCCAGGTGAGTTTTTTAAAGATGGATGCTAGAGGCTTGTGGCAGTGTCTGTGGAAGCCAGGTGAGTTTTTTAAAGATGGATGCTAGAGGCTTGTGGCAGTGTCTGTGGAAGCCAGGTGAGTTTTTTAAAGATGGATGCTAGAGGCTTGTGGCAGTGTCTGTGGAAGCCAGGTGAGTTTTTTAAAGATGGATGCTAGAGGCTGGAACAGAGAAGAGATTGTGAGATATAGTTTGTGGCTAGCCAGTATTTATGCATTTAAAAGGAGCATTTGGTGCAGACAGATGAGAAGGTGTGAGGGGGGCGGGAGATTGTGGTGGAGAAATACAGTGTGAAAGCTTAAAATTTAACAGAGTAGTAATAAAGTTTCTATGTGAACAAAAATTATATCAGATATGGATATTTATAATTAATGTTACAGGAGGATACAGTAGAGTCAAAGGTGAATCAGTTAGATGGCTGTAGATACCTTGTGGCAGTGTCTGTGGAAGCCAGGTGAGTTTTTTAAAGATGGATGCTAGAGGCTTGTGGCAGTGTCTGTGGAAGCCAGGTGAGTTTTTTAAAGATGGATGCTAGAGGCTTGTGGCAGTGTCTGTGGAAGCCAGGTGAGTTTTTTAAAGATGGATGCTAGAGGCTTGTGGCAGTGTCTGTGGAAGCCAGGTGAGTTTTTTAAAGATGGATGCTAGAGGCTTGTGGCAGTGTCTGTGGAAGCCAGGTGAGTTTTTTAAAGATGGATGCTAGAGGCTTGTGGCAGTGTCTGTGGAAGCCAGGTGAGTTTTTTAAAGATGGATACTAGAGGCTTGTGGCAGTGTCTGTGGAAGCCAGGTGAGTTTTTTAAAGATGGATGCTAGAGGCTTGTGGCAGTGTCTGTGGAAGCCAGGTGAGTTTTTTAAAGATGGATGCTAGAGGCTTGTGGCAGTGTCTGTGGAAGCCAGGTGAGTTTTTTAAAGATGGATGCTAGAGGCTGGAACAGAGAAGAGATTGTGAGATATAGTTTGTGGCTAGCCAGTATTAATGCATTTAAAAGGAGCATTTGGTGCAGACAGATGAGAAGGTGTGAGGGGGGCGGGAGATTGTGGTGGAGAAATACAGTGTGAAAGCTTACAATTTAACAGAGTAGTAATAAAGTTTCTATGTGAACAAAAATTATATCAGATATGGATATTTATAATTAATGTTACAGGAGGATACAGTAGAGTCAAAGGTGAATCAGTTAGATGGCTGTAGATACCTTGTGGCAGTGTCTGTGGAAGCCAGGTGAGTTTTTTAAAGATGGATGCTAGAGGCTTGTGGCAGTGTCTGTGGAAGCCAGGTGAGTTTTTTAAAGATGGATGCTAGAGGCTGGAACAGAGAAGAGATTGTGAGATATAGTTTGTGGCTAGCCAGTATTTATGCATTTAAAAGGAGCATTTGGTGCAGACAGATGAGAAGGTGTGAGGGGGGCGGGAGATTGTGGTGGAGAAATACAGTGTGAAAGCTTACAATTTAACAGAGTAGTAATAAAGTTTCTATGTGAACAAAAATTATATCAGATATGGATATTTATAATTAATGTTACAGGAGGATACAGTAGAGTCAAAGGTGAATCAGTTAGATGGCTGTAGATACCTTGTGGCAGTGTCTGTGGAAGCCAGGTGAGTTTTTTAAAGATGGATGCTAGAGGCTTGTGGCAGTGTCTGTGGAAGCCAGGTGAGTTTTTTAAAGATGGATGCTAGAGGCTTGTGGCAGTGTCTTTGGAAGCCAGGTGAGTTTTTTAAAGATGGATGCTAGAGGCTGGAACAGAGAAGAGATTGTGATATATAGTTTGTGGCTAGCCAGTATTTATGCATTTAAAAGGAGCATTTGGTGCAGACAGATGAGAAGGTGTGAGGGGGGCGGGAGATTGTGGTGGAGAAATACAGTGTGAAAGCTTACAATTTAACAGAGTAGTAATAAAGTTTCTATGTGAACAAAAATTATATCAGATATGGATATTTATAATTAATGTTACAGGAGGATACAGTAGAGTCAAAGGTGAATCAGTTAGATGGCTGTAGATACCTTGTGGCAGTGTCTGTGGAAGCCAGGTGAGTTTTTTAAAGATGGATGCTAGAGGCTTGTGGCAGTGTCTGTGGAAGCCAGGTGAGTTTTTTAAAGATGGATGCTAGAGGCTTGTGGCAGTGTCTGTGGAAGCCAGGTGAGTTTTTTAAAGATGGATGCTAGAGGCTGGAACAGAGAAGAGATTGTGAGATATAGTTTGTGGCTAGCCAGTATTTATGCATTTAAAAGGAGCATTTGGAGCAGACAGATGAGAAGGTGTGAGGGGGGCGGGAGATTGTGGTGGAGAAATACAGTGTGAAAGCTTACAATTTAACAGAGTAGTAATAAAGTTTCTATGTGAACAAAAATTATATCAGATATGGATATTTATAATTAATGTTACAGGAGGATACAGTAGAGTCAAAGGTGAATCAGTTAGATGGCTGTAGATACCTTGTGGCAGTGTCTGTGGAAGCCAGGTGAGTTTTTTAAAGATGGATGCTAGAGGCTGGAACAGAGAAGAGATTGTGAGATATAGTTTGTGGCTAGCCAGTATTTATGCATTTAAAAGGAGCATTTGGTGCAGACAGATGAGAAGGTGTGAGGGGGGCGGGAGATTGTGGTGGAGAAATACAGTGTGAAAGCTTACAATTTAACAGAGTAGTAATAAAGTTTCTATGTGAACAAAAATTATATCAGATATGGATATTTATAATTAATGTTACAGGAGGATACAGTAGAGTCAAAGGTGAATCAGTTAGATGGCTGTAGATACCTTGTGGCAGTGTCTGTGGAAGCCAGGTGAGTTTTTTAAAGATGGATGCTAGAGGCTGGAACAGAGAAGAGATTGTGAGATATAGTTTGTGGCTAGCCAGTATTTATGCATTTAAAAGGAGCATTTGGTGCAGACAGATGAGAAGGTGTGAGGGGGGCGGGAGATTGTGGTGGAGAAATACAGTGTGAAAGCTTACAATTTAACAGAGTAGTAATAAAGTTTCTATGTGAACAAAAATTATATCAGATATGGATATTTATAATTAATGTTACAGGAGGATACAGTAGAGTCAAAGGTGAATCAGTTAGATGGCTGTAGATACCTTGTGGCAGTGTCTGTGGAAGCCAGGTGAGTTTTTTAAAGATGGATGCTAGAGGCTTGTGGCAGTGTCTGTGGAAGCCAGGTGAGTTTTTTAAAGATGGATGCTAGAGGCTTGTGGCAGTGTCTGTGGAAGCCAGGTGAGTTTTTTAAAGATGGATGCTAGAGGCTGGAACAGAGAAGAGATTGTGATATATAGTTTGTGGCTAGCCAGTATTTATGCATTTAAAAGGAGCATTTGGTGCAGACAGATGAGAAGGTGTGAGGGGGGCGGGAGATTGTGGTGGAGAAATACAGTGTGAAAGCTTACAATTTAACAGAGTAGTAATAAAGTTTCTATGTGAACAAAAATTATATCAGATATGGATATTTATAATTAATGTTACAGGAGGATACAGTAGAGTCAAAGGTGAATCAGTTAGATGGCTGTAGATACCTTGTGGCAGTGTCTGTGGAAGCCAGGTGAGTTTTTTAAAGATGGATGCTAGAGGCTTGTGGCAGTGTCTGTGGAAGCCAGGTGAGTTTTTTAAAGATGGATGCTAGAGGCTTGTGGCAGTGTCTGTGGAAGCCAGGTGAGTTTTTTAAAGATGGATGCTAGAGGCTGGAACAGAGAAGAGATTGTGAGATATAGTTTGTGGCTAGCCAGTATTTATGCATTTAAAAGGAGCATTTGGAGCAGACAGATGAGAAGGTGTGAGGGGGGCGGGAGATTGTGGTGGAGAAATACAGTGTGAAAGCTTACAATTTAACAGAGTAGTAATAAAGTTTCTATGTGAACAAAAATTATATCAGATATGGATATTTATAATTAATGTTACAGGAGGATACAGTAGAGTCAAAGGTGAATCAGTTAGATGGCTGTAGATACCTTGTGGCAGTGTCTGTGGAAGCCAGGTGAGTTTTTTAAAGATGGATGCTAGAGGCTGGAACAGAGAAGAGATTGTGAGATATAGTTTGTGGCTAGCCAGTATTTATGCATTTAAAAGGAGCATTTGGTGCAGACAGATGAGAAGGTGTGAGGGGGGCGGGAGATTGTGGTGGAGAAATACAGTGTGAAAGCTTACAATTTAACAGAGTAGTAATAAAGTTTCTATGTGAACAAAAATTATATCAGATATGGATATTTATAATTAATGTTACAGGAGGATACAGTAGAGTCAAAGGTGAATCAGTTAGATGGCTGTAGATACCTTGTGGCAGTGTCTGTGGAAGCCAGGTGAGTTTTTTAAAGATGGATGCTAGAGGCTGGAACAGAGAAGAGATTGTGAGATATAGTTTGTGGCTAGCCAGTATTTATGCATTTAAAAGGAGCATTTGGTGCAGACAGATGAGAAGGTGTGAGGGGGGCGGGAGATTGTGGTGGAGAAATACAGTGTGAAAGCTTACAATTTAACAGAGTAGTAATAAAGTTTCTATGTGAACAAAAATTATATCAGATATGGATATTTATAATTAATGTTACAGGAGGATACAGTAGAGTCAAAGGTGAATCAGTTAGATGGCTGTAGATACCTTGTGGCAGTGTCTGTGGAAGCCAGGTGAGTTTTTTAAAGATGGATGCTAGAGGCTGGAACAGAGAAGAGATTGTGAGATATAGTTTGTGGCTAGCCAGTATTTATGCATTTAAAAGGAGCATTTGGAGCAGACAGATGAGAAGGTGTGAGGGGGGCGGGAGATTGTGGTGGAGAAATACAGTGTGAAAGCTTACAATTTAACAGAGTAGTAATAAAGTTTCTATGTGAACAAAAATTATATCAGATATGGATATTTATAATTAATGTTACAGGAGGATACAGTAGAGTCAAAGGTGAATCAGTTAGATGGCTGTAGATACCTTGTGGCAGTGTCTGTGGAAGCCAGGTGAGTTTTTTAAAGATGGATGCTAGAGGCTGGAACAGAGAAGAGATTGTGAGATATAGTTTGTGGCTAGCCAGTATTTATGCATTTAAAAGGAGCATTTGGTGCAGACAGATGAGAAGGTGTGAGGGGGGCGGGAGATTGTGGTGGAGAAATACAGTGTGAAAGCTTACAATTTAACAGAGTAGTAATAAAGTTTCTATGTGAACAAAAATTATATCAGATATGGATATTTATAATTAATGTTACAGGAGGATACAGTAGAGTCAAAGGTGAATCAGTTAGATGGCTGTAGATACCTTGTGGCAGTGTCTGTGGAAGCCAGGTGAGTTTTTTAAAGATGGATGCTAGAGGCTGGAACAGAGAAGAGATTGTGAGATATAGTTTGTGGCTAGCCAGTATTTATGCATTTAAAAGGAGCATTTGGTGCAGACAGATGAGAAGGTGTGAGGGGGGCGGGAGATTGTGGTGGAGAAATACAGTGTGAAAGCTTACAATTTAACAGAGTAGTAATAAAGTTTCTATGTGAACAAAAATTATATCAGATATGGATATTTATAATTAATGTTACAGGAGGATACAGTAGAGTCAAAGGTGAATCAGTTAGATGGCTGTAGATACCTTGTGGCAGTGTCTGTGGAAGCCAGGTGAGTTTTTTAAAGATGGATGCTAGAGGCTTGTGGCAGTGTCTGTGGAAGCCAGGTGAGTTTTTTAAAGATGGATGCTAGAGGCTTGTGGCAGTGTCTGTGGAAGCCAGGTGAGTTTTTTAAAGATGGATGCTAGAGGCTGGAACAGAGAAGAGATTGTGATATATAGTTTGTGGCTAGCCAGTATTTATGCATTTAAAAGGAGCATTTGGAGCAGACAGATGAGAAGGTGTGAGGGGGGCGGGAGATTGTGGTGGAGAAATACAGTGTGAAAGCTTACAATTTAACAGAGTAGTAATAAAGTTTCTATGTGAACAAAAATTATATCAGATATGGATATTTATAATTAATGTTACAGGAGGATACAGTAGAGTCAAAGGTGAATCAGTTAGATGGCTGTAGATACCTTGTGGCAGTGTCTGTGGAAGCCAGGTGAGTTTTTTAAAGATGGATGCTAGAGGCTGGAACAGAGAAGAGATTGTGAGATATAGTTTGTGGCTAGCCAGTATTTATGCATTTAAAAGGAGCATTTGGTGCAGACAGATGAGAAGGTGTGAGGGGGGCGGGAGATTGTGGTGGAGAAATACAGTGTGAAAGCTTACAATTTAACAGAGTAGTAATAAAGTTTCTATGTGAACAAAAATTATATCAGATATGGATATTTATAATTAATGTTACAGGAGGATACAGTAGAGTCAAAGGTGAATCAGTTAGATGGCTGTAGATACCTTGTGGCAGTGTCTGTGGAAGCCAGGTGAGTTTTTTAAAGATGGATGCTAGAGGCTTGTGGCAGTGTCTGTGGAAGCCAGGTGAGTTTTTTAAAGATGGATGCTAGAGGCTTGTGGCAGTGTCTGTGGAAGCCAGGTGAGTTTTTTAAAGATGGATGCTAGAGGCTGGAACAGAGAAGAGATTGTGATATATAGTTTGTGGCTAGCCAGTATTTATGCATTTAAAAGGAGCATTTGGTGCAGACAGATGAGAAGGTGTGAGGGGGGCGGGAGATTGTGGTGGAGAAATACAGTGTGAAAGCTTACAATTTAACAGAGTAGTAATAAAGTTTCTATGTGAACAAAAATTATATCAGATATGGATATTTATAATTAATGTTACAGGAGGATACAGTAGAGTCAAAGGTGAATCAGTTAGATGGCTGTAGATACCTTGTGGCAGTGTCTGTGGAAGCCAGGTGAGTTTTTTAAAGATGGATGCTAGAGGCTTGTGGCAGTGTCTGTGGAAGCCAGGTGAGTTTTTTAAAGATGGATGCTAGATACTTGTGGCAGTGTCTGTGGAAGCCAGGTGAGTTTTTTAAAGATGGATGCTAGAGGCTGGAACAGAGAAGAGATTGTGAGATATAGTTTGTGGCTAGCCAGTATTTATGCATTTAAAAGGAGCATTTGGAGCAGACAGATGAGAAGGTGTGAGGGGGGCGGGAGATTGTGGTGGAGAAATACAGTGTGAAAGCTTACAATTTAACAGAGTAGTAATAAAGTTTCTATGTGAACAAAAATTATATCAGATATGGATATTTATAATTAATGTTACAGGAGGATACAGTAGAGTCAAAGGTGAATCAGTTAGATGGCTGTAGATACCTTGTGGCAGTGTCTGTGGAAGCCAGGTGAGTTTTTTAAAGATGGATGCTAGAGGCTGGAACAGAGAAGAGATTGTGAGATATAGTTTGTGGCTAGCCAGTATTTATGCATTTAAAAGGAGCATTTGGTGCAGACAGATGAGAAGGTGTGAGGGGGGCGGGAGATTGTGGTGGAGAAATACAGTGTGAAAGCTTACAATTTAACAGAGTAGTAATAAAGTTTCTATGTGAACAAAAATTATATCAGATATGGATATTTATAATTAATGTTACAGGAGGATACAGTAGAGTCAAAGGTGAATCAGTTAGATGGCTGTAGATACCTTGTGGCAGTGTCTGTGGAAGCCAGGTGAGTTTTTTAAAGATGGATGCTAGAGGCTGGAACAGAGAAGAGATTGTGAGATATAGTTTGTGGCTAGCCAGTATTTATGCATTTAAAAGGAGCATTTGGTGCAGACAGATGAGAAGGTGTGAGGGGGGCGGGAGATTGTGGTGGAGAAATACAGTGTGAAAGCTTACAATTTAACAGAGTAGTAATAAAGTTTCTATGTGAACAAAAATTATATCAGATATGGATATTTATAATTAATGTTACAGGAGGATACAGTAGAGTCAAAGGTGAATCAGTTAGATGGCTGTAGATACCTTGTGGCAGTGTCTGTGGAAGCCAGGTGAGTTTTTTAAAGATGGATGCTAGAGGCTGGAACAGAGAAGAGATTGTGAGATATAGTTTGTGGCTAGCCAGTATTTATGCATTTAAAAGGAGCATTTGGTGCAGACAGATGAGAAGGTGTGAGGGGGGCGGGAGATTGTGGTGGAGAAATACAGTGTGAAAGCTTACAATTTAACAGAGTAGTAATAAAGTTTCTATGTGAACAAAAATTATATCAGATATGGATATTTATAATTAATGTTACAGGAGGATACAGTAGAGTCAAAGGTGAATCAGTTAGATGGCTGTAGATACCTTGTGGCAGTGTCTGTGGAAGCCAGGTGAGTTTTTTAAAGATGGATGCTAGAGGCTTGTGGCAGTGTCTGTGGAAGCCAGGTGAGTTTTTTAAAGATGGATGCTAGAGGCTTGTGGCAGTGTCTGTGGAAGCCAGGTGAGTTTTTTAAAGATGGATGCTAGAGGCTTGTGGCAGTGTCTGTGGAAGCCAGGTGAGTTTTTTAAAGATGGATGCTAGAGGCTTGTGGCAGTGTCTGTGGAAGCCAGGTGAGTTTTTTAAAGATGGATGCTAGAGGCTTGTGGCAGTGTCTGTGGAAGCCAGGTGAGTTTTTTAAAGATGGATGCTAGAGGCTTGTGGCAGTGTCTGTGGAAGCCAGGTGAGTTTTTTAAAGATGGATGCTAGAGGCTGGAACAGAGAAGAGATTGCATATGCATAACTGAAGATTAACGTAACCTCATTAACTGTTAAGTCCCAAGCCTGGATTTACTCTTCCCCATATGCACAGGGAGGGTCACATCAGCACTGAAGAAAAGATCTGGAAGGGTTTGTGCTGCAGGCTTCACAACAGTCCAAGTAGAGGAGAGGATAGAATGTCTAACCCAATAGGTACATATGAATCGAGGTAGACTATATGAGCATACACATGCTGTGGTTATACCAGGAACATCAGCTGACAGATGTCACATCTGCATTGTATAGTGAAATTGTCTCGTGACACATATCGGCTATTCAGTCAAGATAATCAGATATCACACTGGATCCAACAAAGCAATAAAACGGACACATGCACATACATGAGGACATTGACATGTCCATGGAATGTCATGTTTATCGTCATGCCTTGTTCTGACCGTGATCTGGAATATAAACACACAAATAATATATTAGTGGAAACCTTACATATGCCATATGAGCAGCCACCAACAGATGCAGGTATGTCGGCACACATGTTATGCATTGGGATCTCGTACAAGCTAACCATCTGGCCCAGATGATGGCCCAGACTAATTTGTCCTGATGTGGGAATATTATGATTAGTCTAATTATCATTTATTTGTATTGTGCAAACATATTCCGTGGCGCTGTACAGAGGAGAAGAACACGAAAATATACAGTATGTAATATTGCCAACGCCAGAAAATGGAGGGCCCTGTTTTGAGCGTAAAGTCTGGTGATAACTGATTTCTTCCCAAAGGCCCCGACAAGATTAGAAAATCACCACTTCCAAGCTAAAGGTAATGGACATGGGGAAGAGTAGATAAGGAATAGCAAGGTTAATAAGTAAGTGAGAGATACATAGGAAGGAAGTTGTGTCAAGTAGAAAGTTATGCATTAGTCGGAGAGGAAAGGGATCAGATGTAAAGTGTGATGCACTATTATGTAATAAGGTATCTGCCCCATGTGGACAGATAATGTAATTTGCAGATGGGACAGTCAGGAGACACATAGTTTGACCACAGCTTGAGTAATATTAGCTGATGGGCGAATAAAAGGGGAGAGGTGGGCATGAGAGGTGAAATGAAAATGTTGGAGACAAAAAAGGGAGAAGTAAAAAAGAGTCTGAGAAAAAGGCAGGGGATGTGAGGAAGAAGGCAAGAGAAAACATAGTGTAAAGGGTTAATCGGGATAGTTAGCAGAAGTTGCTAATCGTTCAGGTGTCGAAGACTTGTGTGACTCAATAAATTAAGGGTAAACAGGGGTGGGTGGGATGAGGAGAGAGACAGACAGAGAGACAGAGAGAAAGACAGAGAGACCAGTGCAGCCTGTAATAGAAATGGAATATCACAACTATCACACATTGATGCATGTTCGGACATCCACATGTGGTTCTCTACCTTGGATAGATCAAGTGGAGTATTCAACGAAGAGATCTGTTCCCCCAGGACACGTCTGCATGGTCCGATAAATCTTTCGGACCGCTTCAGCAATACATAGGGGATGTCTTGGGAAAAAGAAAGTTAGGCCTACATTAATGGAGTTATTAGTAATTTCCTCTCATGCATACATGCACATGTTTCCCGCAAATACTCACTTACAATGTAGACGACATTGATGTAGCTGATGTTCTATTGCTGTACAGGTCGTTTCCCATGTCTGTGTGGGTAAACAATGTGTTGACACACGGCAGCATTTCTGTAGTGGCAATATGATGATATGAGTCACACAATCCATAAGATATATTGCACAATGATTCCTAGGTAACACATCCTTGAGACTATTCCTGTTATCTGACTGAGAATGCTTTTACCAGCATTCGCTGACAAAGAACAGGAGAGATCCCCTCTTTGCATCCCATGAGGTACATTTATTATGGTTTACAATGTGCTGGTATGTTCATATATCCAGATTGCTATGAATTGCATTGACCTCCATGGGATGTGGAATAGCATGATCAGACAATGGGAACATTACTGTTCTGTGAAGATGTTTTCAAATATGATTGTGAGGCCTATATCCATTGACATTGTGGAATACATCAGACCATCTATTTATCTTAGCTTCTGGAGGTTTGCAGATATCAATATATATGATGTGTATGGGAATGTGCGCATACTTACCATTAATGGATATCAAAGCAGGCTGTATTTGATCCAGTGTTAAGAATGCATCACAAGACCTCCCTCCCTCCCTCTATATGTTAGATCACAAAGCTATCCTCTACTGTGGACTGTTGGATATTCTGTATGACAATGGGGAAGGAGAAAAGAGATGTATTAGTAACCAAAATCAAGGTACATTATAGTCGGTTGTTATTGGTTTCAGACTTACATGGTAAGTACTCCCGAATGACGTAGGCACGTAGTCGTGACCCCTGAACGTTATCCTCACCAGGGGCTGGTACTGGACGCTCCGCTGGTTCAAGCGGAGCATCATCAATGTGATGATGTGACAAAACTTCACTGGTGTATACTGTAGAATGTACTGTGGAATGTAAACATTTGAAGCGCATCTTCAGGAGGCCAAAGGTGCGCTCTATTACATTCCGGGTTCTGGCATGGGCCGCATTGTACCTCTCCTCCCCCTCTGTGTGTGGATTGTTCACAGGGGTCAACAACCACGGCAAACACCTATATCCTGCATCACCTGAAGGAAGAAAAAATGGGAGATGTAGATATGAATGTGATGTTGTGCTGCTCGTTAAAGCATCTGTAAATATACACAATGATTAATGTGACGTTAGTTTAGGGATCTCTGGGTTGGAACTTCCTACACCTATGACCAGGTCACATCGGGTTAGGCACAGCAACAAGCTACGATGCAATGGCTCAGTCGGCACACCTTCTTTAGGGCGCACGGGTAAATGAGCGCGGACAATACAGCGCTGACAGAAGCCGGCAACAGTAGCGCACTGTTGAAAATTGTGTGGCAAAATGTGCGTCGATCAAAGAGCGCAAGTTGTAGAATCTATTGCCTAATGGGCCTAAACCCTATAAAAAATCCGCTTTCACCTTCAAGATCTCTTCCACAGTTTGGGGGTAATTGATGTATCTGGCAGCTTTCGGAACAATAGCATGGAGGAATGTGCTCAGGCACCTTGAAAGGCTTGCCTGAGACATTCCTCCTACTATGCTAGCAGTGTTCTGAAAACTACCAAATGATAGGATGTGTATGGCGGCTAACATCCGTGTCATGCCTGGGATGGCTCTATTGGTCCATGAGGAAGGCTCCATGTCCTCCCTCAGGACCGCATAGAGCTCCTCCAGGCTGGCAAGGGTTAGCCTAAAACGCTCATACACTTCCACATCAGTTAACCCCTCTAATGTGACTCTCTCCCTGTACACCCTGGGTGCACAAAGCCTCCTGGCAGGCTCCTGGGCCTGCTCCCCCCCCCTTTGGGGCTGGCTGTGCAGGAGCCCCCACTTTATGTGCCACACCTTCTAGGGGTCTCTCATCTGACCCCCCCATCAGCTGATCACCCACATCAAGGTCCTCCTCCCTGTCTGCAGGTGCCCTCATATCCCCCTGTCCCTGTGCCACTGGAGCTCTCTCCCCTAACTGACCGCCCACCATGACCCTAGGCATATCCGGTGAAGAGCCACTTGCCTGCCTTGGTTCCGGACCACCATGGATTGCATCAGCATGCTCACCCACATTCACTCCCAGCCGCCCCTCTCTGTCACGCCTCAGCCACTCCTCAGTTGCACGCCTGACAGCCGGGGTCCACTCTGCTATCCATGATGGTTCAGACTTGCTAATTCCTGGCTGATGATGTTGTTTTATAGCTTGCTAATTACCACAGCTGTGATTATCCTGGTGGATTTTACCAATGGAAAAGCTCACTGGTGTATCTAAACTTCATCATGTTATGAAGTTCCCTGATCATGGATTGGTTTAGCCAGTTTAATTTGTAACCCCTAATATTCTGTCCCACATTTGAATTTGGGCCCATGCTACGTGATCTATGTAATGTGGCGTTGAAATATAGCCAATATTTGTGTTCCAAAAAGTAGATGTGATGAGAGAGATGTAAATCAGATAATGTTGATATGTTTAGGGGACACATTCTAGCCTTTGTGAGTGCTAAAGGGTTAATATGGCCGCCATATTGAGGATGTACATGACAATAAAAATATATCTTTTATTTACATATTTGATCATTGGGGATTGTTTTGCCAGTAAATTGAATGCCTTTTATTGCTTCATTTATACTTTTAGGGCCCTTTCAGCCCTGTTTCATTCCAATGCCGTAAGGGCATCGTGTGAACTTCAAAGGATGCGGCCGTAAATTTAATATAGCAAAGTTGAGAATGTAGGAAGGCCGTGACGTTTAGGCGCGCACACAAGCTGGAAGGGGGACGGACTAGCCGTGCCCGGCACGAACCATCCAATAGCGGAATCACGCATCGTGCCACAGGTCTAACAGCCAATCACTCGACTGTGTTGCGTTTTCGGCCGAAGTAGCACACGGTTCCCGAAGCTTGGTGGGTGAGAGGAGGTAAGTTGCTTTATTATCAAGTCACGTTTTATGTTCTTTTTACGAAAATACGTTACTACATTTACAGAGTACGATGTAAAGAAGTACAATTGCGTTCTTTTTCTTGTTTATAGGTTTTTTGAGAGTTTTTGTATTTTGTCCAGCACAAAGTAGTTTGGAGGTAGGTAAGTTGCATTGTACATGCTTTTCATCCTATCAAGCTGTATTTTATTTTTATGTTTTGACAATTTCTATATTTACTGAACACACTGGCGACAAGCACAATTGTGTTTTTTTCTTGTTTATAGGTGTTTGGAGTGTTTTCGTATTTTGTCCGGCACAAAGTAGTTTGGAGGGAGGTAAGTTGCATTGTACATGCTTTTCATCCTATCAAGCTGTATTTTATTTTTATGTTTTGATAATTTCTATATTTACTGAATACACTGGCGAGAAGTACAATTGTGTTTTTTTCTTGTTTTTAGGTGTTTGGAGTGTTTTTGTATTTTGTCCGGCACAAAGTAGTTTGGAGGGAGGTAAGTTGCATTGTACATGCTTTTCATCCTATCAAGCTGTATTTTATTTTTATCTTTTGATAATTTCTATATTTACTGAATACACTGGCGAGAAGTACAATTGTGTTTTTTTCTTGTTTTTAGGTGTTTGGAGTGTTTTTGTATTTTGTCCGGCACAAAGTAGTTTGGACGGAGGTAAGTTGCATTGTACATGCTTTTCATCCTATCAAGCTGTATTTTATTTTTATGTTTTGACAATTTCTATATTTACTAAATACACTGACGAGAAGTACAATAGTGTTTTTTTCTTGTTTATAGGTGTTTGGAGTGTTTTTGTATTTTGTCCGGCACAAAGTAGTTTGGACGGAGGTAAGTTGCATTGTACATGCTTTTCATCCTATCAAGCTGTATTTTATTTTTATGTTTTGATAATTTCTATATTTACTGAATACACTGGCGAGAAGTACAATTGTGGTTTTTTTCTTGTTTTTAGGTGTTTGGAGTGTTTTTGTATTTTGTTCCGGCACAAAGTAGTTTGGAGGGAGGTAAGTTGCATTGTACATGCTTTTCATCCTATCAAGCAGTTTTTTATTTTTATGTTTTGACAATTTCTATATTTACTGAATACACTGGCGAGAAGTACAATTGTGTGTTTTTTTAGAGGTTGGCTTATAGGTTTGGAGAGGTTTTTTTTTGTGGGGAGAGGAGTTTGGTGGAGGGAGGTAAGTTATTTTTTTGTTTTTATGTTTCGTATTATATCTTGATATATACATATATATATATATATATATATATATATATATATATATATATATATAGCGAGAGAGAGATTGAGAGAGAGAGATTGAGCAAGAGAGAGAGATTGAGAGAGATTGAGATTGATTGAGATTGATTGAGATTGAGTTTGATTGAGTTTGATTGAGATTGATTGAGATTGAGTGAGATTAAGATTGATTGAGATTGAGTGAGATTGAGTGTGATTGAGATTGAATTTGATTGAGATTGAGTTTGATTTTGTGTTTGATTGAGATTGAGTTTGATATTGATTGAGATTGAGTTTGATTGAGATTGAGGTTGATTGAGATTGAGATTGAGGTTGATTGAGATTGAGTTTGATTGAGATTGATTGAGATTAAGTTTGATTGAGATTGAGATTGATTGAGTTTGAGTTTGATTGAGATTGAGATTGATTGAGATTGAGTTTGATTGAGATTGAGTTTGATTGAGATTAAGTGAGATTGAGTTTGATTGAGATTGATAGAAATTGAGTTTGATTGAGATTGAGATTGAGTGAGATTGAGTTTGATTGAGATTGATTGAGATTCAGTTTGATTGAGATTGAGATTGATTGAGTTTGAGTTTGATTGAGATTGAGTTTGATTGAGATTAATTGAGATTGAGTTTGATTGAGATTGAGTTTGATTGAGATTGAGGTTGATTGAGATTGAGTTTGATTAAGATTGATTGAGATTGAGTTTGATTAAGATTGATTGAGATTGATTGAAATTGAGTTTGATTGAGATTGAGATTGAGTTTGATTGAGATTGATTGAGATTCAGTTTGATTGAGATTGAGATTGATTGAGTTTGAGTTTGATTGAGATTCAGTTTGATTGAGATTAATAATGATTGAGTTTGATTGAGATTGAGATTGATTGAGTTTAAGTTTGATTGAGATTGAGATTGATTGAGTTTAAGTTTGATTGAGATTGAGTTTGATTGAGATTGAGGTTGATTGAGATTGAGTTTGATTAAGATTGATTGAGATTGAGTTTGATTAAGATTGATTGAGATTCAGTTTGATTGAGATTGATTGAGATTGAGTTTGATTAAGATTGATTGAGATTCAGTTTGATTGAGATTGAGATTGAGTTTGATTGAGATTGATTGAGTTTGAGTTTGATTGAGATTGAGTTTTATTGAGATTGAGATTGATTGAGATTGAGTAAGATTGAGTTTGAGTTTTATTGAGATTGAGATTGATTGAGATTGAGTAAGATTGAGTTTGATTGAGATTGATTGAGATTGATTGAGATTGAGTTTAATTGAGATTGAGTGAGATTGAGTGAGATTGATTGAGTTTGAGTTTGATTGAGATTGAGTTTGATTGAGTTTGATTGAGATTGAGTTTGATTGAGATTGAGATTGAGTTTGATTGAGATTGAGATTGAGTTTGATTGAGATTGATTGAGTTTGATTGGGATTGAGTTTGATTGAGTTTGATTGAGATTTATTGAGATTTAGTTTGATTTAGATTGATTGAGATTGAGTTTAATTGAGATTGATTGAGATTGAGATTGATTGAGATTGATTGAGATTGAGTTTGATTGAGATTGAGTTTGATTGAGATTGATTAACATTGATTGAGATTGATTGAGATTGATTAACATTGATTGAGATTGATTGAGATTTCTACACATATTTGCAATACATATAGGTGTGCCAAATTGCTTCTTCAATGGGGCTTGACAAGAACTTATTTTTAGCCTAGCCCAGCAGGACCATGTAGTTCCTATTACCTCTGGTACAGAAGATGGCTTCAGGATAGGCACCACGCCCAGGAAAATGTGCAGATAGGATATTAGTGGCCTCAGACATGGGCCACTCCCCACACATGATAGAAGCACACAGTAAATAGCCGCATACCGTGTATATATGCAAACTGTAACTCACCCTTCCACATTGCTTAGGAAAGTATTGATCTATCGTGTTTCATCAGAGCCACTCAGGTCCAGAGTGAGAGTGCTGTACACTCCTCCCACTGCTCTGTCACAGGCTCTGTCCACTTAAGGTTGATTACTGCAGTTAGTTACAACATTGATATCCAAGCAGAAAGAGTGTTATAGGTGGGAGGAGGCAAACCCACTAAAACATTTCTTAATTTCTCTTTCTTTTCTTTTCAGGTGGTGAAGGAGGGAGAGGAGCAGAGGGGAGAGGAGTGGCAGGGAGTCCTGGGGCATGTAGGTGGGGAAGAGGAGGGGAGGAGTGAGGAGGAGGAGGTAGTAGTTGAGGAGGGGGAGGTAGTTGATGAGGGGGAGGTAGTTGAGGAGGAGGGAGGAGAGGAGGAGGAGAGAGGAGAGGAGGAGGAGGAGGGAGGAGAGGAGGGAGGAGAGGAGGAGGAGGAAGGGAGAGGAGGAAGGAGGGAGAAGAGGAGGAGAAGGAGGGAGGAGAGGAGAAGAAGGGGGGAGGAGAGGAGAGGAAGGAGGGAGGAGAGGAGGGAAGGAGGAAGGAGGGAGGACAGGAGAGGAAGGAGAGAGGAGAGGAGAGTAGGAGGAAGGAGAGAGGAGAGTAGAGAAAGGAGGGAGGAGAGGAGAGGGAGGAGGGAGGAGAGGGGGGGAGGGAGGAGGGAGAGGAGAGGATAGTAGGAGGAGGGAGGAGGAGGGAGAAGAGGAGGGAGGAGGAGAGTGGAGAGGGTCCTCAACCCCAGTCTGGAGAGCAAGAGGCTGGCGGCAGGTCCAGCGCCCCGTCATCACCTCGGGAGGTAGGGAAGTCAAGGCTGGGCCCAGGGCTTATGCTTGGCAGCAGGTGGTCGATCTGGTCAATGATGTGGCGGCCGTGGACGGAGTCTGCGGTCCATTAAGCACCGGTTTGACGACATCAGGGCTGCGGTGAGGAAGAAGATGGCGCAGGAGGACGAGGGTCGGAGGGTCAAATATCTGGGACATGAAGTCATTGCAAGGGCCATACTTGCACCCTCCGCCGCAGCTGGAGCTTCAGGCCTGGTGGACCAGCAGGACCCAGCCTCCATGGCAGGTGAATATGACATACAGCAACATGCCACCACATGTGCATCTCACACACTACACATGTACATGACACTGACATGTCAGCTCCATGAAATTAACAAGAGATAGATGGATGTATCATTAAATTCATGAAGCTGACAAATCACTGTCATTCCTGGTCACCACAACAGTAATCAAGCAATAGAGCAGGTGTGTCCAAATTCGGTCCTAGTGGGCCACACACATGGCTGGATTTGATAACCCTGCTGCGCACAGGTGAGTCAATCGCTTCCTCAGTCATCCTGATTGACTCACCTATGCACAGAAAGGATATCTTCCAATCCAGGAAAGAGTGTGGACACCCCTGTAATAGAGAGTCCATGTATTGGTGTGCCCGTTCAGCCTATGCAGTTACAGACAGCAGCCGTAATACAGATAGCGTTGTGAGCCGAGAACCATCAAGAACAGAAACCTAAGAATAGATAACAGCTAGTATTAGATAGCTAATCAGAGTTGCAAAGAGGAGAATCATCCATATTCAAGGCTAGATGTCAGATAATTAGAAATGAACACATATCAATGTGCTAATTAACATACTAATGACATATACCTTTCTTCTCTATCTCTCAGCATCCAGGAGGAGCTCTGGGTCCTGTGACCAGCCAGAGGAGGCGGGCCATCGGCCCCATACCAGGATCTTCCAGCACAGGGGGAGGATGAAGGAAGAACGGAGGGCCCTGGGTCGAGGGTGGCTGGTCATTGACCTTGCAAGCTCAACTGCTACAAGCCCTGGGACTATGCCCATCCTCCAAAGACTTGCTCTGGGGCCCTCCCATGCCCTTGGGACAGCACCTCCTTCCCCACACAGTGTGCTGGCCTGGTCGCCACCGGGCGCATTGTCTCCCCAGGTTCCAGTTGTGGACCTCCCCACTACACCTCACCAGGCCCACCCAGGGGTGTCGTCGCCGCAGAGCCAGGCTGTGCTGGTGGAGATGCTGGCTGTCATGCAGGAGCAGCTGGCAAGCTCACAAAGGATCGAGGCCAGCATGCAGGAGATGATGGCCAGCCAGCTCCGGATGCAGGCCAGCATCTCTGGCCTCCGGTTGCATATGACCCACAGCCTGGTCAGGCTGTCCAGGGAGGTGAGGAGGCACCACATGACAGTGGAACACCTTCAGGTCAGGCTGCTCAGACAGGAGATGGTCCCCAGCCTGACATCAACGGGGATCTCCCAATCCCCCAGTCAAGAGCAGCCTCTCCTCCCATGTGTCCGCCACCGGCCAGACCACCGCTGCCTGACTTATTCTAGACTATTAGATTGACCCCTGTAGGTTTCCCCTTTTTTCCAGCCTCTTGCTCTTCGAGGACCCGCCCACACCACACCCATGATATTAATGCAGTTTTGACCACTGCTGCTTGTGGTCTGTTTAGCAAATAAAGTTTTGTTATACTGTTATGTGAATACACAATCTTGACCACTGCTGATTGTGGTCTGTCTGCAAATAAAGCTTTGTTATACTGTTATGTGAATGCACAATCTTGACCACTGCTGATTGTGGTCTGTCTAGCAAATAAAGCTTTGTTATACTGTTATGAATGCACACTCTTGACCACTGCTGATTGTGGTCTGTGTAAAAAATAAAGCTTTGTTAGACCTTTCTGACTGTGTCCATGTGTTATGAATATTTTTAGTTCTGTGACATCCACATGCATTACATTAGTGTCACATTCCTATAAATGTAAACTGATGAGCCATAGTTAAAATGCAATAGATCAATACATATAAAACTGTTGAAGAGTCAGAATAGCTTTAGATATCATATGATCCCAAATATCATATCTACTACTAATATAGGGTTAATACCCTTGACAAGTCTGATTAGCGATACTGTGGAGTAGGAACATTCCCCTGAGGGCCTGCAATGAATAGGACAGGTGAAACTGGAGTGGTTTTCCAGTTCCTTCTCTAGTTGATTGGGATAAGTCTGACCTCTCTGCTAAGACGTACCCCCCTACACTGGCCCTATGTAGTATAGCTCACAGCTTCATTGAAGTACACAAACCCCTTCACCAACACCACTTAGCATATGTGTGAATACAGTTAGTTGACCAATAATGAACATGCATTGGCTAAATATCCTTTGGTTATCATATGTTGTAATGGTCATGCACATGCCAATATGACAATCCATGCTGCAACATGCATAATATGATTAAAGCCACACTACCCAATTCAATAGCAAGAATAAAACATGAGTCAGGTCATATGAACCCTTTGCCACGCACATGAGCTCTATTGTGATCCCTTAAATCTCTATCTAATTGCATATACATCTCGATCATCACATCTACATTTGGTAACACAATTATTTTGCTAATTACACCACCACATGGCATATATCAAGTATCAGGGAAACATTTTAATGTATGGTTTTCAGTTCTTCAGTTGTGTCTGACTCTCTGTGACCCTATGAGCTGCAGCACATTCAGCTAGGTCTCTGCCTGTGCAGAGTTTTGCAAGCTAAATATACTGGTGTGGTTTGTCAGTTCCTTCTCAAGTGGATTGGATCTTGTCTGATCTCTCTGCTATGACGTGCCCACCTATAGTGGCCCTACATGTTATAGCTCACAGCTTCATTCAGGTACACAAGCCCCTTCACACCACTTAGCAATGCTGAAGGCGACCAGGGGAACATACACCACACATATCTACTCTGACCCATCAGGAAGGGCCGCAAGCACAAAGGGAGACAGTCCAGAGGCTCTGGGATCGACAGCAAACTCACCGCCATCAGGCATAATCTCTGCTACGCCCATCCTGGTGGGAGCCATGTGCCAGGTGTCTAGTTATTCCCATTTGATGAACTTCCAAACTGTTCTGCTATTTATCAATTTACATGGGTGAGGGTTGCTAAGTGGTGGTGGTGGTGAAGCAGCTTGTGTACCTGAATGAAGCTGTGAGCTACTGTAGGTGGGCAGGTCATAGCAGAGAGATCAGACAAATCCCAATCCACTAGAGGAGGAACTGACAACCCACTCCAATCTCTTTGGCATTCAAACTTTAGAGAACAGCACAGGCAGAGACCTAGCTGAATGTGCTGCAGTCCATAGGGTCACAGAGAGTCGGACACAACTAAAGAACTTAACCACATACAGTCAGGTCCATAAATATTGGGACATCGACAAAATTCTAATCTTTTTGGCTCTATACACCACCACAATGGATTTGAAATTAAACAAACAAGATGTGCTTTAACTGCAGACTTTCAGCTTTAATTTGAGGGTATTTACATCCAAATCAGGTGAACGGTGTAGGATTTACAACAGTTTGTATATGTGCCTCCCACTTTTTAAGAGACCAAAAGTAATGGGACAATTGGCTGCTCAGCTGTTCCATGGCCAGGTGTGTGTTATTTCCTCATTATCCCATTTACAAAGAGCAGATACAAGCTCCAGTGTTCATTTCAAGTGTTCTATTTGCATTTGTTTCTGTTAACTCTCAATATGAGATCCAAAGAGCTGTCACTATCAGTGAAGCAAGCCATCATTAGGCTGAAAAAACAAAACAAACCCATCAGAGAGATAGCAAAAACATTAGGTGTGGCCTAAAAAGAAAGAACGCACCGGTGAGCTCAGCAACACCAAAAGACCCGGAAGACCACGGAAAACAACTGTGGTGGATGACAGAAGAATTATTTCCCTGGTGAAGAAAACACCCTTCACAACAGTTGGCCAGATCAAGAACACTCTCCAGGGGGTAGGTGTATGTGTGTCAAAGTCAACAATCAAGAGAAGACTTCACCAGAGTAAATACAGAGGGTTCCCCACAAGATGTAAACCATTGGTGAGCCTCAAAAACAGGAAGGCCAGATTAGAGTTTGCCAAACAACACCTAAAAAAGCCTTCATAGTTCTGGAACAACATCCTATGGACAGATGAGACTAAGATCAACTTGTACCAGAGTGATGGGAGTATGGAGACGGAAAGGAACTGCTCATGATCCAAAGCATACCACCTCATCAGTGAAGCATGGTGGTGGTAGTGTCATGGCGTGGGCATGTATGGCTGCCAATGGAACTGGTTCTTTTGTATTTATTGATGATGTGACTACTGACAAAAGCAGCAGGATGAATTCTGAAGTGTTTCGGGCAATATTATCTGCTCATATTCAGCCAAATGCTTCTGAACTCATTGGACGGCGCTTCACAATGCAGATAGACAATGACCCGAAGCATACTGCAAAAGCAACCAAAGAGTTTTTTAAGGGAAAGAAGTGGAATGTTATGCAATGGCCAAGTCAATCACCTGATCTGAATCCGATTGAGCATGCATTTCACTTGCTGAAGACAAAACTGAAGGGAAAATGCCCCAAGAACAAGCAGGAACTGAAGACAGTTGCAATAGAGGTCTGGCAGAGCATCACCAGGGATGAAACCCAGCGTCTGGTGATGTCTATGTGTTCCAGACTTCAGGCTGTAATTGACTGCAAAGCATTTGCAACCAAGTATTAAAAAGTGAAAGTTTGTTTTATGACTCTTAATCTGTCCCATTACTTTTAGTCCCTTAAAAAGTGGGAGGCACATATACAAACTGTTGTAATTCCTACACCGTTCACCTGATTTGGATGTAAATACCCTCAAATTAAAGCTGAAAGTCTGCAGTTAAAGCACATCTTGTTTGTTTCATTTTAAATCCATTGTGGTGGTGTATAGAGCCAAAAAGATTAGAATTTTGTCGATGTCCCAATATTTATGGAACGTGATATGGTACTTGATATATGCCAAGTGGCGGTGTGATTTGGCCACTATTTGTGTTCTCTAATGTGGATGTGATGAGCGAGATGTGTATTCTATTGTTGATCAACTATATAGCGTCCATCGAATGTGCGCTGTCATCTGCGCACCAACACATGCGCGCATCAACAACAGCAGGCCCGACAGGAGGCTAGCGGATCTAATGATTAGGCTGTGGGGTGTAAGGGTTAGGATTAGGCTGCGGCTACAAGGGTTAGAAGGGTTTATGGCATTAGGTCATATCACTTGCGCCCTTTCATCAACGCTCAGTAGTCAAAAACATTAGAACTGCGCAATGATGTGGGCCCGCTCATGTCAGCTACATGTTGTCAAAACACATTTGCTGTGCGCACCAATGTTGGGGTGACATATTCTTTTTTTCCAAATCTATTTTATTAAAGACAAGGTTGCAACAATACAATATAGGATAACAGGTCATCAAGGACACAGACAATATGTAACAACATTGCATGGTACAAAACAATGGTTACTAATTCCCATAGTATATCAATAAACTGTCAGATATCGCTAAACTATACATAAATAATAGTTTGTGACCTTTTAAAACATTTCTTGTCTACTTTTTTTTTTTTTTTTTTATAATTTTTATTGCGAATAACAGGTTAATATATCAACACAGATCGTTGAACAATAACACATCCATAAGATAGGTACTGTTCTTTACCAAAAGTAAGATGTATACAAGTAAATAACATTTTAACTTTAATTATTGCAGTTTTTTTTAATTTATTTATTTATTTTTTCCTCTATTCAAACTACTTACGTATTAGAGCACGATCCAGTATATCTATAATCTTATAGAGATCCGTCCGAGGAGGGGAAGAAGAGAAAAGAGAAAAGAAAGACAAAGGGAGGTAAGGAAGAGAAGGTGCTAAGGAGAGATAGAATTTGCTTGGGAGTTGTTCCCCATAAGATCAGCCTAAATGTTATTATTATGTCCCTGCATATTTACCACCCAATCTTGAGGATCCATGGGTCCCAACATGAGGCCCATTTCTTGTATGACCGATCCAACTCAGCCGAGATAAGGCTCATGTCGTATATGAATTTAAGTCTGTTTAGAACTACGCTATATGTAGGTACCTCCAATTTCCAGGCCTTAGCTATCGTAATTCAAGTTGCTAAAAATATTTGATGTGATAGGAGTTGAGCCTGTTTACTAAGGCCTTCTATGGGCAGACCTAATAGGGCCTCCATCGTTTTTGGGGGAATCTGGCACCCCCATAGTTTCTCTAAGATTTCATAAGATTTCAGCCAAATATGGGCAATCTTGGGACATTCCCATAGAACATGCTTAAGGGTGCCCATATCCGGACATTTTCCATCTAGCGAGGGATTGGAGACTTTTAGCCTTATTGGCGTTAAATACCATCTCATAATAGTCTTATGACTATTTTCCCTTAGAATTATGTTCAATTAGGAACTTGTGGCTTGCTTGTGTATCCTACTCCATTGTATATCAGTTAGTCCAATGGCAAGTTCTGACTCCCACGAATGTTAGTGATGCAATCTGAGTGGTGTGGACTGCTCAATTAGGTAATTGTAGATTATAGAAATGTTCCGTTTACCATTCGCATTGTCTAAACAGCATTTCTTGAACGGAGTGGTCTTAGCATTGGCATTCAGTTTAGTTACTTTGGATACATTGGCGTGCACCTGAGCAAGATTGAACCATTCTCTTATTGGTAAATTATGCACTTCTCTGAAAGTATCTACTGACCACTGCTGGGTCTTTCTCAACATATCGGCCACCAATGTAAATTTATTTTTTATCCACCACTCAAACTGCAATAGTCTATCCGTTAATACTGTTTTTTGGTGCATCCACAATGGGGTAAGCCATGATCCTTTTTCTATCAGCTGTGTTCTCTTATTCATCAGAACTGCCATGGATTGCATCATACAATTGGTCAGAGAGACATTACCCAATTTAGAGTGTATACTAAGCCAACCTACCTGATGGATGTGTAAGTCTCTGTCCTCAAAAATAGTTTTTTCTATCTCTACCCATATTGGCAGCTGTTCTTTGCCAAACCACTTGGTAATTTGGGCCAATCTGGTAGCTCTGCAGTAATTCAATAGATCTGGTAGGGCCAGCCCCCCCTTAGATTTGGGCGCCCTCATGGTTATCTTGTTTATTCTAGGTTTTTTACAATTCCAGATGAAGCGAGAGATTGCCCCTTGTACAGCCAGGATGTCTTTAGAGCACACGGCCGTTGGGATGGTACGGAATAAATATAACAATTTGGGCAATATACTCATTTTAATAGCATGGATCCTCCCTAACCACGAAATTTTGTATGTGGACCATGTTTTAATACCATTGAGAAGTTTCTTTATAAGTGTCGGATAGTTAGCTAATTAAGTCAATTTAGATTGCTTGGGAATGAGAACCCCTAAGTATCTAATAATGGCTTTGTGACCATCTAAAGGAAAAATTTCCTACAATTTGGGTTTCCAATTGTTTTCGTAGAGAAACGTTTAATGCTTCACTTTTACTTGAGTTAATTTTGAAGCCAGAAATGCTGCCAAAGAGTAAAAGAACATGGAAGAGGTTAGGGAGACTAATTAAAGGCTCAGTGATCGTAAGCAGGACATCATCCACAAATAGGCTCAATTTGTGTTCTTTTTCACTCTTACCCCCTTAATATTTGTATCTTCCCTTATTGAAGTGACTAGGGGTTCAATACACATCGCAAAAAGGAGAGGGGATAAGGGACAACCTTGCCTTGTTACTCTTGTGATTTTAAATGTTTGGGATTTAAAGCCCTGATAAGCCACATATGCTATCGGGTCTGAGTACAGTGTTAGTATGCCCCTCACTAACTTATCGCTTAATCCAAACTTATGTAAAACCCTAGTCATATATGCCCAGTCTATCCTATCAAAGGCCTTTTCTGCATCCAAAGAGAGCAGCATCAAAGGCTTGTTTTGGGGAGATGCTACATCAAGTACATTTAATATGCATCTGGTGTTATCTGGCGCTTTCCAACCTTGAATGAACCCAACCTGGTCGGGGTGTATCAAGCTTGGTAGAATCTTGGACAACCTATTCGTTAGGATTTTGGAATAAAGTTTAACTTCACAATTGATCAGTGATATAGGCCTATAACTTTTACATTCGGACGGGTCTTTCTCTTCCTTGGGTATTACTATTACTTTAGCTTCCAGGAATTCTGCACTCATGGGTTCACCTGACAATAAGTTGTTAAACAGTAGTTGGAGATGCGGGGCCAACACATCTATGAATTGCTTATATTAAATTTTGTAAAACCATCGGGGCCTGGTGCTTTATGTGGTTTTGTTTCTTTTATAGCGCTCTTGACTTCACTCAAATCTATGGGGTTGTCTAATAGATCCGATTGTTCAACATCAAGTTTTGGGAGACTAATGGAGGATAGGAATTTATCAATTTGGGATATATGGCCAGTCGAACCTGAGCGAGCAGGAGCTGAGTATAGGTCAGCATAAAACTTTTTGAATGCTTCTGTAATGTCATTTGGCTTATAAACAGTCTTTTCATTATCTACCCTTAGTTTGGGGATAAAGGAGTCTGCCCTTTGTTGGTTGAGCTTTCTCGCTAGCATTTTATCTGGTTTGTTCGAGAATGTAAAGTATTGAGATTGGGTCTTTTGTAATATGGTCACCACCTTTTTACGCAGAATACCCTGTAGTTGTTGTTTAAGTTTATGTATTTCAACTTGTTTTCCTGGGGATCTCCTGGAGAGCGGAATAGCTTGCAGGGCTGAAATTTTGTTGTTTATAGAGTTGATTTGGGTTAACTCCGCTTTCTTCGCCAGGGAACCAAGTTGAATACATTTCTCTCTTATTACCTCACCTCCTCCATTTAGTTCAAAGTATTCTACTATGGTGGTATATATTTTATCTTTTGTGTTCCCATCATTTAACAGGGCTGGGTTAAGTGCCCACGAAGGGGAGCGTCCTTTGGGCAGCAAATCATCTAGGGAGATGCATATTGCGTCGTGGTCAGACCATGCAATGGGTCGAATTTTTGCTTCCTGTAGGTTTGGGGTTAGGTGTTGCTGGATTAGGATGTAATCTATGCGAGAGTATGTGTTATGTCTAGCCGAATAATGAGTGTATTCTCTATCAGAAGGGTGGAACGCTCTCCAGGCATCAAGCATGCCATGGTTGTTGAGCAACGATTTGAGGGATTTTGTAGCGGTAGGGATTACCAACGGGTTGGCGGGGCTTGACCTGTCTTTTGTTTGATCTAAAACTGAATTCATGTTCCCCCCCAGGATCCATGTTGATTGTTGCCATTCAGACATCATGTCTGAATGCGGACTGTCCCGTGTTCAGAGCATATACGTTTAATAGTGATATTTTGCGTTCATTGACTGTGCCTTCTACCAAAATGAATCTCCCTTCCGGATCTCTACGTGTTAACGTGTGTTGAAAATTCAACCTCTTATGTTTTAAAATGGAAACTCCCTTTTTCTTTTCGGGGGCTATAGAGTCAAATGTTTGTGTGAAATTTTTCCCCAATATTTTGGAATAGAATTTCTTTTAAAATGGGTTTCCTCTACCATAACAATATCCAGTCCCATACGACTGTATTCCCCTAGGGCAACCCCTCGCTTCACTGGCTCGTTCAACCCCTGAACATTGTGGGATGCAATATGTAAGGCCATGATTCACTACCTGCACCAAGCGTCCGATGAGAAGCCCAAGTATTGATGTGTTGATTTTCCCCTTATGGCTGCTGACCTGTAGATTCTTCCTTTTGGAGTGTGTGGTTCTTAAGGCACCTCACCCAGCTAAAAAGGATTAGATCAGGTAGAGAAAGAGGGTAGTAAGAGGGAGAGAAGAGCCAGAAAAAGGCACAAAGTGGTTGTAAACAAAACACTGATATTAGCAGACTGTATAAAAATAAGCATTTCCCGTTTTCTCTCTCCTCTTCACCTCTCCCCCCTCCCCCCTCTACAATTCAATACTTCAATAGTACTATTTATACGTAAGTAGTTATAAAAATATACCTGTAAACAGATATATATACACAAAGCTTTTGTTGAAATTTAAACTTAGTTGAGGAGAGCTCCTAGCTGTCCTCCTAAAAACCAATGGTGAGGCCCCCGGTATACTTTTTTGATTTCTCCAGTGACCTCTGATCTAAAAGAGGAGATTAAGTCTTTTAGATCCTGGATATCTGCTTTCGTGCTGTGTGCAGTCGGTTCCATGTTAGACGTCTGTATGCGTTCGGGAGATGAGGGCGGCTGTTGGGCAACTTGAGTCGGTGTCCTTGCTGTACAAAAGTCCTGCATTGATTTAGCCGCCCTTCTCGTTGAGGTCCCAGCCATTCCTTTATTGTGGCTTATAGACATATGTATTCACTGTCTTTGTCACGTCACTTTACTGTAGGTTGTGCCACCATGCCTGGGGGGTGGGGTTTGTTTATATAATGAGCATAGTATTATTCTCTTGCATCAAAAAAAAATACGGACGTTTGTGCGCTGCCAGTATGTAGTTAACGGTTGAGAGTCTCTGAAGTAGGGGACACCAGACCCCCTGGATAGCAATCTATTGTAGTTGCATTGCAATAGTATAGGTGTTTATGGCACAGCTTTATCTCCCAGCTGATGCTGCCTATTACAATGTTTCAAGGTATATCCTCTTGTCCACCAGGTGGCAGCGTTGTATTATGTTAGGTGCAATTCCAACCCAGGCACGTCCAGATAATAGAAGAGACTTTTGTGGATATGAAAATCAGTGAATGTGTGTTTTTATGTATGGGGCCCCTTTTTGTAGACTCCAGCAGAACTGACCTTGATCACTGGGGATAGCCCTCTGCACAAGCAGCTCTCCCTTGGCTGCACCGAGAGGAGATCAGTGTCACAGGATAGTGTTGGAGGCCCCTGCAGAAGATCCACTTAAAATGGCTGCCACCCATTCATGAGTCTCTCTGTAGGCTAATATTGTTACTGAGAAGCTCTGGTTATGGCAAGCACCTCAGTAGGATTCATCTAGCCCTCCTGGGCTCTCTTGGGGCTATGAGCTGTCTCGTGGCAGCGTAGGCCGAGACTTCAGGCCAACCTTAGGGTTATGCAAGATGGCGGCCGTCGTTTTGCAGGCTTTTGCTCCTTCCCGCCAGACGCCTCTTGATACCGAACCCATCTTGGACCCTCGCTCCGGGTCCTCAGCCGCCGCTAGCCTCCTCAGGGCCTCGGGCAGTGTTCTTGGGTATAATTCCGCCTCCCGCTGCGCCTGATGTAGACCGCAAGCCCTTGCCCCAAGCTTCACTAGCTGGCAGCCAGTTCTCACCAGGCCCTGTTCTCTCTCATCTCCTGCCTTCCCGATCATGGTCCGGTCATCCGGAGTCCTCTGTTGCCGGCACTCACCGCCTTTGGTGTGGCTCTGCAGCTTCGTGCAGCCCAGGATGGAAGATTCACTTCCGATGGATATTCCTCGGCTGTAAGTACAGGCCCTGGCCTTGCCGTGCACAGGTCCTAGCCTTGCGTGGGTTGCTGCGATCTAGTCTTCACATATAGGGGGTCCCGTGTAGGGTTCAGGATCACTTCCCCTAAAGGTCCCAGGTGAAATTTGTGGAATTCTGAATGCTTAGGGCCAAAATATAGCTAAAAAAACACCAATTTGTATGGAGCTCCAGCTAAACACATCCTCCTCAGTTGGACACAGGCTCCGCCCCCCCGTTGGGGTGACATATTCTATTACAGGGCTGTTTTAGAGGCTACAATGGAACCTGTATGTGTGTTGACCAATCAAACATATGAGGAATATTAAACTAATTTGAACAATTGTTAATTTGGAGGCTGTAATGCTTGGCCCTCCATTTTAGGGTTACAGGCTTAAACCATGCAGACTGCAAAAACCGTAACAAAATGGATACCTTCAACCTCCAAGCACGTACGGGCTTTAAGAACGAGCTACGGGCTTGATCATTGAAGTCCGTGGGACTTGGACGGATTTTAAAATCAAAGTACAATTTGGCGATGTGCAAGTTTGAGAATGTTTTGCGATTAATCCTCATGCCCCCCATTATGTTCCCCATCATTTACAGTGCTTTGCAGTGCTGGATTGAATATATATTGGCTTCTACAATGCTTTGTTTGCGGCCCTCAACCTCCGAGCCCGTACGGGTTTTAACAAGGACAAGCCCGGGTGACTACGGGACGGAAAATAAACCGTAAATGATATATAGGATTTGGGCGATGTGCAAGCTTGAGAGGGTGTTGCTATTAATCCTCATGTCCCCCATTATGATGCCTAGCATTTACAGAGCTTTACAGTGCCATCTTGAATTTATATTTGCATTTACAGTTTTCTGACTTTGCGGCCAGAAAACAAGATTTACGGGCGCGGGAAAAATGCTTGCGGCCGTTTGCATGATGTGCGGCCGGCCGTAAGGGGTATATCCTTGCGGCGCCGTCCATTTGAATAGCAGGGTAGCAGTAGCTCTACACAGGGCCGTAAGATGGCTGCAAGGAATCGCAGCTTTGCGGCCATTTTACGGCTGTTAATAGAATGAGGCCCCTATCTCAGGATCATCATCCTTAAAGGGATCCGTGGCAGTACAATCATGTAGATACACTAATCCTTGGGCAACTAGATTCTTTTTATTTTGGGCATATCTTATCTCTAAAGGCCATCCTTGTAAGGATAAGGTCCACACAGTTATGCGGCTATTTAATAGATTACCAGACCTAATTTTATTGCTCTGAATATATTGTAATGGTTGGTGTGCCGTTTCAACTATTATTTTCTCACCTTGTATAAAATTTCAAAAATGTTGTAGTGCCCATACTGTAGCAAATAAAGCTTTTCCACAATCATTACATTTTACCTCTACACAAGAGATAATCTTGTTATGATGGTCATATTTCTGATATTATATAGCACTTAAACAATTATCAGTATAACCAGTTTCTAAAAAGAAGGGCTTACCTCGTTCTGGATAAGCTAGGCAAGGGGCCTGACTTAGCTTCTGTCTTAGCTTGTTTACTGCTTGGTTCTGAATCTCACCCCATTTCCATCGCTAACCTTTCTTTAACAATTGTATGAGGGGTCTTGTTATTTCTGCATAATTTTCAATAAATTTACGGGAATAATTTGTGATTCCTAGAAATGATCTTAGTTCTTTTGCAGTTGTAGGTATTTTAGTTTTAAGTAGGGCCTCCACCTTCTTTTTCTGGGGATTTATGCCATCAGGAGTTATCTCATGACCTAAAAAGTTAACTTTAGTAAGGCACCACTGAGCCTATTCGAGAGATATTTTAACTCCTGCGTGCTTTAATTGATCCAAAACATGTTTAATTTCTGTGATATGTTTACCAAATTCACTACTCTTAATCAAGATGTCATCTACATAGGTTAATGTCCCTCTCTCTTGAGCATCAGGCATCGCCTTGTGCAAGAAGATAGCAAACTCATTCCATGAATTTATAAATCCAAATGGAGTTCTAGTGCATGTATATTGTTGATTTCCAAATGCAAACACTAGTTTATGTTGGTCTTCTTCACTGACTTTAAAAGTCCAATAACCTTGGGCACAATCAAGTGTGGAAATAATTTAGACCCTTGGGCTTGTGCTAAACACTGGTCTATATATGGGACGGGCCAAGCAGACACATTTGGCTTTAAAATACCTAGAATAGGATTATTATAAGAACTATGTACAGGATGTATAATTCCCCTTGATTCTAGGTTAGAGATGTCGTGAATAGTTCGCCGGCGGACTGTTCCCGGCAAACATAGCATGTTCGCGTTCGCGGCGAACTGCAAACATATGCGATGTTCGATCTGCCCCCTATACTTTATCATTGAGCAAACTTTGACCCTGCACCTCACAGTCAGCAGACACATTCCAGCCAATCAGCAGCATACACTCCCTTCCAGAGATTTCTACCTCATGGACAGCAGCCATTTTGGAATCATAACTAACTTGCAGTCTTACTGAGAGGAGGGAGAGTGTAGGTGATGCTGATTGAATAGGGAAATCAATAGCTAGGCAAGTTTATTCAGTGTCCAGTGCAGTGCTGAAGGACTCATCTGATCTCTGCTGTAAACACAGCACCCCAAAAAGCCATTTTTAGGGCTATAACATCATTTTTTTTTCTTTGTTTTTTTCTGTCTAATCTAACTTCATTTGCCTGTCTCCCTGCTAGCCCCTGCTAGCAAGTGTGTGTGTCAGGCTCACAACTTATACTGTGTGTGCACAGTGCAACCAATACAATCTTGTTTACTAGTTGTCTACTTTTAAAAAACAAAAACTTTTATTTTGTTAAATCTTAGTTCATTTGCCTGACAGCCAATCTAAGTTCATTTGCCTGACCGCTAGCCAGTGTGTGTGTCAGGCTTACAAGTATTGTGCCAAGTTCAACCAATCCAATCTAGTGGTGTACCTGCAGTCTACATTTAAAAAAACAATAATTTTATTTTCTTAAATCTAAGTTCATTTGCCTGACTGCCAATCTAAGTTCATTTGCCTAGACCCTAGCCAGTGTGTGTCAGGCTTACAAGTACTGTGCCAAGTTCAACCAATCCAATCTAGTTGGGGTACCAGCAGTCTACATTTAAAAAAACAATAATTTTATTTTCTTAAATCTAAGTTCATTTGCCTGACCGCCAATCTAAGTTCATTTGCCTGACCGCTAGCCAGTGTGTGTTTCAGGCTTACAAATATTGTGCCAAGTTCAACCAATCCAATCTAGTGGTGTATCTGCAGTCTACATTTAAAAAAACAATAATTTTATTTTCTTAAATCTAAGTTCATTTGCCTGACCGCCAATCTAAGAATTACAGCGCCACGAGCCGCCTATTGGCACTTCAACAATGCTTTGTTGAAGGACCAGGGGCTCATGAAATTGATCCGGGAGTTTTGGATGGACTGGAGGGGTTGCAAGGGGGACTTTTCCACGTTAAAACTGTGGTGGGACGTGGGCAAGGTTCATTTGCGACTTCTGTGTCAGGAATATACCAAGGGTGCGAGTGGGCAGTGCGAAGCTGAGTTGGAGTCACTCCGGGGGGAGGTACTCTATCTGGAGCAGAGGCTGTTTACTTGTAGGGACCAATCCCTGCAGAGCGAGTATGTAGAGAGGAAGGGTGTCCTCTGTGACCTGGAACGACACCAGGCCAAGGGGGCATACGTGCGCAGACGCTTAGGTTTTCTCAAATATCTAGACCGCGGCTCGCACCTCTTCTACTCACTGGAGAAAAAGGGGGGTAACAGTAGGCACATCACCTGTCTTCTAGATGAAGACGGTGCCCCCCTTACAGATCCGGAGAGTATCCGGGATAGAGCCCGGAACTTTTATAAAGATCTTTACTCTCCGGATCCCATTTCTCCAAATGCCTGCAGGGTGCTATGGGAGGGGCTCCCCACAGTCAGTGAGGGTGTAAGAGAGCGGCTTGATATACCACTATCTTTTCAAGAGCTCTCTGAAGCCCTCCGTGCCATGTCCTGTGAGAAGTCTCCAGGACTTGACGGACTGACTGTAGAGTTTTTCCAATTTTTCTGGGAGACTCTGGGACCTGATTTCCATCTGGTCCTTGGGGAAGCCCTGGAGACCGGGGAGATGCCCCTGTTTTGTCGCAGGGCAGTACTTGCCCTGCTGCCCAAAAAGGGGAATCTCCGGCTTAATAAGAACTGGCGACTGGTCTCTCTGCTCAGCACAGACTACAAGATTGTAGCTAAAGCCATCTCGCTTAGACTTGGGTCTGTGCTGGCAGAATTGGTTCACCCTGACCAGTCCTATGCGATCCCAGGCCGGACTATCTTTGATAGTATCTTTCTGGTCCGGGATCTATTGCATTATTCTCACAGGACTGGTCTGTCAATCGCCTTTCTCTCTTTAGATCAAGAGAAGGCGTTTGACAGGGTGGACCATGGTTACCTCATAGCCACTCTGCAAGCGTACGGCTTTGGCCCACAGTTTGTGGGCTTTATAAGAACGCTGTACGCCTCTGCAGAGTGTTTACTTAAAATCAATTGGTCCCTAACAGCACCTTTGGTATTTGGACGAGGGGTGCGTCAAGGATGTCCCTTGTCTGGACAGTTATATGCATTCGCCATGGAGCCTTTCCTCTGCCTACTGAGGAAAAGGCTCACAGGGCTGGTGCTAAAAGATCCAGACATGCGGATTGTTCTTTCAGCTTATGCTGACGATGTGCTCCTCGTGGCCCAGGATCCAGTTGATCTTGAGCTGGCAAAACAGTGCAAGGAGGTATATTCAGCTGCCTCCTCCGCTCAGATCAACTGGTCCAAATGCACAGGCCTTTTAGAGGGTAATTTACAGGTAGACTCTTTGCCTCCCACATTTCGTGACATCACGTGGGAGGCAGATGTCATTAAATATCTGGGGGTCTACCTGTCCGCTGCGGACGCTTCTGTCCCAGACAACTGGAGGGAGTTAGAGGGCAGTGTCCTCTCTCGTCTGGGACGATGGAGGGGTCTAGCAAAAATGCTTTCCCTTAGGGGGTGGACTCTAGTGGTGAATCAGCTGGTGGCTTCTCAGATATGGCACCGGCTGATTTGTCTGAGTCCGACCCCCGAGTTTGTCACCAATATCCATAGGAATTTGTTAGATTTCCTCTGGATGGGAAGGCAATGGGTCTCTGCAGGGGTGGCAAGACTGCCTTTGGTGGAGGGTGGACAGGGAGTAGTTTGTGTGTGCTCACAGTTGTCCACCTTCCTCCTTCAGTACCTGCAGAGATACCTATATTCAGATCCCTCTCCGCAGTGGTGGGCACTTGCATCCAGCTTTTATCGCCAGTTGCGCAACCTGGGGTATGACCGGCAATTATTTCTGATCAGGCACAAGGGGTTTGGGAGAGACCTCTCGCTGTTGCCGGCATACTACCAGGAAACCCTCAAGGCCTGGAGCATGGTCATGCTATTTAATCCAGCAGTGGGGCTCCAATGTTACAGTCCCCCAGTATCATCCGCTGCCTTAGTCATGCACGGGTGACCCGAGTCGGGGATCTCCTGGAATACGGGCGTAGTGATTGGGTGTCACCCCAGGAGCTTGCGCTCCGTTTGGGATATGTGACGCCCAAAGTCTCAGGGCGCTTGCTCCAGGAGATTAGGGATGCCATCTCCCCCGACTCGCGCACCTTCCTTCGCGGGGCTTTTCAGGCCAGAGTGCCACATGCACCTTTCAACACCCCTGCTCCGGCTGTTTGCATTGGACACAACCCCTGTGTTTCGCCTCAGGCTCCTCCTGTCCCCAACCTCTCAAAGTTGAGGGACATACCCTCGGCATGCTTTTGCGGCATGCCGAGGAAGAGCTTATATTCTCTCGTGCTCCATACAGTGCACTTCCTTGCCCTCGTGACCCGTCCCGATACCATCTGAAAAGCGGGTCCTATCAGCTGATGAGGGCAAGAGGGAACTTTATTCTGATTTAGTTCCACGACCCACCGGGGACTTGAGTTGGAAAGTGCTCCATGGTGCACTGAGCACGGGAGAGTACTTAGCTAAATTCATGGACTCTCCCTCCACTTGTCTATTCTGTGGCAAGGGAGAGTCCGTGTATCATATTTATTTTAGTTGCGCCAGACTGCAGCCCCTCTTGTCACTCTTGAGGGGCCTCCTCCTGCAGTTCTGGCTGCATTTCTCCCCTCACATTTTTATTTTTGGGCGCCCAGTGTCCCGGGGCAATAAGGCCAGGGACCTACTCATCAACCTGCTCCTGGCATTAGCCAAATTGGCTATATATAAGTCCAGGAAGCAGTGATTGATAGGGGGGGTTCCCTTGTCACCTGAGGCCATGTTCCGGGTACTGGTGCGCTCCTGTATCCGGGCAGAGTACCACCTGGCTTTGTCCACTGGGGGAATGGATGAGTTTGTCTCCCAGTGGGCTGTAGATGGTGTGCTCTGCTCGGTATCCCCCCATCCGGTTTCTTTTTCTCTCAATCTCCTACAATGATTTTTATTTAGTTTACAGAACATGTTTTCTCATAATGTTAAAATACACTGTGCCAAGTTCAACCAATCCAATCTAGTTGGGGTACCAGCAGTCTACATTTAAAAAAACAATATTTTTATTTTCTTAAATCTAAGTTCATTTGCCTGACCGCCAATCTAAGTTCATTTGCCTGACCGCTAGCCAGTGTGTGTGTCAGGCTTACAAGTACTGTGCCAAGAGGTTGTGTGCATGCTTGAGCTCCAAACAAAAGGCTTTTTAGGGTCTTAGTCCCTCAAATACAAGTTTTATTTTAACACCTTTCTGTTTATAAGCACTTTGTGCACAGTGTTGTTCATTTTTGGGAGTTTTTGTGGTATTTTTCTTAGTTTAATTTAAGTTTTTGTTTTCTGGGGGTCAGGCTCAGCTGTCTATCCCAGGAGAGTGAGCTGTCTCCTGGATACTTTGCCACACCCCTCCCTTAGCACTTCACCTGCACTCCTGGAATTTTTTTTTTTTACTTTGTGTTCTCTGTGTTGTTGCAATTAGCAACACCTTGGAACAGGCCATTAACCCTTCCACTGCCAAGCATTATCTCTCTCTCTACCTTAGTTTTGTCTCCCTTAGTTTTGTCTTTTTGTTTCTTTTTCACACTTTTATATTTTTTAAAAAAGAAAACAGTAAAAAATCATAAAACAAAAAATAAAAATAAATAAAACAAATAAACTAAAAAAAAAGGGTTTAAACATGAGGGATAAGACCACTAAGAAGCCTCAGGGGTCAAAAGGGGGAATAATGGCCCCTGAAAATCCTAGCTGCAGCACTGCACAGCATAGGCCCCAGGCAGATAAGGCAGCACCAGCTCCTGGTGGTTCTGCCAGCAGACCTACCCCTGTGGCTAATACCTGGTCACAGGTGGTTTCTGCTGGCCCCAGTAATACCACCGCTGGGGCTGAGGGGCAGATCACTAGGAAGCATGGGGTTAAATGTCAGATGTCTGGGGTCTACAGCATTGATATCTATCTGCGTGCTGCAGCTAACGTCATCAGCCCCTCTGTTATAGTAGCAGCCAGCAAAATGTACGGGAAAGCAGTTTTCTTTACCCGTACGCTGGCTGCTGCTCACATTCTTGTACAGAGAGGCATCACAGTGGGGGGATTATATGTCCCAATAGAACCCCTGGAAGGGTTGGGCACAAAAGTAACACTCTCTAATGTGCCCCCCTTCCTACCAGACTCCCTCCTGCGCCCCCACCTGCTAACCCTAGGGGAAGTAAAAACACCATTTATTAAAATTCCCTGGGGTGCAGAGAGAGAGCACTTCGTCATGTGCTCTCTTTCAAGAGGCAGGTACAAATGTGCCTGCCTCAGGGCGCAGAAAACATTGAGGGGTCTTTTGGGGTTCCATTTGAGGGGGTGCTCTACAGGATTTTTTACAGCACTACGGAGGTGCAGTGCTATCATTGCAAGTGGTTGGTGCATACACGTAGGAATTGTCCTAATGAAAAGCATCATGCCCCAGCCCAAGCAAATGGCACCTCTGTCAGTACAGCACCCATCCCCGCTGAGCCCATAACAGCAGGGACCTCAAGGGTCATAGCCCCCCCACAGAGCTCAGGCAAGGAGGCCGTTCCTCAAGCCACCACCACGGCCTCTAAACCCCCTTCTTCCCCTTTGTTAGAGCCCCAGGCCGAGTCACTACTGGAGGGGGGGAATATAGGCATGACCCCCATTCAGGACCCCATGGATTTGTCTGTCAGGGGGGATGTGGCACAAGGGGAAGTGGAAATGGGGGAGGGTGATAAAACAGGTTTTCCTGTTAACATCATGGGAGAGCCTGTCTACCCTCCTCAGCCGTCCACTGACCCTAACATCGGTGCCATCCAAGCTGAGCAAGCAGCGGTGGAACTGGCAGAGGAGGCATATAAAGCCTCCAAGGCTTCCATTAAGGAAGCCATGCCAGCCACTGCTGTCCAGCCAGCTACCCCTGAATGCACTCCTGAAGCTACAGGGGTGCAGCAGCAATCCAAGGGTCCATTATTTACCTTGAAGGGTGCTAAAGGGACTCCTTCTGTATCATCTAAGAGGGGGTCCCTGAGAATAAAGCTGAGGAAACTGACTCCAGCCGGGGAGGATGGAGTAAAAGCCCTCAGCCAAGAGGAGCCCAGGGGTGACCCACTAGAAGGAACATCAGATTCTGGGTGGGTTATCCCTGTCAAGGAAATAGATCTATTCCTTGAGAGCACCCTTCATGGACAAAAGAAAAGGAAGGTGCGGCTGGCCTTGGAGAGGTGGAAGAATATGTCGTTTATTCTCCACTCTCTCCAGCAATATCTAGTGGTCAGCACTAGGGCCAAGAATTCTGGGACTGCAGAGCATCTCCGCGTCCGGAAATTCTACAAAATGTGCGTGTCCTATCAGCAGTCTCAAGGGTCTGAGGAACGCACAATTCCTGACATGCAGTAATGGCTTTGCACATCAGCACGCTAAATACCAATGGCTGTCAAGACAGTTTCCGCAGGTTCCAGGTACTCTCCTATTTATATCAGGGAGGTTACTCTGTGAGCTTCCTGCAGGAAACTCACACCACTCCAGAGGCTGAGGCCTCGTGGCAACTGGAGTGGAGAGGCAGGGTCTTCTTCAGCAACTTCACATCGGCGTCATGTGGAGTGGTGACCCTGTTCTCAGAGTCTTTTCAGCCAGAGCTGCTGCTTGTGAAAGCTCTTATCCCAGGCCGTCTAATCCACCTCCGGGTCCGAGAGCAGGGTAGCATCATTAACCTAGTTAATATATATGCCCCTGCTGGAGGGCCCGAGAGAGTGAGGTTCCTCGCCAGACTGTCCCAGTTTTTAAAGACGGTTGACGCAGATGAGTGTTTGGTACTCGGGGGTGATTTCAACTGCACCCTCGACGCTCTGGACCGGAATAGTCCAGAGCCGTACCCGCCTTCTGCGTCAGCCCTGCGGGAGATCATCGCCCGCTTCTCCCTGGAGGACATCTGGCGAGAGCAGAACCCAGGGGCATCAGACGGTTTCACCTACGTCAGGGTGAGAGCCGGTCTGGTGTCCCACTCCCGGATCGACAGACTATATATATCTAGTCACTATATGTCACGAGTCGGTTCTTGTGCCATTAGGCTGGCTCCGTTCACAGACCACAACTGTGTGTCTGTGACAGTGGCGCTAACGCCAACAGCGCCACGAGCCGCCTATTGGCACTTCAACAATGCTTTGTTGAAGGACCAGGGGCTCGTGACATTGATCCGGGAGTTTTGGATGGACTGGAGGGGTTGCAAGGGGGACTTTGCTACGTTAAAACTGTGGTGGGACGTGGGCAAGGTTCATTTGCGACTTCTGTGTCAGGAATATACCAAGGGTGCGAGTGGGCAGCGCGAAGCTGAGTTGGAGTCACTCCGGGGGGAGGTACTCCATCTGGAGCAGAGGCTGTTCACTTGTAGTGACCAATCCCTGCAGAGCGAGTACGTAGAGAGGAAGGGTGTCCTCTGTGACCTGGAACGACACCAGGCCAAGGGGGCATACGTGCGCAGCCGCTTAGGTTTTCTCAAAGATCTAGACCGCGGCTCGCGCCTCTTCTACTCACTGGAGAAAAAGGGGGGTAACAGTAGGCACATCACCTGTCTTCTAGATGAAGACGGTGCCCCCCTTACAGATCCGGAGAGTATCCGGGATAGAGCCCGGAACTTTTATAAAGATCTATACTCTCCGGATCCCATTTCTCCAAATGCCTGCAGGGTGCTATGGGAGGGGCTCCCCACAGTCAGTGAGGGTGTAAGAGAGCGGCTTGATATACCACTATCTTTTCAAGAGCTCTCTGAAGCCCTCCGTGCCATGTCCTGTGAGAAGTCTCCAGGACTGGACGGACTGACTGTAGAGTTTTTCCAATTTTTCTGGGAGACTCTGGGACCTGATTTCCATCTGGTCCTTGGGGAAGCCCTGGAGACCGGGGAGATGCCCCTGTCTTGTCGCAGGGCAGTACTTGCCCTGCTGCCCAAAAAGGGGGATCTCCGGCTTATTAAGAACTGGCGACCGGTCTCTCTGCTCAGCACGGACTACAAGATTGTAGCTAAAGCAATCTCGCTTAGACTTGGGTCTGTGCTGGCAGAATTGGTTCACCCTGACCAGTCCTATGCGATCCCGGGCCGGACTATCTTTGATAGTATCTTTCTGGTCCGGGATCTATTGCATTATTCTCGCAGGACTCGTCTGTCACTCGCCTTTCTCTCTTTAGATCAAGAGAAGGCGTTTGACAGGGTGGACCATGGTTACCTCATAGCCACTCTGCAAGCGTACGGCTTTGGCCCACAGTTTGTGGGCTTTATAAGAACGCTGTACGCCTCTGCAGAGTGTTTACTTAAAATCAATTGGTCCCTAACAGCACTTTTGGTATTTGGACGAGGGGTGCGTCAAGGATGTCCCTTGTCTGGACAGTTATATGCACTGGCCATTGAGCCTTTCCTCTGCCTACTGAGGAAAAGGCTCACAGGGCTGGTGCTAAAAGATCCAGACATGCGGATTGTCCTTTCAGCTTATGCTGACGATGTGCTCCTCGTGGCCCAGGATCCAGTTGATCTTGAGCTGGCAACAGAGTGCCAGGAGGTATATTCAGCTGCCTCCTCCGCTCAGATCAACTGGTCCAAATGCACAGGCCTTTTAGAGGGTAATTTACAGGTAGACTCTTTGCCTCCCACGTTTCGTGACATCACGTGGGAGGCAGATGTCATTAAATATCTGGGGGTCTACCTGTCCGCTGCGGACGCTTCCGTCCCAGACAACTAAAGGGAGTTAGAGGGCAGTGTCCTCTTTCGTCTGGGACGATGGAGGGGTCTAGCAAAAATGCTTTCCCTTAGGGGGCGGACTCTAGTGGTGAATCAGCTGGTGGCTTCTCAGATCTGGCACCGGCTGATTTGTCTGAGTCCGACCCCCGAGATGGTCACCAATATACAGAGGAATTTGTTAGATTTCCTCTGGATGGGAAGGCATTGGGTCTCTGCAGGGGTGGCAAGTCTGCCTTTGGTGGAGGGTGGACAGGGAGTAGTTTGTGTGTGCTCCCAGTTGTCCACCTTCCGCCTTCAGTACCTGCAGAGATACCTATATGCAGATCCCTCTCCGCAGTGGTGCGCACTGGCATCAAGCTTTTATCGCCAGTTGCGCAACCTGGGGTATGACCGGCAATTATTTCTGATAAGGCCCGAGGGGTTTGGGAGAGACCTCTCTGTGTTGCCGGCATACTACCAGGAAACCCTCAAGGCCTGGAGCATGGTCTCCGTGACCAGGCAGGGCGTGCCTTTGGGGGATGAAATATTCACGGAGCCCCTGCTATTTAATCCAGCAGTGGGGGCTCCAATGTTACAGTCCCCCAGTATCATCCGCCGCCTTAGTCATGCACGGATGACCCGAGTCGGGGATCTCTTGGAATATGGGCGTTCTGATTGGGTGTAACCCCAGGAGCTTGCGCTCCGTTTGGGATATGTGACGCCCAAAGTCTCAGGGTGCTTGCTCCAGGAGATTAGGGATGCCATCTCCCCCGACTCGCGCACCTTCCTTCGCGGGGCTTTGCAGGCCGGAGTGCCACATGCACCTTTCAACACCCCTGCTCCGGCTGTTTGCATTGGACACAAGCCCCGTGTTTCCCCTCAGGCTCCTCCTGTCCCCAACCTCTCGAAGTTGAGGGACATACCCTCGGCATGCTTTCGCGGCATGCCGAGGAAGAGCTTATATTCTCTCGTGCTCCATACAGTGCACTTCCTTGCCTTCGTGACCCGTCCCGATACCATCTGGAGGCGGGTCCTACCAGCTGACGAGGGCAAGAGGCCCCGGTGGAGGGAACTTTATTCTGATTTAGTTCCACGACCCACCGGGGACTTGAGTTGGAGAGTGCTCCATGGTGCACTGAGCACGGGAGAGTACTTAGCTAAATTCACGGACTCTCCCTCCACTTGTCCATTCTGTGGCAAGGGAGAGTCCGTGTATCATATTTATTTTAGTTGCGCCAGACTGCAGCCCCTCTTGTCACTCTTGAGGGGCCTCCTCCTGCAGTTCTGGCTGCATTTCTCCCCTCACATTTTTATTTTTGGGCGCTCAGTGTCCCGGGGCAATAAGGCCAGGGACCTCCTCGTCAACCTGCTCCTGGCATTAGCCAAATTGGCTATATATAAGTCCAGGAAGCAGTGTTTGCTAGGGGGGGTTCCCTTGTCACCTGAGGCCATGTTCCGGGTGCTGGTGCACTCCCGTATCCGGGCAGAGTACCATCTGGCTTTGTCCACTGGGGGAATGGATGAGTTTGTCTCCCAGTGGGCTGTAGATGGTGTGCTCTGCTCGGTATCCCCCCATCCGGTTTCTTTTTCTCTCAACCTCCTAATATGATTTTTATTTAGTTTACAGAACATGTCTTTCATAATGTTAAAATATACTGTGCCAAGTTCAACCAATCCAATCTAGTGGTGTACCAGCAGTCTACATTTAAAAAAACAATAATTTTATTTTCTTAAATCTCAGTTCATTTGCCTGACCGCCAATCTAAGTTCATTTGCCTGACCGCTAGCCAGTGTTTGTGTCAGGCTTACAAGTATTGTGCCAAGTTCAACCAATCCAATCTAGTGGTGTACCAGCACTCTACAATAAAAAACAACACCTTTTTTCTGTGTAATCTAATTTCATTTGCCTGCTTGCCAGCGTGAGTATCTTAGGCTCACATCGTATACTGTGCCCACTGGACCAGTCAGTGCCACCACTCATATCTGGTGTAACAATTTTAACTGTAATACATTGAATAGCAGTTACTTGTCTGCAAGCGTCTGTGTCAGGCCTACAGCGTCTACTCTGCCAACTTCTGTAAGTGCACAGTGCCACTCATATCTGTTGTCACTGTAGCTTGCACGCATAGTACTACTAATCGGAAAAAAAATGACAGGCAGAGGCAGGACACCCCGCAGGTGCCATCATGGTCGTGGTGCTGTGATTCCCTTTGGCCCTACAATAATGTCCAGTGTTCAGAGGCCAGTTACCCTGAACTTGAAAAGTTCAGAGGACGTAGTTGACTGGCTAACACAGGACACCACAGCTTCCGCTTGGAACATTGACGCACCATCCTCCTCCAGCTTAGCTTCGGGCACCTCTCAAGTTACCACTCGCCCGCCTGCCGCCACCACCAACACTAGTACCACAGCCGATTCAATTGATCAGTCAGAAGAGTTATTTACACATCAGTTTGAAGAAATGAGTGATGCGCAACCATTATTGCCAGAGGATGTAGATAACAGGGATATGTCTCAGTCAGGCAGCAGTACACACATGTACGTACGATGTGATGATGATGATGTACCCGCTGCTGCTTCCTTTGTTCAGTTGTCAGATACAAGTGAGGCGGGTGATGATGATGACGATGCGTCCGTGGATTTCACGTGGGTGCCCGCTAGAAGAGAAGAAGAACAGGGGGAAAGTTCAGATGGGGAGACAGAGAGCAGGAGGAGACGAGTTGGAAGTAGAGGGAGGTCATCGCAACGAGCTAGTGGCACAGTCAGACGGCATGCATCAGCACCCGGGGTCAGCCAGACAGCACACCAATCAATGCATGCTGTTGCCACCACCAGAATGCCGTCACCGCAGAGCTCAGCAGCTTGGCATTTTTTGTGTGTGTCTGCCTCTGACAACAGCGATGCCATTTGCAACCTGTGCCAAAAGAAACTGAGTCATGGGAAGTCCAACACCCACCTAGGTACAACTGCTTTGCGAAGGCACATGATGTCACATCACAAACGCCAATGGGATCAACACATGAGTACAAGCAGCACACAAATTTAAAGCCGCCATCCTCCTCCTGGTCCAGCATCTTCATCCACGTCAACCACTGCTGTCCTCCTTGCACCCTCTCAACCATCCGCCACTCCGTCTCTCGCCTCTTGCTGTTTCTGCTCATCTCCCCACAGTCAGGTGTCTGTCAAGGGCATGTTTGAGCGTAAGAAGCCAATGCCACAAAGTCACCCCCTTGCCCGGCGTCTGACAGCTGGCTTGTCTGAACTCTTAGCCTGTCAGCTTTTACCATACAAGCTGGTGGAGTCTGAGGCGTTAAAAAAAATTGTAGAGATTGGGACACCGCACTGGAAGGTACCCGGACGAAATTGCTTTGCCCAAAAGGCGATCCCCAACCTGTACTCGATTGTGCAAAAGGAAGTAATGGCATCTCTGGCACACAGTGTTGGGGCAAGGGTCCATCTGACCACTGATACCTGGTCTGCAAAGCATGGTCAGGGCAGGTATATCACCTACACTGCGCATTGGGTAAACCTGATGACGCCTGCCAATCATGGAATGAGTGGCTCTGCAGAGGAGTTGGTGACACCGCCACGACTTGCAGGCAGGCCTGCTGCCACCATAACCTCCTCAGCTGAGTCCTCTTCTGCTGCGTCTTGCTCCACATCAACGGCACCCCCCCAGCTCCCCAGATACTATTTCACATCCCGGATACGGCAGTGTCATGCCGTCTTGGGGTTGAGCTGCTCCGTTTTGGATCCCATTTATTTAGCTTAAAAGGAGTAATATATGTCCTGTGTAGGACCTTTATTGAAGTCTCAAGCAGACTATAATTTAAAGATCCCCTACTTAAGCCTCGCCAACTTTTATCCCATGTGCTGTCTGCCAACTCGGTGCCCAAATCCCTCTCCCAGGCTTTGGTATAGTCTGGTTTGTTTGCCCATGAGTTTTCATTAAATAGTTCATACATGAGGCTAATAATACCAGGCTGAAAGGGGGAATCCCTACATTTTTTGAGTAGCCAGGTGTTTCTTTGGGGGGTTCCCCTACCACTTATTGTATATATAAAATGATGTATCCTGTAAAAATTATAGTGTTCAGCCAGGGGTAAATTGTATCTATCTCTCACCCGCTCAAAGGTCATTATTTTGTCGTCATGCCACCATGGACCAACCCTTAGTAGGTTCTGAGACTTCCACCAACTGAGAGAGCTTTCTGGAAGATGTATCTTAAAGTGGGGATTGGGTACGATAGGGGTAAGATCTGATACCGAGTGTCCAGTTTTTATGTCCAGTTCATCTCCGTCCATATTTTTAATGAGTTCTTAATCAACGGGTTTTTCAAGTTTCTCAAAAAAGTATACAGGCCTGGAATCCATATTACTGTATCCCATGTATAAGGTGACATGCTTAAATTTTCCATTAATACCCAGAGCGGCTGATGTGTGGGAGAATGCGCCAGAGGAATGAAAGCCAGCTGCGCTGCCTTGTAATACAGTTTGAGATTCGGGCACGATAGGCCCCCTTTCCCTTTTGGTCTATACATATTATTTTTTGAGATCCTCGGGGCTTTATGATTCCAAATTAATCTAAAAATTTGTTTTTTCCCCTTTGAATCTTTATGTGTTGTAAGCGATCTCCCGGGAGTTTTAATCTGGCTGACGGGGATTTGTAGTATGTATCTATCAAGTTCATAAATTTGCCTGCAAACCCAAATTTCTGTAATACTGCTTTTAAATAAGGCCATTCCAACGTATCAAAGGCCCTTTCTATATCTAACGCCAAAAGGCATGTGGGTATTTGATGTTGGGATGACCATGAGATTAAATTTTGTGTCCGTCTGATATTATCCCCCGTTTGTCTATGGGGGATAAACCCTGTTTGGTCTTTATGGATTATGGAGGGGAGAAATCGCGAAATCCTGTTTGCCATTAATTTGGCCAAAATTTTTATATCCCCTTTTAGGAGTGATATGGGGCAGTAATTTTTAAGTTATAATGGGTCTCGTCGTTCTTTCGGGAAACATATCATATTTGCATGGTTTAGTTCTTCTGGCATGGGAGAGCCTTCTAAAATTTGATTGAAAAGTGTGGCTAAGTGGGGTAATAACAAGTCTATAAAAGTTTGGTAATAGAGATTTGTAAATTCATCCAGGCCAGGGTAGCTATGTGTATTTTGAATGCTAAAGCCATTAATTGGAATAGCTTGTTCTAGGATTGAGAAGTTTGTTTATGTATATCCCCAGTAAGCAGGATTCCATTGAAAGAGAAATATCCTTTTGCAAGGATTGGAGGCCCGAGATTTAGCTGAAGTATTTTATAGTGGACATGAGTGCTGGTATAGAGAGAAGGGGCTTGGTCAGGGTGCAAAGCATATCGTCTGCGAAAAGTGAACACTTAAACTGATGGGGTCCTACTTGAACCCCCTGGATGGCATGGTTGGTTCTGATTGCCTGCGCTAGGGGTTCAATGGCAAGAGCAAAGAGCAGTTGGGAGAGTGGGCATCCCTGCCTGGTCCCTCTCTGTACTTGGATTTTGGCCTTATGTCCCCTGGTATCTTTAAGTTAGCTACTGGTGAGTCATAGTACCTTCTGAGCAGGTTGAGAAAGCGTCCCTCAAATCCAAACTTATCTAGCATTTTGTACATATATGGCCATTCCACCGTATCAAAAGCCTTCTCTATGTCTAGGGCTAGTGGGCAAACTGGGTTGTTATAGTGTTTAGCCAAGAACTGGGCATTCAGAACCCTCCTAACATTATCTCCTGCCTCTCTGAAAGGAATGAACCCCGTTTGGTCCTTGTGTATTTAGTCCAGTAAAAAGTTAGATATTCGTTTGGCCATAATTTTAGCTAGGATCTTGACATCCACATTTATCAGGGGTATGGGGCGATAATTTTTAACCTCTAAAGGGTCCCTACCCTCTTTTGGAAAGACTATGAGGTTGGCCTGATACAATTAAGGGGGCATAGGTTCTCCATCTAGTATAGCGTTAAACAAAGATGTTAGGTGCGGGGGTAAGCAAGGGCTCAAATTTCATATAGTACAGATGAGTAAAACCGCCTGGCCCTGTGGACTTGCCAAATTTAAGATCTTGGATTGTAGATTTAACTTCCTCTTGGGATATGTCTAGGTTCAAGCTGTTCAATTGAGGTACAGGTATTTTGTGGACTTCTTGCTGTAGTAGGAAGGACTCTATGTCAGATCCGTTGCAGCGGGATTGGGATGAATATATGGTCTGATAGAAGTTTTGAAATGTTTCTTGGATAGCAATGGGGCTAAAGGAGGTTTGGCCATCAGGTAGTCTAAAGATACTGTATATTATGTCCTCTCTTGGGGGGTAAAGACACTAATAATTCCTCCAATAAAATTCTATTTTTTATGTGGGCAAGGTCCCTGGTTAGCCCCTTGGGTTATCTGTTAAAAAGAGTGGTGCAGAGACTCTGGGGGCTGTTAGCCTCCTTGTCCCCGTGTGGCCGTTTAGAATCCCTTCTGCTGCATGTTTCAGCTTTATTAAGGTGTAATTGTACAGCGTTTGACTCAAGTAGCTGCCTGTGCTGGGTCAGTTTGGCTTAATTGCTGGGCCCTTTTCCTGCCAAGATGGCGACCGTCAATCCATGGGCCTCTATGTGCCCTTCACTACCTTTGTCCCCGCTTGTGTGCTTATTTGGGATGGCCCCCCTTTATATCTCCGGCCCGTGGCCTTCTCAGGTCCCCCCCTCAATCTCTGAGTGTGGGTATGCGGCGCTGGGGCATTGAATCAGGCCTACCTTCTTCTCTGCTCGCTGCAAGATCAACAATACCTAATTTTTCAGGCATGTGTACATGCCTAATTTTTCTGGCCTCTGGTGCTGCACTGTGGCTTCAACAACCAAACCCCCCCCCAAAAAAGGCACATAACAGGGATTAAACTGATAGGAGTAGTACTACTTAACACACCACTCATATCTGGTGTAACAGTAGTGTACATTTAAAACAAAAACATTTTTTTCTACTGTAATAGATTGCATAGCAGTTAGTTGTCTGCGAGCATGTGTGTCAGACCTACAGCGTCTACTCTGCCAACTTCTGCAAGTGCACAGTACCAATCTGTCAAAACCTGTAATGATGAATGAGGTCCAGAGTAGCCTGGTTCCCTTATCCTCTACAGGTTGAGACCTAATGTTTGGGTGACTCCAGACCAACACATGAGTACAAGCAGCACACAAACTCAAAGCCGCCATCCTCCTCCTGGTCCAGCATCATCAGCCACATCAACCACTGCTGTCCTCCTTGCCCCCTCTCAACCATCCGCCACTCCGTCTCTCGCCTTGAGCAGTTCCTGCTCATCTGCCCATAGTCAGGTGCCTGTAAAGGACATGTTTGAGCGTAAGAAGCTAATGTCACAAAGTGCCCCAAATTTGAAGTGATACGACCAACCAAGCATCTTTTTCCATCTCCAGGTTCTAAAAATCCAGGCCTTATACACGCCCCCTGATAGGTGCTGTAACAGGTATTAAATTGATAAGAGTAGTACATACAAACACCCCACCCCTATTTGGTGGCACCTTTGATTGCACGTGCCGTGCCCCAAAATTGAAGTGATATGACCAACCAAGCATCTTTTTCCATCTCCCGGTTCTAAAAATCCAGGCTTTATACACGCCCCCTGATAGGTGACGTAACAAGTATTAAACTGATAAGAGTAGTACTTACAAACACACCACTCCTATCTGGTGGCACCTTTGATTGCACGTGCCGTGCCCCAAAATTGAAGTGATACGACCAACCAAGCATCTTTTTCCATCTCCGGGTTCTAAAAATCCAGGCCTTATACATGCCCCCTGATATGTGCTGTAACAGGTATTAAATTGATAAGAGTAGTACATATAAACACCCCACCCCTATTTGGTGGCACCTTTGATTGCACGTGCCGTGCCCCAAAATTGAAGTGATATGACCAACCAAGCATCTTTTTCCATCTCCCGGTTCTAAAAATCCAGGCTTTATACACGCCCCCTGATAGGTGACGTAACAAGTATTAAACTGATAAGAGTAGTACTTACAAACACACCACTCCTATCTGGTGGCACCTTTGATTGCACGTGCCGTGCCCCAAAATTGAAGTGATATGACCAACCAAGCATCTTTTTCCATCTCCCGGTTCTAAAAATCCAGGCTTTATACACGCCCCCTGATAGGTGACGTAACAAGTATTAAACTGATAAGAGTAGTACTTACAAACACGCCACTCCTATCTGGTGGCACCTTTGATTGCACGTGCCGTGCCCCAAAATTGAAGTGATATGACCAACCAAGCATCTTTTTCCATCTCCTGGTCCCAAAAATCCAGGCCTTATACACGTGCCCTGATAGGTGACGTAACAAGTATTAAACTGATAAGAGTAGTACTTACAAACACGCCACTCCTATATGGTGGCACCTTTGATTGAACGCGCTGTGCCCCAAATTTGAAGTGATACGACCAACCAAGTATCTTTTTCCATCTCCCGGTTCCAAAAATCCAGGCCCCCTAATAGGTGCTGTAACAAGTATTAAACTGATAAGAGTAGTACTACTTAACACACCTTATAATAATGCAGAGAGAGGCAACGCAGTGAGAGGAGTCTAAAGAAGAGGAGTCAGAGGAGGAAGGTGGCTTTGAGGAGATGGAAGACCAAACACAGCAGGCGTCCCAGGGGGCTTGTTGTCACCTTTCGGGGACCCTTGGTGGCTGGGTGGAGGAAGAGACCTTCAATGACATCAGTGAGGACAAGGAACGGGACATGGCTAGCTTGGTATCCAACCTTGTGCAAATGGGGAGTTTGCGGTTGTGCAAATGGACTGTTTCCGGTTGTTTGCCGTGCGTTTAACGGGGAGTTTGGTCTGTCACTGTGAAGCGGGCATAACCCTTACACTCCCTGATCGATACTACATCATAAATGATGTTTTAAAGCACGTTATTCCAAACAATTTAGGAATGTTAGGTAATTTATGCCCTTTATGGCTTAAAACCAGACTCTGCATCAACTATGTAATTTTCCGTGGGAGTTTTGCCATGCATCCCCCGCCGGCATGCCACAGTCCAGGTGTTAGTCCTGTTGAAACAACTTTCCCATCACTATTGTGGCCAGAAAGAGTCCCTCTGGGTTTTAAAATCCGCCTGCCCATTGAAGTCTATGGCGGTTCGCCGGGTTCGCCGGTTCGCGAACATTTGCGGCAGGTCGCATTCGCGGTTCGCAAACCGAAAATTTTATGTTCGCGACATCACTATTCTAGATTCTTTATAATATCAGCTAATGATTCATAAGAGGCGAGGAGTAATTTATATTGCTTAACAAATACAGGTGGCATATTTGGATCAGTTTTAATTTTAGTGACATGTAAATCTGTCAAGCCACAATCATATGAATCTTTAAAATATATATCTTTGTAATTTATTAACACATGTCTTAATTTTTAGCGTTCAATGTCATTAGAGCATCCATCAGCTAGAACTATATGTTCCTCGACTCTTTCTTTAAACCCAGGGAATACCTCAGGTTGACTCATTTCCTAGGCTTCCTCTAGTTGTGTAGATAGGTCAGTGGTAATTGAGCTTATCTGTATCTAATTAACCAAATTCTTTTCGTATTCTTGTTCATCCATATTTTGATAAAAAATTAGTTTGTTGTCTGCTTTTTCACACTGTCCTTCCATGGAACTGAAGGGATAAATAGATCGAACAATAAATAATCCTTCTGGTTGAGTATTAAAACATTGGTCAATAATTTTATCATCATTCGTATATACCTCTGATATCAAAGCAATAGCTGAATGTATAAATTCAGATGTGAAATATTCTGCATCTATGGCCATTCCTACTATAGATCCTTTCTCCATATGGATTGGATGGGATGTTATATTATTTACTAGACTGACAAAAGGTATTTGTGTCATAGTAATTAAAGGTGTATGAGTGATGTTAAGGCCTTTTTTGTTGGGTTTGATAACTAAGATTAACAAAAGCATCTGTGCCTTTAAACCTTTGCCCCCTTTTTACCTGTAAGGGTAAGAGGGATTTGACTGCTCCTTCTGTTATAGTGATAGTTCATTCCATTTGTATGGCTATTGCATAAGGCATCTGTTGTGCATATTCCAAGGCTTTTGAGTCATTACTGAAATCTAATGGTGACTCATTCAGCCTAGACCATAGAACATTATGGATTAAATAAATTTGAAATGCAAACCGATGCAACAAATCATTACCAATATAGATTGGATATTGGGAATCCTCTATCACCTGGAACAAGTGCACAACCTTTTTTATCTCCTATAGAAAGGGGTATTACACATCTTGCTATATTAGGATGGGTTGAGGTTTCATGATCTATTTTATGTATATATTGGTCATATGGTTGAGAATTACTAATTAATTTGGATTCTGCATTTGATTTAATAGACTTTCATTAATGTAACTATGTTCATGGGTCAAGGCTATTTTGGCTTGCTTAAGATCTCTCATACATATAATATTTATGGGGATAAACAAACCCTCATCTCTGATTTCTATATTAGCCATAATTTTGGAATGTCTAGTTATTTCATATGGTTTAGAGGTTTTCCTATTTAGTTAAATAGTTATCTATATGAGTGTTATCTCTGTGGGCCTGATTAATTTGGATCACATTTTCATAATTGATTTGTTTTTCAGAAATGTCATGGCATTGGATTATTGTAATTTCGGGCGTTTGATTATTTTGAAAATTAATTTCTACTGAATTTTCTTTTGTTTCTATTACATGACAATTTCGGGGCATATTTGATTGTTTAACTTTTTCATTGTTTATAGGAAAGTAAACTTGTGACCATATTACTCCATCTATACAGTCTAGATCTATCCCAATTAAAAATTGAGACTCAAGAACATCTACCAGTATTACTGATTGTTTTACCTGTTTATTCCCTATTTTAATATTTAACCATACCCTACATTTAGTCTTTATGGTTATGCTATCAAAAATCTTTACAATTCCAATGAATGATTTTAGAATAGTTTTTTTATTGGCTCTAAGTTCTATTTCTTGATACATATCGTGGGAAAGAACAGTTACTTGGGAGCCTGTATCTATTAAGCCTTTAATGTCCATGGAGTCTACATCTTATATACTAACAGGAACATAGTATCCTCCCTTACATTCCTCCATCTCACATGGGAAATGGGAATGTTTTAACATATCTGACTTCTTCCATTGTTCATTCTTATTTAGAGAGTCAGACTGTGGGGTATGATTTAACCAATTTATGGTAATTTCTGGGGGGTTATTGGCTAGATTAGGTATATCCTCTTTTTTACCTGTATTATATTGTTCATTATCTTGACTAATTATTAACCCTGTTTTAATGGTTTGCGATTGGGTCTGTGATGCATCCTGAAAACAAAAAGGTTTAATCTGTATATTTTTCATACCGCTCTCTCTGACTTCATTGATACCCCCTTCTTGCCCTGTGGGAGTTTCTGTGTAAAGAGAAAAAACTTAGGGACAGAAAGAAAAAACATCTTATTATAATTTGATTCAGGATTATGCATCACATTTTCATTTAAATTAGGAGACTCACATAAATAATTTCTGTTTGTAGTCTGACCTCCTAATTTAGGTTTTCAGAAGTTTGTCCCCTTTGGGCTGACTGAGCTCTCAATGCTTGATTCCCTGATACATTCATTCCTGCCATGAGGGCAGACATTTGTTGGGTCAATAATTCACCTGTTCTAAGTTAAAATGTTTTCTACATCTTGGTGTCAGTTATACCTATTGGGAACTCTTTATCTTTCTGAATTTTCTTAAGTACTGGTCCTTGGAGAAATCAATCTTCTCTCTACATTAAGGGTTTTAGGTTGCCAACAATAATCCCTAATAGGATTATTTCCTCTGTAATTTGGGTTTACATAAAAATATTTATTATCACTATTTTGGGGCCTTTCAGTGGTAATATTTATTGGTCTAGGTTTGGGTGGCATATATTTTGGTTTATTTTGATTTTTAACCACATCAGCATAGGATATAGTTTTTGTTTCAAAAGGTAATTCTGGTTGGATGGAGATTTCTGCTATTTTCTGGATTTGGCCCTTTTCCTTACATCTAAAACTATTTCCATCATCCTGTTGAATTTCATATATTTTGGAACATTCGTTTACCAACCAGCTAAGTGGTTTTGAGATTTAATTTTAGAAAAATTCTATCTAAAGTATCTAAGTGATCTTCAATGGATAATTTAGATCCCATAGTATAGGGTTTCACCAGTTTCCTGATAGCCTGTGCTGTCTCACGGAAAGATAATTTCTTATTGGTGGGGACCTCCTCAAACTGAATCTTCTCATATCTATGCCTGTCCATATCCTCTATGGGTGACTTTTTATGAGTATCCATTAAAGGAGATGACTCAGGCTCATTATCAAAATGTCTGAGATGCCTGTCAATCTCTGGAATATGACTTTGTGTATTATGCAGATCTGCTTGTAACCTGTTAATATCCTGCTGGTAATTTTTAATCTCTTTTTGTGCATTGTCAAATACATTTTGAGTCCTTTTAACTTCCTGGTAATTTTTAAATTCCCTTATTGTCCTTTTTGTGATCTCGTCAGTAAGGAGGGTAAGATAATTTTCTAATTGAATCTGTTCACTTTTTAACTCCTCAAAGTTTTGCAAATATTTTTGACACATATCCTTAGCCTGATTTGCTTTTTGAGCTAAATGATTACATTGCTTAGAAAACTCTTCAATTTGGCTAGTCTGTAGATAACTCATCCCATTATATTTGAAACTCTCTAATTTCATCTTTAATTTATCACATATTATTGCTAATTCCTCATATTCTTGTAATCTTAGCATCCCCTAATTCTTTTCCTATTTTCTCTTATTTCAACCACCTGATGCTCTGACATTTGTATCCTATCTTCATGTAAATCTCTTAACTTATGAAATGCCTCCGATACCTCATTAATTTTCTTATTTAACACAGTTATAACCACTTATTTTTCAATAGTCTGATTCTTCAAGTATCTAGCGACCCCCATCCAGCTAAGCCCTAAACGTGGCAAATGTTTCTTACACCCTGAATTGTTCTGGATGGCATTAATGGCATACATAATATTTCGTAATAAGTCTTTCTCATGACTCCAGTTATCTGTGGTATTTCCATTGATTTTTGGACTAACGTTACTAGAATATTCTGACAATTCTGATGAGTATTCACACGAAGGGTATACATTTCGTATTAAAGTTCTAATCAATGTCTCATATGCTGCCATAGCTTGTTTAACCACCTCATCCAAAGTCAATATCCCGGTCTTACCTTCTGCCATTTTGCTTTTATTATAATAAATGCTGTTGTATCAAAAAGTGTTAAATTAATAAATATCAATTCACTTGTTTATAAAGACATTATCTCAGTAAGTGCCACCAATATAATGTTGTGGTCTTTATATAGTAAAAATGTATATTTATCATTTATAGTTCGAGTAACATCAATTCATAAACAAATATGACTTTTAAAATAAAACAGCATTTATTATAAACAACATATTCAATTTTGTACTACAATAAAACGATTAGCAGTGTTATAATTATACACAAGATTAGTAAAATGATTAAAATATGACAATAATATTATGTCTAATTATTATTTAAAAAAACAAGCTATCTTATCGTATACCAATAAAATCTTCCTAGAAAATATTAAGATACAATGAGATACTCTTAATTAATATCTCCTATAGCTATAATATAACACTAAATCAATCAACATATAACAATTTAGGATATCTGTCAGAATCTATTTTCATACATTAATAACACTATATAATAATAGTGGACTCATATTTTTTAGTATAAATCACTTATAGTAATATTAAAAATATTATAAAAACACAAATGTATATTATCAGGTCCTAAAATAATTTGGTAACTCCTAGGTATATAAGCAATGATAACAGAGTAAATAGATCTATAGAATGATGATTTAAGAATGTTTGTAATATAATTGATATAAAGCAATGATCAATATAACATCACTAAAGCTATAACAGCAAATATCAATTACAGTATATACTCCAGTATAAGCCGACCTGAGTATAAGCCGAGGCACTCATTTTACCACAAAATACTGGGTAAAATGAGTAACTCGAGTATAAGTCGAGGGTGGGAAATGTGCTGCTCCCTGTGTCCCTCTTGTGCTCTCTGTGTCCCCCTCTCTATCCGTGTCTCTTCTCCCCTCTCCCTTCCCTGTGTCTCTTCTCCCCTCTCCGTTCCCTGTGTCTCTTCTCCCCTCTCCCTTCCCTGTGCCTCTTCATCCTCCCTTATCACCCTCCAACCCCACTCCTCAACCTCCCTCTTCAACCACACTCCTCAACCTCCCTCCTCATCCTCAACCACAACCTCCCTCCTCAAACTCCCTCCTCAACCTCAACCTCCCTCCTCAACCTCAACCTCCCTCCTCATCCTCCCTCCTCATCCTCCCTCCTCATCCTCCCTCCTCATCCTCAACCTCCCTCCTCATCCTCAACCTCCCTCCTCAACCTCCCTCCTCAACTCCCCCATCCGCAATCCCCCTCCTCAACCCCCCCATCCTCGTCCTCTCTCCTCAACCCTCAATCCCCCTACTCAACCCTCCTCCTCAAACCCCCATCCTCATCCTCTCTGCTCAACCCCCATCCTCAACCCCCCTCCTCAATCCCCCTCCTCAACCCCCCATCCTCATCCTCAACCCCCTCCTTAAACCCCCTCCTCAACCCCCCATCATTATCCTCAACCCCCTCCTTAAACCCCCTCCTCAACCCCCCATCATTATCCTCAACCTCCCATCCTCATCCTCTCTCCTCAACCTCAACCCCCCACCCTCAACCCTTCCTCCTTATCCCCAACCTCCCTCCTCATCCTCAACCTCAATCCTCAACCCCTTCCTCATCCTCTCTCCTCAACCCCCCATCCTCAATCCCCCTCCTCAACCCCCCATCCTCATCCTCTCTCCTCAACTCCCCCTCCTCAACCTCAACCCCCCTCCTCAACCCCTCTCTTATCCTCAACCTCCCTCCTCAACCCCTTCCTCAACTTCCCTCCTCAACCCCCCCATCCTCAACCCCCTCCTCAGCCTCAACCCTCCTCAACCTTAACCCCCCCTCAACCCCAACCCCCCCTCCTCAACCTCCCTCCTCAACCCCCCATCCTCAACCCACCATCCTCATCCCCTCTCCTCACCCCCCATCATCATCCTCTCTCCTCAACCCCCCTCCTCAACCCCTCCTCCTCATCCTCAACCTCCCTCCTCATCCTCAACCCCCTCCTCGAACCCCCTCCTCAACCCCCCATCCTCAACCCCCCATCCTCAACCTCCCACCTCAACCTCAACCCCCTCCTCAACCTCAACCACCCTCAACCACAGCCCCCCTCAACCAGCCTCAACCCCAACCCCCCTCCTCAACCCCCCTCCTCAGCATAAACCCCCCTCAACCACCCTCTTCCACCTAAACCCCCCTCAACCCTAACCCACCTCCTCAACCTTAACCCCCCTCAACCTGCCTCAAACCCAACCCCCCTCCTCAGCATAAACCCCCCTCAACCCCCCTCCTCCACCTAAACCCCCCTAAATACATCCCCCCTCTCCCCTCACTTACCTGCTTGTGCTCCGGCACCCGGTATATGCTAATGACGCGGCGTGCATGTGACGTCACATGCGTGCCGGCGCCGGGTCAAGGAGCGTAGGCCGGAGCACAAGCAGGTAAGTGAGGGGAGAGGGGGGATGTATTTAGGGGGGTTTAGGTGGAGGAGGGAAGTTTAGGTGGAGGAGGGGGGTTGAGGGGGGGTTTATGCTGAGGAGGGGGGTTTAGGTTGAGTAGGGGGGAGGGAAAGAGACACGGGGGGTAGAGAGACACACGGGGGGTTAGAGACACACGGGGGGCAGGTAGAGAGACACAAATTGCTTAACAAGAAAGTATCTTTCCCTTGGGAAAGTGTATTTCCTTAGTAGGAAATGTAATTATTGAGACAATGAGAAGGTTGACATAGCTGTATTTTTTAGAAAAGTCTAGAAACACGTGTCTGAGTTTTGGATAGATGTCTGATATTTGGATTCCAGGGAGTGAAGCTTTCTTCCCCAATGTTTCAATGAGAACTTTTATAGCTCAAACAGAGATATACAAATACTTTAATGACCAGCCATTGTCTTAGTCTCAGCCATGTGTGAAGGAACCTTGAGCTGAATTACTGAAATGAAATTGAAAATATACAAATACTTCTATGTATCTCCATTGTCTTCTAAATATTTACCATCTCCTGCGGAAAAGAAATACTCTTTCTTACAGTAAGTAATAGAATTTTTAATTTTTTTATTTTATTTTATTTTCAAAATTTGTATAAAAAGGGTTACAAAAGTTACAAACATGTACATAATATCAGAAGGTCTACAAATATTACACTACAAATAAAACTACAAATATTCAGACAACAAACAAAAACAGAATTTTTTTTTTTTTAATCCAGATTTGAATTTAAATAATTCACATTGATTCATAAGGATTAACGTTTTTCAGCATATCAAAACATGATTTAGTTCAATTCTATGGAGAAGAGGAGTAGGGGATTTTTTATCAACTCCTGATATTTTTTGCACCTGTCGCGTAGCAAGCCCGAAGGCGCTCCTTGCCAGCAACTGCGACCCTCGCCAAATTTACGTTGTAACGTAAACAACACGACACACCAACTGCAACCCTCGTAAACTTTACATCGCAACGCAAACAACATACGAGACACTTTAACACTCATTACGACCTCGCAAAAATCGTCCGCAACTCTCGAACATGAAATAAATCAAAACACAATAAATACACACAGCACATACATAAAAAGCTTACCTTCAGCAAGAGGGAGCATCCAGGACCTCAAAAAAGCAACTTACACCTTCATTTAACTAAAAATAAAAGAGTTTAGACACTACCAAATTCTCTAAGTGAGAGAAAAAATGGCCGCCGAACAATACGAAAACGAGGCTACAGCACTCTAAACACACAAAACACCACAAGAAACTCGCAAAACACCACAAAAGACCTACAGATATTCCGCTAAGACGCATACCACACATTACCCGCCATTTTACGACAATGCAGAAATACACAACTACGCTAAAGGTTTGATCTCGCGCACGCACACTATTACACTGCACACATTCAGCACGCTTACACAGCAGCTCCACACCACTAATGCTGCAGCAACATCAAAACAGATTGTAGCTCTTCAACACAATGCTTCAAAATACGTAAAGTTTATTCATTTTTTAATGTATTATAGATTTCATTATTATACACCAAACAGCCTTAGCTCACTTACAATTTGATTGCCGTCATTTTTTGACGGCAAATTCGCTTGTCAATTATATTAAGGAATTTTCAAGTATTATCAGTTGACTGTCTAGATTTAATAAAACCTGTTTGACATTTATTAATTACATTGTTTAATAGTGGGTTCAGGCGAGTTGCTAATATACTAGCGTATATCTTTATATCTGTATTGATAAGTGATATTGGACGGTAGTTACGGCATTCTGAGTGATCTTTACCAGGTTTTGGTATTACAGTTATTGCTGCTTCCAGTGTCTCTGCCGGTGCTTTCCCATTTATTTTAATTTCGTTATACATTTTTTGTAAATATTTCACTATAGATGAAGAAAATATTTTATAGTTTATGTTAGGAAATCTGTCTGGCCCTGGAGACTTACCAATTTTTAAAGATTTTATACTTTGATACATTTTTTCCTCTGAAATGTCCATCTCCATTTTTTTTATTGTGTTTCTGATATCTTTGGCAATTTTATCTTTTTTAAATATTCTTCAATTTGTTTAATTGAAGGTTTTTGAAAGTCCACTGTTTGTTCGAGATTGTATAAAGTTTTATAATATTGGAAAAAAGGACTTTCCTATATCTATTGGATTTCTATGGATTTTGCCCTTTTCATCTTGTATCTTATCAATTCTTTTAGTGAAATTAATTCCCTTAATTTGTTTAGCAATTAGTTTCCCTGGTTTATTACCTAAATGATGTTGCTTTAATTGGTATAACCAGATAAAATTATCATTTTTTTCTTGTATCTTTTTAATCGCTAGCTATGTTTTAGCTATTTCTAAAGTTATAATATTCATTGGTGACAGTTTATTTTTCTGTTGTAATTGTGTGAGTTTAATAAGTAAATCTCTATGTGAGTTTTCATTATGTTTTGTTCTATATTTTCTTTATGCGTGTTCCAAAGTAATGTTTGTGAAGTTACAGAGTTTTCATTAGTTTCAAAAAACCTTTCAATTTTCGTTTTAAATTTTTCCCTATCTATCAACCCTTTAAAAAGAGTTGCATCAATGTTACGTCTTTTATTGTATTGTATTTTATAGCCATCATCTACAGTCATTGTTATTAGTGCATGATCTAGCCATGTTATTGGACTAATCTCAATTTTTTAAATTTTATTTACTAAGTTCAAATTCACTAAAAAGTAATCCAGTGTTGTATAAGTTTTGTATTTATTAGAAAAATAGGTGTACTTTTTATCTAATGGATATAATACTCTCCAACTATCGTACAGTTTATGGTTCAATAGATTTTTTTTTTACTTTATTTGCAATTTTTGTCATTATTTTATCTGGTTCTGGTTTTACTATCGATTTTCTATCCATTGTAGGAGCCAGACAGATATTAAGTCGCCCCAAATAATCAGGTTACCTTTTTTATATTGTTAATGTTTTTTATTGTTTTGTTCAAAAATCTATATTGATTCTTATTGGGAGCGTAAATATTCGCTATTGTATAAATTTGATCGTTTATTGTGCCTATCCAAATTATATAACGGCCTTCTGTATCTTTTTCTATAAATTCTTCAGCCACCTTATTTCTATTATTAAAGAATTTACAAACATATTTCGACATGGTTTTATAATTAGAGAATAGTTTTATGTTATACTTTGTATCTGATAACTTAGCAATATTATTATTTTTTAGATGGGTCTCCTGTACACATATTACATCTACATTTAATTCATGGATAAAATTCATAACCATTGTTCTTTTGGATGGGATATTCAACGCATTAAAATTTTGAGATATGAGTTTAAGTCCCATATAATTAAAAACATCTAATTGTACTATCTCTTACTCCTCTTCTCCAACTATGTTCCCCAATAATTGGAGTTTTATAGTTACTTTATACATGTTCTTCCTTAATGTTTCTTTGATTACAGCCAAAAAGAAAACGGTTCCAATTACATACATCCAAGAAAAACAATTGCTAGACAATTAAAAACATGAATACATAAATATAAACAATAATTTTGTGGTAGCAAAGTCAATGTATTTGCTACCATTTTTTTTGTTTTTTCCATGATCGTTGACTAATCCATATTTGTTTTACTAACCAATAATCTATCAGTATATTTCTATTTCTCATGAAGTTCATCAAATATTGAAATTATGGATAGGAAGGAAGAGAAGGACTATTCATTTTGCCAAAATGGAGAGAGAGAAGGAAGGCGAAGAAGAAGAGGAGAAAAAAAAAAAAGTATTCTCTCCTTCCCTTCCTCCCCTCTCTCCATTTATTTTCTACTCTCTATATATAGTCTCTTTAATTTGTGTATATATATTTTTTTAGCGTATCTCTATGCTAATATGCTAAAGTGATCATTTTCTTATTATTCTAAATTATATTTAAATATTGAGAAATATTTTCTCTTGTGTAGTGATAAACCCAGTGATTTAATACATCATTCTTTTAAGTTAGTGGTTCATTTATTTATCTAAAATCTTACATTTATAAATAGTGTTAATAAATAAACATTATCTTTACACTTTTCTATCCCATTTCTTTCCCCTTTCCCTTACTATTTTCCTTTGCTTCCTAAATATTAATTTCTTTTGTATTATTCTTAATTCCTTGGGACAATTCTTCTCTTATTGATTGTTGGAATTCTAAAAAAAGCTTTTTCATAATATTCACTTTTAGTAGTTCTTGCTCTTTTAAAATTGGTGTTTCGAGAGGTTTAATATGTGAAGTTTCACTACATTTAGTCTGTATTGGGGAGAGATCTAAGTGTAAGGAATTAGTTAGCTGGGATGTTTTTGATATTATATCCTTGTCCTTCTCTTTTGGGATAGAAAAGAGGCAATATTTTTTGTCTCAAATTTTTTCCCTTTCTCTTTGGGTTTCTTTTTTGAGTTGTGTTTCATTATTGGTTGCTTGCTTTCTTTTTGACTCATTTTACACTTGTTCTGACGCTTCCTTATGTCTCTTCCCCCTTCCTTCCCCTCCTTTCCGCCGCCCCTTTTTTTTTTTTTTTTTATATCCCATTTTCTTTCTTTTAATATAACATTTAAGTAAAATCAATACGTTTCTTTAGATATCTATAATTATCATGATATTTATAGTAAAAATTCCTATACTATCACATCTCCATTTCATAGTGGGTTACAAAAAATATCCAAATCTAATTTATACAAATTTATAATTAGAAAGTATATAATTAGAAAGTTGTAGAAAAGATATTGAAAAATAAATCAAATTAAATATCTCCTATATATATTTATAAATGATGCTTTAAGATAGAGGTTATATCTATTATAAGAATTATAAATACTAATATGCAATGTGTTCTTTTCCATAAAAGGGCACAGAAATATTCTGATTTCAAAATCACAGTAGAAAAAGAGAAAAGAGGAGACAGAGCTATTATTCTGGTCTATCAATTGTCTTGGTGAAATGTTCTTTTGTACACAATGCAATATATTCCCAGATGTTATTATCTGTTCTATAGCCTAAAATGTATTTATGCGTAATAGATAGTTCCTCTTAATAGTATATATATTTACAGGTTACTACAAACTAATACATAAAGGCTTATTATTAGTGGTACAATAATAGTACAATAGATCTTCTATATATTTTGTTAAATAAACAATATATCTAATTAAAAAATGGGACAGTTTATACAGTTTGTGCAAATCAGAGTATTTCAACTCATTATTTCCCCATTATTAAAGACAAATCAGAGAATGATTGGCACTTTAAAAAAAGGAATATTCAGAGTTACAGACCTCATCTGTATCAGCTTTATACAATTGTGAGGTCACCTAGTCTTCTTTCTTACTTTAAGACTTGCAGGTAAAGAATTTCCAGCAACTATAGTGTTTTTAAGCAACAGTACCTGATTTATTTTTTAAAGTTTGGCATCTGTTTAGCAAATGATTCTTTTGTATTCAGTTGCCCTGATGCTCTTTAGCAGGGAAGCCTTTTTATATGTCAGGTCACCTCAGAAAAGTGTGTGTAAAGCACACAGTGCAACAATTTCCCATTTACAAGCTCCGCCACCAGGTCCAGAAGTTCCCCCCTGCATCCACGCTTGATCTAGATGTGGTTTAATACACTCAATCTGACATCCGCTTCGGATATCACAGCCAATTCACTCTGCAGGGTTTTCGATCACTGTACTCACTGCAGTCTCGTGCAGTTTCAGATCTCATGCACACCTTATCAAAATACGCTAGGTCCGGTGTCCGAATATTCATATCAGACCTCAGAATCCAACACTCTCCGCAGGGCTCTCTTTCACTTCGTTTGTAGCAGTCAGGTTTGGATTCCCCTCTTAAATTATCGGTTTCTGAATGCTTCAATGTAGCGGCGTTTCTCAGTGCAACGGCGTGTCTAGGTGCAGCGACGTGTCTCGCTTGTCTCCCCAGTCACCCCCAGTCTTCACCTCTGCATTAATATATAACACTGTATCAGTATGAATTATTGATTGTAATATAGCAGTTATGCTCACTGAGGTCGGATTCGGACTCCCTTCGTGGATTCTCCTTATCAGCGTGTCATAATATAACAGCGTATCTTGGTGTAGTGGTATGTTCCGGTGTAGTGATGTATCTCACTCATCTCTCCAGTCTCCTGCTCAGCATCAGTACAATACTATATCAGCGTGAGTTATTAGCTGTTGTGCCGGAGTCTGTGGGATTGCAACCACAATCATCAGTTACCCTCCATTCTCAGGGTTAGTCGACAAACAGGAGGTTTTGGCGCCAAACTACAGGCTCCTCCTCATCCTCCCCTGCTCATAAACCAGGAAGGCCATAAGCAATACGTAACAGAATTGAACAATTGAAATGTTCATGTTCCAAAACTAATCTATTAATTATATACATGTATTAAGCAACCACTTAGCTTGTGAATTCCCCTTCCACCCGTTCTAAAGAGAAAAGTGGAACAATCATCAACAGCAAGCAACAACAGCATAAAAGTAGGAATTGCCTACAATCTTCAAACTGAAGAGAAAACACTCAAGCTTATCATTATGGAGAGCAAGTTTGCTCACTTTCAAGCACATTTCTCCACACAAAAACTATAGAATTGATCACTGAAAGTATAGTTTTAGCTAGATTTGGTACACAATTTCCAATCATGCTTCAATGTATCTTAATTTAAATGAAGTGAAACAATTTTAAAGCTGTCAATGACTCTACATTTTCTAATATTTTAAAATGACTCAGACTTTCTGAAATGCTAGGAAGAAAGAAAATGGCTAAAATGTAAAACATTTCTTTATGATAATTAATGTATAAACAATGCAAGATAATAAAGAAAATGTTATATGTTATTAATAATTTACTGTTTCACATGTTTTGTTTAAATTTGATTGTGATTTGGTAAAATGAATTGGAGTACAGAGGGCATAGAGTTAGAAATGTTACGGAGCAGTACTGGATGTTTGTATAGTTAATACCAATGCAATGCTAAAAACACATGCACTCTGTAATGTTGTAAGCATTAAACCACTCTTATATTTGATGAACATGTTTTGAATATTGACCTCATGGGCATCCAATATTTTTTTTTTAAGAACGCAATAAAAAGTTAATATAAAAAATTAAATTTATTGTAATTGTTTTACAGGAACCTTTGCCACCAATATGATCACATATATACAGTAGTTGTCATAACTGTGGGTTGTCCAAAGATGTTGCTAATGCTGCAGCCCTCACGAAGCCCCCTGTGCTGTAGGTAAGCTTTTGATGTATTTGTTGTGTGTATTTATTGTGACGAAGCGAAGGCCGCAGTTGCTGGCATGGAGCGCCAGAGGTGCTCCTTGCCAGCAACTGCGGACCTCGCAAAATTTACGGACTTACGAAAAAAAATACGAGACACGGAAAAACCATTACTACCTCGCAAAAATACGACCTTTCCGCCCGGAACCTGCTCATATGAAAACATTAAAAACACAATAAATACACACAACAAATACATCAAAAGCTTACCTACAGCGGGGGGCCACCGAGGACCTCTAAAAGTGAAGTTACAGCTCAATTAAACTCAAAATAAAAGAGTTTAGACTCTTGAAAACCCCTAAGCGAGCGAAAAAATGGCGGACAAAAAAAAACAAAAACGAGGCTAAGCACGCAAAACTACTACACTTATTAGCAAAACGGAACGGACACTCCAGACCACTTCACGAGGCACGTAACACACACTATGCGGCACGCACCACACTGCTATTACCCACCATTTTACATGAGACACACAACTATTAGCCGCAAAATGGCGGCTGAAACGTAAATTTACCGCTGGAACGCAAATAGCGCATGCGTATTGCGTTCTAACAGTTTCAAGCACCTAAAAGTTTATAAATACTGACCACTTTCCAAAAAATTTTAAATTTCTCCTGAGGTGATGAACAGTGTGACTGGATAGTTCACTGCTGCCGTTACTTGAGAAGACAATTACTTCCGTATTTACAACTTCACAATCTGCAAATTCAAACTGAGAGGTAAGCTATAATATATTTAATTTATTAAAAAAGACCCCCCCCCCAAAAAAAAAGAAAAAAAGAAAACAGTTCAAGCATTCCCAACCAAGATGTCATTCATGTATAGTGATATGTCAAATGCACATATATGTGTATAGGCCCTACAACAAGCTCATCTTAACTCAAACTAATGAAACAAGTATATTCAAGTGACATTAATTCACAGTAAATAATGTCCGACAAAAAAAAAAAATTGATCAACAATCTTTCCCTTTTTTTCACTATTCAAACAGACTCTGCATCAACAGCATCACTCAAGAATTTGCAGCGTGGACTGTGAAAGGACATTACTTTTCAACAACAGAAAGAAAGAAGAAGAGGTAAGATACAAAAATACATTACATGCAGAAAAAGACCATGCTTTTCCAAAACCAAAACAATGAATATACAATTAACCATTTTCCTTTCTCTTTCAAACAGACACTACAAGAAGACTACCGGATTTACATTGGCAGTAGGGGCCCCTCTTTCATTGATACAACAAAAATAATTAAATCAAGGTATAGTATAACAAGTAAAAAAAAAATACACAATCCCATGTTTGCTGTCCACCAATGTCACAAGTCAAACACTAAAATTAAAGCCTCTATACAAATTACAGCAAAACAAGAACACCACAGTTCAAGAAACTTGACAAACACATATACAATTTACTAAAAAACACACTTCCATACAAAAAATAATTGTTAACACAATGCATTACTAAAATATAGGTGACGGACACAAAACAGGATATCATACCAAACATTAACCTCATACAGAAAAAAATGATATTGTTCCTGTTTACAACAACCTCTAACCATCACCCAGAAGCCAAATGTAGCATCCCAAAAGTGGTGGACACAAAACAGGATAGTACAAAAAATCCACACAACATATAGAAAACTAAATTCAAATTCCTGTTTAGTCTCCAACAACCTCTAACCCTCACAAAGAAGCCAAATTAAGCATACCAAAAGTGGTGGACACAAAACAGGATATTACAAAAAATACCCACAACATATAGAAAAATAACTTCACATTCCTGTTTACTTTACAACAACCTCTAACCCTGACAAAGAAGACAAATTAAGCATAACAAAAGTAGTGGACACAAAATAGGATAGTACAAAAAATCCCCACAACATATAGAAAAATAACTTCACATTCCTGTTTACTCTCCAACGACCTCTAACACTCACAAAGAAGCCAAATTATGGGGGGCCAAAAGTGGGGGACGCTAAAGGATAGTACTGCAAATACTTACAACATTCAGAAAATATAATTCACAGTCATGTTTACTCTACAACAACCTTAAACCCTCAGCCACAAGCCAAATAAGGCATCCCAAAACTGGTGCACACAAAACAGAATAGTCCAACAAACATTCCTAACATAGACAAAATAGAAATAACATTAATAATTACTGTCCTAGAAAATAGAACTGTAACTGACAACTAAAATCAAACAATTTTCAAGTGGCGCATAAAAGACAGCATAGCATAACAAATCAGGATAACAGATTCAATCTAAAAAAATTCTACATCCAGTTTCATGCACAACAAACTACTACAGTAAAAGAATAATACAATTACAACAGTAGTCTACACAAAACACCATACTAATTAATTACAGCCACTGCTGTACGCTTTTTCACACACTCTCAAATCAATACTATTTTACACACAAGAAACAAAACTAATAGCATAACACATTGCTTTCAAAATAAATAAACCATGCTATTCATGAAAAATAAATTACAATCAAATAACATTTTTCTTTTTGTTTTACAACAGACACTGCTTGAAGACTCTCGGAAGAAGATTTCCATCAGCGATCCAGGGATATTCATCTTCAAATCACACTACTGACAGGGTACAGTATAACAAGTTAAAAAAGAGAAAACAAATGGAACATGTTTGCTGTACAGCAATGTCAAGAGAAAAAATAAAATAACAACACACCAACAACAATAAGCCCCACAAATCACCATCCTTCAACAAATATTAATGACACTTTTCTAATTTATCCTCTAATTACCTTTTACCTACAACAAACTTTAACAGTAATACTAACTTCAATCTAGCAAACAAAATGTGCCCAAGATAGAACAGCATAGTACAACAAATAGTGAAAACACATCAACAATTCTACTCTAAATTTAAAACAGACATACAAAATAGGATAATACCACAAATACTACTAACAGCTACCAAACAACAATACAAACCTTCTTTTCACACCCACACCATATTAGCTTAAAACTAAAATATAAGTCTACTATTTGAACAATCACCTACAGTACAAATTTAAACACCAATATATTACTACCATGTTTGGCCCTCTACTATGCCTAAAAGGCAACGCTACAACCCTACAAGATAAAAAGCAGCCAATACCCCCCAAAAAATATATAATAATTTAACACTATAGAGCTACTACATCTACAATAATATATAATGCAATTACCTTAGCTCTGCTATGCCTCTAAGCCAAAAATAAAAAGCTACAAGACAAAAAGGAACACCAAACAAAGAACACACACTAATTTAACAGTATAAAGCAAGTTCATGTTGTCAGAACTTTTGTATGAATAAAGTTCTATCTTATATGGATATTATAGTATATTATAATATTACAATTATTAACCACTATTTTTTTTATATCTATTGTATTAATATTTTATATGCTATATATTTTTATATATATCTATGCGTGCAATTCTATTACTTGAATATATCTATGTGAAAAATATGTTTTCACAGCTACCCAAAAAAGAGCTATCCCACGATTGTATAATTCTTTGTTCTGTAAGAGATAAACATCTGAGTGAATTCCTAGGTCTATGAGGTAATGAAATCCTCCTTAATATTTCACACGTGAAGAATTCGTTTCATAGACACCAAGTCTAATAAACAGAATAATAAATCTGTCTAGGGATATCTAATTGATAAACATTCTTATGACTTCATTTGGTTTACAGTTTGTGGGTCAAAGGGGTCATTAGTTAATTAAAAGGGATGAAAATTCAAAGGTCCGAGAGCGCCATCTTATGGTTAAAGGAATAAACGTCTCTATAGAAAAATATATTCATTATAAAATTTAAATAGGTGATGACATCATGAAAAGATTCTATTGGTTACTAGATACTTTAACTGATTTGGGATTCTGATAGGCAAATAAGCAAGAGGTATAATTATGGATAGAAACAGGATCTAAGGAGAGAAAAAGAACAAAGAAAAAGGAGGAAGGAGAGATAGAAACTTTTATCTGTGGAAAAGGCAAAACAACTTTGGAATTAACCAGTGGAATCTTGTCATAATTGGTAATGTATAAATTGAGATATTTTATTTTGTGATATAATTGAAAACCATTACCATAATTTCTCTGTTTGGTTTATTTCTTATCAAAAAGTTATTTAGATTTCCTTTTGTCATTGAAATTTATAAATCCGGATATAAATTTTGATACAAAATTAGATATCTCATTTTTCTTTTTGACCAATACAGATAAATTAACTTTACTTAGCTAACTTATCAATTATATTATAAAATACTTTACTATAATTGTGTTATATTTAATACATTCTTTTATAGCTATATATTATACTATCATTAGACATTGTTAGTACATGCTAACATGTTATTTGGGGTGAATTTTATTAATTGATTTATCTGATTCTGTTCTATGGGTTGCTATTCCAGGTTTTATTGTTCATGTGAATGAGATACACTTTTGTATTGAGATTTTAGGACTGTATAGAAAATATCATAAATAATAAGTATTACAATATGATGTATTAATTTTCTTTTATTATCTGGCTGGTTATACTGTGTTTTATTTGCATTTGATTTGATATATTACATTTGATCATAAGACTAGTTGATTTTGGTATTTTCAATAAATGTTATTTTATAAAAAGGAATATGTGTCTATAAATTGATTCTGAACTCAAAATTCATTATTCTATATTATTTAGAAAATAATATGTCGTATTAATCCCGACATATTTGGAGGCCCCAGCGAGATATATATCTTTATAGACACGTGGTCAATTATTTAATTGATTTAAAACTTTTTATTTAACAACACTTGTTAAAAAATTAAAAAATTAAAAAAAATGGTTGAAGGTGTTTTTGGTTCTGAAACAGTAGGGGCATTATCTTTAGATGACATAATTGGTCATGGTAAAAAGGGAATGGAGTTGTTAATTAAAACTTTAATCTCAAATGTATATCCTGTTTGTGAATACAAGGAACAGTTGTCAGAATATTTGGTTAAAATACATCCCGAAATTGATGGTGATACAATCGATGATTGGTTAAAAGATAAGAATTTGTTGACAACTGTGATGGGTACTATAAATGCAATTCAAATTAAGTCAGAAAGAAAGAAGCATTTAGCCTGGTTATCTACTGTTTGGATGGAATTAGCCGGAAGCTGGAAATATCAAAATTCCCAAAAAGAAATTACCATAAAAGATTTAAATAATCAAATCCAGGAAGTCTCTATTACTTGTCAAAATTTAAGAGATTTACATGAAGAAAAAACGCAGCTAGCAGAGCAGCAGTTTATCAAAATTAAAGAATTAAGGAAAAAAGTTGTAGAAACGACAGAAACATTTAACGCAGCTCAAGATTTAAATGGTAAATATTCAGAGAAATGCGATGAATTACAGACAATAATAAATAAATTGGTAGCTGAGCATGCAAAAGATACCGGTGAGGAAAGTCAAAAATCAGTTCAATTTGAGGAATTGTCTGAGAAATGTGAATACGTAAAAGAGAAAGCTGAACATGCTGATAAATTAGCACAAAAGTATGTTCAGGCTTGTCAGGACTTAAAAATAGAACAGAAGAAATTGCAACAAAAGATTGAATTCTTAACTCAATAATTAACTGATAAGAAAATTCATGAGGCTGAGAAACTTGTAGAGAATAAAAAGATCCAAAAATTTCTGACTGTAGCTAAGAATGAGATAAAACAATACCAACAGGATGTTGAAAATCTAAAAATGGATTTAAATAGGGCTCAAGATTATGCCTCAAGTAAAATTGTGATAAAGGACTTTAGTGATTCTGAGGAAGAATTAGAAGTAGTACCTTCAAGGAATAAACATAAACGATCACCCATAAAAATTTTACATAGTTCTTAAAATGAAACTGATAGTGATGAAGATATACGATCAAATAAAAGACTCTCTTTCCATGAGAAAGCCCAGGCTATAAGAAAATTAATTAAACCCTACACCAAAAATTCAAAATTGTCCATAGAAGACCACCTTGATTCACTAGAAAGGGTGATGGTTGAACTAGGGATAAGGGGGGCTAATGATAAAATATCATACCTCCCTTGGTCATTTGATAGCTCTTATACCTCATTTTTCACCTCTCTCCATGATAGCGATATAAATGATTGGGAGATATATAAATCTGAGGTGAGAAAATACTTTTCTGAGTATAGAAACCCACAGGCTGCTATGAAAGCAGTTCATAATCTCAGATGTAAGCCTGACGAAAGTCCAAAAGAATTTTTAATCACATTAAAACACGCTTATAGACAAACTGCAAAAAAGACAGACCCAGAATCTCCTGAATTTAAGAGAATTTACTTCCCTGCACTACCTTTGTACATTCAGAGAAATATGGCACGTGATTTTGATGATGCCAAGCCTTTAAGTTGGTTGGTAAATGAATGTACTAAAATATATGAGATTCAGCTTGATGATGGGAATAATTATAAGCGAAGGGAGAAATGTAATAATCAAATTGTGGCAGAAATTTCTGTTAAACCTAATTTACAGTATGAGACAGGTACAAAATCTTACGCAGATGTGGTTAAAGGTTCAAACAAATCAAGTCAGGCACAGTCATCATTTAGGCCAGTAAAAATTGCAAGTAAAAAATCTCAAAATGCAAATAATGATTCTTTTTATGTTAGTCCAAATTACATGGGAAACAATCCTATTAAAAATTATGTCTGGAGAACAAAATCTCCTAGTACAGAAGGAAGATTAACCCCTCCAATGCCTAATACTACAAATTATTCAGAGAGTCAGAGGGTTAAGAGATATAGCCAAAATCAAAATTCTAAACCATCATCTAATTTAGAAGAGCAAGTTAAAATTTTGACACAACAGATGGCTGCATTTATGGCAGGATTTACTACTCAAACAGTGAGAAACGACCCAACCCAAAATTCTCAAAGCCAAAGCCAATGACTAAATACTAATTGTGAAAATAGATTAGTGATCAATAACACAAACAGAAGTGATACTTGTGAATCTCTTGATTCAAATAAAAATATAAAAGTATGTTCTAAATGTTAATAATGTATTTCTTCTTCCTGAGTATCCTTTCTCTTCAGAAATTCCTATTCAGCAAGGGAGGGGTATTTTCAAAAGGAAGGAAGATGACCCAGAAGATATAACTGTTGACCCTTTAAGCTCACAGGAGGTAACACAGATTGAACCAGAGTCTACCGGTAAAGGATTAACAGCTGAAATAGAACACTGCAATGTCATGACAGATTATTTATTACCGGTTCAGTTTATTGAAAATGAAACTAATGTAATCAGGAAATTGCTGATAATCCTACAGAAATAGTTATAAATTGGATAGATCATACTCCACAATCTGACTTCTTAAATAAAAATAAACAATGGAAGAAGTTAGAGATGTTAAGACATACACATTTCTTATGTGAAATGGAGGAAATACAGAACCGATCTTATGTTTCTATCGGTATACAGAATGTTGAAACCTTAAATCATAAAGCATTAATTGATACAGATTCCCAAGTCACAGTAATTTCCAAAGAGACATATGAGGAAATTGAGAGTAGAGCCAAAAAGAAAACTATTCTGAAACCATTCGTGGGAATTGTTAGAAATTTTGATGGTATTAAAGTTAATACTATAGGCCATGTGTGGTTAGATATCAGAATAGGAAATAAACAAATGAAACATCCATTTATTATAGTGGATATTCCTAGTTACAAAATTATAATTGGGACTGATTTACTTAGAAGATTTAGTCCAGTAATTGATTTTATTGATGGTGTGATATGGTCACAAGTTAAATTTCCCATCAATTATGATCAGGTTAAACAACCTCATATGCAAAGGAACTGTCATGTTATCGAGAAAAAGGAGGAATCAGTAGAGATTCACTTCCAAAATAATCGAATGCCTGAAATGACAGTACTTAAATGTAAAGACATTAATGGAGAACAAGTAAATAATGAAAATGTGATCCAAATTGATCAGGCGCATATTAAAAATATTCAAATAGAGGGAAATGTATTAACTATCTCTTTAAATATGAACGATTCTAAGCCTTTAAACATAAGTAAACACTCTAGATTTCTAGTGGAAATAGAAACCAATGATGAAGGTTTATTTATTTCTGTTGATATTCCAGGTATGAGAAATTCTCAACAAGCAAAACTAGCTCTAAAACATGAGCATAGCTATGTTGATGAGAGCTTATTAAAACAAATAAAGAATAATAATTTAATCCGAAATACACAACCCGATGATGAATGGGTATATAAGATAGATCATGAAACTTCAACTCATGCTATTATGGCAAAATGTTTATTACCTCTTTTCATTGGGGGTAAAAGGGTTATGCACCTATTCTTAGTCATTCAGGGTTCCCAATATCCAATCTATATTGGAAATGATCTATTACATCGCTTTGCATCCCAAATTGATTTGATCAATAATGTTATTTGGTCTAGACTACAGGATAAGCCCTTAGAATTCCTAAATGACTGAGAAACATTGAAATCTGCACAACAAATGCCTTATGCAGTAACCGTGCAAATGGACCAAAGTGTTACAATACCAGAGGAGGTGGCACAATTTCCTCTCCCTTTACAGGTAAAAAGGGGTCAAAAGATTAAAGGTATTGATGCCTTTGTAAATCTTAGTCATCAGATGCAACGAAAAGGCCTCACCCTCACTCATACACCTCTAATTACTATAACACAGATATCTTTAATTATTTTGGTAAATAACACAGCATCCCATCCAATACTTTTGGAGAAGGGATCCCCAATAGGTATGGCTATAGATTCTGAGTATTTTACTTCTGAGTTTATGAATGTTGTTATTGGTTTGCTACCAGAGAATTATGTAAATGATGACCAGATTATGGATCAGTGTTTTGACACACAACCTGAGGGATTATTTACTGTTCAGTCTATTTATCCTTTTAGTTTCACTGAAAGTAACTGTGATAATATGGATAACGAACTTGTTTTTAACCAAACAATTGATGAACAAGAATATGAGAAATATCAGAACACTGAGACGCAGGTAAGTATGATCACTACTGATTTGTCTACACAATTGGAGGAGACTTATGAGATTACTCAGTCTGAGGTATTCCCTGGGTTTAGAGAAAGAGTTGAGGGACAGATAGCCTTAGCTAGCGGATGTTCTAATGACATTGAACGCCAAAAACTAAGACAAGTATTAATTGATTACTAAGATATGTTCTCTAAGGATTCATATGATTGTGGTTTGACAAATTTACATGTCACTAAAATTAAAACTGACCCAAATATGCCACCTGTATTTGTGAAACAATATCGACTCCCTCTTGCCTCTTATGAATCATTGGCAGATATTATCAAGAACCTAAAGTCTAGGGGGATTATTAGACCGGTGCACAGTTCTTTTAATAACCCTATTCTAGGTGTCTTGAAACCAAATGGAACCTGGCGTTTATGCGCTAATTTGAGACAATTAAATAAACGGGTGTACATGTCTGCATGGCTCGTTCCATATATCGATCAATGTTTAGCACAAATACAAGGATCTAAATTATTTACTACGCTTGATTGTGCCCAAGGTTATTGGACCATTAAAGTAAGTGAAGAGGACCAATATAAACTGGCTTTCACCTTTGGGAAACAGCAATATACATGGACTAGAACCCCATTTGGCTTTATAAATTCAGGGCATGAGTTTGCTATATTTTTACATAAGGCAATGCCTGACGCTCAAGAGCGAGGGACATTAACATATGTAGATGATATCTTGATTAAAAATAACAATTTTGATAAACATATTTTTGAAATCAGATATGTTCTAGATCAGTTGAAACATGCAGGAGTTAAACTGTCTCTTCAAAAGGCACAATGGTGCCGCACTAAAGTTAATTTTTTAGGCCATGAAATAACTCCTGAAGGTATAAATCCACAGAAAAAGAAAGTGGAAGCTCTTTTTAAAACCAGAACCCCTACAAATTTAAAAGAATTAAGATCATTTTTTGGTGTCACCAATTATTCTCGTAAGTTTATTGATAACTATGCAGAGGTAACTAGGCCTCTCATTCGATTATTAAAGAAAGGAGAGCCATGGCAATGGGGGGAAATTCAAAATCAAGCCATAAACGAATTAAAACAAAAACTCAGCCAGGCTCCTTGCCTAGTTTATCCTACAATGGGTAAACCATTCTTTTTAGAAACTGGATATACTGATTTTTGCTTGAGCGCTGTTTTATATCAGAAATATGACCAACATAATAAAATTATTGCGTATGCAAGTAAAACATTATCACCTGTAGAAGTAAAATTTAATGACTGTGAGAAAGCTCTGTTTGCCACAGTATGGGCCTTACAGAATTTCCGAAATTTTATCCAAGGGGAGAAAATTATAGTAGAAACCGCTCATCAACCATTACAATACATTCAGAGTGATAAAATTAGAGCCGGTAATTTGTCAAATAGCCGTATAACCGCATGGACTTTATCCTTACAAGGATGGCCTCTGGAAATTAGATATGCACAGAACAAGAGGAATCCAGTGGCCCAAGGGTTAGCTGATTTACATGATTGTACCGCCGAGGATCCTCTTAGAGAAAATTGGTCCGAAGTGGACCTTATGAAGGAATACAAATTATCTCCCCATAAGGTATATGAAGAGGTATTATGTAATACTTTACCCACAGTTTACGTGGATGGATGTGCATATCATATTAAAGAGGGGGCAGATAACAAATTGGTTGCAGGAATCGGTAATTTATGGAAAGACAATATCCCGATTCCACCTGAGAGATATAAAATAGGATCTAAGACTAGTCAAATATCAGAATTGGTAGCCGTATATCGCGCTATCCAAACTGCAATAGAGCATGATCTTAAGGAATTAGTGATCATCACTGATTAGGAATATGTCCGTAATAGTTTCGTAGAATACTTACAGGTATGGAAACATAATGAAATGACAAATGCCCGGAAGAAACCAGTGAAACATGGTAGGTTAATACATGCTATTGATGAGATGGTAATCTCTAATGGAATGACTATATATTGGAAGAAGACAAAGGGCCACTCAAAGGTAATGGGACAGGATAAAGAAGGAAATGATCTGGCTGATAAGTTGGCAAAACAAGGTGCCCTAGAGGGGGAGCTTGTTGATGTGGATCATCTTTTGGGTCCATTTCAAATTCAGGCTATAACAAGACAACAAATCCAAAAGAGTACAGAATTGTCTACAGCTCAATGGTCCCAAGATACTCCCAGTTCTGATTTAATCAGTAGTCAGAAAGAGGATCCAATCATAGGTATATTTTATAACCATATACAAGATCCAGCTAAATATCCTCTGAGTGAGATAGATGTTGTAGGTAAAGAAGACCTGAGAGTTTTAATGAAGTCAAAAGCCCAATTTAGCATCTTAGATGGGTTGCTTATTCGTACATCTAAGAATGGAATACAGCAATGGGTGGTTCCTACTTCATATAGAGGTCTAATGTTACAACATGCCCATGATGCCCCGACATCAGGTCACAGAGGGGATAAAATCACCTATGAAATACTGCGAGATTTTGCGTATTGGCCGCACATGTTGAAATATGTCCAGACATATTGTCAAGGATGTTTGGTATGTCCCCAATATCAACCTAATACACTTACCCATAGAGCTCCTCTTCAGAAAAGAGGGATGTCTATGCCCTGGTCAGATATCCAAATAGATTTTATTGGCCCAGTAACAACAGAATCTAGGGGTAATAAATATATGCTAACGGTTACATGTCTATTTACCAAATGGGTAGAGTGCCTTCCAGCCACAAATTGTAAAACTGAAACTGCTGCAATACTATTAATTAACCATGTCTTTTCCTGTTTTGGTTTACCACAACGAATTGAGTCCGATCGGGGATCTCACTTTACCAGTGAAGTAATGAACCGTATGTGGAAAATCCTAGGGGTTAGGAGAAAATTACACATTTCTTATCGTGCTGCTTCTAGTGGTAATGTGGAACGGTACAACCAATCCATTATTAGTATTTTAAAGAAATTTGTGAAAGAATCAGGTAAAGACTGGGATATAAAATTACCTTTAGTATTAATGGCTATAAGATCTACATCTAGTACTGCAACAAAAATGTCGCCATTTGAATTAATGACGGGGAGACGTATGGTACTCCCACAACACCTTATTTATAGAACTCAAGACCATAATTTAGTGATTGCTGCTACAACCCATCAATATATAGAGGATCTGAGGAAACATTTACAGCAGGCATTTGCTTTTGCACAAAGAAATTTAGAGAAATCTGCTGTAAGTACTAAAACTTATTATGATCTTAAGACATCCAAAAAGGAGTACGAGATCACAGATCAGATATATTTGTACAACTTTCAATGAAACCAAGTGAAAGAGAAAACGTTTTTGCCTTCATGGAAAGGACCTTATACTATTATTGACAACATTTCACCGGTTGTATACAAAATACAAATTCCAAAAAATGGTGAAATGGTTGAAAGATGGGTTCATGTTAATCAAATAAAAAGTTGTCACCCAAGATCTCAATTAAGAATCATCAACGATACTCCTGATGAATAATGTGACTTTGAATATCCTGTCTAATAAGATTATCCTATTTTTACATTGTATCGAATACACTATTAAAACTTTTTGTTTTTATCTCCTAGTTGAAGAAAATGAAAGAAAGAAAAACAGCTCTGATATGGGTGATGCTGATCCTCTGCCAAGAGGTCAGAATGGAACCTATTGTGGAACCAGGCCCTTCTTCAGGAATCCTTATACAAGAGGCTCCAGGGTTTATTCTCACCGGAAGGAGATTGACATCGCAAAAGATTTTCATGAGCGTGGATCAACAAACAGTGATTGAAAGGCAATTCAACTTATTTAACGTACAGATGGAGGAAACCAAAGTATGGTATCATGAATATATTGATCGATCACAAGCTACTGTAAAGAAGATGTTGGAACAATTAAGGAAAACTTTTATTCCTGAGTCTTACAGTTCCAACAGCCGACGCCCTAAACGATTTATCGGTTTCCTTATTGGGGCTGCAATAATGACTATACTTGGAGCTGTTATAGGTACGACTATGTCAATAACAAACTCTATATCTATTGAAACATTAATTAAGCAATATAGGGAACTTCGGGATTCCTTGAAGATGGTGCAAAGAGAATTGGAACTCCAAAAACAGAAGCTAAATGACTTAATAACTGTAGTGAATGAGACTATTGTTACTACAATTTGCATTCCAAGGTTACTTCCCATTCAATTGACTTACATTGGAAGTACAGCATATCAAGGGTTGAGTCTCTGTTTTTCCGGGAACCATTTACTTTTCATATTTACAACTGTAATAATATCACCTACTTTATTAAAGAGCGATATTATTTCAGAGAGGGGGTTATGTCAGAACTTTTGCATGAATAAAGTTCTATCTTATATGGATATTATAGTATAATATGATATTACAATTATTAACCACTATTTTTTTATATCCATTGTATTAATATTTTATATGCTGTATATTTATATATATACCTATGCGTGCAATTCTATTACTTGAATATATCTATGTGAAAAATATGTTTTCACAGCTACCCAAAAATATCTGAGTGAATTCCTAGGTCTATGAGGTAATGAAATCCTCCTTAATATTTCACACGGGAAGAATTTGTTTCATAGACACCAAGTCTAATAAACAGAATAATAAATCTGTCTAGGGATATCTAATTGATAAACATTCTTATGACTTCATTTTGTTTATAGGTTGTGGGTCAAAGGGGTCATTAGTTAATTAAAAGGGATGAAAATTCAAAGGTCCGAGAGCGCCATCTTATGGTTAAAGGAATACACGTCTCTATAGAAAAATATATTCATTATAAAATTTAAATAGGTGATGACATCATGAAAAGATTCTATTGGTTACTAGATACTTTAACTGATTTGGGATTCTGATAGGCAAATAAGCAATAGGTATAATTATGGATAGAAACAGGATCTAAGGAGAGAAAAAGAACAAAGAAAAAGGAGGAAGGAGAGATAGAAACTTTTATCTGTGGAAAAGGCAAAACAACTTTGGAATTAACCAGTGGAATCTTGTCATAATTGGTAATGTATAAATTGAGATATTTTATTTTGTGATATAATTGAAAACCATTACCATAATTTCTCTGTTTGGTTTATTTCTTATCAAAAAGTTATTTAGATTTCCTTTTGTCATTGAAATTTATAAATCCGGATATAAATTTTGATACAAAATTAGATATCTCATTTTTCTTTTTGACCAATACAGATAAATTAACTTTACTTAGCTAACTTATCAATTATATTATAAAATACTTTACTATAATTGTGTTATATTTAATACATTCCTGTATAGCTATATATTATAATATCATTAGACATTGTTAGTACATGCTAACACGTTATTTTGGGTGAATTTTATTAATTGATTTATCTGATTCTGTTCTATGGGTTGCTATTCCAGGTTTTATTGTTCATGTAAATGAGATACACTTTTGTATTGAGATTTTAGGACTGTATAGATAATATCATAAATAATAAGTATTACAATATGATGTATTAATTTTCTTTTATTATCTGGCTGGTTATACTGTGTTTTATTTGCATTTGATTTGATATATTACTGTGTTTTATTTGCATTTGATTTGATATATTACATATTATCATTAGACTAGTTGATTTTGGTATTTTCAATAAATGTTATTTTATAAAAAGGAATATGTGTCTATAAATTGATTCTGAACTCAAAATTCATTATTCTATATTATTTAGAAAATAATATGTCGTATTAATCCCGACAATGTACAATGACCTATAATTTCATACAAACCAAGTACATTTACAATCACAAAAGTGTTGCAACCCAAAAATTGCCTAAACCAATTTAACATTACAAACTAAATTAATTATACATTATTTTTATTTACAGATTAAGATGGCCGATAACGAGACCAAACAGGAAAAGATAAGACGTCAAGCTAGAGAACGACAGCAAAGATGGGCAAACCAGCAGAAGGAAATTAGACGAGAAAAAGAACACAAAAGACTTGCAAGCAAAAGACTATCAGCTGAAAAAATGAAAGCTAAACCAAAAATAGCTACTAAAAACAAAAGCATTTACAACCTGTTGCTGAACCATCACATAACATTTCAACTGATCAATTACAAAGTGATACTGATATATACTTTTCAAATTGTCCTTTACTTAAGTCTTTAGCAGTAGAGGTTCATAATTGTGGTGATATGAATATTCTTTGTCAGTTTTGTGAGGCTTATAATTTTAAACAGGAAAGACCCACAGATGGACAGTTTATTAGTTGCTGTCAAAAAGGCATGGTCAAACTTCCAGAAAGACAACAATTCCCACCATATTTACAAAGCATTATGACTGAACCTGCTTTCCCCAACTACAAGAATTTCCAAACAAATATAAGATCATACAATAGTGCCATATCCTATGAATCTAAGGGGGAAACAGCTGCTAATGTGCCAGGACATAGCCCTTACTACTTTAAAGTGCAAGTACAAATTTACCATCGTTCTTCCTATTTACATCCAGAAAATTTGCTCAACTATATGTCCTAGATACAATGGAAGCTGTTGACCATTGTATGCAGCTTCAAGAAAATAAAACATGCTTACCCAGTGTTTTTATAGAGCTTGATAAAATTATGGAAAATAACCCCTACACTCAAGCTTATAAAAAATTAGCAGAAGTAGAAAAGGAACAACAACTTCATGCAGAAAGACATCAATTGCCAATCCCAAAGGTCGATATGGTGCTTAAAAGAGATAGACATACTGATAAACGGCTTTATAACTTGCCAACATCAAATGAGGTTGCAATGGTGTTTCAAAATGATGAAGGAGAACCACCATTTCAAAGAGACATTAGAATATATCCCAGAAATGAGGAACAACCATTCATTAATATCAATATCAAGTACATATTTAGATCCAATGACATATCCAATATTTTTTCCACACAGAGAACCAGGTTGGCAACCAAAATTAAACCTTCCAAGTTACCCAAATTCTAAAGTGCGAGAGTGAAATAATATTTCCATGCTTGAATTTAAAGTAGCTCAAATTGCCATTCAAAATGCATTCAATCCAATTTTATGTGAAGGAAAACTAACACAACAATGGATTATTGATTCCTATTTGCAAGTTGAGGCCAATAATTTAAACTTCATTAAAAATCAACAAGATAAACTATGTGTAGAACAGTATTGTGGATTGATGGATTATGTCGCTGAGGTTGCTACAAGCAGAGACATGACACCAGATCCAGAAATACATGCTATACTATATGAGATTGTAACTCATCGTATGATTCACGGACCATGTGGAGATCTTAATCCACAATCACCATGTATGGAAAATAAGAAATGTACTAAAGAATTCCCGAAAGATTATAGAGATAAAACTTATGCTAATTGTGATGGCTATCCATTATATAGAATAAGAGAAGGCCAAACTGCAATCATCAGCGGCAAAAAAGTCGACAACAGATATGTAGTCCCATACAATCCACATTTACTCATGAAATATAATGCACACATTAATGTAGAAGCCTGCACTTCCATAAAATCCATAAAATATGTGTACAAATATATTTACAAAGGCTATGATGCAGCTACTGTAGTTGTCAAAAGTGCAGAAAATGGCAAATCCACTGAGTTAGTACATGATGAACTTGCATCTCATGTAGATGCTCGCTATGTCAGTGCGCCAGAAGCTATGTGGCGTCTACTAAAATTTGAAATGCACGATCGATCACATGCAGTATATCGATTAGCTGTACATTTGCCACAAAGACATTTAGTGTATTTCCATGCTGGCAATAAAACAAATGCTTAAGCACAACGTGAGCAGCGCCACACTACACTAACTGCATGGTTCCAATTAATTTCCACTGACTTAGAGGCAAGAGAATTCTTATACATTGACATTCCATACCATTATGTTTTTGTTAATGGATTATGGCGAAAAAGAAAAAGGTGTGGAACTAAAATAATACCACGAATTTACACTGTAAGTCCAAGAGACCTTGAACATTTCTGCTTACAACTACTGCTTCTAAATGTTCCTGGTGCACAAAGTTTTGAACACTTAAGAACTGTTAATGACATAGTATATGAATCATTTAATTTAGCTGCAAGACATAGAAACTTCCTAGCTGATGATACAGAATGGGACAGATATCTAGAAGAAGCAGCACTGTGTCAAATACCACGGCAGATGAGGCAGCAATTTGCATCTATTGGTATCTTCTCAAATGCTCCAAATGCATTAGCTTTGTGGGAAAAATTTAAAACTAATATGGCTGAAGATTTCTTGCAACGATACAATGAGCTGATTGCACAATTAAAAGAATTAATTGAAATCCAAGAGGTCTTTTTAACACATGCATTAAGTTGTGCAAGTTTTAACTTGCCAGTTCCAGGACTTATAGACGACATCAACTTTGAAGATTATGACATGCAACTTCAAAGAGAAAGTGAACTGAAGAACTGAAGAAAGACTTGCAACTTTAAATACATTACAATTGCAAGCATGTAATGCTATCAAAAATGCACTAGATGATGATATGGTAAAAGAGCATTATTTCTATCTCGATGGACCTGGTGGATCAGGCAAAACGTATCTATGGAATTTATAGATGAGTTTTGTACGAGCACAAGGTGAAATAGCACTAGCATTTGCAACTACTGGAATTGCCGCACTTTTGTTAGAAGGTGGAAGGACTGTGCATAGTGGATTTAAACTACCAGTCCCTATTTTTGAAACCTCCATGTCCGATATTAGAATGACATCATTACAAGGCAAAAAAATTAAAAAAAACGAAATTAATTATAATAGATGAGGCTACAATGATGTCATGCCATGCCCTACAATGTATTGACCATTTGCTTCGTGAAATCATGGATAGTATTTTGCCATTTGGTGGAAAAGTCATATTGTTAGGTGGTGATTTTAGACAAACATTACCTGTTGTTGTACATGGAAATTGAACAGACATTATCGAAACATGTATAAAGTCAAGTACACTATGGAAACATTTTACCCATCTTCAATTACAACAAAATATGAGATCAGAAGGAGAAAAGGATTTCAATGATTGGCTTATTACAACTGGAGAAGGAAAAACTGAACAAATAGAACATTTACCTGACGACACTGTACACATGCCAGATTCCACGATTTGCAAACAAGATCTTATATCGGGTATATTCCAAACTACTATAAATAACGAGGACTATGCAGAACTTGCTGACAAAGTTATACTAACATGTAAAAATAAGGATGCATTGCTCCTCAATAATGAAATCTTTAAAAAAAATGAATGCACCACTTGCTGATGAAAGAGAAAGTCAGGCAAACTTTTCGACTGAATTCATAAAACCACTAACTCTTTCTGGAATGCCACCACAGCTAAAGAAAGGAGCAATTGTCATGTTACTGCAAAATATGAACCCAAAAAGGCCTATACAATGGTACAAGATTAATTGTTCAACAATTAAAGGACCATTTCATATATGCTGAAATTCTAACTGGTACCCATAAAGGAGAGAGAGTTTTTATATCATGAATAGATTTAGCACCAAGTGAAAGTAGCCTCCCTTTTGTACGTCAAAGAAGACAATTTCCCATCATCAAGGCATTTGCCATGACCATTAATAAATCACAAGGGCAAGTCTGTGGTTATATTCTTAGAACAACCAGTATTCGCACGTTGCCAATTATACGTTGCCTTCTCAAGGTGCAAAAACTCACATGCTATTAAAGTTTACATTGAAAACAATGAAAGTCAAGGTGATTTATTAGAGGATGGAAGCATTTTTACCAAAAACATTGTCTACTTTGAAGTACTCTGACTTTCATTGCAATACATGCAACCCCTCCATCACTAACTAAAACCAAAAGCCAAAAATGACCGATACAACAATTTAACAACAAAAAACAAAGCAAAAATATTCACAACAGTGCTTTTATTTCAATAAATACTTCAGAGCTCACTACCAAGCTTTTTACACCAACACTATTTCTATAATAAACTCCATACAATGGCAAAATGCATAGAGAACAGTGGTGACACATCGCGGGCTACCTTTAATGTCTGGCGTTCTCTTTTTAGAGAACCACTCTTCCACATAGGAAACTCTATGTGCCATTTTCAACTATTACAACACCAACCCAAAAATGCCAACGATTACAAAGCACCAATAACTTCATGGAAGCACTGTTTAGAGATGATTAGCCCCATAAAACACTTACCTTCTATTTAAACAGAATTCAAGTTGAAACGTTAAGTATGGTATTGTTCAGCCAATTTGAAATTTTAAAGCAAAAAGTACCGTTGCTAAATTGTACATATTTAAAAGTTTATAGTTACACATTGCAAATTGTGCATTTCATGTTAAATATTAATGCAGTCAGTCATCCGATTGCCTGTTAATGCGATCACAAACAAATTATGTTTTTTACTCCTGTTATCCAATTTCATATGTTTTAAAGAGGGTTTTTAATGTTTGCCTTACTGTGCATTCAATATATATTTTCTTAAACAGTTCATAATGTACAAGTTGCATGTTAAAAAAACATTATGTCAAGTCTACAATACTTATTAAGACAATGTTCAACTCTTAGGACATTCAAATGTTAACACTCATTAACCTTACTACCTTGCAGTTTACCAAACATATAGTTCAACTGTTAATTAACTGTTTACAAGGTTACAAGTTTCACAAATTCATCCCTAAAGTTCCTTCACTGTACATATTTCAAAGTTTATGTTAACAGCAGAAGCAAGTTTTGTAACACAATGTTATTGTATCATTTCATCTCAAATACTAATCCAGGGAGTAATCCGATCGCCAGTTAATGGGGTCAGGAAGGAATTTTTTTTTTCTGCTTTGATACAATTGGCTAAGTTTCCAGGAGGCTTTTTATTGTTTGCCTTCCTCTGGATTCAATATATATTTCATTTAAGAATTCTTAATGTACAAGTTGCAGCTTAAAAAACCATTATGTCAAGTTTACAATACTCAGTAATGGTAACGCTGTTACCCACAAAACAATTAAACAGTTCCTCAACAAAAAACTACAATGTTACAATAATAAACACCTTTAATATAACTATTGTACTTCTTTAGACATAAGTAAAAGTTTACAACTGTCAATTAAGTTAATTATCCACCAAACAAATTTCTAAATATACACATCTCACTGCCGTCATTTTTGACGGGCAAGTCGCTAGTATAAATATAAGCTTATATAAGAGTAAAATCTATGTCAACCTTTGCACTATTTTAAAGCTGCTGTCAAACTAAAATTCATGTTTGATAATGTGTTTTGAGAACCAAAAACATTTACCATCTCCTGTGGAAAACAAATACTGTCTCTTACAGTAAGTAATATAATTGAACAATTGAAATGATCATGCTCCAAAATTATTTTTTTCTTTACATACATGTATTACGCAACCACTCAGCTTGTGAACTCTCATTCTACCCTTTATAAAGAGAAAAGTGGAACAGTCATCAACAGCAAGCAAACAACAGCATAAAAGCAGTATTGCCTACAATCTTCAAACTGAAGAGAAAACACTCAAACTCATCATTATGGAGATCAAGTTTGCTCAATTTCAAGCACATTTCTCCACACAAAAACTATAGAAATGATCCCTGAAAGTACAGTTTTAGCTAGATTTGGTACATAATTTCCAATCATGCTTCAATGTATCTTAATTTAAATGAAGTGAAACAATTTTAAAGCTGTCAATGACTCTACATTTTCTAATATTTTAGGATGACTCAGACTTTCTAAATTGCTAGGAAGAAAGAAAATGACAAAATGTAGAACATTTCTTTATGATAATTAATGTATTAACAATGCAAGATAATAAAGAAAATATTTTATTGTATTAATAATTTACTGTTTCACATGTTTTGTTTAAATTTTATTGTGATTTGGTGAAATTAATTGGAGTACAGAGGGTATAGTGTTGAGAAATATTACTGAACTGTACTGAATGTTTGTATAGTTAATACCAATGCAATGCTAACAACACATGCACTCTGTAATGTTGTAAGCATTTACCAACTAATATATTTGATGAACGTGTGTTGGATATTGACCTCATGGGCATCCAATATTGTGATTTTTTTTATTTAATTTTTTTTATTTGAGCTAAGGTTTTAAGAACGCAATAAAAAGTTAATATTAAAAATAACATTTGTTGTAATTGTTTTACAGGAACCTTTGCCACCAATATGATATAAATATAAGCTTATATAAGAGTAAAACCTATGTCAACCTTTGCACTATTTTAAAGCTGCTTTCAAACTAAAATTCATGTTTGATAATGTGTTTTGAGAATCAAAATCATTTAACATCTACTATGGAAAAGAAATACTCTCTCTTACAGTAAGTAATAGAATTGAACAATTGAAATGATCATGCTCCAAAATTAATTTTTTCTTTACATACATGTATTACGCAACCACTCAGCTTGTGAATTCTCCTTCCACCCTTTCTAAAGAGAAAACTGGAACAGTCATCAACAGCAAGCAACAACAGCATAAAAGCAGTATTGCCTACAATCTTCAAACTGAAGAGAAAACACTCAAGCTCATCAATATGGAGAGCAAGTTTGTTCACTTTCAAGCACATTTCTCCACACAAAAACTATAGAAAAGATTCCTGAAAGAATCGTTTTAGCTAGATTTGGTACACAATTTCCAATCATGCTTCAATGTATCTTAATTTAAATGTAGTGAAACAATTTTAAAGCTGTCAATGACTCTACATTTTCTAATATTTTAAGATGACTCAGACTTTCTGAAATGCTAGGAAGAAAGAAAATGACAAAATGTAAAACATTTCTTTATGATAATTAATGTATTAACAATGCCAGATAATAAAGAAAATGTTATATTGTATTAATAATTTACTGTTTCACATGTTTTGTTTAAATGTTATTGTGATTTGGTGAAATCAGTAGTATAGAGTTGAGAAATGTTACGAAGCAGTACTGAATGTTTGTATAGTTAATACCAATGCAATGCTAACAACACATGCACTCTGTAAAGTTGTAAGCATTTAACAACTAATATATTTGATGAACATGTGTTGGATATTGACCTCACGGGCATCCAATATTGTGTTTTTTTTTATTTTAATTTTTTTAATGTTTTTATTTGAGCTAAGGTTTTAAGAACGCAATAAAAAGTTAATATTAAAAATTTAATTTGTTGTAATTGTTTTACAGGAACCTTTGCCACCAATATGATAAAATATAAGCTTATATAAGAGTAAAACCTATGTCAACCTTTGCACTATTTTAAAGCTGCTTTCAAACTAAAATTCATGTTTGATAATGTGTTTGGAGAATTAAAAACATTTACCATCTCCTGTGGAAAAGAAATGCTCTCTCTTACAGTAAGTAATAGAATTAAACGATTGAAATGTTTATGCTCCAAAATTAATATTTTCTTTACATACATGTATTACGCAACCATTCAGCTTGTGAATTCTCCTTCCACCCTTTCTAAAGAGAAAAGTGGAACAGTCATCAAAAGCAAGCAACAACATAAAAGCAGTATTGCCTACAATCTTCAAACTGAAGAGAAAACACTCAAGCTCATCATCAGGAAGAGCAAGTTTGTTTACTTTCAAGCACATTTCTCCACACAAAAACTATAGAAATGATCCCTGAAAGTATAGTTTTTTTTTTCTCCAAACAGTGAGTTTATTGAAAATTTTAGTGCAGTACAATTAAAATAGCTCAGTAACAGAGAAACTGAACAAGTACAACAATACACACAGTGTACAGTAAATAAAGATGGGCAAAATGCAGGTATACAGAGTACAACCGGTTAGTGCTAGCCAATATTGGTCAGTAGTGGTGCATGAAGATAAACAAAGACAGAAACCATGTAAGGCGGGCAGTGTTCAGAACAAACTTATACATTAGTGTCTGGACAACTCATCCACCTGTCCCAAATTTGATCAAACTTGGCGGGACATCCCCTGTGTTTATAGAGCAATTTGTGAAAGGGAATAATGGTATTAACCTCCTGTATCCACTTAGCCAGGGTTGGGGGATCGCTGCGCATCCAAGTCCTAGCTATAAGTTTCCTAGCCACAAACAGCGTCTCCTGCAAGAATATGGACATAAACTTATTCATATCCCCATCAGGGTATATACCCAGGAGACACTGCCTGGGGTCCAGTTGCAGCGGAGACCCCATCTTGTCATGTAGAAAGGCTACCACCTGTTGCCAGTAGCCCCGGAGCTGTGAACAACTCCAGAGCAAGTGGAAAAAGGTGCCTCCAGCCGCCCGGCACATTGGACAGACAGGATCCCAATCAGGTTGGTATCTGGACATCCGAAGGGGTGTGAGGTAAGCCTGATGTATAATAAATGTCTGGGTAAGTCTATCAATTTCGGGGACACCTTCTGACAGGTCTTTAGTGCCTCCCCCCACTCCTCATCCTCAATAGGTCCCATATCCCGGGTCCAGCGAGTCTTAAGGCCATAAGCTATCTCAGTGGAGGAGGGCTTGTGGAGTTCGGCATAGAAAAGGGAGATCAAGTGGGCAGGCTCCTGGCACCTGATTAACTCCAAGAGCAACACAGATTCAAGGTTAGGTGGAGCTGTCGAAAACTGGGTGCGGAACGCGTGTGCCAGCTGTAAATATCTGTAGTGCATATGGGCTGGGAGAGAAAACTGCTCCCGCATGTCAGCGTAAAACCTTAGGGCGCCCCCTCCAGGATATGTTTCAGGAAGAATACACCCCGCCCGCTCCACAATGAGGAGTCAGGAAGCATACAGAACTCCTGAAGTAACTTGTTGTGCCACAAGGGGGTTAAATCATGGAGGGAGGAGCCCTGCAGTCTGTGCATCACCACTTCCCAAACCCGGCTGTAATGAAAGATCAGGGATTTAGGGTCCAACCTCTCCTCCATCCCTCTGGTGCCCCGCAGCATGACAGTCAATGGGTCTCGAGAGTGGCAGGTCCAACTAGGGCACAGAAGGGTTAGAAACCGTTCCCTATCAGTCTTGTCTATGTGAAATAACTGGGAGAGCTGCGACGCCAGATAGTAGAGATTGAAATCAGGGAGCGCCAGGCCGCCCAAGTCCGTCGGGTTCTTAAGTTTCCTCCAAGAGATCCTATGCCTTGAGAAGGGACTCCAGTTGTTTGATGTGTTTCAGGGCTAAATTTATGGGGGAATGCCACACAACGTACAGTACTTTAGGGAGAAGAACCATTTTAATCAGGTTTACTCTGCCCATGACCCCTAACGGTAATTTAGACCATACCTGGATTTTAGACTTTATCAGGGGGAACAGGGGTTGGACATTGTCTGTGACATAATCCTGTGGGCATGTCGTAACTTGGACCCCCAAATACTTAAAGCGGGGAACACATTTAAGGGCGGGGTTCGCAGGGATCACAGCGGAAGGGGTACCATCGATAGGAAGAATTTGTGATTTATCCCAATTAATCTGGAGGCCCGAAAAGCTCCCAAATCGCTCTATGAGGGAAAGGGCTGTCAACAGAGAGTCGTCCGGGTCCTCCAGATAGAGCAGGGTATCATCGGCATACATACTGATCTTTTCCGTAAGGGAACCTCTGCGAAATCCGCGGATATCAGGGTGGTCCCTAATGGCAATAGCCAAGGGTTCCGCCGCCAGGGCATAAAGCAGAGGGGACAAGGGACACCCTTGCCGGGTGCCCCTAGACAGAGGAAACTCAGACAAAGTCCAACCATTAGCCAGAACTTTCGCAACCGGAGCATTGTATAGCAACTGTACCCAACGTATACATTTGGGTCCAAAGCCATATCTCCTGAGGCATGCCCACAAGAAGGACCATTCCACCGAGTCAAAGGCTTTGGCCGTGTCCAGAGTCACCACCACCCTCCTGCCCGAGTTGTCATGTTCAGCTTGGAGGTTCATGAACAATCTACGTAAGTTAAAGGAGGTGTTTCTACCCGGCATGAAGCCCGCCTGGTCGGGGTAGACAAGTGTAAGTATTACTTGGTTAAGGCGGAGAGCTAGGATCTTAGCAAGAATCTTTACATCTACCTGGAGGAGGGAAATAGGACGATATGACTCCGGAAAGTGGGGATCCTTGCCCGGCTTAGCGATCAACACTATTAATGCCTCTCTCATAGAGGGGAGCAACTCCCGATCCTCATAAAGCTGATTAAAAAGGGCAAGTAGTTTGGGTAACAGGAGTTCAGAATATTGGGCGTAAAACTCCACCGGGAGTCCGTCTAGACCCGGGGACTTTGATCTGGGAAATCTGGACACGGCCTCCGCAATCTCGCCCTCGGTGAGCGGCGCCTCCAGGATCGCGACCTGTTCAGGAGACAACGTCGGGAAATCTACGGTCTGTAGGACTGAGTGCATGTCCGGGTGGTCAGTAGGAGCCCTGGAAGTGTAGAGGTCACTAAAGAACGTACGGAACCTGTCCGCGACCCGCGGAGGGTCAGTGAAGGGGGCACCAGAGTCCGCTATCAGGAATATCACTACTGGAGGGCGGTCCTCACAATGTACCAGGTAGGCGAGGAGCTCCCCAGCTCGTTCACCGTGTGCAAACAGTCTTTGCTTCTGAAAGAATAGTTTTGTCTTTGCTCGCTCATAGTCCAGTTGGGTCACCAACTTGGAGGTCAGCTTATACTGGGATTCATTGGCCTGGGTAGGATCCGCCAAATAGGAACTCTCAGCCGTGGCGAGGTTAGCCAATGCCCGGGAGTAAGCCGCAGCAGAGTCCGCTTTAATGGCCTTAACACAAGATTGTAGAGTGGCTCTGGCATGTAATTTAAACGCCTCCCACACCGCTCCAAGAGAGGCAGTTTGATCGTTATCAGCGAAAAACTGACTCCAGGAGGCATCCAGTGCATTACCCCCCTCCATCAGGGCCAACCATGCAGGGTTAAGTCTCCAGGCCGGCGGAGGTCTACTGTGGGGCAAGGACAACACCACCCAGTATGGACAGTGATCAGACATGGACCTGGGAGAAAAACCCGCCTTAAGCAATCTGGGAAGCAGGGCTCGGGACAGCAGTATCAAGTCAATTCTGGACATGGTGTGGTGGGATGCAGAAAAACAGGAATACGACCTCTGGGAGGGATATAGCGCACGCCACGTGTCCCGCAACCCAAAACTCTCCAGCAGTCTGGCAAATCTGGTACTACAGGCCGGAGCCAACACCTGGGGAGAAGTGCCTAACCTGTCCAAGGTGGGATCAAGTACATTATTAAAGTCCCCAATCCAGATAGCCGGCAGAGCCGGGTGTTGAGCCAGGAAGGCAAACCCCTCTAATAAAACAGAGCTGGAGAAAGGTGGCGGAACATAGTAGGCCATTTGGAGCATAGATTCACCAAAAATAGAGACCCGTAAAAACACATATCTACCTAGGGGGTCGACATGAGATCCTAGAAGCTGGAAATGGATTGACTTCATTACTAATACGGCCACACCTCTAGAATGGGATGTGTAGGCCGAGTGATACACCCACCCCACCCACGGGCGTTTGAGTGACAGCTGCATGCGCCCATCCAGATGAGTCTCTACCAAGACCAAGATGTCCGCACGCAGCTGCTTGAGGGTATTGAAAACAGCCGTCCTTTTAATCTTGTCCCTCATGCCCCGGACGTTACACGTCAAAATTTTCAGGGTGGCCGCGCCCATTGAGTCAAACATGAAAGGGTAAAGACCTCCAGGATCTCAGTCATGTCCCCCCCGCAAAGGCCAGGGAAGCAGTGAAATAAGAGCAGCAGAGGGCAGTCCATGAGTAACACAGAATGCACCACTGATACCATAACATAAACACAGTTAAGAAACATGTACTTGCATAGATAAAACAGTTGCACGAAATGTAAAACTTCAACCCCCCACCCTGCCCTGCACCATCCCCAACATGTGCGGGCTTGGATCCCCAAAAAAACAACAACAAAAAGAGTCCCTGAGACATTCAGAACATAGTGTGCATGTAGAAAGCTAAGGGGGAGAAGAGCCAGGACCAGACCACATACTAAATACAATTCCCAGCAGAGATTAGTGCAAAAACGAACGGCTGGTCCAGGGTAAGGAGAAGGCACACTGAAAATAAAAAAAGAGTGAAACAGGGAACATACACCTGACGCAGCAGGTGCAAGGGGCGAGAAAAAACTCGCTGGGCAGCACAGTCTGTGAGACGATTCGACACCACAGGGGGTGCAGAGAAAAAAGAAGAAAGGGAGAAAAAACAAATGAAGCATAAAAGAAAAAGGGAGCAATTTGTAAGACTCTCGTGACTTCTGAAAGTAATTCTCTGTATGTGTAGCGACATGTATGGTCATTTTGTAGCTTAGATCCATGCAAATAAAACAGTACAATCCTGGCTCAACGTTGATGAATGTGGTCTCCCCTCTAATAGGCAAAACCAATATGAAAGTGCATCCAGAGCATCTATGACAATTTGTCAGCTTGCATAGTTCTTCCAGTGATGGTAGATCAGGGGTTTGTCCCGATCTCCCAGGAGGTGAGGGCAGCTCAAACAAGGGGATTCTTGAGGATAAAAGGGAGGGAGGGAGAGAGGGCAAATGAGTGGATAGTTCCCCCGGGGATACAATGGTGCAGGTACAGCAGCAGTCTGAGATCCGAGAAAGAATGTTAGGAGGAAATTTGTAGACTATAAACATATCTCATATTGCTGATCAATCTATGGCCCTCCTGTTTGGTTCACGTTTTTCCAACCAGCTAATTGCATCCTCAGGAGATTCAAAGAACACAGTGCAGTCTCCATCTTCCACTCGAAGGCGTGCAGGAAATAACATGGAGTATTTGAGGTTTTTAATGCGTAAGCGGCATTTAGCTTCTGTAAAGCTCTGTCTGCGTTTCTGGACTGCGGTAGAAAAATCAGGAAAGACGGCCACCCTCACGTTATCTATGGGTATGTTGCCTTTCACCCTTGCCAGCCTGAGTGCAGCATCACGGTCTTTATAATTGAGCAGTTTCGCGATGAATGTGCGTGGGGGAGCACCCTGCGGCGGAGGCCTAGCGGGCATTCGGTGGGTCCTTTCTACCGCAAACGTAGCCGAGAAGGCCTCTCTGCCATAAGTTGTAGTTAGTAATTGTTCCAAAAATGTAGTCGGGTCTTTGCCCTCCGAACCTTCTGGTAGCCCGATAAAACGCAAGTTACACCTACGAAGTCTGTTCTCCATGTCATCCTGTTTTGCAAGGATCTGATTTATTTGGTGCTGCATATGTTCAGAGGCATGTTGTAAAGGCGGGATCGCGTCCTCCATCTCTCCAATTCTTGTTTCAGAGGTTTTAACTCTCTCCTTAAGCAGGTGTAGGTCTTGCCTAACTAGGGAGATATCCACTTTGACCTCTTCTATTTTAGTAGTGAGAGTAGCTTGCAGGGCCAAAATGGCCCCTAGCACCTTATCCGTGTCAGTGCCTGCCGATCTTCCCCCCTCTGCTACAATACTGGCAGTCTCCCCCAAGTCAGCATTGTCATTTCTCCTGAACATATCCAACTTGGCAACAGTCTCTGGCTTCGATTTGGGGGGTGCCATAGTCAGGACTTTGTTTGGGCAAAAATGACCAAGTACAGTAGTTAATAGGAGATGAATAGAGGCTGGGGTGCAGCAAGATGGCCGACCGTGCTGAAGTGAAACTAAGCAGCTGGTCACTTATAAAATCTGAGTAGCGTCACTAGAGAGGTCAGGCATCATAAAGATGAGCCAGAGTGTCCCACAGTACCTTTAAAAGGAGAGATCCGGGCGTCAGGAGGGTCAGAACAGCTAAAAAAACGATTGAGTGGGTGTACCAAGATGGACGCCGACTTCCAGGAGTAGGCCGAAGCCGGGGACTCGCCTAAATTGTGTATCCAGCCGAGAAAAACGTCCGTTCGCATGGGTCGCCGCCCTGTTCAGGAGCCGTTCCCCTGGATTGGGGTATGTGTGGGAGCACTACAGGAGCCAGCCAGGTCAGCCCAGGGGGATTCCGGAGTACAGGATGAGTCTATTAAGGAGTAATGTGCAGAGCTCAGCTCACTTGTGTCTTACTCCATGCTGTGCCAGGCCACGCGCCCCGAAAGTATAGTTTTAGCTAGATTTGGTACACAATTTCCAATCATGCTTCAATGTATCTTAATTTAAATGCAGTGAAACAATTTTAAAACTGTCAATGACTACATTTTCTAATATTTTAAAATGACTCAGAATTTCTGAAATGCTAGGAAGAAAGAAAATGACAAAAATGACTAAAACCTATGTCAACCTTTGCACTATTTTAAAGCTGCTTTCAAACTAAAATTCATGTTTGATAATGTGTTTTGAGAATCAAAAACATTTACCATCTCCTGTGGAAAAGAAATACTCTCTCTTACAGTAAGTAATAGAATTGAACAATTAAATGTTCATGCTCCAAAACTAATCTTTTCTTTACATACATGTATTACGCAACCACTCAGCTTGTGAATTCTCCTTCCACCCTTTCTAAAGAGAAAAGTGGAACAGTCATCAACAGCAAGCAACAACAGCATAAAAGCAGTATTGCCTACAATCTTCAAACTGAAGAGAAAACACTCAAGCTCATCATCATGGAGAGCAAGTTTGTTCACTTTCAAGCACATTTCTCCACACAAAAACTATAGAAATGATCCCTGAAAGTATAGTTTTAGCTAGATTTGGTACACAATTTCCAATCATGCTTCAATGTATCTTAATTTAAATGAAGTGAAACAATTTTAAAGCTGTCAATGACTCTACATTTTCTAATATTTTAAAATGACTCAGACTTTCTGAAATGCTAGGAAGAAAGAAAATGACTAAAAATGTAAAACATTTCTTTATGATAATTAATGTATTAACAATGCAAGATAATAAAGAAAATGATATATTGTATTAATAATTGACTGTTTCACATGTTTTGTTTAAATTTGATTGTGATTTGGTAAAATTAATTGGAGTACAGAGGGCATAGTGTTAGAAATGTTACGGAGCAGTACTGAATGTTTGTATAGTTAATACCAATGCAATGCTAAAAACACATGCACTCTGTAATGTTGTAAGCATTTAACAACTCATATATTTGATGAACATGTTTTGGATATTGACCTCATGGGCATCCAATATTGTGATTTTTTTTTTTTTTTAAGCTAAGGTTTTAAGAACGCAATAAAAAGTTAATATTAAAAATTAAATTTGTTGTAATTGTTTTACAGGAACCTTTGCCACCAATATGATAAAATATAAGCTTATATAAGAGTAAAACCTATGTCAACCTTTGCACTATTTTAAAGCTGCTTTCAAACTAAAATTCATGTTTGATAATGTGTTTTGAGAATCAAAAACATTTACCATCTCCTGTGGAAAAGAAATACTCTCTCTTACAGTAAGTAATAGAACTGAACAGATTGAAATGTTCATGCTCCAAAATTAATCTTTTCTTTACATACATGTATTACACAACCACTCAGCTTGTGAATTCTCCTTCCACCCTTTCTAAAGAGAAAAGTGGAACAGTCATCAACAGCAAGCAACAACAGCGTAAAAGCAGTATTGCCTACAATCTTCAAACTGAAGAGAAAACACTCAAGCTCATCATTATGGAGAGCAAGTTTGTTCACTTTCAAGCACATTTCTCCACACAAAAACTATAGAAATGATCCCTGAATGTATAGTTTTAGCTAGATTTGGTACACAATTTCCAATCATGCTTCAATGTATCTTAATTAAATGAAGTGAAACAATTTTAAAGCTGTCAATGACTCTACATTTTCTAATATTTTAAAATGACTCAGACTTTCTGAAATGCTAGGAAGAAAGAAAATTACTAAACTGTAAAATATTTCTTTATGATAATTAATGTATTAATAATGCAAGATAATAAAGAAATTGTTATATTGTATTAATAATTTACTGTTTCACATGTTTTGTTTACATTTTATTGTGATTTGGTGAATTTAATTGGAGTACAGATGGTATAGTGTTGAGAAATGTTACGGAGCAGTACTGAATGTTTACATAGTTAATACCAATGCAATGCTAAAAGCACATGCACTCTGTAATGTTGTAAGCATTTAACAACTCATATATTTGATGAACATGTGTTGTATATTGACCTCATGGGCATGCAATATTGTGATTTTTTTTATTTATTTTTTATTTGAGCTAAGGTTTTAAGAACGCAATAAAAAGTTAATGTTAAAAATTAAAAAATGTTGTAATTGTTTTACAGGAACCTTTGCCACCAATATGACATAAATATAAGCTTATATAAGAGTAAAACCTATGTTAACCTTTCCACTATTTTAAAGCTGCTTTCAAACTAAAATTCATGTTTGATAATGTGTTTTGAGAATCAAAAACATTTACCATCTCCTGTGGAAAAGAAATACTCTCTCTTTCAGTAAGTAATAGAATTGAACGATTGAAATGTTCATACTCGAAAATTAATCTTTTCTTTACATACATGTATTACGCAACCACTCAGCTTGTGAATTCTCCTTCCACCCTTTCTAAAGAGACAAGTGGAACAGTCATCAACAGCAAGCAACAACAGCATAAAAGCAGTATTGCCTACAATCTTCAAATTGAAGAGAAAACACTCGAGCTCATCATTATGGAGAGCAAGTTTGTTCACGTTCAAGCACATTTCTCAACACAAAAACTATAGAAATGATCCCTGAAAGTATAGTTTTAGCAAAATTTGGTACACAATTTCCAATCATGCTTCAATGTATCTTAATTTAAATGAAGTGAAACAATTTTAAAGCTGTCAATGACTCTACATTTTCTAATATTTTAAAATGACTCAGACTTTCTGAAATGCTAGGAAGAAAGAAAATGACAAAAAATGTAAAACATTTATTTATGATAAATAATGTATTAATAATGCAAGATAATAAAGAAAATGTTATATTGTATTAATAATTTACTGTTTCACATGTTTTGTTTAAATTTTATTGTGATTTGGTGAAATAAATTGGAGTACAGAGGGTATAGTGTTGAGAAATGTTACGGAGCAGTACTGAATGTTTGTATAGTTAATACCAATGCAATGCTAAAAGCACATGCACTCTGTAATGTTGTGAGCATTTAACAACTCATATATTTGAAGAACATGTTTTGTATATTGACCTCATGGGCATCCAATATTGTGATTTTTTTTTTTTTTTTATTTGAGCTAAAGTTTTAAGAACGCAATAAAAAGTTAATATAAAAACTACATTTGTTGTAATTGTTTTACAGGAACATATGCCACCAATCACATATATAGTTGTGAGCATACGAGCCGTTGCTCACGGATGCAGGCTCGCGCAGCAAGCCCGCAAGAACTGCGTCCCTCACAAAGGGAGGGACGCAGTTACCCGTAAATGCGGATCCTCGCGAAGCGAGTGGCTCCATTTGCAGTGGTGGAGCATCCCACGTCGGCTCTGTTTGTCAGCAAATGCGGAACCTCGCGAAGCGAGGGGCCGCATTTGCGGTGGTGGAGCATCCCACGTCGGCTGTGTTTGTCCGCGAGGGGCCGCATCTGCGGTGGTGGAAGACGTCCAACGTCGTCTAACACACACACGCACACAGGACTTAGAAAAAAACCTCAAAGGCGCCTCACATGCGATTAACACACGCACGACTTAGAAAAAAATCAACTTCATCCCTCGCAAAAGAATATGGCCGCGAAACGACCAATTCCCAACAAGCAAAACCGTCTGAAAATTGCACGCATGAAAACATCAGAAACACAAGAAATAAACACAACGAACACATAAAAAGCTTACTTACAGCAAGGGGGGGCATCCGGCACCTCTAAAAGTTAATTTACACATCCATTTAAGTCCAAAAAAACGAGTTTAAACTGCCGAAAATCACCTAAGCGAGAGAAAAAATGGGCGCCGAACAAAACAAAAACGAGGCTACAGACGTAACTATACTACAGTGACTCGCTAAACTGAAACACATACTATGCGGCACGTACCACACTGATAGTAGCCACCATTTTGAAAACTACTACGCATAAAATGGCGGATGGAACGCAAATTGTAAGCTGGAACGCAAACAGCGCATGCGTATTACGTTCTAACGGTCTGAGGCACTTGAAAGTTTATAAATACTGCCTACTTTCCAGAAAATTCTACATTTCTACTCAGGTGATGAAAGGAGTGACTGGATAGTTAACTGCTGCTGTTACTTGAGAAGAGAATTGTTTCCTAATTTCCTACTTAACACTGTGCAAATTACAACTGAGAGGTAAGCTATAATATATTACATTTTATTATCAAGACAGGACAAAAAAAAAAACAACTTTAACTATGAAAATGTGATTCATGTATAGTGATAGGTGACACGCACATTTATGTGTGTAGGCCCTAAAACAATCTAATGTTAATTGAAACTAATTAAACAAGTATATTTAAATGACATTAATTTACTGCAACTCAATATGTAACCTAAAGCTGAATATTTCCCCTTTTTTTACTATTCAAACAGACTCTGCATCAACAGCGTCACTCAAAAATTTGCACCGTGCATTGTGAACCAGAATCCCTTTAAAAGAACACAAAGAAAGAAGAGGTAAGATAGAAAAATACATTACATGCTGAAAAAGACCATGCTTTGCTAAATCAAAAAGAAGAAATATACAATCAACCATTTCCCTTTCTTTTTCAAACATACACTACAAGAAGACCGGCTGATTAAGATTGGCAGGAGGGGACCCTCTGTTATTCGGACAAGAACAACACTTCAATCAAGGTAAAGTATAACAAGTAGAAAAAATAAAGGAACTATATATGTTTAATGGCTGCCAATATAACAAATGCAGCAACCAAAAAGTGGTGAACACAAAATAGGATAATGCTAAAAACATTGCCATCATATCCAAAATAGGAAAAACATTCATTTTCACTGTAGAAAAACATTTACCCTTCCTAAAAAAGACTAATTAAGCAAATAAAGTATGCAACATATGGTAGACACAAAAAAGGATTGTACCAAAAATCACACAAACACATAGCAAAGTAAATTAATATTCTTCTTTACTGTTTAAGAAGCTATAAGCCTTACAAAGAAGCCTAAATTAGCATACCAAAAGTGGTGGACACAAAACAGGATAATGCTAAAAACATTGCGATAATATCCAAAATAAGAAACCAATTAATAAATACAGTATAAAAAAAGGATAACTGAAATATACAAATACAATTAAAGTATTTTTAAAAGGTTGCACAGAAAACAGTATAGCTGAAAAATTCACCATAACAGATACAATAGACCAAAAGAATGAAATATGCTATTCATTACAAATACATTCAAATGAAATAACATTCTAATTTTTCTTTTACAACAGACACTGCGTGAAGACCATCGGACGAAGACTTTTAACAGAGGACCAACAAAGATTCTGCTTGTAATCACACTTCAACCAAGGTACAGTATAACAAGTAAAAAAAGAGAAAACTAAATAAACATGTTTGCTCTGCATCCATGTCAACAGAAAAAAAAAAAAAAGAATTACGACCACTAACTAAAACTTTTACTAAAATATAACTGACACATTTCTCATCTACCTCTTATTTGTCTTTTATGGACAATAATGTTTAACAGTAAAGCCGAACTTCAATGTAGCCAGAAAAAAAAAAATAGCATAGTCCAGAAAAGTCTCAAAACACAGACTCAATGAAATTTGTCATTCTAAATTACCAGTTCTAATGTACAATATTAAGCATAAAACTTAACCATACACATAAAATAGAATAGTACTACAAATAGTAGTAACACCCAAAAAACAATAGAAACATTTTCAGAGCCCCAACATATAAGCCTTTAAAGAAAATATAAAAATCCTATTATAACAATCCCCTGTACGATAAATTACAAACACTAATTTCTGCCCTCTACTATTCCTATAAGCCAAAAAGTACAACAACAAAAAATTAACAAACCAAAAAAATACACCTACTATATCTACAAGAAACTATAGTGTAATTATTGAGTGTGCTATGCATGTAAGGCAAAAATTACAACCTACAACAGAAAGTAAAAGCAAAAAAAAAAAACCACTTATTTAACAATACGAAGAAAGTACCGCTACAATCAACTTGAATCACATAGAAACAAATTGTTGATAAGAAATTTTTTTAAAAACAAACTTAAAATCTAAAAATAAACTAATGATACATTTTTTTTTTTTACAGATTAACATGGCTGATAACGAGAGTAAACAAGAAAAGATAAGACGGCAAGCTAGAGAACGACGACAGAGAGCAGACAGCCAGCAGACACCGGAGCAGAAGGAAATTCGACGAGAAAAAGAACGCAAAAGAATTGCAAGCAAAATACTATCAGCTGCAAAAATTAAAGATACACCAAAAAAGCTACTAAGCAAACAAAGGATTTAGAACCTGTTCCTCAAACATCAGATGACATTTTACCTGAAAAAATAAAAGAGATACCAAAAAAAGCCACCAAAAAAACAAACCATTTAGAACATGTTCCTGAAACATTACATGACATTTTACCTAAACCAATAAAAGATATACCAAGAAAAGCCACGAAAAAAACAAAGCATTTAGAACCTGTTGTTGAATCATCACATGACATTTCACCTGAGGAATTTGAAAGTCAAACTGCTATATGCTTTGCAAATTGTCCTTTACTCAAGTCTTTAGCAGTACAGGTTCATAGTTGTGGGGACATGAATACTCAATGTCAGTTTTGTGAGGCTTATTATTTTAAACAGGAGTGACCCAGAGATGGCCAATTCATTAGTTGCTGTCAAAAAGGCAAGTTCAAACTTCCAGAAAGAAAAGAATTTCCAATCTATTTACAAAACATTATGACTGAACCTACTTTTCCGAAGTACAAAAATGTTAAGACAAACATAAGATCCTACAATAGTGCCATATCCTTTGCATCTATGGGGGCAACATTAGCTGCTAATGTACCAGGACATGGTCCTTACTGTTTTAAAGTCCAAGGCCAAATTTATCATCGTACTTCCCATTTACATCCAGAGGAAGGAGAGCAAAGAAAATTCGCTCAACTATATGTCCTAGATACAATAGAAGCTGTTGACCAACGTATGCAGCTGGAAGAAAATAAAAAATGCTTACCCAGTGTTTTTATAGAGCTAGATAACATTATGGACAATAAGCTCTACACTAAAGTTTATAAAAATTGGCAGAAGTAGAAAATGAACAACAACTTCATGCACAAAGACATCAATTACCAATGCCAAAGGTCAATATGGTGATTAAAAGAGACAGACATACTGATAAACATTGTTATAAGATCTATGGTATGAATACAGAATATCACCACATATCTTACTACTCATACCTCATATGATTAGAGTATCTATGTATCATATTTATACATTTTAATCGGCGTAGTTTCCGGATCAAAAGTATCCAATAAAGTTTTTTTTTCTTTTTCTTTTTTTCTTTTTTTTTTTAATAATCTTTTTTGATATATGAAGGGGTGTAAAGCACCGAGGATACTACCTATATAGATCATTATTTTTCTATATTCTATTATCGTTATAACTTGCCAACATCAAATGAGGTTACAATGGTGTTTCAAAATGATGAAGGAGAACCACCATTTCAAAGAGACATTAGAATATATCCCTGAAATGAGGAGCAACCATTCATTAATATAAGTATCTTAAGTCCAAATTTTGATCCAATGACATATCCCATTTTTTCCCACACGGAGAGGCAGGTTGGCAACCAAAATTAACACTTCCCAGTTACCCAAATGCTAAAGCCAGAATCCGAAATAATGTTTCTATGCTTGAATTTAAAGTAGCTCCAATTGCCATTTGAAATACCTTTAATCCAATTTTATGTGGTGGAAAACTAACACAACAATGGATTATTGATTCCTATTTGCAAGTTGAGGCCAATAATTTAAACTTTATAAAATATCAACAAGATAAACTATGTGTAGAACAATATTCTGGGCTAATGGACTATGTTGCTGAGGTGGCTACAAGCAGAGACATGAGAGCTGGCAAAGCCATCATTTTACCATCTTCCTTTCAAGGATCTCCTCAAAATATGAGAGAAAGATACAATGATGCTATGGCTATTGTCACCAAATTTGGCAAAACCAATTTATTTCTTACATTTACATGTAATCCCCAATGGCCAGAAATTACACAAAATTTACTCCTATAGACCAGATTTAGTAGCCAGAGTTTTTAAGATTAAATTAAATGAATTAATACGTGACATCACTATAAGTCATTTATTTGGCAAATGTCTTGCTTATGTATATACCATTGAATTTCAAAAAAGAGGCCTTCCACATGCACATCTTCTCATAATACTTCAAGAAAAGGATAAATTAGATACTTCTGACAAAGTGGATGCAGTCATTGTTGCTGAACTACCAGATCCAGAACTATATGGTAGACTATATGAGATTGTTACTCATCGCATGATTCATGGACCCTGTGGTGAGCTTAATCCACAATCACCATGTATGGAAAATAATAAATGTTACAAAGATTTTCCAAAAGATTATAGAGACAAAACCTATGCCAATTGTGATGGCTATCCACTTTATAAAAGAAGAGAAGGAGATAGTGCCATTATTTGTGGCAAAAAAGTTGACAATGGATATGTAGTACCCTACAATCCACATTTACTCATGAAGTATAAAGCCCACATTAATGTAGAAGCCTGCACTTCCATCAAATCCATTAAATATGTGTACAAATATATTTACAAAGGCTATGATGCAGCTAATGTAGTCGTCAAAAGTGCAGACAACCCTGAAAGTAGTGAGTTAGTACATGATGAACTTGCATCTCATGTAGATGCTCGCTTTGTCAGTGTGCCAGAAGCTATGTGGCGGCTTTAAAAATTTGAAATGCATGATAGATCACATGCAGTATATAGATTAACAGTACATTTGCCACAAAGACATTTAGTGTATTTCCATGCTGGAAATGAAATGAATGCATTGGCCCAAAGTGAACTTCGTCACACTACACTAACTGCATGGTTTGAATTAAATCCCACAGATTCAGAAGCAACACAATTCTTACATATTGAAATTCCATATCACTATGTTTATGTGAATGGATTATGGAGACCTAGAAAAAGCAGAGGAAATAAAATAATCCCAATAATTTACACAGTCAGTCCAAGAGATGTTGAACATTTTTGCTTATGAATATTACTTTTAAATGTTCCTGGAGCACAAAGTTTTGAACACTTAAGAACTGTTAATGACATAGTATATGAATCCTTCCATTTAGCTGCAAGACATAGAAAGTTACTAGCTGCTGATACAGAATAGGAAAGATGTTTAGAAGAAGCAGCACAATGTCAAATGCCACGGCAGATGAGAGAACAATTTACATTTATTTGTATCTTCTAAAATGCACCAAATGCATTAGCTTTGTGGGAGACATTTAAAAGTAATATGGCTGAAGACTTTATGCGACGATACAATAAAGCCATTGCACACTTAAAAGCGTTAATGGAAATCCAAGAAGTATTTTTAACTCATGGTTGTGCAAGTTTTAATTTACCTGATCCAGGTCTTATAGATGACATAAATTTTGAAGACTATGACATTCAACTACAAGTAGAAAGAACAGAAGAAAGACTTGCAACTTTAAATACGTTACAATTGCAAGCATTTAATGCCATTAAAAATGCAATAGATGATGACATGGTGACAGAGCATTATTTCTATCTTGATGGACCTGGCGGATCAGGAAAAACTTATCTATATAATTTATTAATGAGTTCTGTACGAGCACAAGGTCAAATAGCACTGCCGTTTGCCACTACTGGAATTGTTGCACTTTTGTTAGAAGGTGGAAGAACTGTACATAGTGGCTTTAAACTGCCAGTGCCTATTTTAGAAACTTCTGTGTCAGATATTCGCATGACATCATTACAAGCAAAGAAATTGAAAAAAAGTAAATTAATTATAATAGATGAGGCCACAATGATGTCATGCTATGCCCTCCAATGTATTGACCATTTGCTTCATGGATAATACTTTTCCATTTGGTGGAAAGGTAATGTTGTTAGGTGGCGATTTTAGACAAACATTACCTATCGTTGTAAATGGAAATCGAACTGACATTATCGAAACCTGTATAAAGTCAAGCACACTATGGAAACTTTTTACCCATCTTCAACTGCAACAAAACATGAGATCAGAAGGCCAAACTGATTTCAATGATTGGCTTATTAAAATTGGAGAAGGCAGAACAGAAAAAATACCACATTTACCTGACGACACTGTGCAGATCCCACCTCATATGATTTGTCACCAAGATATTATATCGGCTATATTTGAAGGTAGCATAAATAACCAGGAATATTCAGAGCTTGCCAACCAAGTCATACTAACGTGTAAAAATAAGGATGCATTATTCCTCAATAATGACATCTTTAAAAAAATGAATGCACCACAAGAAATGATCACAGTGCTGATTCAGTACTTGCTGATGACAATGAAAGTCAGGCTAACTTTTCCACTGAATTCATAAACTCACTAACTCCTGGAATGCCACCACATATTTTGCAGCTAAAGAAAGGTGCAATTGTCATGTTACTGCAAAATATGAACCCCAAAAAAGGCCTATGCATTGGGACAAGATTAATTGTTCTACAATTAAAGGACCATTTTATAGATGCTGAAATTTTAACTGGTACCCATAAAGGAGAGAGAGTTTTCATACCAAGAATAGATTTAGCACCAAGTGAAAGTAGTCTTCCTTTTATATTTCAAAGAAGACAATTTCCCATTTGCCGTGACCGTTAAAAAATCACAAGGACAAACGTTCAAATCTGTGGGTATTTTCTTACAAGAACCAGTATTTGCACATGGCCAATCACGGTGCAAAAATCCACAGGCTATTAAAGTTTACATTCAAAAGAATGAAAGTCAAGGTGATTTATTAGAAGATGGACGTATTTTTACTAAAAACATTGTCTACTATGAAGTACTATACATTTTCATTAAAGAAATAAAACCCATGCAAAACAAAATTAAAAACAAATGCAAAAATATTAAAAACCACAATATAGAGAACCACTTTTCCAGAGACCAAACTATATGTGCGATTTAAAACAATTACTATAGCAACAAACAATGGTCAACCATTCAAAAATACAAATCAATAGACAATTCAGTCATAATTAATGGAAGTACTGTTTATATATCATTAGCCTCACAAAACACTTGCCTTGCATTATTTTCACAAATTATGTTAAAATGTTAATTAACTATGTCACTGTTTCTAATGTTACAAGTTTGAATTTTTTTTTGTCAAGTTCCTTACTTAGAGAGATAAGAAAGTTCAAGTTTCAAAAAATATACTTTCAAGTTCTTTACTTCAACCTATTACAAAGTTCATGTTAAGAGCTCAAACACGTTTTAAGTCACAATGTAAATATTGTCTTTAATGTTAAACATTCATCCAGGGAGTAATCTGATCGCCAGTTCATGGGGTCAGGAAGGAATTATTTTTTTCCCCTCTCTGATACAATTGGGTACGTTTCAAGGAGGGTTTTTACTGTTTGCCTTCCTTTGGATTCAATGTATATTTAAGTTAACAATTCTTGAGATAGAACTTGCATGTTAAAAAAACATTCTCTCAAGTTTACAATACTGATTCATTTAAAGTTCAACTGTTTTTACATTCAAATGTTAGTTCTTTTAATACAAAATTATGTTAAAATGTTAATTCACTATGTTACTGTTTATAATGTTCCAAGTTGGAAAAATGTTTTTTCAAGTTCCTTAGTTACACAGATAAGAAAGTTCAAGTTTCAAAAAATATACTTTCAAGTTTCTTAATTAGGTGTATTACAAAGTTCATGTTAAGAGGTCAACCACATTTTAAGTCACAGCAATAAACAAAGGTCAACCATTGAAAAATACAAAACAATAAACAATTCAGTCAGAATTAATGGAAGTACTGTTTATGGATGATTAGCCTCACAAAACACTTGCCTTGCATTATTTTTACAAATTATGTTAAAATGTTAATTTACATTTGTTACTGTTTCTAATGTTACAAGATTGAAAACAATATTTTCAAGTTCATTACTTAGACAGATAAGAAAGTTCAAGTTTCAAAAAATATACTTTCAAGTTCTTTACTTCAACCTATTACAAAGTTCATGTTAAGAGCTCAACCACGTTTTAAGTCACAATGTAAATATTGTCTTTAATGTTAAACATTCATCCAGGGAGTAATCTGATCGCCAGTTCATGGGGTCAGGAAGGAATTATTTTTTTCCCCTCTCTGATACAATTGGGTACGTTTCAAGGAGGGTTTTTACTGTTTGCCTTCCTTTGGATTCAATGTATATTTAAGTTAACAATTCTTGAGATAGAACTTGCATGTTAAAAAAACATTCTCTCAAGTTTACAATATTGATTCATTTAAAGTTCAACTGTTTTTACATTCAAATGTTAGTTCTTTTAATAGAAAATTATGTTAAAATGTTAATTCACTATGTTACTGTTTATAATGTTCCAAGTTGGAAAAATGTTTTTTCAAGTTCCTTAGTTACACAGATAAGAAAGTTCAAGTTTCAAAAAATATACTTTCAAGTTTCTTACTTAGGTGTATTACAAAGTTCATGTTAAGAGGTCAAACACATTTTAAGTCACAGCAATAAACAAAGGTCAACCATTGAAAAATACAAAACAATAAACAATTCAGTCAGAATTAATGGAAGTACTGTTTATGGATGATTAGCCTCACAAAACACTTGCCTTGCATTATTTTTACAAATTATGTTAAAATGTTAATTTACATTTGTTACTGTTTCTAATGTTACAAGTTTGAAAACAATATTTTCAAGTTCATTACTTAGACAGATAGGAAAGTTCAAGTTTCAAAAAATATACTTTCAAGTTCTTTACTTCAACCTATTACAAAGTTCATGTTAAGAGCTCAACCACGTTTTAAGTCACAATGTAAATATTGTCTTTAATGTTAAACATTCATCCAGGGAGTAATCTGATCGCCAGTTCATGGGGTCAGGAAGGAATTATTTTTTTCCCCTCTCTGATACAATTGGGTACGTTTCAAGGAGGGTTTTTACAGTTTGCCTTCCTTTGGATTCAATGTATATTTAAGTTAACAATTCTTGAGATAGAACTTGCATGTTAAAAAAACATTCTCTCAAGTTTACAATACTGATTCATTTAAAGTTCAACTGTTTTTACATTCAAATGTTAGTTCTTTTAATACAAAATTATGTTAAAATGTTAATTCACTATGTTACTGTTTATAATGTTCCAAGTTGGAAAAATGTTTTTTCAAGTTCCTTAGTTACACAGATAAGAAAGTTCAAGTTTCAAAAAATATACTTTCAAGTTTCTTACTTAGGTGTATTACAAAGTTCATGTTAAGAGGTCAACCACATTTTAAGTCACAGCAATAAACAAAGGTCAACCATTGAAAAATACAAAACAATAAACAATTCAGTCAGAATTAATGGAAGTACTGTTTATGGATGATTAGCCTCACAAAACACTTGCCTTGCATTATTTTTACAAATTATGTTAAAATGTTAATTTACATTTGTTACTGTTTCTAATGTTACAAGATTGAAAACAATATTTTCAAGTTCATTACTTAGACAGATAAGAAAGTTCAAGTTTCAAAAAATATACTTTCAAGTTCTTTACTTCAACCTATTACAAAGTTCATGTTAAGAGCTCAACCACGTTTTAAGTCACAATGTAAATATTGTCTTTAATGTTAAACATTCATCCAGGGAGTAATCTGATCGCCAGTTCATGGGGTCAGGAAGGAATTATTTTTTTCCCCTCTCTGATACAATTGGGTACGTTTCAAAGAGGGTTTTTACTGTTTGCCTTCCTTTGGATTCAATGTATATTTAAGTTAACAATTCTTGAGATAGAACTTGCATGTTAAAAAAACATTCTCTCAAGTTTACAATACTGATTCATTTAAAGTTCAACTGTTTTTACATTCAAATGTTAGTTCTTTTAATACAAAATTATGTTAAAATGTTAATTCACTATGTTACTGTTTATAATGTTCCAAGTTGGAAAAATGTTTTTTCAAGTTCCTTAGTTACACAGATAAGAAAGTTCAAGTTTCAAAAAATATACTTTCAAGTTTCTTACTTAGGTGTATTACAAAGTTCATGTTAAGAGGTCAACCACATTTTAAGTCACAGCAATAAACAAAGGTCAACCATTGAAAAATACAAAACAATAAACAATTCAGTCAGAATTAATGGAAGTACTGTTTATGGATGATTAGCCTCACAAAACACTTGCCTTGCATTATTTTTACAAATTATGTTAAAATGTTAATTTACATTTGTTACTGTTTCTAATGTTACAAGATTGAAAACAATATTTTCAAGTTCATTACTTAGACAGATAAGAAAGTTCAAGTTTCAAAAAATATACTTTCAAGTTCTTTACTTCAACCTATTACAAAGTTCATGTTAAGAGCTCAACCACGTTTTAAGTCACAATGTAAATATTGTCTTTAATGTTAAACATTCATCCAGGGAGTAATCTGATCGCCAGTTCATGGGGTCAGGAAGGAATTATTTTTTTCCCCTCTCTGATACAATTGGGTACGTTTCAAGGAGGGTTTTTACTGTTTGCCTTCCTTTGGATTCAATGTATATTTAAGTTAACAATTCTTGAGATAGAACTTGCATGTTAAAAAAACATTCTCTCAAGTTTACAATATTGATTCATTTAAAGTTCAACTGTTTTTACATTCAAATGTTAGTTCTTTTAATAGAAAATTATGTTAAAATGTTAATTCACTATGTTACTGTTTATAATGTTCCAAGTTGGAAAAATGTTTTTTCAAGTTCCTTAGTTACACAGATAAGAAAGTTCAAGTTTCAAAAAATATACTTTCAAGTTTCTTACTTAGGTGTATTACAAAGTTCATGTTAAGAGGTCAAACACATTTTAAGTCACAGCAATAAACAAAGGTCAACCATTGAAAAATACAAAACAATAAACAATTCAGTCAGAATTAATGGAAGTACTGTTTATGGATGATTAGCCTCACAAAACACTTGCCTTGCATTATTTTTACAAATTATGTTAAAATGTTAATTTACATTTGTTACTGTTTCTAATGTTACAAGATTGAAAACAATATTTTCAAGTTCATTACTTAGACAGATAAGAAAGTTCAAGTTTCAAAAAATATACTTTCAAGTTCTTTACTTCAACCTATTACAAAGTTCATGTTAAGAGCTCAACCACGTTTTAAGTCACAATGTAAATATTGTCTTTAATGTTAAACATTCATCCAGGGAGTAATCTGATCGCCAGTTCATGGGGTCAGGAAGGAATTATTTTTTTCCCCTCTCTGATACAATTGGGTACGTTTCAAGGAGGGTTTTTACTGTTTGCCTTCCTTTGGATTCAATGTATATTTAAGTTAACAATTCTTGAGATAGAACTTGCATGTTAAAAAAACATTCTCTCAAGTTTACAATATTGATTCATTTAAAGTTCAACTGTTTTTACATTCAAATGTTAGTTCTTTTAATAGAAAATTATGTTAAAATGTTAATTCACTATGTTACTGTTTATAATGTTCCAAGTTGGAAAAATGTTTTTTCAAGTTCCTTAGTTACACAGATAAGAAAGTTCAAGTTTCAAAAAATATACTTTCAAGTTTCTTACTTAGGTGTATTACAAAGTTCATGTTAAGAGGTCAAACACATTTTAAGTCACAGCAATAAACAAAGGTCAACCATTGAAAAATACAAAACAATAAACAATTCAGTCAGAATTAATGGAAGTACTGTTTATGGATGATTAGCCTCACAAAACACTTGCCTTGCATTATTTTTACAAATTATGTTAAAATGTTAATTTACATTTGTTACTGTTTCTAATGTTACAAGTTTGAAAACAATATTTTCAAGTTCATTACTTAGACAGATAGGAAAGTTCAAGTTTCAAAAAATATACTTTCAAGTTCTTTACTTCAACCTATTACAAAGTTCATGTTAAGAGCTCAACCACGTTTTAAGTCACAATGTAAATATTGTCTTTAATGTTAAACATTCATCCAGGGAGTAATCTGATCGCCAGTTCATGGGGTCAGGAAGGAATTATTTTTTTCCCCTCTCTGATACAATTGGGTACGTTTCAAGGAGGGTTTTTACAGTTTGCCTTCCTTTGGATTCAATGTATATTTAAGTTAACAATTCTTGAGATAGAACTTGCATGTTAAAAAAAACATTCTCTCAAGTTTACAATACTGATTCATTTAAAGTTCAACTGTTTTTACATTCAAATGTTAGTTCTTTTAATACAAAATTATGTTAAAATGTTAATTCACTATGTTACTGTTTATAATGTTCCAAGTTGGAAAAATGTTTTTTCAAGTTCCTTAGTTACACAGATAAGAAAGTTCAAGTTTCAAAAAATATACTTTCAAGTTTCTTACTTAGGTGTATTACAAAGTTCATGTTAAGAGGTCAAACACATTTTAAGTCACAGCAATAAACAAAGGTCAACCATTGAAAAATACAAAACAATAAACAATTCAGTCAGAATTAATGGAAGTACTGTTTATGGATGATTAGCCTCACAAAACACTTGCCTTGCATTATTTTTACAAATTATGTTAAAATGTTAATTTACATTTGTTACTGTTTCTAATGTTACAAGATTGAAAACAATATTTTCAAGTTCATTACTTAGACAGATAAGAAAGTTCAAGTTTCAAAAAATATACTTTCAAGTTCTTTACTTCAACCTATTACAAAGTTCATGTTAAGAGCTCAACCACGTTTTAAGTCACAATGTAAATATTGTCTTTAATGTTAAACATTCATCCAGGGAGTAATCTGATCGCCAGTTCATGGGGTCAGGAAGGAATTATTTTTTTCCCCTCTCTGATACAATTGGGTACGTTTCAAGGAGGGTTTTTACTGTTTGCCTTCCTTTGGATTCAATGTATATTTAAGTTAACAATTCTTGAGATAGAACTTGCATGTTAAAAAAACATTCTCTCAAGTTTACAATACTGATTCATTTAAAGTTCAACTGTTTTTACATTCAAATGTTAGTTCTTTTAATACAAAATTATGTTAAAATGTTAATTCACTATGTTACTGTTTATAATGTTCCAAGTTGGAAAAATGTTTTTTCAAGTTCCTTAGTTACACAGATAAGAAAGTTCAAGTTTCAAAAAATATACTTTCAAGTTTCTTACTTAGGTGTATTACAAAGTTCATGTTAAGAGGTCAACCACATTTTAAGTCACAGCAATAAACAAAGGTCAACCATTGAAAAATACAAAACAATAAACAATTCAGTCAGAATTAATGGAAGTACTGTTTATGGATGATTAGCCTCACAAAACACTTGCCTTGCATTATTTTTACAAATTATGTTAAAATGTTAATTTACATTTGTTACTGTTTCTAATGTTACAAGATTGAAAACAATATTTTCAAGTTCATTACTTAGACAGATAAGAAAGTTCAAGTTTCAAAAAATATACTTTCAAGTTCTTTACTTCAACCTATTACAAAGTTCATGTTAAGAGCTCAACCACGTTTTAAGTCACAATGTAAATATTGTCTTTAATGTTAAACATTCATCCAGGGAGTAATCTGATCGCCAGTTCATGGGGTCAGGAAGGAATTATTTTTTTCCCCTCTCTGATACAATTGGGTACGTTTCAAGGAGGGTTTTTACTGTTTGCCTTCCTTTGGATTCAATGTATATTTAAGTTAACAATTCTTGAGATAGAACTTGCATGTTAAAAAAACATTCTCTCAAGTTTACAATACTGATTCATTTAAAGTTCAACTGTTTTTACATTCAAATGTTAGTTCTTTTAATACAAAATTATGTTAAAATGTTAATTCACTATGTTACTGTTTATAATGTTCCAAGTTGGAAAAATGTTTTTTCAAGTTCCTTAGTTACACAGATAAGAAAGTTCAAGTTTCAAAAAATATACTTTCAAGTTTCTTACTTAGGTGTATTACAAAGTTCATGTTAAGAGGTCAACCACATTTTAAGTCACAGCAATAAACAAAGGTCAACCATTGAAAAATACAAAACAATAAACAATTCAGTCAGAATTAATGGAAGTACTGTTTATGGATGATTAGCCTCACAAAACACTTGCCTTGCATTATTTTTACAAATTATGTTAAAATGTTAATTTACATTTGTTACTGTTTCTAATGTTACAAGATTGAAAACAATATTTTCAAGTTCATTACTTAGACAGATAAGAAAGTTCAAGTTTCAAAAAATATACTTTCAAGTTCTTTACTTCAACCTATTACAAAGTTCATGTTAAGAGCTCAACCACGTTTTAAGTCACAATGTAAATATTGTCTTTAATGTTAAACATTCATCCAGGGAGTAATCTGATCGCCAGTTCATGGGGTCAGGAAGGAATTATTTTTTTCCCCTCTCTGATGCAATTGGGTACGTTTCAAGGAGGGTTTTTACTGTTTGCCTTCCTTTGGATTCAATGTATATTTAAGTTAACAATTCTTGAGATAGAACTTGCATGTTAAAAAAACATTCTCTCAAGTTTACAATATTGATTCATTTAAAGTTCAACTGTTTTTACATTCAAATGTTAGTTCTTTTAATAGAAAATTATGTTAAAATGTTAATTCACTATGTTACTGTTTATAATGTTCCAAGTTGGAAAAATGTTTTTTCAAGTTCCTTAGTTACACAGATAAGAAAGTTCAAGTTTCAAAAAATATACTTTCAAGTTTCTTAATTAGGTGTATTACAAAGTTCATGTTAAGAGGTCAACCACATTTTAAGTCACAGCAATAAACAAAGGTCAACCATTGAAAAATACAAAACAATAAACAATTCAGTCAGAATTAATGGAAGTACTGTTTATGGATGATTAGCCTCACAAAACACTTGCCTTGCATTATTTTTACAAATTATGTTAAAATGTTAATTTACATTTGTTACTGTTTCTAATGTTACAAGATTGAAAACAATATTTTCAAGTTCATTACTTAGACAGATAAGAAAGTTCAAGTTTCAAAAAATATACTTTCAAGTTCTTTACTTCAACCTATTACAAAGTTCATGTTAAGAGCTCAACCACGTTTTAAGTCACAATGTAAATATTGTCTTTAATGTTAAACATTCATCCAGGGAGTAATCTGATCGCCAGTTCATGGGGTCAGGAAGGAATTATTTTTTTCCCCTCTCTGATACAATTGGGTACGTTTCAAGGAGGGTTTTTACTGTTTGCCTTCCTTTGGATTCAATGTATATTTAAGTTAACAATTCTTGAGATAGAACTTGCATGTTAAAAAAACATTCTCTCAAGTTTACAATATTGATTCATTTAAAGTTCAACTGTTTTTACATTCAAATGTTAGTTCTTTTAATAGAAAATTATGTTAAAATGTTAATTCACTATGTTACTGTTTATAATGTTCCAAGTTGGAAAAATGTTTTTTCAAGTTCCTTAGTTACACAGATAAGAAAGTTCAAGTTTCAAAAAATATACTTTCAAGTTTCTTACTTAGGTGTATTACAAAGTTCATGTTAAGAGGTCAAACACATTTTAAGTCACAGCAATAAACAAAGGTCAACCATTGAAAAATACAAAACAATAAACAATTCAGTCAGAATTAATGGAAGTACTGTTTATGGATGATTAGCCTCACAAAACACTTGCCTTGCATTATTTTTACAAATTATGTTAAAATGTTAATTTACATTTGTTACTGTTTCTAATGTTACAAGATTGAAAACAATATTTTCAAGTTCATTACTTAGACAGATAAGAAAGTTCAAGTTTCAAAAAATATACTTTCAAGTTCTTTACTTCAACCTATTACAAAGTTCATGTTAAGAGCTCAACCACGTTTTAAGTCACAATGTAAATATTGTCTTTAATGTTAAACATTCATCCAGGGAGTAATCTGATCGCCAGTTCATGGGGTCAGGAAGGAATTATTTTTTTCCCCTCTCTGATACAATTGGGTACGTTTCAAGGAGGGTTTTTACTGTTTGCCTTCCTTTGGATTCAATGTATATTTAAGTTAACAATTCTTGAGATAGAACTTGCATGTTAAAAAAACATTCTCTCAAGTTTACAATATTGATTCATTTAAAGTTCAACTGTTTTTACATTCAAATGTTAGTTCTTTTAATAGAAAATTATGTTAAAATGTTAATTCACTATGTTACTGTTTATAATGTTCCAAGTTGGAAAAATGTTTTTTCAAGTTCCTTAGTTACACAGATAAGAAAGTTCAAGTTTCAAAAAATATACTTTCAAGTTTCTTACTTAGGTGTATTACAAAGTTCATGTTAAGAGGTCAAACACATTTTAAGTCACAGCAATAAACAAAGGTCAACCATTGAAAAATACAAAACAATAAACAATTCAGTCAGAATTAATGGAAGTACTGTTTATGGATGATTAGCCTCACAAAACACTTGCCTTGCATTATTTTTACAAATTATGTTAAAATGTTAATTTACATTTGTTACTGTTTCTAATGTTACAAGTTTGAAAACAATATTTTCAAGTTCATTACTTAGACAGATAGGAAAGTTCAAGTTTCAAAAAATATACTTTCAAGTTCTTTACTTCAACCTATTACAAAGTTCATGTTAAGAGCTCAACCACGTTTTAAGTCACAATGTAAATATTGTCTTTAATGTTAAACATTCATCCAGGGAGTAATCTGATCGCCAGTTCATGGGGTCAGGAAGGAATTATTTTTTTCCCCTCTCTGATACAATTGGGTACGTTTCAAGGAGGGTTTTTACTGTTTGCCTTCCTTTGGATTCAATGTATATTTAAGTTAACAATTCTTGAGATAGAACTTGCATGTTAAAAAAACATTCTCTCAAGTTTACAATATTGATTCATTTAAAGTTCAACTGTTTTTACATTCAAATGTTAGTTCTTTTAATAGAAAATTATGTTAAAATGTTAATTCACTATGTTACTGTTTATAATGTTCCAAGTTGGAAAAATGTTTTTTCAAGTTCCTTAGTTACACAGATAAGAAAGTTCAAGTTTCAAAAAATATACTTTCAAGTTTCTTACTTAGGTGTATTACAAAGTTCATGTTAAGAGGTCAAACACATTTTAAGTCACAGCAATAAACAAAGGTCAACCATTGAAAAATACAAAACATTAAACAATTCAGTCAGAATTAATGGAAGTACTGTTTATGGATGATTAGCCTCACAAAACACTTGCCTTGCATTATTTTTACAAATTATGTTAAAATGTTAATTTACATTTGTTACTGTTTCTAATGTTACAAGATTGAAAACAATATTTTCAAGTTCATTACTTAGACAGATAAGAAAGTTCAAGTTTCAAAAAATATACTTTCAAGTTCTTTACTTCAACCTATTACAAAGTTCATGTTAAGAGCTCAACCACGTTTTAAGTCACAATGTAAATATTGTCTTTAATGTTAAACATTCATCCAGGGAGTAATCTGATCGCCAGTTCATGGGGTCAGGAAGGAATTATTTTTTTCCCCTCTCTGATACAATTGGGTACGTTTCAAGGAGGGTTTTTACTGTTTGCCTTCCTTTGGATTCAATGTATATTTAAGTTAACAATTCTTGAGATAGAACTTGCATGTTAAAAAAACATTCTCTCAAGTTTACAATATTGATTCATTTAAAGTTCAACTGTTTTTACATTCAAATGTTAGTTCTTTTAATAGAAAATTATGTTAAAATGTTAATTCACTATGTTACTGTTTATAATGTTCCAAGTTGGAAAAATGTTTTTTCAAGTTCCTTAGTTACACAGATAAGAAAGTTCAAGTTTCAAAAAATATACTTTCAAGTTTCTTAATTAGGTGTATTACAAAGTTCATGTTAAGAGGTCAACCACATTTTAAGTCACAGCAATAAACAAAGGTCAACCATTGAAAAATACAAAACAATAAACAATTCAGTCAGAATTAATGGAAGTACTGTTTATGGATGATTAGCCTCACAAAACACTTGCCTTGCATTATTTTTACAAATTATGTTAAAATGTTAATTTACATTTGTTACTGTTTCTAATGTTACAAGATTGAAAACAATATTTTCAAGTTCATTACTTAGACAGATAAGAAAGTTCAAGTTTCAAAAAATATACTTTCAAGTTCTTTACTTCAACCTATTACAAAGTTCATGTTAAGAGCTCAACCACGTTTTAAGTCACAATGTAAATATTGTCTTTAATGTTAAACATTCATCCAGGGAGTAATCTGATCGCCAGTTCATGGGGTCAGGAAGGAATTATTTTTTTCCCCTCTCTGATACAATTGGGTACGTTTCAAGGAGGGTTTTTACTGTTTGCCTTCCTTTGGATTCAATGTATATTTAAGTTAACAATTCTTGAGATAGAACTTGCATGTTAAAAAAACATTCTCTCAAGTTTACAATATTGATTCATTTAAAGTTCAACTGTTTTTACATTCAAATGTTAGTTCTTTTAATAGAAAATTATGTTAAAATGTTAATTCACTATGTTACTGTTTATAATGTTCCAAGTTGGAAAAATGTTTTTTCAAGTTCCTTAGTTACACAGATAAGAAAGTTCAAGTTTCAAAAAATATACTTTCAAGTTTCTTACTTAGGTGTATTACAAAGTTCATGTTAAGAGGTCAAACACATTTTAAGTCACAGCAATAAACAAAGGTCAACCATTGAAAAATACAAAACAATAAACAATTCAGTCAGAATTAATGGAAGTACTGTTTATGGATGATTAGCCTCACAAAACACTTGCCTTGCATTATTTTTACAAATTATGTTAAAATGTTAATTTACATTTGTTACTGTTTCTAATGTTACAAGATTGAAAACAATATTTTCAAGTTCATTACTTAGACAGATAAGAAAGTTCAAGTTTCAAAAAATATACTTTCAAGTTCTTTACTTCAACCTATTACAAAGTTCATGTTAAGAGCTCAACCACGTTTTAAGTCACAATGTAAATATTGTCTTTAATGTTAAACATTCATCCAGGGAGTAATCTGATCGCCAGTTCATGGGGTCAGGAAGGAATTATTTTTTTCCCCTCTCTGATACAATTGGGTACGTTTCAAGGAGGGTTTTTACTGTTTGCCTTCCTTTGGATTCAATGTATATTTAAGTTAACAATTCTTGAGATAGAACTTGCATGTTAAAAAAACATTCTCTCAAGTTTACAATATTGATTCATTTAAAGTTCAACTGTTTTTACATTCAAATGTTAGTTCTTTTAATAGAAAATTATGTTAAAATGTTAATTCACTATGTTACTGTTTATAATGTTCCAAGTTGGAAAAATGTGTTTTCAAGTTCCTTAGTTACACAGATAAGAAAGTTCAAGTTTCAAAAAATATACTTTCAAGTTTCTTACTTAGGTGTATTACAAAGTTCATGTTAAGAGGTCAAACACATTTTAAGTCACAGCAATAAACAAAGGTCAACCATTGAAAAATACAAAACAATAAACAATTCAGTCAGAATTAATGGAAGTACTGTTTATGGATGATTAGCCTCACAAAACACTTGCCTTGCATTATTTTTACAAATTATGTTAAAATGTTAATTTACATTTGTTACTGTTTCTAATGTTACAAGTTTGAAAACAATATTTTCAAGTTCATTACTTAGACAGATAGGAAAGTTCAAGTTTCAAAAAATATACTTTCAAGTTCTTTACTTCAACCTATTACAAAGTTCATGTTAAGAGCTCAACCACGTTTTAAGTCACAATGTAAATATTGTCTTTAATGTTAAACATTCATCCAGGGAGTAATCTGATCGCCAGTTCATGGGGTCAGGAAGGAATTATTTTTTTCCCCTCTCTGATACAATTGGGTACGTTTCAAGGAGGGTTTTTACTGTTTGCCTTCCTTTGGATTCAATGTATATTTAAGTTAACAATTCTTGAGATAGAACTTGCATGTTAAAAAAACATTCTCTCAAGTTTACAATATTGATTCATTTAAAGTTCAACTGTTTTTACATTCAAATGTTAGTTCTTTTAATAGAAAATTATGTTAAAATGTTAATTCACTATGTTACTGTTTATAATGTTCCAAGTTGGAAAAATGTTTTTTCAAGTTCCTTAGTTACACAGATAAGAAAGTTCAAGTTTCAAAAAATATACTTTCAAGTTTCTTACTTAGGTGTATTACAAAGTTCATGTTAAGAGGTCAAACACATTTTAAGTCACAGCAATAAACAAAGGTCAACCATTGAAAAATACAAAACATTAAACAATTCAGTCAGAATTAATGGAAGTACTGTTTATGGATGATTAGCCTCACAAAACACTTGCCTTGCATTATTTTTACAAATTATGTTAAAATGTTAATTTACATTTGTTACTGTTTCTAATGTTACAAGATTGAAAACAATATTTTCAAGTTCATTACTTAGACAGATAAGAAAGTTCAAGTTTCAAAAAATATACTTTCAAGTTCTTTACTTCAACCTATTACAAAGTTCATGTTAAGAGCTCAACCACGTTTTAAGTCACAATGTAAATATTGTCTTTAATGTTAAACATTCATCCAGGGAGTAATCTGATCGCCAGTTCATGGGGTCAGGAAGGAATTATTTTTTTCCCCTCTCTGATACAATTGGGTACGTTTCAAGGAGGGTTTTTACTGTTTGCCTTCCTTTGGATTCAATGTATATTTAAGTTAACAATTCTTGAGATAGAACTTGCATGTTAAAAAAACATTCTCTCAAGTTTACAATATTGATTCATTTAAAGTTCAACTGTTTTTACATTCAAATGTTAGTTCTTTTAATAGAAAATTATGTTAAAATGTTAATTCACTATGTTACTGTTTATAATGTTCCAAGTTGGAAAAATGTTTTTTCAAGTTCCTTAGTTACACAGATAAGAAAGTTCAAGTTTCAAAAACTATACTTTCAAGTTTCTTAATTAGGTGTATTACAAAGTTCATGTTAAGAGGTCAACCACATTTTAAGTCACAGCAATAAACAAAGGTCAACCATTGAAAAATACAAAACAATAAACAATTCAGTCAGAATTAATGGAAGTACTGTTTATGGATGATTAGCCTCACAAAACACTTGCCTTGCATTATTTTTACAAATTATGTTAAAATGTTAATTTACATTTGTTACTGTTTCTAATGTTACAAGATTGAAAACAATATTTTCAAGTTCATTACTTAGACAGATAAGAAAGTTCAAGTTTCAAAAAATATACTTTCAAGTTCTTTACTTCAACCTATTACAAAGTTCATGTTAAGAGCTCAACCACGTTTTAAGTCACAATGTAAATATTGTCTTTAATGTTAAACATTCATCCAGGGAGTAATCTGATCGCCAGTTCATGGGGTCAGGAAGGAATTATTTTTTTCCCCTCTCTGATACAATTGGGTACGTTTCAAGGAGGGTTTTTACTGTTTGCCTTCCTTTGGATTCAATGTATATTTAAGTTAACAATTCTTGAGATAGAACTTGCATGTTAAAAAAACATTCTCTCAAGTTTACAATATTGATTCATTTAAAGTTCAACTGTTTTTACATTCAAATGTTAGTTCTTTTAATAGAAAATTATGTTAAAATGTTAATTCACTATGTTACTGTTTATAATGTTCCAAGTTGGAAAAATGTTTTTTCAAGTTCCTTAGTTACACAGATAAGAAAGTTCAAGTTTCAAAAAATATACTTTCAAGTTTCTTACTTAGGTGTATTACAAAGTTCATGTTAAGAGGTCAAACACATTTTAAGTCACAGCAATAAACAAAGGTCAACCATTGAAAAATACAAAACAATAAACAATTCAGTCAGAATTAATGGAAGTACTGTTTATGGATGATTAGCCTCACAAAACACTTGCCTTGCATTATTTTTACAAATTATGTTAAAATGTTAATTTACATTTGTTACTGTTTCTAATGTTACAAGTTTGAAAACAATATTTTCAAGTTCATTACTTAGACAGATAGGAAAGTTCAAGTTTCAAAAAATATACTTTCAAGTTCTTTACTTCAACCTATTACAAAGTTCATGTTAAGAGCTCAACCACGTTTTAAGTCACAATGTAAATATTGTCTTTAATGTTAAACATTCATCCAGGGAGTAATCTGATCGCCAGTTCATGGGGTCAGGAAGGAATTATTTTTTTCCCCTCTCTGATACAATTGGGTACGTTTCAAGGAGGGTTTTTACTGTTTGCCTTCCTTTGGATTCAATGTATATTTAAGTTAACAATTCTTGAGATAGAACTTGCATGTTAAAAAAACATTCTCTCAAGTTTACAATATTGATTCATTTAAAGTTCAACTGTTTTTACATTCAAATGTTAGTTCTTTTAATAGAAAATTATGTTAAAATGTTAATTCACTATGTTACTGTTTATAATGTTCCAAGTTGGAAAAATGTTTTTTCAAGTTCCTTAGTTACACAGATAAGAAAGTTCAAGTTTCAAAAAATATACTTTCAAGTTTCTTACTTAGGTGTATTACAAAGTTCATGTTAAGAGGTCAAACACATTTTAAGTCACAGCAATAAACAAAGGTCAACCATTGAAAAATACAAAACATTAAACAATTCAGTCAGAATTAATGGAAGTACTGTTTATGGATGATTAGCCTCACAAAACACTTGCCTTGCATTATTTTTACAAATTATGTTAAAATGTTAATTTACATTTGTTACTGTTTCTAATGTTACAAGATTGAAAACAATATTTTCAAGTTCATTACTTAGACAGATAAGAAAGTTCAAGTTTCAAAAAATATACTTTCAAGTTCTTTACTTCAACCTATTACAAAGTTCATGTTAAGAGCTCAACCACGTTTTAAGTCACAATGTAAATATTGTCTTTAATGTTAAACATTCATCCAGGGAGTAATCTGATCGCCAGTTCATGGGGTCAGGAAGGAATTATTTTTTTCCCCTCTCTGATACAATTGGGTACGTTTCAAGGAGGGTTTTTACTGTTTGCTTTCCTTTGGATTCAATGTATATTTAAGTTAACAATTCTTGAGATAGAACTTGCATGTTAAAAAAACATTCTCTCAAGTTTACAATATTGATTCATTTAAAGTTCAACTGTTTTTACATTCAAATGTTAGTTCTTTTAATAGAAAATTATGTTAAAATGTTAATTCACTATGTTACTGTTTATAATGTTCCAAGTTGGAAAAATGTTTTTTCAAGTTCCTTAGTTACACAGATAAGAAAGTTCAAGTTTCAAAAAATATACTTTCAAGTTTCTTACTTAGGTGTATTACAAAGTTCATGTTAAGAGGTCAAACACATTTTAAGTCACAGCAATAAACAAAGGTCAACCATTGAAAAATACAAAACATTAAACAATTCAGTCAGAATTAATGGAAGTACTGTTTATGGATGATTAGCCTCACAAAACACTTGCCTTGCATTATTTTTACAAATTATGTTAAAATGTTAATTTACATTTGTTACTGTTTCTAATGTTACAAGATTGAAAACAATATTTTCAAGTTCATTACTTAGACAGATAAGAAAGTTCAAGTTTCAAAAAATATACTTTCAAGTTCTTTACTTCAACCTATTACAAAGTTCATGTTAAGAGCTCAACCACGTTTTAAGTCACAATGTAAATATTGTCTTTAATGTTAAACATTCATCCAGGGAGTAATCTGATCGCCAGTTCATGGGGTCAGGAAGGAATTATTTTTTTCCCCTCTCTGATACAATTGGGTACGTTTCAAGGAGGGTTTTTACTGTTTGCCTTCCTTTGGATTCAATGTATATTTAAGTTAACAATTCTTGAGATAGAACTTGCATGTTAAAAAAACATTCTCTCAAGTTTACAATATTGATTCATTTAAAGTTCAACTGTTTTTACATTCAAATGTTAGTTCTTTTAATAGAAAATTATGTTAAAATGTTAATTCACTATGTTACTGTTTATAATGTTCCAAGTTGGAAAAATGTTTTTTCAAGTTCCTTAGTTACACAGATAAGAAAGTTCAAGTTTCAAAAAATATACTTTCAAGTTTCTTAATTAGGTGTATTACAAAGTTCATGTTAAGAGGTCAACCACATTTTAAGTCACAGCAATAAACAAAGGTCAACCATTGAAAAATACAAAACAATAAACAATTCAGTCAGAATTAATGGAAGTACTGTTTATGGATGATTAGCCTCACAAAACACTTGCCTTGCATTATTTTTACAAATTATGTTAAAATGTTAATTTACATTTGTTACTGTTTCTAATGTTACAAGATTGAAAACAATATTTTCAAGTTCATTACTTAGACAGATAAGAAAGTTCAAGTTTCAAAAAATATACTTTCAAGTTCTTTACTTCAACCTATTACAAAGTTCATGTTAAGAGCTCAACCACGTTTTAAGTCACAATGTAAATATTGTCTTTAATGTTAAACATTCATCCAGGGAGTAATCTGATCGCCAGTTCATGGGGTCAGGAAGGAATTATTTTTTTCCCCTCTCTGATACAATTGGGTACGTTTCAAGGAGGGTTTTTACTGTTTGCCTTCCTTTGGATTCAATGTATATTTAAGTTAACAATTCTTGAGATAGAACTTGCATGTTAAAAAAACATTCTCTCAAGTTTACAATATTGATTCATTTAAAGTTCAACTGTTTTTACATTCAAATGTTAGTTCTTTTAATAGAAAATTATGTTAAAATGTTAATTCACTATGTTACTGTTTATAATGTTCCAAGTTGGAAAAATGTTTTTTCAAGTTCCTTAGTTACACAGATAAGAAAGTTCAAGTTTCAAAAAATATACTTTCAAGTTTCTTACTTAGGTGTATTACAAAGTTCATGTTAAGAGGTCAAACACATTTTAAGTCACAGCAATAAACAAAGGTCAACCATTGAAAAATACAAAACAATAAACAATTCAGTCAGAATTAATGGAAGTACTGTTTATGGATGATTAGCCTCACAAAACACTTGCCTTGCATTATTTTTACAAATTATGTTAAAATGTTAATTTACATTTGTTACTGTTTCTAATGTTACAAGATTGAAAACAATATTTTCAAGTTCATTACTTAGACAGATAAGAAAGTTCAAGTTTCAAAAAATATACTTTCAAGTTCTTTACTTCAACCTATTACAAAGTTCATGTTAAGAGCTCAACCACGTTTTAAGTCACAATGTAAATATTGTCTTTAATGTTAAACATTCATCCAGGGAGTAATCTGATCGCCAGTTCATGGGGTCAGGAAGGAATTATTTTTTTCCCCTCTCTGATACAATTGGGTACGTTTCAAGGAGGGTTTTTACTGTTTGCCTTCCTTTGGATTCAATGTATATTTAAGTTAACAATTCTTGAGATAGAACTTGCATGTTAAAAAAACATTCTCTCAAGTTTACAATATTGATTCATTTAAAGTTCAACTGTTTTTACATTCAAATGTTAGTTCTTTTAATAGAAAATTATGTTAAAATGTTAATTCACTATGTTACTGTTTATAATGTTCCAAGTTGGAAAAATGTGTTTTCAAGTTCCTTAGTTACACAGATAAGAAAGTTCAAGTTTCAAAAAATATACTTTCAAGTTTCTTACTTAGGTGTATTACAAAGTTCATGTTAAGAGGTCAAACACATTTTAAGTCACAGCAATAAACAAAGGTCAACCATTGAAAAATACAAAACAATAAACAATTCAGTCAGAATTAATGGAAGTACTGTTTATGGATGATTAGCCTCACAAAACACTTGCCTTGCATTATTTTTACAAATTATGTTAAAATGTTAATTTACATTTGTTACTGTTTCTAATGTTACAAGTTTGAAAACAATATTTTCAAGTTCATTACTTAGACAGATAGGAAAGTTCAAGTTTCAAAAAATATACTTTCAAGTTCTTTACTTCAACCTATTACAAAGTTCATGTTAAGAGCTCAACCACGTTTTAAGTCACAATGTAAATATTGTCTTTAATGTTAAACATTCATCCAGGGAGTAATCTGATCGCCAGTTCATGGGGTCAGGAAGGAATTATTTTTTTCCCCTCTCTGATACAATTGGGTACGTTTCAAGGAGGGTTTTTACTGTTTGCCTTCCTTTGGATTCAATGTATATTTAAGTTAACAATTCTTGAGATAGAACTTGCATGTTAAAAAAACATTCTCTCAAGTTTACAATATTGATTCATTTAAAGTTCAACTGTTTTTACATTCAAATGTTAGTTCTTTTAATAGAAAATTATGTTAAAATGTTAATTCACTATGTTACTGTTTATAATGTTCCAAGTTGGAAAAATGTTTTTTCAAGTTCCTTAGTTACACAGATAAGAAAGTTCAAGTTTCAAAAAATATACTTTCAAGTTTCTTACTTAGGTGTATTACAAAGTTCATGTTAAGAGGTCAAACACATTTTAAGTCACAGCAATAAACAAAGGTCAACCATTGAAAAATACAAAACATTAAACAATTCAGTCAGAATTAATGGAAGTACTGTTTATGGATGATTAGCCTCACAAAACACTTGCCTTGCATTATTTTTACAAATTATGTTAAAATGTTAATTTACATTTGTTACTGTTTCTAATGTTACAAGATTGAAAACAATATTTTCAAGTTCATTACTTAGACAGATAAGAAAGTTCAAGTTTCAAAAAATATACTTTCAAGTTCTTTACTTCAACCTATTACAAAGTTCATGTTAAGAGCTCAACCACGTTTTAAGTCACAATGTAAATATTGTCTTTAATGTTAAACATTCATCCAGGGAGTAATCTGATCGCCAGTTCATGGGGTCAGGAAGGAATTATTTTTTTCCCCTCTCTGATACAATTGGGTACGTTTCAAGGAGGGTTTTTACTGTTTGCCTTCCTTTGGATTCAATGTATATTTAAGTTAACAATTCTTGAGATAGAACTTGCATGTTAAAAAAACATTCTCTCAAGTTTACAATATTGATTCATTTAAAGTTCAACTGTTTTTACATTCAAATGTTAGTTCTTTTAATAGAAAATTATGTTAAAATGTTAATTCACTATGTTACTGTTTATAATGTTCCAAGTTGGAAAAATGTTTTTTCAAGTTCCTTAGTTACACAGATAAGAAAGTTCAAGTTTCAAAAACTATACTTTCAAGTTTCTTAATTAGGTGTATTACAAAGTTCATGTTAAGAGGTCAACCACATTTTAAGTCACAGCAATAAACAAAGGTCAACCATTGAAAAATACAAAACAATAAACAATTCAGTCAGAATTAATGGAAGTACTGTTTATGGATGATTAGCCTCACAAAACACTTGCCTTGCATTATTTTTACAAATTATGTTAAAATGTTAATTTACATTTGTTACTGTTTCTAATGTTACAAGATTGAAAACAATATTTTCAAGTTCATTACTTAGACAGATAAGAAAGTTCAAGTTTCAAAAAATATACTTTCAAGTTCTTTACTTCAACCTATTACAAAGTTCATGTTAAGAGCTCAACCACGTTTTAAGTCACAATGTAAATATTGTCTTTAATGTTAAACATTCATCCAGGGAGTAATCTGATCGCCAGTTCATGGGGTCAGGAAGGAATTATTTTTTTCCCCTCTCTGATACAATTGGGTACGTTTCAAGGAGGGTTTTTACTGTTTGCCTTCCTTTGGATTCAATGTATATTTAAGTTAACAATTCTTGAGATAGAACTTGCATGTTAAAAAAACATTCTCTCAAGTTTACAATATTGATTCATTTAAAGTTCAACTGTTTTTACATTCAAATGTTAGTTCTTTTAATAGAAAATTATGTTAAAATGTTAATTCACTATGTTACTGTTTATAATGTTCCAAGTTGGAAAAATGTTTTTTCAAGTTCCTTAGTTACACAGATAAGAAAGTTCAAGTTTCAAAAAATATACTTTCAAGTTTCTTACTTAGGTGTATTACAAAGTTCATGTTAAGAGGTCAAACACATTTTAAGTCACAGCAATAAACAAAGGTCAACCATTGAAAAATACAAAACAATAAACAATTCAGTCAGAATTAATGGAAGTACTGTTTATGGATGATTAGCCTCACAAAACACTTGCCTTGCATTATTTTTACAAATTATGTTAAAATGTTAATTTACATTTGTTACTGTTTCTAATGTTACAAGATTGAAAACAATATTTTCAAGTTCATTACTTAGACAGATAAGAAAGTTCAAGTTTCAAAAAATATACTTTCAAGTTCTTTACTTCAACCTATTACAAAGTTCATGTTAAGAGCTCAACCACGTTTTAAGTCACAATGTAAATATTGTCTTTAATGTTAAACATTCATCCAGGGAGTAATCTGATCGCCAGTTCATGGGGTCAGGAAGGAATTATTTTTTTCCCCTCTCTGATACAATTGGGTACGTTTCAAGGAGGGTTTTTACTGTTTGCCTTCCTTTGGATTCAATGTATATTTAAGTTAACAATTCTTGAGATAGAACTTGCATGTTAAAAAAACATTCTCTCAAGTTTACAATATCGATTCATTTAAAGTTCAACTGTTTTTACATTCAAATGTTAGTTCTTTTAATAGAAAATTATGTTAAAATGTTAATTCACTATGTTACTGTTTATAATGTTCCAAGTTGGAAAAATGTTTTTTCAAGTTCCTTAGTTACACAGATAAGAAAGTTCAAGTTTCAAAAAATATACTTTCAAGTTTCTTACTTAGGTGTATTACAAAGTTCATGTTAAGAGGTCAAACACATTTTAAGTCACAGCAATAAACAAAGGTCAACCATTGAAAAATACAAAACAATAAACAATTCAGTCAGAATTAATGGAAGTACTGTTTATGGATGATTAGCCTCACAAAACACTTGCCTTGCATTATTTTTACAAATTATGTTAAAATGTTAATTTACATTTGTTACTGTTTCTAATGTTACAAGTTTGAAAACAATATTTTCAAGTTCATTACTTAGACAGATAGGAAAGTTCAAGTTTCAAAAAATATACTTTCAAGTTCTTTACTTCAACCTATTACAAAGTTCATGTTAAGAGCTCAACCACGTTTTAAGTCACAATGTAAATATTGTCTTTAATGTTAAACATTCATCCAGGGAGTAATCTGATCGCCAGTTCATGGGGTCAGGAAGGAATTATTTTTTTCCCCTCTCTGATACAATTGGGTACGTTTCAAGGAGGGTTTTTACTGTTTGCCTTCCTTTGGATTCAATGTATATTTAAGTTAACAATTCTTGAAATAGAACTTGCATGTTAAAAAAACATTCTCTCAAGTTTACAATATTGATTCATTTAAAGTTCAACTGTTTTTACATTCAAATGTTAGTTCTTTTAATAGAAAATTATGTTAAAATGTTAATTCACTATGTTACTGTTTATAATGTTCCAAGTTGGAAAAATGTTTTTTCAAGTTCCTTAGTTACACAGATAAGAAAGTTCAAGTTTCAAAAAATATACTTTCAAGTTTCTTACTTAGGTGTATTACAAAGTTCATGTTAAGAGGTCAAACACATTTTAAGTCACAGCAATAAACAAAGGTCAACCATTGAAAAATACAAAACAATAAACAATTCAGTCAGAATTAATGGAAGTACTGTTTATGGATGATTAGCCTCACAAAACACTTGCCTTGCATTATTTTTACAAATTATGTTAAAATGTTAATTTACATTTGTTACTGTTTCTAATGTTACAAGTTTGAAAACAATATTTTCAAGTTCATTACTTGGACAGATAGGAAAGTTCAAGTTTCAAAAAATATACTTTCAAGTTCTTTACTTCAACCTATTACAAAGTTCATGTTAAGAGCTCAACCACGTTTTAAGTCACAATGTAAATATTGTCTTTAATGTTAAACATTCATCCAGGGAGTAATCTGATCGCCAGTTCATGGGGTCAGGAAGGAATTATTTTTTTCCCCTCTCTGATACAATTGGGTACGTTTGAAGGAGGGTTTTTATTGGTTGCCTTCCTCTGCATTCAATGTATATTTAAGTTAACAATTCTTGAGATAGAACTTGCATGTTAAAAAACATTATCTCAAGTTTACAATACTGATTCAATTAAAGTTCAACTGTTTTTACATTCAAATGTTAATACTTTTAATACAAAATTATGTTAAAATCTTAATTCACTATGTTACTGTTTATAATGTTCCAAGTTGGAAAAATGTTTTTTTCAAGTTCCTTAGTTACACAGATAAGAATGTTCAAGTTTCAAAAAATATACTTTCAAGTTTCTTACTTAAATATATTACAAAGTTCATGTTAAGAGCTCAACCACGTTTTAAGTTACACTGTAAATATTGTCTTTTATGTTAAACATTAATCAAGGGAGTAATCTGATCGCCAGTTCATAGGGTCAGGAAGGAATTCATTTTTTTCCCTCTCTGATACAATTGGGTACGTTTCAAGGAGGGTTTTTACTGTTTGCCTTCCTCTGGATTCAATGTATATTTAAGTTAACAATTCTTGAGTTAAAAAACCATTACCTCAAGTTTAAAATACTTATTAATTTAAAGTTCAACTGTTATAAAATTCAAATGTTAATACTTTTAATACAAAATGCTTTAACAGTTACTGTTCACCAAGAGAACATTTTACAAAAATAAACATGTTTAATATCACAATACTACTTATTTCATCATAACTAAAATCTTACAAGTGTCAAATACGTATATTAATAACTAAACAACTTTCCAAACATACACATCTCATTGCCGTCATTTTTTGACGGGCAAATCGCTAGTATGATATAAATATAAGCTTATATTAGAGTAAAACCTATGTCAACCTTTGCACTATTTTAAAGCTGCTTTCAAGCTAAAATTAATGTTTGATAATGTGTTTTGAGAATCAAAAACATTTACCATCTCCTGTGGAAAAGAAATACTCTCTCTTACAGTAAGTAATAGAATTGAACGATTTAAACGTTCATGTTCCAAAACTAAACTTTTCTTTATACATGTATTACGCAACCACTCAGCTTGTGAATTCTCCTTCCACCTTTCTAAAGATAAAAGTGGAACAGTCATCAACAACAGCATAAAAGCAGTATTGCCCACAATCTTCAAACTGAAGAGAAAACACTCAAGATCATCATTATGGAGAGCAAGTTTGTTCACTTTCAAGCACATTTCTCCACACAAAAACTATAGAAATGATCCCAGAAAGTATAGTTTTATCTAGATTTGGTACATAATTTCCAATCATGCTTTAAAGTATCTTAATTTAAATGAAGTGAAACAATTTTAAAGCTGTCAATGACTCTACATTTTCTAATATTTAAAAATGACTCAGACTTTCTGAAATGCTAGGAAGAATTCTAATGAGTAAAAATGTAAAACATTTCTTTATGATAATTAATGTATTAACAATGCAAGATAATAAAGAAAATGTTATATTGTATTAATAATTTACTGTTTCACATGTTTGTTTAAATTTTATTGTGATTTGGTGAAATTAATTGGAGTACAGAGGTTATAGTGTTGATAAATGTTACGGAGCAGTACTATATGTTTGTATAGTTAATACCAATGCAATGCTAAAAGCACATGCACTCTGTAATGTTGTAAGCATTTAATAACTCATATATTTGATGAACATGTTTTGGATATTGACCTCATGGTTATCCAATATTGTGATTTTTTTTATTTTTGTTTTATTTTTATTTGAGCTAAGGTTTTAAGAATGCAATAAAAAGTTAATATTAAAAATTACTTTTGTTGTAATTGTTTTACAGGAACCTTTGTTACCAATATGTTATAAATGTAAGCTTATATAAGAGTAAAAGCTATGTCAACCATTGCACTATTTAAAAGCTGCTTTCAAACTAAAACTCATGTTTGATAATGTGTTTTGAGAATCAAAATCATTTACCATCTCCTGTGAAAAAGAAATAATCTCTCTTACAGTAAGTAATAGAATTGAACAACTGAAATGTTCATGCTCCAAAATTAATATTTTCTTTATATACATGTATTACGCAACCACTCAGCTTGTGAATTCTCCTTCCACCCTTTCTAAAGAGAAAAGAGGAAAAGTCATCAACAGCAAGCAACAACAGCATAAAAGCAGTATTGCCTACAATCTTCAAACTGAAGAGAAAACACTCAAGCTCATCATTATGGAGAGCAAGTTTGTTCACTTTCAAGCACATTTCTCCACACAAAAACTATAGAAATGATCCCTGAAAGTACAGTTTTAGCTAGATTTGGTACACATTTGCCAATCATGCTTCAATGTATCCTAATTTAAATGAAGTGAAACCATTTTAAAGCTGTCAATGACTCTACATTTTCTAATATTTTAAAATGACTCAGACTTTCTGAAATGCTAGGAAGAAAGAAAATGACTAAAAATGTAAAACATTTCTTTATGATAACTAATGTGTAAACAATGCAAGATAATAAAGAAAATGTTATATTTTATTAATAATTTACTGTTTCACATGTTTTGTTTAAATTTCATTGTGATTTGGCAAAATTAATTGGCGTACAGAGGGTATAGTAGTGAGAAATGTTACGGAGCAGTACTGAATGTTTGTATAGTTAATACCAAATGCAATGCTAAAAACACAAGCACTCTGTAATGTTGTAAGCATTTATCATCTTATACATTTGATGAACATGTTTTGAATATTGACCTCATGGGCATTCAATATTGTATTTTGTAAAGAAAGTTTTGAGCTAAGGTTTCAATAACTCAATAACAAGTTAATATTAATTATTACATTTTTGTCATTTTTCTACAGGAACCTTTGCCGCCAATAGGATATATATATAGATATATATATATATATATATATATATATATATATATATATTGTAACAAGGTACCCTTTGATGGACTGTAAATGGTAGAGACTTCTTGGCTCTTTTTATATATTTTATTGAGTATTTACAAAAATACAAATTAAATAGCTTATAGTCAGAAAAAAAAACATCTACATTAACGGGATTACTTAGACTCTGGAACACCCTGACTATAACCTGAGCAGCTGTTCTACTACAGGTTAAATTATAATTCATAAAGAAAACCAACAGTCTCTTGTAGTGCCACCTTGTGGCCAGGATGCAAACAGTCCCTTATAGCGCCAGCTTGTGGCCCGGATACAGATAGTCTCTTACAGTATCCGTAGTCTTGTATATGTGGTGTAGTGCCACCTTGTGGCCAGGTTACGACTAGTCTCTTATATAGTGCCAGCCTGTGGCCTTTCCACGTCTTCACTTAAATAACCTTGGATAAAGCATAGGGCCCGCCCTTCTCTCCCATATGCTTCACCCCAGGGACCCTTTGATATTGCAATAGGAACACTGCAATTTAATAATAATTTAAGTAAAAGGTTTCTGACCTTATGGTAAATGGAGTGTCCGTCTCCTCACTAGCTTCAGTCTGCCATGCAGCTTTCTCCAGCCAGGTAACTCAGCAGTGTCCCACAGGTACTTAATAAGGATTTCTTTGCAGATCCAGCAAGACCTTTTACGTGCAGCTCCAGAAAAACAGCACTCCAGCATTCAGTATTGCAGCTTGTCAAAAACAGCTCTCTCTGCTCAAGGTTTCTTCCACGCTCCTTATCTCCTGTGAACTTAGCTAGCCCCCTCTCTGCTCACACCGCAGCCCTTTAAATCCTCCTAACTTAGATCAGGTGTACTGGCTTGATTAGGCTGCAGCTCACACGCTCCCCATCTGTTCAAGCATGGATGTACAGCCCTACTCATTCTTTTGCTTATGTAGATCCCTTGCTGGAGCTGGATTCTAGTGCAGGTTATCTGTCCTTGCTGGACACCGTTACATATCCTTCCCTTCAGCTCAACACCATATAGTTGAGCTACATGCGCCGAGAGGCAGTGGACCCTAGATAGGGCATCCGCATTACTGTGTTTTTTTCCGGCTCGATGTTCCACTGTAAATCTGAATCGTTGTTATGAAAAAAACCATCTAGTCACTCTGCTGTTTTTCTCTCTGTTAAGATGCATCCATCTTAATGGGGCATGGTCCGTAACCAGCTTGAATGACCTACCCAGCAAATAATACCTCAGAGCCTCGCAAGCCCACTTGATAACCAGGCATTCTTTTTCGACCACTGAATATCTCTGTTCTCTGGGCGACAATTTCCTGCTGAGGTTTAGCACCAGAAGTTCCTCGGCCTCTTTCTCTTGCGATAGTACAGCCCCTAATCCAATCGCAGAAGCATCAGTCTGTAGGATAAAAAGTTTTTGGAAATTCTGAACCACCAATACCGGTTCCTGACACAAGACCACTTTTAGGTCTTTAAATGCCTTTTCTGCTTCCGGAATAAATGTTATCGTATCCGGGGCTCTTTGTTTGGTTAAATCAGTTAAAGGAGCCGCAATGGTGGCAAAACTGGGTATAAATCTTCGGTAGAACCCAACTATCCCCAGAAAGGCACGCACCTGTCTCTTCCTTAAAGGTCGTGGCCATTCTCTTATAGCATCCACTTTATTTAACTGAGGTTTGATCAGTCCTCTTCCCACCGTATATCCAAGATATTTCATCTCTTCCAGCCCAAGTGCACATTTTGCCGGATTTGCTGTTAGACCCGCTCTTCTCAGGGACTCCAAGACCTTTTCCACTTTATTTAAGTGAGAATCCAAATTCGTGGTATGAATTACAATATCGTCCAAATAAGCAGTTGCATATTCGGAATGTGGTCTTAAAATTTTGTCCATGAGTCGTTGAAATGTAGCCGGAGCTCCATGCAGACCGAAAGGTAGAACTTTATACTGGAACAGACCATTAGGAGTACAAAAGGCTGTTTTTTCTCTATCCTTTTGTCAGATCTAATGTAGACATAAATCTTGCAGTTCCTAGTCTATCAATTAATTCATCCACTCTGGGAATAGGATAGGCATCAAATTGGGAGATTTCATTCAACTTTCGAAAGTCGCTGCAAAAACGAATTGTCACATTAGGTTTAGGAATTAAGACAATTGGGCTACACCATTCACTGCTAGACTCTTCAATAACCCCTAAGTCAAGCATTTTTTTTACTTCTGTTTTAACTTCCTCCCTCTTGGCCTCTGGAATCCGGTATGGTCTGCTTCTTATAATTACTCCAGGCTTAGTGATAATATCATGGTAAATCGCCTTTGTGTGGCCTGGATTTTCAGAAAATACATCTGTATTTCACAGAATCATTTTCCTTACTTCCTCCTTTTGCTGTGGTGACAATTCAGTTGAGATTTGTACTTTGGGAAGTGTTACTTCCATTGGGTACACCTGGCGTACTACTGCTACCTCAGCTTCTTTTTCACGCCAAACTTTTAATAAATTCACATGATAAATCTGCTCCTTTTTTCGTTTATCCGGCTGTTTGATTTTATAATTTACTTCACCTACAGCTTCTATGATTTCATATGGTCCTTGCCATTCAGCCAGGAGCTTGCTTTCAGCCGTTGGAACCAGTACCATAATCCTATCGCCAGGTTGGAATGTCCTGACCTGGGCATCTCGATTGTAATAAGTTTTCTGGTGTTGCTGTGCTTGTTCCATATGTGCTTTAACGAGTGGGGCAATCTGAGAGATTCTATTTCTCAGGGTCTGCACATACTCCACAATATTTTTTCCTTGGACTTTTTAGTCTTCCCAGGTTTCTCGTAGAATATTGAGTATTCCCCTTGGATGACGTCCATATAAAAGCTGAAATGGGCAAAACCCTGTAGAGGCCTGGGGTACTTCTCGTACTGCAAAGAACAGAAACGGCAATAAAAGGTCCCAATTTTTCCCATCTTTGTCCACCACTTTTCGTATCATTCTTTTTAGCGTTCTATTAAATCTTTCCACCAATCCATCGGTTTGAGGGTGATATATTGACGTTCTTAATGCTTTTACTTTTGCATGGGGGTCTAAAATTATTCCTTTGTGGGATTTCCTGTCTAGATCGGCGTCCAGACATAAATTGAAATCCCCACAAACGATGAGTACTCCCAAGCTATATCGCCTTACCAAATTGAATACTCGATTAAGAAATCTAATTTGCTTTTGATTGGGGGCATATATATTTACAATCGTGAATTTTTCACTATTTATTAGACCTCCCCAGATTATATAACGACCATTTGGATCTACTATGGAGATTTCTTCAACCAGGTTCATTTTTTGGTTAAAGAGTATCGAGACTCCCCTAGCTTTTTTCTTATAAGTGGAATTCAGAGTAAGACCTATGTTTTTCATTTTAAAGTAGGGGATCTTACCTGTCTGCCAGTGGGTCTCCTTAAGACAAACCACGTCAGCCAAACCAGATCCCAACGATCTATATACCATCTGTCTTTTAACCCCCAAATTTAGGCCCTGGACATTATGACTACAAATTCTCAATCTGCCTTCTTTATCTTTGTCTGTATGGATCCTCATGACTTAAGACTTAAGGCCCATTCCACCTAGGCTCGTGATTCTCCCCCCGAGAGCCTTCTGCCTATTACAACATTCGCACAAAACACACTTATTACCCATTCATTCAATGCTGGTGAATCATTCTCCATCCCCACAAGCGACCAACCAAAAAAAACAAAACAGGGTTGGCTTACCATGGGGGTAGAGAAGGTTGAACTTCAATAAGTTCACAAATTGGGAATCCACTGGCTGATTTACACCCGTGGCAGTAAGCAGCGATCAAAACAAAATGGCGAGCCTTTACAAATAATTTTACTGAATACATGTTTTCTTAATTTTTGTTGCCCATCTTCCTCTCATGCCTTCCCTATCTCTATCAATGTGACATCAGGGACTAATAACTGCCCATAAAAATTAAGCCCCTTAGGGCACCTCGCCATTTAAAGGAGTCAACACTCCTATGCACTTAAACTTCCCTTCCTCTCCCTTACTCCATCAACTCATCAAGCACCTAAAAAATAACCTAAATGATAAAACAATTAAACGACTTTCAAGGTTATTGTGAATAGTATATAAATACAGGTTGTGTGTTTCTATTTTATATCAATGTGATCAACATTTACTAATACTAAGATAACCTGATACCAAACCACCTTTTCAAACTAATACAGTTTTAGTGCATTTAGTGATCATCTTTTATATTTACAAACTTTTAGAGTAATCTAAAACTTATAATTTATTCAAAGTGTGAAATATACCTGTTACATCCTAGAATTCTACGTGATCAACTTTTATATTTCTACGTTATTATCACGTGGTTTTACCAGTGTCAACAAAAGAATATAATATTAAAGCATGTTTCAGGTTATTGAATTTTAGTGCTTTGTGTATTTAGTTTTTTTATGTTTCAAGCTTATTATAAGCTATTACATAATCATAGTTCATTAAAAAGTTATTACTTATTCCATACATAAAACAACAGAAAACACCCATTATGTGTATATGAATATTTCTTAGACTAGAGTACTAGTCCTCAGCTTTTCTAGGACCAAAAAGGAGTGAGAGGGAGGGATAGGGGGGCAATATTTACAGGTTTCTCAAGACTTTTTCACCTTCCTTTTGATTGTTAATTATCACTAATTTATCGCCCAATGAGGCTATCAATTTAGTGGGGAATCTCCATTTGTATTGTATGTTCTTTGTTCTTAAATTTTGAGCTATCTCTTTCAATTCCATTCGCTTTATAATAGTTTCCCTTGACAAGTCCTGAAAAATCTGCAAGTTTTCATAAGGAGACGGAAATAATCTTTTTTCAAAAGAGTATCTCATAATTGAGTCCTTATAAGCAGCAAAATGTATTCTGAGAATAACATCTCTAGGGCTATCTTTAGGGGCAGTTTTAGGAAGTGGAAGGCAATGTATTCTGTCAATCAAGATAGACACGTCAAAATTTGGTTTGACTATAGAAGACAAAAATGTAGCTACATAATTCCTTAAATCTGCATTTCCAACTTCTTCTAAAATGCCCCTAATTTTAATGTTGTTTCTTCTAGAGGAATCCTCCAGTTTATTATTACGAATTTTGAGAAGACCTACTTCTGTTTCAAGTCGTTGATATTTATGTTTTAATGTTTGCCTTTCCTCCCTTATCGTTTTTAGCTCTCTTCCTAAACTATCTGCCTTTACTTGGACCATCCCTATTGCTTTTGCATTTGCAGCAATTTTTCCAGTTAGGTCAGAGATGATGGAGTTTTTAAATTCTAGAAAAAGTGCTTTAAGAGCGGACAATGTAACCCGACTATCTTCTGGATCCGGTTCTTTACTAGATGCTTCTGACCTAAGTGTCTCATTAGGGGAACATTGTGCCATACTCAACCCAAACATGGTTTCAGAGTTTATCTCAGGGTGAGTTATTTCTGCATCTTTCACTTTATTCGGTGGAGAAAAAAAGGAGCTAGCTGTTATGGGATTTTGCTGAAGTTTATCCCCCTTGGGTTTAATTTTTACTACTCGTCCTTGTTTCTTATTCATGTTTACTTATATATATTTACCTTATACTCACTTCTTTCTCCCCCCTTTTTTTTTTATAAATTCTTTGTTATTGTTTTTTTTTTTTTTTATAAACTCTTTGTTATTGTTTTTTTTTTTTTTACCCCTTTCCTTTCCTTTTACCTCCCTATTAGGAACAAAAAAAAAACAATAGCAAACTGCTGTAAGCTCTCCCTCTCTTTCTCGCTCTAAATTAGAAAGAAGTAGTAACTACCCTTTACCCCTACTCAACTTGGGGCCTTTGTGAGTACATTTTTAGTCATTAAATAATACTCAGAAAGATCTAAGGGTCTTTTATACCCATTTTACATCCATTTGCAATAATAAATAGATGAATATTAATAGTTATACTATCCAAAAGTTCAATCAGGTACCATCAAAGATCATGCACTTATCTTAAATGCATACAACGTTTACATTGGTGGGTTAACCACTCAATTTGAATGCTAAGGTATTACAGTTCCTTGTTAGTAACCTTCAAGCCACACAGGCTCATGGAAGAAGAACCACACAGGCTTATGGAAGAAAAAACCTTTCTCAGGATAAAGTTCATGGGGAATCAGCAACCTGTGTTCCAGATGTCAGTTATATCGGAGTGTCCCAAGATTATCCTATGTAATAAACACAATCCACAGAGAGATTTTGCACCACTCTTTTGCCATACAGTCACTGCTTTGCTGTCAGGGCTCAGGGCAGGTGTTAATTAATCTCCAGGTCACCTCTACCCACTTTAATTGGGCTTAAGATTGTTCAGAGCTACAGTTCTCATCTTTTCTGGGGGTTGCTGTGCACCTTGGGCCTAAAGGGTATTGAGGGACTCTGTCGCGGTGGCATCTACTGGTGGCGCCAAACTAAATCACTGAAGGCCTGCTCCAAGCACACCGTCTCTTCACCCTCTCCACCCTCTCCCATAATAATGTGCAACACCTTCCCCCACCTTACACCGACCTGGGCAGCTTCCGCGGCTCCTGCCGGCCTCCGTCACTCCTGAGCAACGCTGGGATTGTTCCTGACGGCTCCTCTTCACTCTCCACTCTCGCAGCTGACTGCATCAGCGGGACGTCCGTCCCCCCCCAGCCAGGAAATGTCCAAACAATCGGATGCATCGGTTTCCTGTAGCTCTGATACACCAGCCCCACGTAGAGTTGCTGGGTGGCTCCAGGGATTGAGGGCTTTAGGGCTTTAGGTCAAACGCCATTGCCCTGTTAGCTGCACTTGCTAACACCTTCTGGGGGCGTGTCCCATCACCGCCGATTATGTGTTGTTACAACCTGTGATCAGTAATATCCCTGGATGTGCAGAGATATTATCTGAGAGATTCTGTTTCTCAGGGTCTGCACATACTCCACAATATTTTTTCCTTGGACTTTTTAGTCTTCCCAGGTTTCTCGTAGAATATCGAGTATTCCCCTTGCATGGCGTCCATATAAAAGCTGAAATGGGGAAAACCCTGTAGAGGCCTGGGGTACTTCTCGTACTGCAAATAACAGAAACGTCAATAAAAGGTCCCAGTTTTTCCCATCTTTGTCCACCACTTTTCGTATCATTCTTCTTAGCGTTCTATTAAATCTTTCCATCTGAGGGTGATATATTGACGTTCTTAACGCTTTTACTTGTAATTGTTGGCACAGGTCCTTCATCATATGAAATGTTATCCATTTTCTCCAGTAGTGGTCCAGGACAATTTACTCCACAATTCTCTCTGGGGAGTTACTTTCTGGGCATAGCCATTTGCGTGTGAGATGCAGGAGATCAAATATTTGGGCTCTTGGTGGTTGGTCCCCACGGTATTTCCATGTATGGAACCTTTGGGCCCGGACAGCTGGGTTTACCCCTATCCTGGCTAAAATATCCGCCTTTAAATATTTATAATCTGCTGCTTGTTCTGCTGGTAGATCATATTAAGCTCTTTGCGCTACTCCTATAAGAAATGGGGCCAGTATTCCTACCCACTGAGTTTGTGGCCAGGCTTCCCGCATTGCAGTCCTTTCAAAGGCCAGCAGGTAGGTTTCCACATCATCTTCTTTAATCATTTTATGTATGTGGTGACTTGCTTCCAGTCCCATCACTGGTTCTCTTGTTCCTGCAGTAGCAAGTTGTTTGGATTGATGTAATATCTCTTGTAAATTGGCTTGACTTTGTGTCATCTGATTTGCAAGCAATCTGTTAAATTACTGCTGTTGTCTGTTTGATTCCTGTTGTTGTCTGCTTATTTCCTGCTGTGCTGCGGTTGCTTGCAGTAAGGCCTTTATTACCTCTTCCATTTTTACTGTGGATCCCACTTCTGACACCAGTGTAACAAGGTACCCTTTGATGGACTGTAAATGGTAGAGACTTCTGGGCTCTTTTTATATATTTTATTGAGTAGTTACAAAAACACAAATTAAATAGCTTATAGTCAGAAAAATAAACATCTACGTAAACGGGATTACTTAGACTCTGGAACACCCTGACTATAACCTGAGCAGCTTTTCTACTACAGGTTAAATTATAATTCATAAAGAAAACCAACAGTCTCTTGTAGTGCCACCTTGTGGCAAGGTTAAGACTAGTCTCTTATATAGTGCCAGCCTGTGGCCTTTCCACGTCTTCACTTAAATAACCTTGGATGAAGCATAGGGCCCGCCAATCTCTCCCATATGCTTCACCCCAGGGACCCTTTGCTATTGCAATAGGAACAATGCAATTTAACAGGATAAGCACTCAGCCTCTTCCCTGGGGTATAATAATTTAAGTAAAAGGTTTCTAACCTTATGGTAAATGGAGTGTCCGTCTCCTCACTAGCTTCAGTCTGCCATGCAGCTTTCTCCAGGCAGGTAACTCAGCAGTGTCCCACAGGTACTTAATAAGGATTTCTTTGCAGATCCAGCAAGACCTTTTACTTGCAGCTCCAGAAAAACAGCACTCCAGCATTCAGTATTCAGTATTGCAGCTTCTCAAAAACAGCTCTCTCTGCTCAATGTTTCTTCCAGGCTCCTTATCTCCTGTGAACTTAGCTAGCCCCCTCTCTGCTCACACCGCAGCCTTTTAAATCCTCCTGACTTAGATCAGGTGTACTGGCTTGATTAGGCTGCAGCTCACACGCTCCCTTTCTGTTCAAGCATGGATGTACAGCCGTACTCATTCCTCTGCTTATGTAGATCCCTTGCTGGATTCTAGTGCAGGTTATCTGTCCTTGCTGGACACCGTTAAAATATATATATATATATATATATATATATATATATATATAATTGTTAATAAGAGTAAAACCTATGTCAACCTTTGCACTATTTTAAAGCTTCGTTTAAGCTCAATTTAAAGCTTGGTAATGTCTTATGAAAATCAAAAACATTTACAATCTCCTGGGGAAAATAAATACTTTTTCTTACAGTAAGAAATACAGTTGAATGATTGAAACGTTTATGCTACAAAACTAAACTTTTCTTTATATACCTTCATTAAGCATTAATTCTCCTTCCACCCTTTATAAAGAGAAAAGTGGAACAGTCATCAACAGCAAGCAACAACAGCATAAAAGCAGGATTGCCTACAATCTTCAAACTGAAGAGAAAACACTCAAGCTCATCATTATGGAGAGCAAGATTTTTTTACTTTGTTTATCTTTTTATTGAGTTTGTATGCAAAATACGTTGTACAAAACAATCGTGCATAAGTTTTGAAAGTTTTTTAAGAACACACAATGCACTGTAAAAACAATGATAAAAGATACATTATGTCTTACAAAATATTGTTTTACAATAAAAAGGAAGACATCATTTGCATAAAACACATTTTTTGGAAAAAAGCACATAAACAAGCATAATACAAATTACAATAAAAACTCATAAATATACAAACAGTGTATATTAAAAACATATTTGAAGTCATACGTGGTAAGATATTTAAGACAAAAATATATTTTTTTCTGGTCTAGTTGCAAATCGATAAAAAAATACATAAGGATTAGGAACATGATTTATTAATGGAAACCTAAAAAACATCTAAAATGGATAACATTTCATAAACTTGGTGACAATAAAAAAAAACTTTATTTTTACAAAAACAAATATCCATAAAATTGAACGTTATTCTTTCCCTCCATATCCCTCATTTTCCCTTGTCAGCTGTCCCTTATGCTTTCTTATATTTCTTCTTCTGCTAACTAGTCTATCCCTCCTACTTTCCCTCTTCTGTCCCTTTGTTCTGTCCCTCTTTCAATAGGTAATTTAATCGAAAAAGATAAAAGGAAAAAAACAAAGTTATAACATGAATAAAATCACCAAGTCAGTCTGTGTGACTACGTACTGGGTTTCCATAATGTATTTGCTAAAATCACATGCTTTTTTTTATCAATTAAAAAATAAGTGTATGCACTAGCCAAACTACAACCACCACAGTCTCTGGGTGACAGATCCTATTTCTTAAAAAGGTACAGGTTCCTAAAATTCCACAAGCTCAGCTTAATGGAATTTAAAAACTGTCATACAATCTTATGTTTAGGATTTTTTAGATTAAGACCTTTAAAGTGTTGATTTCTCCGAACTCACAAATCAAAGGAACACATTCTTCCCAGAGCATCTTGGCATAGCCACAACTCCACAGAAGGTGGAACACGCTCTCGGAACTACCACAAAAGGATCTGGGACATACCTCTGACCTTACTAGGCCGAATCTACATTGGAATGCTCTGGTTGGAACGCACTCATGTACCGCGGTCCAGCCCAGATCCTGTTGGGGATGCAAAAGACACTTATGAGATACTTTCCTCTAAACTGATATTGAAATAATTTCTGTAAATCATTCTATTTGTAAAACCGATACCTGATTAAAAACATGGGCTGATATCGTTCTCTGGTCAGATAAAGTCGCTAAGGAGATGGATTTAAAGTCGAAATCATTAATTCATTTTTCTATAAAAACATAACATTTGGGCAACTTAAAAGCATAGGGAACCTGCAGAGACATCTTATGCCACCCCCACTCAGCTAAAAGACGTCCACTAAAATATCTAGTCATAACAGCTGTTTTATTAAAATGTTCCAGAGAGCTCAAAATAAGAGAAGATTTTAAATTATATAAAAATACTCAAATCTGGGAAATCCTTCCCTCCCAAATGATTTTTACAACATAATTTTTCCCTGGAGACTTTTTCCATATTAGAACAAATGTAAAAAGCTTGTTTTTTAAAAAAAAACTTCAGCTACAAACTATTTGGGATAAAAACAGAACAACAGAATACAATTATGGGTAAAAGTACTGCTTTAATAACTAAAATCTTCCCTTCCATAGATAAATTACGTAGGTTCCAAAAGCTTATCTTTTTTTGCATATTTTCCATTAAAACCTTAAAATTTACATGACCTGTGAGGTGTTGGTCAAACCAGGTACCCAAGACTTTAATTTTATCATGAACTACTGGGACATTTGATGGTACATCCTCTACCCAGTTTCCAAAGACCATGCACTCACATTTTATTTATTCAAATTTAAGGTAGACGCTGCTGAAAATATTTTGGCCCATAAAAACACTCTCTGGATTGATGCACTAGTTGTGCAGACAGCACTGACCTCATCTATATACCCAACACATTTTAGCTGTTGACCATTGGAGCCAGGAATAAATACACCTTTAATCAATTTATTATTTCAAATTTTGGATAAAAAAGGTTCCATTGCACACACAAAAAGGAAGGGGGACAATGGACATCATTGCCTGACTCCTGATTCAATATACACATATTTATTATAAAAAAACATTAATCTGGATTTGGCTAGTGCAACCCTTATAAAATTATTTTAGCATGTTAAGAACAGTTTTAGGCACATTCATATTTTCTAAAACAATAAAAAGGTAGGAGTGGGAAACTGAATCAAATACCTTTTTGAAATCCACACTTAAAAGTGCTACAGGTAAATTAAGAGACTTATAATAAAAAAGAGAGTCTCTAATTAAGAATAACCCGTCTAAAATGTTTCTGTGAGGGATTGCACACACTTGATCATCTAAAATAACCAAACCCATAACCCTCGCAAAACGATTGGCCAACAATTTTGTAAAAATGTTAAAGTCACAATTTAAAAGGGTTATAGGTCTCCAATTTCAAATGTCTTCTTTGTTTCCTTCTTTTGAGATTAAAACCATTAATCCCTTTTTTTAAATCAGAAGGAATTTCAATCCCAGATAAAAACAATTTAGCTTTCTCCATCAGGTCAAATTTGATTAGGTCCCAGAAAATATACAATTCATAGAGGATGCTGTCTATTACATGAGATTTTTCTTTTTTTCACTATTATCTATTACAAATTGTATTTCCTTCTCAGGAAGGAAGGAAGGCTGGAGTAAGTAAGTAAGTAAGTAAGTAAGTAAGTAAGTAAGTAAGTAAGTAAGTGAGTATATGTTTATATGATAGAAGATAAGAACATTACTGTGAGTTAGTGTTGGACCAGGTATACCCCTGATCTCCCTTATGGAGAGTACTCCAAAAATCTATAAAATAAAAATCTTTTAAAATTTCATGCAACATTTTGGATGTAACATCTAAAACACTCTCCCCTCTTTCTACCTTCTTTTTCTAAAATAGTGTTGAAATCCCCACCTAAAATCACCGTTTTTGGAATAAAAAAACAAATGGTATTTAAAAGTTCCACTCTTGCCTGCTTATATGGGGATGCATACACATTAAAAACAGTAAAAATGTCAGAGTTAAAACTCACTCTCACAGACAGTGCTCTACCAGGGATAATCTCATTAAAACTAGATTCTCACTTCTACTGATTTATTTTCATTACCAGCAGACCACACTGAGGGACCATGTTTCCATTCTCTCTGTAGTTTACTCTTATCCTCATTTGCTGTTATTGCACATTCCTGTAACAGTAGTATCTGTAAACCCAAAGAAGCTATTTATGCTAACAAGGCAGCCCTCCACGTCTACGTCTTAATGAAGATCATGTTGAAAGATAATAGCCTGAGATCCATAACTATAATTTACCCCTTCTAATCTCTAACATTGACATTTCGGAACAGACTGATTCCCCCTCAGATGAATTTGACACCGGCCCTATTATTCCATCATCTGAGATAGGTGAAACAGGGTAAAAGATTTTTCTCTTGGGTCTGACACCCTGGTTCTGCAACTGCTCTCTGTCAGAGACTTTTTAGCTTCTAGTTCCTCCCCAATCCCCTACTCATTCAGGCCCCTCTTTGTGCTCTCTGATGTGTCCATCATGACATTGAGCAGGACTTCAACTCCAGATTTTTCCGGCCCCAAAGTCTCAGCCCCAATACTCCAGATGGATTGCTGCTCTACTGGAAGACCTGAAAAAGAAGAGGTCAACAACATTTCAGCATGCCTCTGGGATTCAGTGGACTCGGGAACCGGGAACTCAGATGTTTCACCTTGAGTCTTCTCACAAGACTCCACTCTGGTATCAGACTGGGGATCGCTCCGTGTCACCTTTGCCATCCTCTCCGCCTTGTGTCATTGCTGCGGCTTGGGATCTATAAAGGGGTAATCAGAGATAGAAGGGGCCCCTTCAGAGAAATCACCTTGGGGGACATCATGGACCATCAGCTTATAAACCCTTTGCTCCTTGGATTGCTACACTACACTGGGCGCAACCTCTGGGGCTATGGATTGAGGTATATCAGCCCCGTCTCTCTAGACTTAATCACTGAACTGTATCTTTGAGATTAGGGGCTTACTCTGTACTCCTTTTGCCTTTAGAGGCTGTCTCTGCATACAATCTTTGCCTCTTAGGGCAATCCCTAAATAAATGGCTCGTATCATTACATAAGTCACACTTCTTTTCAGGGCATTTTTTTGTAGGATGCTGGGTACTATTACAAGAAGTGCATGTCTCTCCGAATTTCAGTCTGCTGCAAGATGGCCATAGCTGAGACATGCACAATAGAAATGAGGTTGGTCTCTGAAATAAACATGCCCTGTATCAGGGCCAATAAAGAAAACTGCAGGAGTCTGTCTAAGTCCCCCAGGACAAGTATTATCATGTTTGAATCTTACCACGTATTGCCTTTTTCCAGATATTCTGGCCATTCATTAATTTACAGATAAAATGTACATTAGAACAATACTTGTATAAAAAGCAAACTATATCTTCCTCTCTAATAAATGGATTGAAAATATGAAGAGTAAGTAAAACCTCCTCCTCCACAAATAAATATTCGGGCGGAAGGCCCACCGGTTTAGGGTTCGCTGCATTTGAAATAAATCCCTAATGTAAGTTCCGACAGAAATCGGTATTTTTAAAAGTCAAATCATAAAACCCAAATCTCAAAAAATCCTGGGCACAAAAAAATCTTGGGTTTTTAATTTCAGAACTCCCATCAGGACTTTTACAAAAAGGTAGGCCTCGGTAAACTTCATCCTCACCTCATCCACCACATGTATCCGGATCGAATCACAGAGTCGCACCCCACAGAACTTCATATAAATATAAATATAATATATAAATATAAGCTTATATAAGAGTAAAACCTATGTCAACCTTTACGCTCTTTTAAAGCTGCTTTCAAGCTAAGAATCAAAAACAGTAACCATCTGCTTTGAAAAACAAATATTATTTCTCCCAGTAGGAAATACAATTGAACGATTGAAATGTTCATGCTCCAAAACTAAACTTTTCTTTATATACATGTATTAAGCAACCACCAAGCTTGTGAATTCTCCTTCTACCCTTTCTAAAGAGAAAAGTGGAACAGTCATTAACAGCAAGCAACAACAGCATAAAAGAAGTATTGCCTACAATCTTTAAACTGAAGAGAATACACTAAAGCAGAAAAACTATAGAAATGATCCCTGAAAGTATAGTCTTAGCTGGATTTGGCACATAATTTCCAATCGTGCTTCAATGAAATTTAATTTAAATGAAGTTAGGCAAATGTAAAGATGTCAATGACCCTACAGTCTCTAATATTTTAAAATGAATCAGACTTTCTCAAATGCTAGGAAAAAAGAAAATTACATAAATGTAAATTATTTATTTCTGATAGATAATGTATAAACAATGCAAGATTATTAAGAAAATATTATATTTTATGAATATTTAACTGTTTCACATGTTTATTTTTAGATTTCATTGGGATTTGGTGAAATTCATTGGTGGTTTTTTTTTTTGCCATCAAAATAAAAAATCAAAATAAATACGTTTAATTACTTGTAAATAAGTGGAGTTACAACAATATTAGCAAGTGGTAAAGTACGTTCACATCACTATGTCCAAACAACTTCTTTATTAATTTAAATAGATCATCATAAAAAACATAAAAGAAAAAAGAACCATTTTAACCCAATGGTTTAAAGAACACACAAGTAACTTTACATTCCATTACTGCTTGTGTATCCAGTCTTTTAAAATCTTAAACAAAATATAAATACAACAAACTCAAGATAAAAAAAAAAAAAAAAAAACCTTCACTCCCAACACATGGGTTCTAAAAGCCAACACATTCCTCACCTTCCACAAAACCTCTTTTACAGCGTTGACAATTAACCATGTCTACATCCTGTATGTGGAATCCAAAAGCTATTACTTCATAAATAAGGTGTTATAAACCTGTTATATGTTTAATGAATTTCCCATTTGTTTCCAAAGCTGTTGTGCAAAACTGCAAGTCCACATCAAATGCAGAATAGTCTCATCCTGCTGACAGTATTCTCTAGGACATCTAGATGTACGTAAAAGCCCTCTGTGATACTGAAGTCTTTCACCACCAGGTCCTTCTGGCTATTTGTTAGGTTTTAGTTAAAAACCATATTCCAAATATGTTTAGACATTCTTTCATTGTATCGTTCTACCAAACACACAGTCTCCTTTTGCTTATTACAGTGTTCTACTTGTTTCCCAATCATCACCTCTAATTTTACACAGTTTTTCAAGTCATAAAATCTGATTAATTTTTCTAAAATTACATAAAATCGATTCAGGAAAAAAGCACATGGTTTTCCCAGATGAATGCTATCCCATTTATATTTACGTAAAATCCATCCACAACTATATTGTATAAATGCCCCAACAAAATTAAAATTTTTCTGATAGTCGGACAATAAAAGACACATATTTCATAGCTAAAAATAATTTTAAATCAGGCACACCTCTCCCTCCTTTGGACTCTTCTTTATACATAGTGTCTCTCCATTTTTTTTTTAAATTTTGATCCCGATATGAATTACAAAAATGTCCTCGTAAAACGGTTAATCCACACCCTAGGTGGATAAAAAATCAAACTCACATATAAAATCACTGGTAAAAGGACTGACCTAACAATCAGAACCTTGCCTGACATTGTCAATATTCTTAAAGTCCAGAAACACATATTTTCTTTTTACATTTTTTTTCACATCTTATTTAAAAGCTCCGTCCAATCATCGTCACCAGAAAAAACCTGATAAAATTTAAGGCCTAAAATCGTTTTTTTTTTTTTTTTTTTATTGAACTACAATTTTTCAAAACTCATAATTTATCCATTTACTGAAAGCCCATCAATCACATTTATTTAAATTAGCAGAAAACCCTGAAGCATAATTAAAACTCTCCACAATTAAAATGGCTCTATTTATCCACTTTAGATTAGACATTAAAACGACTATGTCATCCATGTAAACTAAGATTTTTACACTCACCCAATTTCCCCTAGTATTTGTACACCTCTTAAAATCTTCTCCTTCCTAAAAGCTTGTAAAAGTGGCTCCATAATGCAAAAGAATAAAATGGGGGACAAAGGACACCCCGGTCATACTTTTTTTAATACCCCCCTCCTCCCTCCCCTGTGTCTCTTCCCCCCCCTCTCCCTCCCCTGTGCATCTTCCTTCGTCTCCCTCCCATATCTTCCCCCTCCTCCAACCACTGTGTATCTTTCTCCCCTCCTCTGTGTCTCTTTCTCCCTGCCTCTCCCTGCATTGTATCTCCTTACCCCCACTCTTCCTCCCTTGTCTTTTCATTCCCCCTCCTCTCCATCCCTTGTGTCTTCTTTTCCCCTTATGTCTCTCCCTTGTGTCTCCTTTACCCCTTATCTTCCTCCCTTATGTCTCCTTCCCCTCTCCTCTCCCTCTCTTTTGTCTTCTTTTCCCTCCTCTCTCTCCCCTGTGTCTCTCCCCTCCCCCTATTCCTCCCTTGTGTCTTCTTCTGTGCTCATCGTGGGCCATCCCTGTGTGTCTTTCCCCCCTCTCCCTCCCCTGTGTCTGTTCCCCCTCTCTCTCTCTTACCTGTGTCTCTTCCCAGTCCCCTTTGACTCTTCCCCCCTCCCTCTCTTGTGTCTCTTACCTCCTCCGTCTGCTGTGTCTCCTTCCCCCTCCTCTCCCTCCCCTGTGTCTCCTTTCCCTACCTCTCCCTAGCCTATGTCTCTCTCCCCTCTCCCTCCCATGTGTCTCTTCCACACCTCTCCCTCCCCCTCTTTCTCCCAAATATCTCTTCCATTGCCCTCTCCCTCCCCTGTGTCTCTTACCCCCTCTCCCTCCCCTGTGTCAATTCCCCACACCCCTGTGTCTCTCTCCCCTCTTCCTCCCCTGTGTCTCTCTCCCTCTCCCTCCCCTCTGTCTCTTGCCATCTTTTCCTCCTCTGTCTCTCTCTGCCTTTGTCCCTCATGTCTCTCTCTCTCTCCTTCTCCCTCCTGTCTGTCTCTCTCTCAGTGCCCAGGCTATCTCTCTCTCTCTGTCTCTCCTGTCTCTCTCTCACTCTGTCTTTCCTGTCTCTCTCTCTCTCTGTGTCTCCCTCCTCTTTCTCTGTCTCTCTTGTCTGTCTCTTTCTTTCCCTCCAGGCTTTGTCTCTCTCTCTCTTCATCCCTATGCTGTGTGTCTCTCTCTCCATCCCCATGCTGTCTCTCTCTCACCTCAGTCCCCAGCATGTCTGCCGGTGCCAACCAAGGCTCTCTCGGTGCAGGCTGGGACTGTTCATGGTGCAGGCTGAGAAAGTAGTCTGGGCTCCTGTACATAGTGAGACTTCTGACCCGAGCAGGACTACAATCCCTGCAGGCTGTGTGTGAGGGGTCGTGTGTAGGTGCTGGGACAATAGCAAGAGGGAGATGTTGAGAGCAGCCGAGGGGTGAGAGTTGTGTGGGCCACAGTCCTGCGGGCCTGCATTCTGGCCAGAGCACAGGGCCCGCAATGAGTGGCTTCGCCCAGTACTGCTCTGTAACATTTCTCAACACTATACCGTCTGTACATCAATGAACTTCACCAAATCACAATGAAATCTAAAAATAAACATGTGAAACAGTTAATTATTCATAAAATATAACATATTCTTTATTATCTTGCATTGTTAATACATTATTTATCATAAAGAAATAATTTACATTTAGGTCATTTTCTTTTTTCCTAGCATTTGGGAACGTCTGAGTCATTTTAAAATAATGGAAAATGTAGAGTCATTGACACCTTTACGTTTGTTTGACTTCATTTAAATTAAGATACATTGAAGCATGATTGGAAATTATGTACCAAATCTTGCCAAGACTATACTTTCAGGGATCATTTCTATAGTTTTTGTGTGGAGAAATGTGCTTGAAAGTGAACAAACTTGCTCTCCATAATGATGAGCTTGAGTGTTTTCTCTTCAGTTTGAAGATTGTAAGCAATACTGCTTTTATGCCGCTGTTTCTTGCTGTTGATGACTGTTCCAATTTTCACTTTAGTAAGGTTGGAAGGAGAATTCACAAGCTGAGTGGCTGTTTAATCTCTATCTGATTTGATTACTTGTGGTAGGCAAAATTGAAAAAAGACATGCTTAATCAACAAAATTGTGACAGTTCCAGTCTTACAGTTTGGTACCAAAACACATTCTACCCATTTAGTGTAGAAACATGTAACAATTAACATATATGTATTACTACTGGATTATGTAGTTACTGGGCCAATAAAATCAATCTGTATATCTGACCAGGGCATAAACATCCCCCTTTTCTGAAGAGGAGATGTATCAGTGTGGTGCAGTTTTCCAAAACTGCCAACCACAATGTACCAACATGATGAGATAATTATGTTCTACTATCCAAAAGGTGTATGTATCCAACTGTGACAAATTAAACAATGCGAACATAATAGTAATCATACAACAAGGTTTTTTGGGTGATGCAGCACCCCAGGCATGATTTCTCTTGGGGTGGTACTTTCATGTCTCCCCCAGACTCCCTCCTATGTGCGTCTCTTTCCCCCTCTCTCTTCTCTTTCTCTTCCCCGTCTTTTACCACTGTGTGCAGGCTGGCTGGTGACTCCTCCCCCTGCCTGCCCCTGTGCTCTCCTCTCTTACCCGGAAGTGAAAGAGCCTGCAGGGGGAAGAGCCACCACCCACTTGCCACACAGAAGTAAGAGGCAGGGAAGAGGAGGTGAGAGACAGGGGACAGACAAGGGGGAAGGAAGAGACAAGGTTGGGAGAGACAAGGGGGAAGGAAGGGGAGAGACAAGGGTGGGGGAGAAAAAGGGAGGAGATAGAAAGAAGTTTGAGAGTAACAAGGGGAAATGAAGGGGAGAGACAAGGGTGAGAGCAAAGGGAGAAGTGAAGAGCCAAGGGTGGGGGACAAGGAGAGACAAGATTGAGGGGAGAGACAGGGGAAGGGAAGAGACAAGGGAGAAGGGGAGAGACAAGGGTTGAGGGGAGAGACAAGTGGGAGACACAAGGAGGGGGAAGGGGAGGTAGAGAAGGTGAGAGAGAAAAGGGGGAGGAGAGACAAGGGGAAGGAAGGGGAGTGAGGGGAAGGGGAGAGACAAGGGCAGGGGAGAAACAGGGGAAGAGGAGCAATAAGGGTGAGGGGGAAAACAAGGGGGAAGGAAGCAGAGAGAGTGGACGGGAAGAGACAAGGGTGGGAGAGACAAGGGGGATAAAATAGACAAGACTGTCAGGAGAGAAAAGGGGGAAGAAAAGGGAGGGAAGAGGAAAGATAAGGGTGAGGGGAGAGACAATGGGAAGGGAAGAGACAAGGAGTGAGGCAAGATAAGGGGGAAGGGGAGGGAAAAGGGGGAGGGGAGTGACAAGGGGTAGGTGAGGGACAAGGGGTAAGGGGAGAGATAAGAAATAGAGACAAGGGTGAAGTATAGAGACAATGGTGGGTGAGAGACAAGAGAAGGGGAGAGACAAGGGGGAGAGCGGGAGAGGCAGAAGGGAGAGAAGGGACTGGTAGAGAAGGCAGGGGAGAGAAAGGAGAGCCAGATGGGAAAGATGGGAGAGAAGGGAGGAGGAAGAGGAAGAGAGAGAGAAGGGAGAAAAGATAGAGGGGAAGGGAGAGGGAGAGACAATGGTGAGGGAAGAGACAGAGGGAAAAGGGAGAGACGAGGAGGGAGGGGAGAAACAAAGGGGTAGGGGACACAAGGGGTGAGGGAGAGACAAGTGAGTAGGGGAGAGACAAGGAGGTAGGGGAGATACAAGGGAAAAGGGAGAATCAAGGAGGGAGAGGAGGGCAGAGACAAGAGGGTAGGTGAGAGATAGGGGTAGAGGAGAGACAAGGGGGTAGGGGAGAGTCAGGGAAGGAAGGGATAGACAAAGAGAAGGGGAGAGAAAGGGGGTAGGGTAGAGACAAGGGGAAAAGGGAGAGATAAGGGTGAAGGGGAGAGACAAGGAAGAGGGAAGAGACAAGGGGGGAGGAGAGAGTCAAGGGTGGGGGAGAGATAAACGGAAGGGGAGGGACAAGGGGGGAGAAGGAGAGACAGATGAAAGAAAAGGGAGAGGTAGTGAAGGGAGGGGGAGAGGAGGAAGAGAAGCAAGAGGGAGAAGGAAGGGGAGGAGATAAGAAAGGGACAGTTAGGAGAGAGAGGATAGGCAGAAGGGAGAGACATAATAGAAGGGAGGAGGGCGAGGGAGAGAAAGAAGAGAGGTAGAAGGGAAAGAAGAGAGAGAGAGAGGGAGAGGCAGAAAGGAGAGAGAGACAAGGGAAAGGAAGAGAATAGAGAAGGAGAAGGGAGAGAAAAGAGAGAAAGAAAGGGGGAGAGAGTAAGAGAAGAGGGGAAAGAAGAGAGGGAGGAGAAAATGTGATAGACAGTAAAGGGAGGAATAGAGTGGAGTGTGAGAGAGTGTGGGGTGTCACAAGCCCCTCGACTTCCAAGCAAGCATTCAATTCCAAGTCAGTGAGACATGTCGACTTCCGAAAATGACAGCTTCCAAGGACGACGAGAACCAAGATACCGGGGGGGAGCAGAAAACTCAGGGACAGCCCCACTGTGAAGAGCCCATCCTGTACCAAATAGAGCCTTCTCACAATCATTACATTTTATATCTACAGGTGATAATGCTTTGCTTACATAAACAATCATTTTTTTATGCTGGTCACATTTTTTATATAAAAGATCACTTAAACAACAATCTGTATATACAATTTCTAAAAAGCATGGTTTACCTCTTTCTGGATAAGCTAGGCAAAAAGCCTGACTCAAATTCTGTTTCAAGTCATTTATGGATTGGTGCTGAATCTCACCCAATTGCCATGGCTCTCCTTTCTTTAACAGTGGTATGAGAGGTCTTGTTATCTAGGCATAATTATCATAATTATCAACGAGAACCAAGATACCGGGGGGGGGGACGGAAAACTCAGGGACAGCCCCTAGGAGGCTAAAGCTCTAGCATCACCACTGTGAAGAGTGCATCCTGTACCAAACAGAGCCTTCTCACAATCATTACATTTTATATCTACAGGTGATAATGCTTTGCTTACATAAACAATATTTTTTTTATGCTGGTCACATTTTTTATATAATAGAGCATTTAAACAACAACCTGTATATACAATTTCTAAAAAGCATGGTTTACCTCTTTCTGGATAAGCTAGGCAAAAAGCCTGACTCAAATTCTGTTTCAAGTCATTTATGGATTGGTGCTGAATCTCACCCAATTGCCATGGCTCTCCTTTCTTTAACAGCGGTATGAGAGGTCTTGTTATCTAGGCATAATTATCAATAAACGTATGAGAATAAACAGTCATACCAAAATATTATCTTTGTTCTTTCAGAGTAGTGGGCATTTTGGTTTTAAGAAAGGCCTCAACCTTCTTTTTCTGGGAATTTACACCTTCAGGAGCTATCTTCCGATCAAAAAAGTTAACTTAAGTTCGACACCTGCATGTTTCAGTTGAACTAAAACATGTGAGATATGTTTATCAAAAACACTGCTCTTAATCAAGATATTGTCTATGTAGGTTAGTGTTCCATACTCTTGGGCATCAGGCATTGCCTTGTGCAAAAGTATAGCAAACTCATTTCAAACATATATAAAGCCAAACATAGCTCTAGTCCAAGTATATTGTTGTTTTTCAAATGTGAAGGCCAGCTTATATTTGTTTTCCTCACTTACTTTAATGGTCCAATAACCTTGGTCACAATCAAGGAGCCTGATTCAATTGCAAGCCCGCATCTCGCTGGATACAGGACGTTTGTCTGTGGGCATCTGTGGGCGTGCTCTAGGCTCCCGTTCATCACCGTTTCTGGTGCTATTCAATTGAACAAGCTTGCAAGTTACGCCAAATCCGTAAACCATGCACTGGTGCGTAGCAAGGCTGTAACCACCCATTTCAAAACAGCCAATAGAAAATGAGACCGTCATAATTGCGGTAATAAAACATGGAGGTTACATTCAAATCAATTAGGTTTGGGGGTCTAATATGCGATGGGACTTGCAAACCCTCCAAATGCAAAATAATAAAAATTAATTCTTATTATGTTACAGTGTTGTTATCTGGTGAGAACTCACTTAGCCCACCTAAATATAATCAACAGGATGAGATTAATGACCTGATCTCATCAAAGGTACAAGGCATCCCAGTAAGCAGGGGACAGCCTACTATTTAGGGATGGGCCCTTACTGTGATTTTCCAGCCTATGTAACAGAAAATGGTATAAAATGTGCCAATTAATTAAGGTATGACAGTGGTATCTGTACTTACATAGACATGGTGTAAGTGTCATTTTGTGCATTAATCCTAATTCTAAGGGATTATATGGTATCTCTGATATTTTGGACTGCTGAAGCAAGTTCCTGGGCATGGTTTCTGTGTATGGTCCATCTTCTGCTATCAGAGGTGTACAAGGATCACACGATTCTGCTGGATAGGTTTGAACTAGGTTCTTACCAAGTCCAATTGAAGTAGCAGATCGTGACAATGTCATTTTCTTAATCCTAGCATTTGAGAAAGTCTGAGTCAGTTTAATATAATGGAAATGTAGAGTCATTGACACCTTTACATTTGTTTACATTTAAAAACAAAATGTAAAAATTGAAGCATGTTTGAAAATTATGTAGCAAATCTTGCTAAGGCTATACTTTTAGGAATTATTTCTAAAGTTATTGTGTGGAGAAATGTGTTTGAACGGGAACAAACTTGTTCTCCGTAATGATGAGCGTGAGTGTTTTCTCTTTAGTTTGAAAATTGTAGGCAATGCTGCTTTTATGCTGTTGTTGCTTGCTGTTGATAACTGTTCCACTTTTCTCTTTATAAAGGTGTGAAGGAGAATTCATAAGCTGAGTGGTTCGTTCTTACAAAAATTTTAGTTTGTTGCATGTATGCTTCAATCATTCAATTGTATTTCTTACTGTGAAAAATAGTATTTATTTTTCCCAAGAGATGATTAGGGTTTTTGATTCTCAAAAGACATTAACAAACTTTAATTTTAGCTTGAAAGCCACTTGAAAATAGTGCAAAGGTTCACATAGTTTTTACTCTTATATAAGCTTATATTTATATCATATTGGCAGCAAAGGTTCCTGTAGAAAAATGACAAAAAGCGTAATATTTAATCTCAACTTTTTATTGCATTCTTAAAACCTTAGCTCAACATTTTCTTTAGAAAATACAACATTGGATGCCCATGAGGTCATTATTCAAAACATGTTAAACTAATATATCAGTTGTAAAATGCTTACAACATTACAGAGTGCATGTGTTTTTAGCATTGCATTGGTATAAACTATACAAACATTCAGTACTGCTACGTAACATTTCTCAACACTATACCCTCTGTACACTAATGAATTTCACCAAATCACAATGAAATCTAGAAATAAACATGTGAAACATTTAATTATTCATAACATATAACATTTACTTCATTATCTTGCATTGTTTCTACATTATGTATTATAAAAAAATAATTTACATTAATGTAATTTTCTTTTTCCTAGCATTTGAGAAAGTCTAAGTCATTTTAAAATAATGGAAAATGTAGAGTCATTGACACATTTACAATTGTTTAGCTTCATTTTAATTTTAAAAAAAATTGAAGCATGTTTGAAAATTATGTACCAAATCTTGCTAAATCTATACTTTTAGGAATTATTGCTACATTTTTTGTGTGGAGAAATGTGCTTGAAAGTGAACAAACTCATAATGATGAGCTTGAGTGTTTTCTCTTCAGTTTGAAGATTGTAGGCAATACTGCTTTTATGCTGGTGTTGCTTGCTGTTGATGATTGTTCCACTTTTCTTTTCAGAAAGGTTGGAAGTAGAATTCACAAGCTGAGTGGTTGTTAAATACATCTATATAAAGAAAAGTTTCGTTTTGGTGCATGTATGTTTCAATAATTGAATTGTATTTTTTACTTTCAGAAAGAGTATTTCTTTTCCTAAGGAGCTAGTTAGTGTTTTTGATTCTCAAAAGACATTGCCAAACTTTAATTTTAGTTTGAAAGCCTCTTTAAAATAGTGCAAAGGTTGACAAAGGTTTTACACTTATGCAAGCTTATTTCAACTATAATAGTTGTGCTACTGTGAGTTGTCATCAAGCTTTGCCTAGCGGGCCTAGCAAGGCAGTGGTGGGGGAGATAAGGGGGACAGGGAGAGAGAAGGGTGGGGGTAGAGACAGGGAAAGGGGAGAGAAAAGTGAGAAGGGGAGAGACAAGGGTTGGGGGAGAGACAAGTGGGAAACACAAGGGGGGGGAAGGTGAGATAGAGAAAGTGAGAGAGAAAATGGGGGAGGAGAGACAAGGGGATGGAAGGGGAGAGAGGGGAAGGGGAGAGACAAGGGCAGGGGAGAAATGGGAAGGGGAGCAACAAGAGTGAGGGGGGAAGGCAAGGGGGAAGGAAGCGAAGAGAGTGGAAGGGAAGAGACAAGGGGGTATAAAATAGACAAGAGTGGGGGGAGAGAAAAGGGGGAAGAAAATAGAGGGAAGAGGAGAGATAACGGTGAGTGGAGAGACAATGGGAAGGGGAGAGACAAGGGTGAGGAAAGAGACAGGGGAAGGGGAAAGACAAGAAGGGAGACAAGATAAGGGGGAAGGAGAGTGACAAAGGGGACGGGAGATACAAGGGACAGGTAAGGAACAAGGGGTAAGGGGAGAGACAAGGGTTGAGGGGAGAGAGAAGAGAGACAAGGGTGAAGGATAGAGATAAGGGAGGGAGAGAGGCAGATAGGAGAGAAGGGACAGGTAGAGAAAGCAGGGGAGAGAAATGAGAGCCAGATGAGAGAAATGGAAGAGAAGGGAGGAGGGAGATATATAGAGAGAGAAGGGGGAGAAGATGGAGGGAAAGTCAGAAGGGAGAGGGAAAGATAAGGGTGAGGGAAGAGAAAGAGGGGAAGGGGAGAGACAAGGAGGGAGGGGAGATACAAGGGGGAAGGGGAGACAAGGGGTGAGGGAGAGACAAGTGGGTAGTCGAGAGAGAAGAAGGTAGGGGAGATACAAGGGAAAAGGGGAGAATCAAGAGGCAGAGGAGGGGAGAGACAATGGGGTAGGGGAGAGACAAGGGTTTAGGAGAGACAGGGAGGGAAGGGATAGACAAAGAAAAGGTAAGATAAAAGGGGTAGGGGAGAGAGAAGGGTAAAGGGGAGAGACAAGGAAGAGAGAAGAGACAAGGGGGGAGGAGCGAGAAAAAGGTGGGGGAGAGATAAACGGAAGGCGAGAGACAAGGGGGGGAGAAGGAGAGGCAGAAGAGAGAAAAGGAAGAGGTAGAGAAGGGAGGGGGAGAGGAGGAAGAGAAGCAATAGGGAGAAGGAAGGGGAGGAGATAAGGGAGAGACAGCAAGAAGATAGAGGAGAGGCAGAAGGAAGAGACAGAAGAGAAGGGAGGAGGGAGAGGGAGAGAAGGGAGAGAAGAGAGAAGGAGAGAGGGAGAGGCAGAAGGGAGAGAGAGAGAGAGAGAGAGAGAGAGAGAGAAATGAGAGGAAGAGAATAGAGAGGGAGGAAGAAGGAGAAGGGAGAGAGAAGAGAGAAAGAAAAGGAGAGAGAGTAAGAGAAGAGGGGAGAGAAGAGAGGGAGGAGAAAAGGTGATAGAAAGTAAAGGGACAATCCCAGGAGGCAAAAGCTCTAGCTTCACCACTGTGAAGAGCCCATCCTGTACCAAATAGAGCCTTCTCACAAACATTACATTTTAAATCTACAGCTGATAATGCTTTGCTTACATAAACAATAATTTTGTTATGATGGTCACATTTTTGATATAATAGAGCACCTAAATAATCTGTATATTCAATTTCTGAAAAGCATGGTTTACCTCATTCTGGGTAAGCGAGGCAAAACACCTGACTCAAATTCTGTTTCAAGTCATTTATGGATTGGTGCTGAATCTCACCCAGTTGCCATGGCTGTACTTTCTTTAACAGCTGTATGAGAGGTCTTGTTATCTAGGCATAATTATCAATAAACCTATGAGAATAATCAGTCATACCAAAATATATTAGATGTTTCAGAGTGGTGGGCATTTTGGTTTTAAGAAAGGCCTCAACCTTCTTTTTCTGGGAATTTACACCTTCAGGAGTTATCCTGCGATCGACAAAGTTAACTTGAGTTCGACCCCTGCATGTTTCAGTTGAACTAAAACTTGTGAGATATATTTATCAAAAACACTGCTCTTAATCAAGATATCGTCTATGTAGGTTAGTGTTCCACACTCTTGAGCATCAGGCATTGCCTTGTGCAAAAATATAGCAAACTCATTTCATAAATGTATAAAGCCAAATATAGTTCTAGTCCAAGTATATTGTTGTTTTCCAAATGTAAAGGCTAGCTTATATTTGGTCCAATAACCTTGGCCACAATGAAGGAGCCTGATTCAATTGCAAACCCTCATCTTGCTGGATTCAGGACATATGTCTGTGGGCATCTGTGGGCGTGCTGTAGACTCCCGTTCATCACCGTTTCTGGTGACATTCAATTGAACAAGCTTGCAAGTTACGCCAAATCCGTAAATCATGCACTGGTGCGTAGCAAGGCTGTAACCACTGTGATCAGGATGGCCGCGTATAGCGGTGGTTTCTTGTAATGAGGGCTGATACGGCTTGGAAGTGCAGCAAATTGGTTTATTTACAGAACAGAAAATAACGGCTGTAGCAGTAGCTCTGCTTCAATTAACGGAAAACAAACAGTTATGTTTCCGTGAGGTGGGAGAATGCCACCTTGTGGCCAGGTATATACAGTCCTTTAAACTTGGGAGTAGTGCCACCTTGTGGTCAGGAAGTAAACAGTCTCTTTACTGGGGTAGTGCCACCTTGTGGCCAGGAAATAAACAGTCTCTTTACAGGTGAGGGTCCCAACGAGATTAGGTCGCCCTCTTCAGCAACCTCTAGGACCCCGCTCCACTCTGGGTCACAGCTCCGCTCTGTGGGACACAGCTCTCCTCTCTAGCTCCTCGCTCTGTGGGACACAGCTCTCCTCTCGGGGACACAGCACTCCTCTCGGGGACACGGCGCTCCTCTCTCGGACACAGCGCTCCTCTCTCGGACACGGCGCTCCTCTCTCGGACACGGCGCTCCTCTCTCGGACACGGCGCTCCTCTCTCGGACACGGCGCTCCTCTCTGGGACACGGCGCTCCTCTCTGGGACACAGCGCTCCTCTCTGGGACACAGCGCTCTTCTCTGGGACACGGCGCTCCTCTCTGGGACACAGCGTTCCTCTCTGGGACACGGTTGCGGGTGAAGCATAGGGCCCGCCCGTCTCTCCCGTATGCTTCACCCCAGGGACCCTTGCATACACAAACTCACTTGTATTCACTTCTCTTTAACTTCACTTCTTCCCTGGGGCATAATATTTCAGCAACAACCGTGCCTAGGCCTTTAAGGCAAAACTCTGCCTGGGAATCCTCACTTATCCCCTTCACTTACGTGGCTTCCTTGTGACTTCACCTCCTGAGTCTGAAGTCAATCTTCCAGCTCATACAACTTGCTGTAGTCCCCGTTCTCCCAGTAACAGTCACTTGGCGATCCTTTAAAGGGTAGTTCACAACTTCACTGTATATCCACACCAGATCACCTTCCACTCTGTGCTTGTTCCTCTCAGCAGCACAGCTGCCTAGGGCCTAGTCAGCCCCTCCTCCACTTTCCATGTCTGCTTTCCAGTCTTTTAAAGGGGAGTAGCTCCAATTAGGAGTTCTTCAGAAGTGTTAACTCCTTCACTTCTGACAAGAACTCACACTCCACTTGCTTGTCATCACTTCCGAGGAGCAAACGATCACACCACCCATTTCGAAACAGCCAATAGAAAATGAAACCGTCATCATTGTGGCAATAAAACATAGAGGTTACATGCAAATCAATTACGTTTGGGGGTCCAATATGTGATGGGACTTGCAAACAGTCAAAATACAAAATAATTCAAATGAATGCTTATTATGTTACAGTGTTGTTATCTGGTGATAACTCACTCAGCCCACCTAAATATAAGCAACAGGATGAGATTAAAGACCTGATCTCATCAAAGGTACAGGGTTTCCTAGTATGCAAGCGGGAGCCTATTATTTAGGGATGGGGCATTACTGTGATTGGCCAGCCTATGCACCAGAAAATTGTGTAAAATGTGCCAATTAATAAAGGTATGACAGTGGTATCTGTATTTATATAGACAAGGTATAAGTGTCATTCTGTGCATTAATCTTAATTCTAAGGTATTATATGGCATCCCTGATATTCTGGACGGCTGAAGCAAGTTCCTGGTCGTGGTTTCTGTGTATGATCCATCTTCTGCTATCAGAGGTGTACAAGGATCACACAATTCTGCTGGATAGGTTTGAACTAGGTTCTTACCAAGTCCAATTGAAGTAGCAGATTGTGACAATTTCATTTTCTTTATCCTAGCATTTAAGAAAGTCTGAGTCATTTTAAAATAAAGCAAAATGTAGAGTCATTGACACCTTTACATTTGTTTACATTTAAATTAAAAAAAAAAATTGAAGCATGTTTGAAAATTATGTAGCAAATTTTGCTAAGGCTATACTTTTAGGAATCAATTCTAAAGTTTTTGTGTGGAGAAATGTGCTTGAAAGTGAGCAAACTTGTTCTCCATAATGATGAGCTTGAGTGTAGTCTTTCCAGTTTGAAGATTGTAGGCATTACTGCTTTTATACTGTTGTTGCTTGCTGTTGATGACTGTTCCACTTTTCTCTTTAGAAAGGTTCAAAGGAGAATTCACAAGCTGAGTGGTTGGTTATTACAAAAATTGTAGTTTTGGTGCATGTACATTTCAATCGTTCAATTGTATTTCTTACTGTGAGAAAGAGTATTTATTTTCCACAGAAGATGATTAGTGTTTTTGATTCTCAAAAGACATTACCAAACTTTAATTTTAGCTTGAAAGCAGCTTTAAAATAGTGCAAAGGTTCACATAGGTTTTACTCTTATACTGTATAAGCTTATATTTATATCATATTGGCAGCAAATGTTTTATTTCATTCTTGAAACCTTAGCTCAACATTTTCTTAAAAAAATACAATATTGGATGCCCATGAGGTCATTAATGGTCCTTGGCCATAATCAAGGAGCCTGATTCAATTGCAAGCCTGCATCTTGCTGGATACAGGACGTATGTCTGTGGGCGTCTTTGGGCATGCTGCAGGCTCCCGTTCATCTCCGTTTCTGGTGCTATTCAATTGAACAAGCCCGTAAGTTTCGCCAAATCCATAAACCATGCACTCGTGTGTAGCAAGGCTGTAACTACCCATTTCAAAACAGCAAATAGAAAATTAGACCGCCATCCTTGCGGCAATAAAACATGGAGTTTACATGGAGGTTAGGTTCGGGGTTTCAATATGCGATGGGACTTGCAAACCCTTAAAATACAAAATAATAAAAACAAATGCCAAAACTGTTCTAGTCAATGTGGGTGGCCTGATGTCTATTAACTCATTGATTCCTGAGATCGATATAACACCAAAATGACACATAACAAAATATGAGTTTTTTATTGAAGATTTGCGAGCTTGAGACTGTTGTACAATAAATTATATTTTCTTTCATTGCTTTCCCCATCATTTACAGTGCAGAATTGATTTTTTATTTGCATTTTCGGTGATGCAGACAGGGGTTAAACCCCCTTGCAGGTCCTCTCTAGCACACTATGGCCCTCATTCAATTGCAATTTGGCCAATTGAATAGGGCTCTAAATAAGCACATAACATATTTATTTTAAATAAGTTTTTAGTTAGTAAACATCTATCCAAAAGGAAGGTTTTCACTAACTAAAAACTTATTTAAAAAAAATATGCTATGTGCTTATTTAGACTCCTATTCAATTGACCAAATCGCAATTGAATAAGGGCCAAAGTATTTTTTCCTACATTTGCCCTTTACGGGTGTTAAACCATTTGCAGGCTTGGGGAATTGTAGCAATTGAATAGCAATTTGCGATTTTAGGGATCAGAACTATTGTGGACGGGAAATATCAAAAGCATCGGGAGGCTGTAAGTTCCAGGTTTAACCACTGCAAAGTTTTTAAACCCATAACCCTTAAACCATTTGGAGCCTGCAAAAAGACGCCAATTGAATAGCATATTAACCTTATACGGGTTCCAGTAACTTACGATTGCTCAATTGAATTGGGCTCAAGTCTTATAAATAATTAAGATCCTTGTATTTGTGCCAAACATTGATCTACTGTATATATGGACTGACCATGCAGACAAATGTACTCATTCATTTAATTTCCTCAATTCAGCCCACAGGAGCCAGAATAGGATTATTATAAGACCTGAGCAGCGGTCTTATAATTACCCTAGACTCTAGCAGCCTTATTAAATTGTGATTTGGCCAATTGAATAGGGCTCTATATAAGCACATAACATAATTTTTTTACAGAAGTTTTTAGTTAGTGAACTTCTATCCAAAAGCAAGGTCTTCACTAACTAAAAACGTATGTAAAAATAATATGCTTTTTCCTTTATAGAGCCCTATTCAATTGGACAAATAGCAATTTAATAAGGCTGTAGGTTTTGATATTATTGGTCAATGATTAATAAGAGGCTATAGGTAGTTTACTGTATATTGTTTAACAAATACAGGTGGCATAATTGGACCAGTTTTCATTTAGGCACATGTAAATTGTGAATGCCAAATCATATGAATGTTTATAAAACCTATCTTGGTAATCCATTAAAACCTGTCTTAATTTTTGGCATTCAACATCATTAGAATATCCATCAGCTAAAGCTATCTGTTACTCATCTTTTTCTCTAAACCCAGGCAATACTAGACTAATCTCATAAGTATCTTCAAGTTGTGTAGATAAATAAGTAGTAATCATACTTAACTATGTCTCAGTTAGTGATGTCGCAAACATCAAATTTTCGGTTCGCGAACCGCGGACGCGATTTCCATCAAATGTTCGCGAACCGACGAACATCGGCGAACCGCCATAGACTTCAATGGGCAGGCGAATTTCAAAACCCACAGGTACTCTTTCTGGCCACAATAGTGATGGGAAAGTTGTTTCAAGGGGACTAACACCTGGACTGTGGCATGCCGGAGGGGGATCCATGGCAAAACTCCCACGGAAAATTACATAGTTGATGCAGAGTCTGGTTTTAAGCAATAAAGGGCATAAATCACCTAACATTCCTAAATTGTTTGGAATAACATGCTTTAAAACATCAGGTATGATGTTGTATCGATCAGGTAGTGTAAGGATTACACCCGCTTCACAGTAACAGACCAATATCCCCGTTTAATGCACTGCAAACAACCGCAAACAGTCCCTTTGCACAACCGCAAACTCCCCATTTGCACAAAGTTGGATACCAAGCTAGCCATGTCCCGTTCCTTGTTCTCACTGATGTCATTGAAGGTCTCTTCCTCCACCCAGCCACCAAGGGTCCCCGAAAGATGACAACAAGCCCCCTGGGACGCCTGCTGTGTTTGGTCTTCCACCTCCTCAAAGCCACCTTCCTCCTCTGACTCCTCTTCTTCAGACTCCTCTCTCTCTGCGTTGCCTCTGTCTGCGTTATTATAAGATGTGTACTGTTAAATAGTACTATTCCTATCGGTTTAATCCCTGTTAGGTCCACTATTAGGGGACGTGTATATGGCATGGATTTTTGGAACAGGGAGATGGAAAAAGATGCTTGGTCGGACCTCCTACTTCGAATTTGGGGCACTGCACGTGCCATGTAATGTGCCACCAAATAGGAGTGGTGTATTAAGTTGTACTATTCATTCCTATCAGTTGAATACCTGTTACGTCACCTATCAGGGGACGTGTATATGGCATGGATTTTTGGAACAGGGAGATGGAAAAAGATGCTTGGTCGGTCCTCCCACTTCAAATTTGGGGCACTGCGCGTGCAATCTAAGGTGCCACCAGATAGGAGTGGTGTATTAAGTTGTACTATTCATTCCTATCAGTTTAATACCTGTTACGTCACCTATCTTTCCTCCCGATAGCACATTCTATATGTCATCAACCGGCCTGTGTGTATTTAGAGAACCACACTTTAAGGCCCTTAACCTGGGACAAGGTGGCTTAGCTATCAGAATTGCCTCAGAGCCTTAAAAACTCGCCAAACCCCCTAATCAGACACTCACTATCATACTGGAAATGGGCCAAGAAACACACAGGTTTGTTCCCTGGATGCACCCAAATGACCCCAATTCTTGACCACCCTCAGGACCCGAAACACATGAGCACAACATCAGAACACTGGTGGAGGTCAAGGAAACTAGATAGACTGGGAGACTGGTTAGTAAAGGGCCAGATGCTCACCTATGAGGAACTGAGGGACAAGCATGAGCTACCGCTGTCAGAACATTACAATTAATGTAGGCTGAGGCATTTCACACACTCCCTGACCCAGAAACAGGTGACACCGGTCTTAAATTGGTTCTCCAAAATTTGTAAAGATAAACCTCTATTAAGGGGGATCATTGGGTCGCTTTATAAATATAAAACATTTGTTACTGGTTGAAGCGACACTGGGGGAAGGACCGGAGTGGGGGAGCCCTGGAGACAATTCAGAAGCAACCGGCGTCAAAATCATCCCAGGAAAGGAGAGGTCGCTTACTGAAGCATGCCCTAGGGTAACCCAAGGGTGATTGCCCAGGTTAGATATCACATATTATAATTGTCTAACTACGATTCGTTGTCACGCTGCGTTGCGTAGTGCGTACGACTTAGCGATGAGCGCCACAGGCGCTCATCGCCCGGCGAGCCTCGCGTAGCGAGGCGAGCCGTTAAACCGTAGTATTGCGTAGTGCGTACGACTTTGCCATCGCCTGGCGAGGCGAGCAGTTAAATCGTAGCACTTTGGCAATGAGCGCCGCAGGCGCTCATTGCAGGAGAGCCTCGCGTAGCAAGGCGAGCCGTTAAACCGTAGCACTTAGAAAAAAAATACGAGGTGAAAAAAATTACGAGATAAGCGGCGGAACAAAAACAGTAAAAAAAACACTAAATACACACTAAAAAATAAAACAAAGGTCACTTACAGCATGGGGAACCAGGCAGGACGTGTGGAAGTGAGTTGGAACTGCAATTTAGATCGATTTAGCCGAGTTACAAAGATCGAAAATAGGCTAAGCGAGAAAAAAATGGATGCCGAAAAAAATGAAAACGAGGCTATACTACTACGAACTGAGTAAAACACAGCCACAGACGTATGTGTTTGAAAAACAACGAGATAGAGGATGCGGATTAACCGCGCAATGAGTAAAAAGACAGTAGCGAGTACATTTTACGAAACGATATTACCGATTTACGCATTAACACAGATTTCCCGCCTTTGTCTCGAGCCACATAGGATTTCCCGCCGAAAACCACGCATTTGGCTCGCGCAATTGCGGATTTCCCGCCTAAAACAATGCATTTGTCTTGCGCACTCACACTTTCTCCTCAGGTGATGACAGTCTGACTGGATGTTTTCTGATGCCGCTAAATTGCAAGAGATTGTTAGCTCTTCAGTATACTGCTTCAGCATTATTACATTAAAAAAGGTAAATATATTATTTATAATTATTAATTAATAAATTGGTACTTAATTAATAAATAAGAAATAAGAAATGTAATTAATATAAAAATAATATTGTGCTTACCTGTGTGAAACAATTGTTAATAACATTCATAATGTACATTAATTAATTAATTAATTATTAATATCAAAATTAATAATGTCAATAAATAAAAACATATTATTAATTAATTATTAATGTACATTAATTTAACAATTATTTTGTTATATGTCGTGATTACCTGTGTGAAAGAATTGTTAATAACATTCATAATGTACATTAATTAATTAGGAACACATTGATTCATTAATTATTAATGTACATTAATTTAAGAACTATTTTGTGATATGTCGTGATTACCTGTGGGTAAGAATTGTAAATAACATTCATAATGTATCATTACTAATCATTAATATTAAAAAAGGTTAACATTTAAGAATGTGCATAAAAAAAGGAACACGTTGATTAATTAATTATTAATGTATGTACATTATTTAAATAATTCAGTTCTTATATATTTTGTATACCACTCTAAAGAAAATAAAGGGAACATGCTTATGTGTTGATGTTATATTTAGTCAGACATTAATTTAAGATTAATACAGATTAATTGATTCTTATTTAAAGACTAACAGTAATATTGAGTGTATGTTTATAATCTATGCTTTCATATGTGTGTTCATGCTGATTTATTGATATATTTATTTTATGTTTTTAATCTATGCAAAGATAGGTATGTTAAGCCTCATTGATTAATACAGATGAAGTAACATATTATACATTAATTTTACTATTTTGTATAATTGCAGTGAACTCTACGTGAATGACCAGAGATTGTGACGTTTGCACACATTGAACATCATAAGGATAATTTGGACAGGTACAGAATTTTAATTATATTACTACGGCAAAATATTAAAAAATATGAGGTTTTTAATGTAGCCAAATATATGTCTGTTGATGTTCATTTAATGATATTGATGAAGCAAAAGTTTAAAAATATTATCTATTTGATTTTACAGTTTATTCGGATCTGCAAGGGAATAAACAGACAGTGTGACGTTTGCAGCCTTTGAACAACATCAACATCATCTTCACAGGTATAAAATGTTATTTTGTAGTGACGCATAGAAAAAGGCTATGTATTATATATTTGGTGAAAATTGAAATTTATTGAAAATGGATAGTACTTATTGAGTCATTAATTTATGATATTTAGTCAAAACTTTAAAAAAGTTGAAAAGACAATACTAATTAATAATAATATTTAAAGAAAATAAGAAGCTGACAACACTTGCAAAAAAAAAAAGGATGGTATGCTGTGAATTCAATCAAGAAGGAATGTCATTGAAGGATTAATAATATAAAGATGGATATGTGCAGCTATTTCCGATTTCATATATGTCAATAAAATACTTTGAAAAATGGTTTCATTTCTTTCAGACTAAAGTGCAACAATTGAAAATGTTTTATTAGTTTATTCATCTACTTTAATCTAAAAGTACAAATCGGAAAAAAAATGTATATAAAACAAAGAACAAACAATAATTACATCTCTATTTAAAATTACAGATTAAAATGGCGGACAATGGAGAAGACAAAATTGAACGCAAAAGAAGATTGGCAAGGGAAAGGAAGCAAAGGTGGAGAGATGCTCAGACACCGAAAAACGCTTGCGAGAAGAAGATCGACAGAGACTTTTAAATAAAAGAAAGATGAGTAAGAAAGCCGCAAGTGAGTGTGTTGGGGCTTCCAAGAAATGTAAAAGTAAACAAAAACATCTCTGTGAACCATTGTCCAATGACTCTATTTTGCAGAATGACTTAAATGTAGACACACAAGAAAAAAATGTACATATAGAAAGTGGGTCTGATATTTATGTTGAAGAAATGCATGACAATGTGTTTACTACTGCAGTAGAAGTAGATACTCATTATTGTGGGTTACTTAATGTGGTTTGTCAGTTTTGTGGGGCCTATCATTTTATAAAGGAAAGACCTACTGACGGAAATTTCATTAGTTGCTGTCAGAAAGGAAAGGTGAAACCTCCACTAAGACACCCATTTCCATATTATTTAGAATGCATTATGAGTGATCCAACATTTCCAAATTATAATCATTTCAAACAAAACATAAGGTCTTATAACAGTGCAATTTCATTTGCTTCAATTGGTGCAACATTAGCAGAAAATGTACCAGGACATGGTCCTTATTGTTTCAGAGTTCAAGGTCAAATATACCACCGAAATTCACATTTACACCCACAAGAAGGACAGCAAAGGAAATTTGCACAGTTATATGTCTTAGATACGATGGAAGCTGTGGAACAAAGAATGACACTTCCAGAAAATAGACAGTGTTTGCGCATAGTCTTTGAACAGCTGGAAAAAATTATGGAAAAAAACCCATATTGTCAAGTATAAAAACAATTAGCACCGCTTGAAAAAGAACAACAGGAACATGCTCAAAGACATCAATTGCCTACACCAAGAGTCAATATGGTGTTAAAAAGAGATAGCAACACTGATCAAAGAAGATATAATTTACCTACTGTAAATGAGGTTGCCATGGTGTTTAAAAATGAAGATGGTGAACCACCTTTTCAGCGGAATATTAGAATATATCCACGCAATGAAGAACAACCATTTATCAACATCAATATATTAAGCTGTAATTTAGATCCAATGACATATCCCATTTTCTTTCCAAATGGGGAACAAGGATGGGAACCAAAATTACAATTGAAAAGTTATCCCAATACTAAACTTCGTATTAGATCTAATATTTCCATGCTGGAATATAAAGTGGCACAAACTGCTATCCGTGATTGTTTTAATCCAATTTTACATGGAGGAAAACTCACTCAACAATGGATTATTGATTCATATTTACAAGTTGAAGCCAATAATCTAAATTTTATTAAATATCAACAAAATAAATTACGAGTAGAACAGTATTGTGGATTAATGGATTATGTGGCAGATTTAGCTTCCAACATTCCAGCTGGAAGAGCAATTATTTTGCCATCCTCTTTCCAAGGATCTCCTCGCAATATGCGAGAAAGGTATAATGATGCCATGGCTATTGTTACAAAATTTGGAAAACCAGATTTATTTATTACATTCACGTGTAATCCACAATGGCCAGAGATCAAGGAAAATCTGAATCTGGGACAAACTACTTCTGACCGACCAGATTTAGTGGCAAGAGTATTTAAAATCAAACTCAATTCATTAATTCATAATATCACTAAAGCACACTTATTTGGACAATGTGTGGCTTTTGTATACACCATTGAATTTCAAATAAGAGGATTGCCACATGCTCACATACTTTTAATACTGCAGGAAAAAGACAAGTTGAACACTGCAGAGAGAGTGGATTCAGTAATTTCTGCACAATTGCCAGACCAAGAAAAATATAAAAAAAAACTTTGGGAGATTGTTACACATAGAATGATTCATGGCCCATGTGGAGAGATGAATCCGAATTCACCATGTATGGAAAATAAAAAATGTACTAAAGAATTTCCAAAACAATTTCAAATGCAAACGTATGCAAATTGTGATGGATATCCTTTGTATAAAAGAACACAAGGACAAACAGCTATTATCAGGGGCCAAAAGGTTGATAATAGATTTGTCGTTCCATACAATCCACATTTGCTCATTAAGTACAATGCACACATCAATGTGGAAGCTTGCACTTCAATTAAATCAATTAAGTATGTGTATAAATATATATACAAAGGATATGATGCAGCTACTGTTGTTGTACAAGGTGTTGGAAAACGAAAATCCAATTTTACATGATGAACTATCAAATTATTTAGATGCTCGGTATGTGAGTGCTCCTGAAGCAATGTGGCGCCTTTTGAAATTTGAGATGCACGATCGGCCACATGCTATCTATCGTTTAGCTGTACATTTGCCTCAAAGTCAGATGGTTTGCTTTACTCAAGGAAATGAAAGAACTGCATTATATCAAAGTGAAGACAGAGATACTACGCTTACTGCGTGGTTTAAATTAAACTGTCAGGATACGCAGGCCAGACAATTTTTATACATAGAGATACCATAACACTATGTATTTGTAAATGGTCTATGGCGACAACGAAGAAGAGATACACATAAAATCATACCACGCATTTATACCGTCAGTCCAAGGGATATTGAACGTTTCAGCTTAAGATTACTTTTGCTACATGTTCCCGATGCACAAAGTTTTGAGCATTTACGTACAGTGAATGACAAAGTTTATGATACATTCCTATTAGCTGCAAGACATCAAAATTTCATAGCTGATGATACAGAATGGGAGAGGTGTCTGGAAGAAGCAGCACTGTGTCAAATGCCTAAGCAAATGAGACAACAATTTGCATTCATTTGTATATTTTGCAATGTACCTGATGCTTTCACTTTGTGGGAAACATTTAAATTAAACATGTCAGAAGATTTCTTGAAACGTTACAGAGAACCAATAGCTCTGTTAAAAACATTGATGGAAATCCAAGAAATATTGTTGGCTCATGGATTAAATTGTGCAAGTTTTAATTTACCTGATCCAGGACTTATAGATGACATCAATTTTGATGATTATGACACTGAGCTTCAAAAACAAAAAAAACAAGAAAAACTGGCAACTTTAAATATTTTACAGTTAGAAGCATTTCATACCATCACAAATGCTACAGATGATGAAATGGTCAAAGACCGGTATTTCTATCTAGACGGACCAGGTGGATCAGGAAAAACTTATCTGTACAATTGTTTGATGAGTTATATTCGATCACAGGGTCAGATAGCTATGCCATTTGCAACAACTGGAATTGCTGCACTTTTGTTAGATGGTGGTAGAACTGTGCATAGTGGATTTAAGCTGCCAGTTCCCATTTTGGAAACATCAGTGTCAGATATTCGACTCAATTCCATACAAGCAAAAAAATTCAAACTAACTAAACTTATTATCATAGACGAGGCAACAATGATGTCATGTCATGCACTGCAATGTATTGACAGATTCTTAAAAGAAGTGATGGATAATAAGTTGCCATTTGGTGGAAAGGTGATGCTGTTAGGAGTCGATTTTAGGCAAACATTACCTGTTGTGCCACACGGAAATAGAACAGAGATCATTGAAACATGTATCAAGACCAGTAAACTGTGGCAAATATTTACACATCTCAAATTAGAATTAAATATGAGATCTGAAGGCCATAATGAATACAATGACTGGCTTATTAAAATCGGAGATGGAAAACATCCAGAAATACAGCATTTACCAAATGATACCATTGAAATTCCATCAGAAATGGTTTGCAATGAATCACTCATATCAGCCATATTTCTAAACACTCTTAATAATGAGGATTACACAGACATTGCAAACAAAGTAATATTAACATCAACAAATATCGATGCCTTGAATGTAAATAACGAAATTTTAAAATACATCAATGCACCACAAAGAATTATTACAGTGCAGATTCTATTCTGTCAGATGATAAAGACAGTGAATTGAATTTTAGTATCGAATTTATTAATTCGTTAACACCGTCTGGAATGCCCCCACATATTTTACAATTGAAAAAAGGCGCAATTGTTATGTTATTGCAAAATATGAATAAAAAAAAAGAACTTTGTAATGGGACCTGATTAATTGTGCATGAGTTAAAAGATCATTTTATACATGCAGAAATTATAACTGGTACCCATAAAGGTGAACAAGTTTTTATACCAAGAATTGATTTAGCTCAAAGTGAGAGTGGTTTGCCTTTTGTCCTTCAATGGAGACAATTTCCAGTTATAATGGCATTTGCTCTGACCATCAATAAATCCCAAGGACAAACTTTTAAGTCAGTTGGGATTTTTTTAAAGGAACCAGTTTTTGCACATGGACAACTCTATGTGGCTTTTTCAAGGTGCACTAATCCAAAAGAAATTAAAGTGCATGTTGAAGAAAATGAAACTCAAGGTCATTTATTGGACAATGGATGTGTTTACACCAAAAAATTGTCTACTATGAGGTGTTGGAAAGATAGAGGACAATGGTTTCATTTTAATGCCAACATTTTATGGCACTCAATATGATTGCAAAAAAAAAACATTTCACGTAAAATATCCAAAGAATGGACAAAAAAACATAGAGAACAGTGGTTTGACTTCCATGACAAAATTTAAGTACTCTGGGACTGTTTAAATACGGGAACACTATTTCACTTATGAAAATCTATGTGATATTTGCAGAATGGACAAACTGAAAAAAAAAAAAAAAAAAAAAAACAGTAAAATATCCTTAAACAGATTGGAATGGGTTCAAATTTTTATATTTACATGATTGGCCCCACAAAACAATTGACTGACTTTTTCAGGTTTATAAGAGTTAAATGTTATTGTTTGATGTTAAAATTTCAGATGTTAAATATGTGTTTTTGGAATTTTGAAAAAAGTTTGGTAAATATATATGTGGTATAGTCAAATATGTATTGTTAGTATAAAGTTTAACTATTTTAAGAATAATTGGAAATGTATTATTTAAAGACAAAGTATTAATTCATGGAGAAATCCGATCGCCAGTTTTTTTTCCCTCTTTGATACAATTGGACAAGTTTCAATAGAGGGTTTTTATTGTTTGCCTTCCTCTGGATTCAATGCTAATTTAGTTTAACAAGAGTTTAACAAATATGTTACAAATGATAAAAAGTATGTTATTGTTAAAACTATTTACTTACTCGAAGTTAATATAGTCTGCAGTTACTCAGTGATAAATATGTATTGAAAAGTGTTAGTATTGTTAACAAAATGGTGAACAAATGTTTAATATACAAGTTGCATGTTACAAAGTTTAATGTTTGTGAAATATAAGTTGAAAGTTAAAAAAATAAAAAGTAAAAAAAATTAATGTGTTTTTATTTTTAGAAAAAAAAAGGGACAAATGTAGGTGACTCATTTTGTGTTGCAAACAAATTTCACAACATTTAATTTTTATTGACCGTCATTTTTTGACGGGCAAGTCGCTAGTTGTAAATAATAAGCTAATACTGCTGGAGGGATGATAGCTAATAGGACTTTGGTGTTTCCTGCAGATATACTCTTTACTATTGTCTGTTTTACCATGTATCTCTTAAATTGCAATCACAGTAAAAAATAAGAAAAATTATTAACCTAAAAAGTAAAAATAAGCATAAGCCTACAGGCATTGCGCATGAGCGTCCAGTAACGTGGCAAAAAAATCCCCAGCTCCGCAGAGGCTGTCCTAGCACCCCGGTCATACAAATACTCGTTAACGGCCTTTTCTTGTTGGAGCAGGTGGTCGAACAATAGGAGTGTTGAATTCCAATGTGTCGGGCTGTCAAAAATCAAGCGCCTCGCTTCGACACTGGATATCTGTAAAGTGCGCCATGGCCGTGTAGGAACTCCTGAAATGGGCACACACCTTCCTGGCCTGCTTCAGGAGGTCCTGTAAGCCTGGGTGCTTATGCACAAAGCATTGTACAATCAGATTACACACATGTGCCATGCACGGCACAGGTGTCAACTTGCCCAAATTCAATGCCGCCAACAAATTTCTTCCGTTGTCACAAACCACTTTGCCGATCTCCAGTTGGTGTGGAGTCAGCCACTGATCCACCTGTGGGTTCAGGGCGGACAGGAGTGCTGGTCCGGTGTGACTCTCTGCTTTCAGGGAAGTCAACCCCAAGACGGCGTGACACTGCCGTATACGGGATGTGGAATAGTACCTGTGGAGCTGGGGGGGTGCCGTTGATGTGGAGCAAGACATAGCAGCAGCGGAAGAGGACTCAGCTGAGGAAGTTATGGAAGAGGATGGAGTAGGAGGAGTAGAGGAGGTGGCAGCAGAGCCACGTATTCCATGCTTGGCTGCCGTCACCAGGTTTACCCAATGCACAGTGTAGGTGATATACCTGCCCTGACCATGCTTTGCAGACCAGGTATCTGTGGTCAGATGGACCCTTGCCCCAACACTGTGTGCCAGAGATGCCATTACATCCTTTTGCACAATCGAGTACAGGTTGGGGATTGCCTTTTGTGCAAAGAAATTTCGGCCGGGTACCTTCCACTGCGGTGTCCCAATAGCTACAATTTTTTTGAACGCCTCAGACTCCACCAGCTTGTATGGTAAAAGCTGTCGGGCTAACAGTTCAGACAAGCCAGCTGTCAGTTGCCGGGCAAGGGGGTGACTTTGTGACATTGGCTTCTTACGCTCAAACATGTCCTTGACAGACACCTGACTGTGGGAAGAAGAGCAGGGACTGCTCAGGGCGAGACACGGAGTGGCGGATGGTTGAGAGGGGGCAAGCAGGGCAGCAGTGGTTGACGTGGCTGAAGATGCTGGACAAGGAGGAGGATGGCGGCTTTGACTTTGTGTGCTGCTTGTACTAATGTGTTGATCCCATAGGTGTTTGTGATGTGACATCATGTGCCTTCTCAAAGAAGTTGTACCTAGGTGGGTGTTGGACTTCCCATGACTCAGTTTCTTTTTGCACAGGTTGCAAATGGCATCGCTGTTGTCCCAGGCAGACACACCAAAAAATTGCCACACTGCTGAGCTCTGCAATGACGGCATTCTGGTGGTGGCAACAGCATGCGTTGACTGGCATGCTGTCTGGCTGACCCCGGGTGCCGATGCATGCTGTCTGACTGTGCCACTAGCTACTTTCGACGACCTCCCGCTGCTTCCAACTCGTCTCCTCCACCTCTCTGTCTCCCCATCTGAACTTTCCTCCTGTTCTTCTTCTCTTATAGCGGGCACCCACGTGACATCCACGGACGCATCGTCATCATCAACCGCTTCACTTGTATCTGACAACTCAACAAAGGTAGCAGCACCGGGTACAACATCATCATCATCATCAGACTGTACGTCCATGTGTGTAATGCTGCCTGACTGGGACATATCCCTGTTATCTACATCCTCTGGCACTAATGTTTGTGCATCACGCATTTCTTCCAACAGATGTGTAAATAACTCTGCTGACGGATCAAGTGAAGCGGCTGTGGTGCTAGTGTTGGTAGTGGCGGCAGGCGTGCGAGTGGTAACTGGAGAGGTGCCCGAAGCTAAGCTGAAGGAAGATGGTGCGTCTAGGTTCCGAGCGGAAGCTGTAGAAGATTGGGTGTCCTGTGTTAGCCAGTCAACCATGTCCTCAGAACTTTTCAAGTTGCCTCTGAAAACTGGGCATTATTCTAGGGCCAAAGGGAATCACAGCACCACAACCACGACGGCCCCTGCGGGGTGGCCTGCCTCTGCCTGTCATTTTTTTAATGATTTGTGGTACTATGCGTGCAAGAAAATGTGACACCAAATATGAGTGTCACTGTGCACTGGCAAAAGTTGGCAGAGTAGGCGCTGTAGGCCTCACACACACGCCTGTAGGCAGGCAACTGATATTTAATTGATTACAGTCAAAAAAGGGTTATTTTATTTCACTGTACACTACGGTGGCACTAGATATGAGTGTCAGTGTGCTCTAGCAAAAGTTGGCAGAGTAGATGCAATAGGCCTCACACACACGCCTGTAGGCAGGCAACTGATATCCAATCGATTACAGTCAAAAAAGGGTTATTTTATTTCACTGTACACTACAGTTGCACTAGATATGAGTGTCACTGTGCACTGGCAAAAGTTGGCAGAGTAGATGCAATAGGCATCACACACACGCCTGTAGGCAGGCAACTGATATTCAATCGATTACAGTCAAAAAAGGGTTGTTTTATGTCACTGTACACTACGGTTGCACTAGATATGAGTGTCACTGTGCACTGGCAAAAGTTGGCAGAGTAGATGCAATAGGCTTCACACACACGCCTGTAGGCAGGCAACTGATATTCAATTGATTACAGAAAAAAAGGGTTCTTTTATTTCACTGTACACTACGGTTGCACCAGATATGAGTGTCACTGTGCACTAGCAAAAGTTGGCAGAGTAGGCGCTGTAGGCTTCACACACACGCCTGGAGGCAGGCAACTGATATCCAATCGATTACAGTCAAAAAAGGGTTATTTTATTTCACTGTACACTATGGTTGCACTAGATATGGGTGTCACTGTGCACTGGCAAAAGTTGGCAGAGTAGATGCAATAGGCTTCACACGCCTGTAGGCAGGCAACTGATATTCAATCGATTACAGAAAAATGGGTTCTTTTATTTCACTATATAGTACGGTTGCACCAGATATGAGTGTCACTGTGCACTGGCAAAAGTTGGCAGAGAAGATGCAATCGGCTTCACACACACGCCTGTAGGCAGGCAACTGATATTCAATCGATTACAGTAAAAAAAGTGTTGTTTTATGTCAATGTACACTACGGTTGCACTAGATATGAGTGTCAGTTTGCACAGGCAAAAGTTGGCAGAGTAGATGCAATAGGCCTCACACACACGCCTGTAGGCAGGCAACTGATATTCAATCGATTACAGTCAAAAAAGGGTTCTTTTATTTCACTGTACACTACGGTTGCACTAGATATGAGTGTCACTGTGCACTGGCAAAAGTTGGCAGAGTAGATGCAATAGGCTTCACACACACGCCTGTAGGCAGGCAACTGATATTCAATTGATTACAGAAAAAAAGGGTTCTTTTATTTCAATGTACACTACGGTTGCACCAGATATGAGTGTCACTGTGCACTGGCAAAAGTTGGCGGAGTAGATGCAATAGGCCTCACAAACACGCCTGTAGGCAGGCAATTGATATTCAATCGATTACAGTCAAAAAAGGGTTGTTTTATGTGACTGTACACTACGGTTGCACTAGATATTAGTGTCAGTGTTCACTGGCAAAAGTTGGCAGAGTAGATGCAATAGGCTTCACACACACGCCTGTAGGCAGGCAACTGATATTAAATCGATTGCAGTAAAAAAAGGGTTGGTTTATGTCACTGTACACTACGGTTGCACTAGATATTAGTGTCAGTGTTCACTGGCAAAAGTTGGCAGAGTAGATGCAATAGGCCTCACAAATGCCTGTAGGCAGGCAACTGATATTCAATCGATTACAGAAAAAAAGGGTTATTTTATTTCACTGTACATTACGGTTGCACCACATATGAGTGTCACTGTGCACTGGCAAAAGTTGACAGAGTAGATGCAATAGGCCTCACACACACGCCTGTAGGCAGGCAACTGATATTCAATCGATTACAGTCAAAAAAGGGTTCTTTTTTTTCACTGTACACTACGTTTGCACTAGATATGAGTGTCACTGTGCACTGGCAAAAGGTAGCAGAGTAGATGCAATAGGCCTCACACACACGCCTGTAGGCAGGCAACTGATATTCAATCGATTACAGTAAAAAAAGGGTTCTTTTATTTCCCTGTACTCTACGGTTGCACTAGATATGAGTGTCAGTGTGCACTGGCAAAAGTTGGCGGAGTAGATGCAATAGGCTTCAAACACGCCTGTAGGCAGGCAACTGATATTCAATCGATTACAGTCAAAAAAGTGTTGTTTTATGTCACTGTACACTACGGTTACACTAGATATGAGTGTCAGTTTGCTCTTGCAAAAGTTGGCAGAGTAGATGCAATAGGCTTCACACACACGGCTGTAGGCAGGCAACTGATATTCAATCGATTACAGTCAAAAATGGGTTCTTTTATTTCACTGTACACTACGGTTGCACTAGATATGAGTGTCAGTTTGCTCTTGCAAAAGTTGGCAGAGTAGATGCAATAGGCTTCACACACACGGCTGTAGGCAGGCAACTGATATTCAATCGATTACAGAAAAATGGGTTCTTTTATTTCACTGTACACTACGGTTGCACTAGATATGAGTGTCACTGTGCACTGGCAAAAGTTGGCAGGGTAGATGCAATAGGCCTCACACACACGCCTGTAGGCAGGCAACTGATATTCAGTCGATTACAGTCAAAAAAGGGTTGTTTTATGTCACTGTACACTACGGTTGCACTAGATATGAGTGTCACTGTGCACTGGCAAAAGTTGGCAGAGTAGATGCAATAGGCTTCACACACACGCCTGTAGGCAGGCAACTAATATTCAATCGATTACAGTCAAAAAAGTGTTGTTTTATGTCACTGTACACTACAGTTGCACTAGATATGAGTGTCAGTTTTCACTTGCAAAAGTTGGCAGAGTAGATGCAATAGGCTCCCCAAACACGCCTGTAGGCAGGCAACTGATATTCAATCGATTACAGTCAAAAATTGGTTCTTTTATTTCACTGTACACTACGGTTGCACTAGATATGAGTGTCACTGTGCACTGGCAAAAGTTGGCAGGGTAGATGCAATAGGCCTCACACACACGCCTGTAGGCAGGCAACTGATATTCAGTCGATTACAGTCAAAAAAGTGTTGTTTTATTTCACTGTACACTACGGTTGCACTAGATATGAGTGTCACTGTGCACTGGCAAAAGTTGGCAGAGTAGATGCAATAGGCTTCACACACACGCCTGTAGGCAGGCAACTGATATTCAATTGATTACAGTCAAAAAAGTGTTGTTTTATGTCACTGTACACTACAGTTACACTAGATATGAGTGTCAGTTTGCACTGGCAAAAGTTGGCAGAGTAGATGCAATAGGCCTCACACACACGCCTGTAGGCAGGCAACTCATATTCAATCGATTACAGAAAAAAAAAGGTTATTTTATTTCACTGTACACTACGGTTGCACTAGATATGAGTGTCAGTGTGCACTGGCAAAAGTTGGCAGAGTAGATGCAATAGGCCTCACACACGCCTGTACGCAGGCAACTGATATTCAATCGATTACAGTCAAAAATGGGTTCTTTTATTTCACTGTACACTACGGTTGCACTAGATATGAGTGTTAGTGTGCACTGGCAAAAGTTGGCAGAGTAGATGCAATAGGCTTCACACACACGCCTGTAGGCAGGCAACTGATATTCAATCGATTACAGTCAAAAATGGGTTCTTTTATTTCACTGTACACTACGGTTGCACTAGATATGAGTGTCACTGTGCACTGGCAAAAGTTGGCAGGGTAGATGCAATAGGCCTCACACACACGCCTGTAGGCAGGCAACTGATATTCAGTCGATTACAGTCAAAAAAGGGTTGTTTTATGTCACTGTACACTACGGTTGCACTAGATATGAGTGTCACTGTGCACTGGCAAAAGTTGGCAGAGTAGATGCAATAGGCTTCACACACACGCCTGTAGGCAGGCAACTGATATTCAATCGATTACAGTCAAAAAAGTGTTGTTTTATGTCACTGTACACTACGGTTGCACTAGATATGAGTGTCAGTTTGCACTGGCAAAAGTTGGCAGAGTAGATGCAATAGGCTCCCCAAACACGCCTGTAGGCAGGCAACTGATATTCAATCGATTACAGTCAAAAAAGGTTTTTTTTATTTCACTGTACACTATGGTTGCACTAGATATGAGTGTCACTGTGCACTGGCAAAAGTTGGCAGAGTAGATGCAATAGGCCTCACACACACGCCTGCAGGCAGGCAACTGATATTCAATCGATTACAGACAAAAAAGGGTTCTTTTATTTCACTGTACACTACGGTTGCACCAGATATGAGTATCAATGTGCACTGGCAAAAGTTGGCAGAGTAGATGCAATCGGCTTCACACACACGCCTGTAGGCAGGCAACTGATATTCAATCGATTACAGTCAAAAAAGGGTTCTTTTTATTTCACTGTACTCTACGGTTGCACTAGATATGAGTGCCACTGTGCACTGGCAAAAGTTGGCCGAGTAGATGCAATAGGCTTCAAACACACGCCTGTAGGCAGGCAACTGATATTCAATCGATTACAGTCAAAAAAGTGTTGTTTTATGTCAATGTACACTACGGTTGCACTAGATATGAGTGTCAGTATGCACTGGCAAAAGTTGGCAGAGTAGATGCAATCGGCTTCACACACACGCCTGTAGGCAGGCAACTGATATTCAATCGATTACAGTCAAAAAAGGATTCTTTTATTTCACCTTACACTACAGTTGCACCACATATGAGTGTCACTGTGCACTGGCAAAATATGGCAGAGTAGATGCAATAGGCCTCACACACACGCCTGTAGGCAGGCAACTGATATTCAATCGATTACAGTAAAAAAAGGGTTATTTATTTCCCTGTACTCTACGGTTGCACTAGATATGAGTGTCAGTGTGCACTGGCAAAAGTTGGCAGAGTAGATGCAATAGGCTTCAAACACACGCCTGTAGGCAGGCAACTGATATTTAATCGATTACAGTAAAAAAAGTGTTGTTTTATGTCACTGTACACTACGGTTGCACTAGATATGAGTGTCAGTTTGCTCTTGCAAAAGTTGGCAGAGTAGATGCAATAGGCTTCACACACACGGCTGTAGGCAGGCAACTGATATTCAATCGATTACAGTCAAAAATGGGTTCTTTTATTTCACTGTACACTACGGTTGCACTAGATATGAGTGTCAGTTTGCTCTTGCAAAAGTTGGCAGAGTAGATGCAATAGGCTTCACACACACGGCTGTAGGCAGGCAACTGATATTCAATCGATTACAGTCAAAAATGGGTTCTTTTATTTCACTGTACACTACGGTTGCACTAGATATGAGTGTCACTGTGCACTGGCAAAAGTTGGCAGGGTAGATGCAATAGGCCTCACACACACGCCTGTAGGCAGGCAACTGATATTCAGTCGATTACAGTCAAAAAAGGGTTGTTTTATGTCACTGTACACTACGGTTGCACTAGATATGAGTGTCACTGTGCACTGGCAAAAGTTGGCAGAGTAGATGCAATAGGCTTCACACACACGCCTGTAGGCAGGCAACTGATATTCAATCGATTACAGTCAAAAAAGTGTTGTTTTATGTCACTGTACACTACAGTTGCACTAGATATGAGTGTCAGTTTTCACTTGCAAAAGTTGGCAGAGTAGATGCAATAGGCTCCCCAAACACGCCTGTAGGCAGGCAACTGATATTCAATCGATTACAGTCAAAAATGGGTTCTTTTATTTCACTGTACACTACGGTTGCACTAGATATGAGTGTCACTGTGCACTGGCAAAAGTTGGCAGGGTAGATGCAATAGGCCTCACACACACGCCTGTAGGCAGGCAACTGATATTCAGTCGATTACAGTCAAAAAAGGGTTGTTTTATGTCACTGTACACTACGGTTGCACTAGATATGAGTGTCACTGTGCACTGGCAAAAGTTGGCAGAGTAGATGCAATAGGCTTCACACACACGCCTGTAGGCAGGCAACTGATATTCAATCGATTACAGTCAAAAAAGTGTTGTTTTATGTCACTGTACACTACAGTTACACTAGATATGAGTGTCAGTTTGCACTGGCAAAAGTTGGCAGAGTAGATGCAATAGGCCTCACACACACGCCTGTAGGCAGGCAACTGATATTCAATCGATTACAGTCAAAAAAGTGTTGTTTTATTTCACTGTACACTACGGTTGCACTAGATATGAGTGTCAGTGTGCACTGGCAAAAGTTGGCAGAGTAGATGCAATAGGCTTTACACACGCCTGTACGCAGGCAACTGATATTCAATCGATTACAGACAAAAATGGGTTCTTTTATTTCACTGTACACTACGGTTGCACTAGATATGAGTGTTAGTGTGCATTGGCAAAAGTTGGCAGAGTAGATGCAATAGGCTTCACACACACGCCTGTAGGCAGGCAACTGATATTCAATCGATTACAGTCAAAAAAGGATTCTTTTATTTCACTGTACACTACGGTTGCACTAGATATGAGTGTCACTGTGCACTGGCAAAAGTTGGCAGGGTAGATGCAATAGGCCTCACACACACGCCTGTAGGCAGGCAACTGATATTCAGTCGATTACAGTCAAAAAAGGGTTGTTTTATGTCACTGTACACTACGGTTGCACTAGATATGAGTGTCACTGTGCACTGGCAAAAGTTGGCAGAGTAGATGCAATAGGCTTCACACACACGCCTGTAGGCAGGCAACTGATATTCAATCGATTACAGTCAAAAAAGGGTTCTTTTATTTCACTGTACACTATGGTTGCACTAGATATGAGTGTCACTGTGCACTGGCAAAAGTTGGCAGAGTAGATGCAATAGGCCTCACACACACGCCTGCAGGCAGGCAACTGATATTCAATCGATTACAGACAAAAAAGGGTTCTTTTATTTCACTGTACACTACGGTTGCACCAGATATGAGTATCACTGTGCACTGGCAAAAGTTGGCAGAGTAGATGCAATCGGCTTCACACACACGCCTGTAGGCAGGCAACTGATATTCAATCGATTACAGTCAAAAAAGGGTTCTTTTTATTTCACTGTACTCTACGGTTGCACTAGATATGAGTGCCACTGTGCACTGGCAAAAGTTGGCCGAGTAGATGCAATAGGCTTCAAACACACGCCTGTAGGCAGGCAACTGATATTCAATCGATTACAGTCAAAAAAGTGTTGTTTTATGTCAATGTACACTACGGTTGCACTAGATATGAGTGTCAGTATGCACTGGCAAAAGTTGGCAGAGTAGATGCAATAGGCCTCACACACACGCCTGCAGGCAGGCAACTGATATTCAATCGATTACAGTCAAAAATGGGTTCTTTTATTTCACTGTACACTACGGTTGCACTAGATATGAGTGTCAGTTTGCTCTGGCAAAAGTTGGCAGAGTAGATGCAATAGGCTTCACACACACGGCTGTAGGCAGGCAACTGATATTCAATCGATTACAGTCAAAAAAGGGTTGTTTTATGTAACTATACACTACAGTTGCACTAGATATAAGTGTCACTGTGCACTGGCAAAAGTTGGCAGAGTAGATTCATTAGGTCTCACACACACGCCTGAAGACAGGCAACTGATATTTAATCGATTACAGAAAAAAGGGTTCTTTTATTTCACTATATACTACGGTTGCACCAGATATGAGTGTCACTGTGCACTGGCAAATGTTGGCAGAGTAGATGCAATAGGCTTCACACACACGGCTGTAGGCAGGCAACTGATATTCAAGCGATTACAGTCAAAAAAGGATTCTTTTATTTCACTTTACACTACGGTTGCACTAGATATGAGTGTCAGTGTGCACTGGCAAAAGTTGGCAGAGTAGATGCAATAGGCCTCACACACGCCTGTAGGTAGGCAACTGATATTCAATCGATTACAGTCAAAAATTGGTTCTTTTATTTCACTGTACACTACGGTTGCACCAGATATGAGTGTCACTATGCACTGGCAAAAGTTGGCAGAGTAGATGCAATGGGCTTCACACACACGCCTGTAGGCAGGCAACTGATATTCAATCGATTACAGTCAAAAAAGGATTCTTTTATTTCACTTTACACTACAAATGCACCAGATATGAGTGTCACTGTGCACTGGCAAAATATGGCAGAGGAGATGCAATAGGCCTCACACACACGCCTGTAGGCAGGCAACTGATATTCAATCGATTACAGAAAAAAAAAGGTTCTTTTATTTCACTGTACACTACGGTTGCACTAGATATGAGTGTCAGTGTGCACTGGCAAAAGTTGGCAGAGTAGATGCAATAGGCCTCACACATGCCTGTACGCAGGCAACTGATATTCAATCGATTACAGTCAAAAATGGGTTCTTTTATTTCACTGTACACTACGGTTGCACTAGATATGAGTGTCAGTGTGCACTGGCAAAAGTTGGCAGAGTAGATGCAATAGGCTTCACACACAAGCCTGTAGACAGGCAACTGATATTCAATCGATTACAGTCAAAAATGGGTTCTTTTATTTCACTGTACTCTACGGTTGCACTAGATATGAGTGTCACTGTGCACTGGCAAAAGTTGGCAGGGTAGATGCAATAGGCCTCACACACACGCCTGTAGGCAGGCAACTGATATTCAGTCGATTACAGTCAAAAAAGGGTTGTTTTATGTCACTGTACACTACGGTTGCACTAGATATGAGTGTCACTGTGCACTGGCAAAAGTTGGCAGAGTAGATGCAATAGGCTTCACACACACGCCTGTAGGCAGGCAACTGATATTCAATCGATTACAGTCAAAAAAGTGTTGTTTTATGTCACTGTACACTACAGTTGCACTAGATATGAGTGTCAGTTTGCACTGGCAAAAGTTGGCGGAGTAGATGCAATAGGCTTCACACACACGGCTGTAGGCAGGCAACTGATATTCAATCGATTACAGTCAAAAAAGGGTTCTTTTATTTCACTGTACACTATGGTTGCACTAGATATGAGTGTCACTGTGCACTGGCAAAAGTTGGCAGAGTAGATGCAATAGGCCTCACACACACGCCTGCAGGCAGGCAACTGATATTCAATCGATTACAGACAAAAAAGGGTTCTTTTATTTCACTGTACACTACGGTTGCACTAGATATGAGTGTCACTGTGCACTGGCAAAAGTTGGCAGAGTAGATGCAATAGGCTTCACACACACGCCTGTAGGCAGGCAACTGATATTCAATCGATTACAGTCAAAAAAGGGTTCTTTTATTTCACTGTACACTACGGTTGCACTAGATATGAGTGTCACTGTGCACTGGCAAAAGTTGGCAGAGTAGATGCAATAGGCTTCACACACACGCCTGTAGGCAGGCAACTGATATTCAATCGATTACAGTCAAAAAAGGGTTCTTTTATTTCACTGTACACTACGGTTGCACTAGATATGAGTGTCACTGTGCACTGGCAAAAGTTGGCAGAGTAGATGCAATAGGCCTCACACACACGCCTGTAGGCAGGCAACTGATATTCAATCGATTACAGTCAAAAAAGGGTTCTTTTATTTCACTGTACACTACGGTTGCACTAGATATGAGTGTCACTGTGCACTGGCAAAAGTTGGCAGAGTAGATGCAATAGGCTTCACACACACGCCTGTAGGCAGGCAACTGATATTCAATCGATTACAGTCAAAAAAGGGTTCTTTTATTTCACTGTACACTACGGTTGCACTAGATATGAGTGTCACTGTGCACTGGCAAAAGTTGGCAGAGTAGATGCAATAGGCTCACACACACGCCTGTAGGCAGGCAACTGATATTCAATCGATTACAGTCAAAAAAGGGTTCTTTTATTTCACTGTACACTAAGGTTGCACTAGATATGAGTGTCACTGTGCACTGGCAAAAGTTGGCAGAGTAGATGCAATAGGCTTCACACACACGCCTGTAGGCAGGCAACTGATATTCAATCGATTACAGTCAAAAAAGGGTTCTTTTATTTCACTGTACACTACGGTTGCACTAGATATGAGTGTCACTGTGCACTGGCAAAAGTTGGCAGAGTAGATGCAATAGGCCTCACACACACGCCTGTAGGCAGGCAACTGATATTCAATCGATTACAGTCAAAAAAGGGTTCTTTTATTTCACTGTACACTACGGTTGCACTAGATATGAGTGTCACTGTGCACTGGCAAAAGTTGGCAGAGTAGATGCAATAGGCCTCACACACACGCCTGTAGGCAGGCAACTGATATTCAATCGATTACAGTCAAAAAAGGGTTCTTTTATTTCACTGTACACTACGGTTGCACTAGATATGAGTGTCACTGTGCACTGGCAAAAGTTGGCAGAGTAGATGCAATAGGCCTCACACACACGCCTGTAGGCAGGCAACTGATATTCAATCGATTACAGTCAAAAAAGGGTTCTTTTATTTCACTGTACACTACGGTTGCACTAGATATGAGTGTCACTGTGCACTGGCAAAAGTTGGCAGAGTAGATGCAATAGGCCTCACACACACGCCTGTAGGCAGGCAACTGATATTCAATCGATTACAGTCAAAAAAGGGTTCTTTTATTTCACTGTACACTACGGTTGCACTAGATATGAGTGTCACTGTGCACTGGCAAAAGTTGGCAGAGTAGATGCAATAGGCCTCACACACACGCCTGTAGGCAGGCAACTGATATTCAATCGATTACAGTCAAAAAAGGGTTCTTTTATTTCACTGTACACTACGGTTGCACTAGATATGAGTGTCACTGTGCACTGGCAAAAGTTGGCAGAGTAGATGCAATAGGCCTCACACACACGCCTGTACGGCAGGCAACTGATATTCAATCGATTACAGTCAAAAAAGGGTTCTTTTATTTCACTGTACACTACGGTTGCACTAGATATGAGTGTCACTGTGCACTGGCAAAAGTTGGCAGAGTAGATGCAATAGGCCTCACACACACGCCTGTAGGCAGGCAACTGATATTCAATCGATTACAGTCAAAAAAGGGTTCTTTTATTTCACTGTACACTACAGTTGCACTAGATATGAGTGTCACTGTGCACTGGCAAAAGTTGGCAGAGTAGATGCAATAGGCCTCACACACACGCCTGTAGGCAGGCAACTGATATTCAATCGATTACAGTCAAAAAAGGGTTGTTTTATGTCACTGTACACTACGGTTGCACTAGATATGAGTGTCACTGTGCACTGGCAAAAGTTGGCAGAGTAGATGCAATAGGCCTCACACACACGCCTGTAGGCAGGCAACTGATATTCAATCGATTACAGTCAAAAAAGGGTTATTTTATTTCACTGTACACTACGGTTGCACTAGATATGAGTGTCACTGTGCACTGGCAAAAGTTGCAGAGTAGATGCAATAGGCCTCACACACACGCCTGTAGGCAGGCAACTGATATTCAATCGATTACAGTCAAAAAAGGGTTGTTTTATGTCACTGTACACTACGGTTGCACTAGATATGAGTGTCACTGTGCACTGGCAAAAGTTGGCAGAGTAGATGCAATAGGCTTCACACACACGCCTGTAGGCAGGCAACTGATATTCAATCGATTACAGTCAAAAAAGGGTTGTTTTATGTCACTGTACACTACGGTTGCACTAGATATGAGTGTCAGTTTGCACTGGCAAAAGTTGGCAGAGTAGATGCAATAGGCTTCACACACACGCCTGTAGGCAGGCAACTGATATTCAATCGATTACAGTCAAAAAAGGGTTCTTTTATTTCACTGTACACTACGGTTCCACTAGATATGAGTGTCAGTGTGCACTGGCAAAAGTTGGCAGAGTAGATGCAATAGGCTTCACACACCAGCCTGTAGGCAGGCAACTGATATTCAATCAATTACAGTCAAAAAAGGGTTGTTTTATGTCACTGTACACTACGGTTGCAATAGATATGAGTGTCACTGTGCACTGGCAAAAGTTGACAGAGTAGATGCAATAGGCCTCACACACACGCCTGTAGGCAGGCAACTGATATTCAATCGATTACAGAAAAAAAAGGGTTCTTTTATTTCACTGTACACTACAGTTGCACCAGATATGAGTGTCACTGTGCACTGGCAAAAGTTGACAGAGTAGATGCAATAGGCTTCACACACACGCCTGTAGGCAGGCAACTGATATTCAATCGATTACAGTCAAAAAAGAGTTCTTTTATTTCACTGTACACTACGGTTGCACTAGATATGAGTGTAAGTGTGCACTGGCAAAAGTTGGCAGAGTAGATACAATAGGCCTCACACACACGCCTGTAGGCAGGCAACTGATATTCAATCGATTACAGAAAAAAAAGGGTTCTTTTATTTCACTGTACACAACTGTTGCACTAGATATGAGTGTCACTGTGCCCTGGCAAAAGTTGGCAGAGTAGATGCAATAGGCTTCACACACACGCTTGTAGGCAGGCAACTTATATTCAATCGATCACAGTCAAAAAAGGGTTCTTTTATTTCACTTTACACTACGGTTGCACCAGATATGAGTGTCACTGTGCACTGGCAAAAGTTGGCAGAGTGGATGCAATAGGCTTCACACACACGACTGTAGGCAGGCAACTGATATTCAATCGATTACAGTCAAAAAAGGGTTGTTTTATGTCACTGTACACTACGGTTGCACTAGATATGAGTGTCACTGTGCACTGGCAAAAGTTGGCAGAGTAGATGCAATAGGCCTCACACACACTCCTGTAGGCAGGCAACTGATATTCAATCGATTACAGAAAAAAAAGGGTTCTTTTATTTCACTGTACACTACAGTTGCACCAGATATGAGTGTCACTGTGCACTGGCAAAAGTTGGCAGAGTAGATGCAATAGGCTTCACACACACGCCTGTAAGCAGGCAACTGATATTCAATCGATTACAGTCAAAAAAGGGTTGTTTTATGTCACTGTACACTACGGTTGCACTAGATATGAGTGTCAATGTGCACTGGCAAAAGTTGGCAGAGTAGATGCAATAGGCCTCACACACACGCCTGTAGGCATGCAACTGATATTCAATTGATTACAGAAAAAAAAGAGTTATTTTATTTCACTGTACACTACGGTTGCACCAGATATGTGTTGCACATGTGCACTGGCGAAAGGTTGGCAGAGTAGATGCAATAGGCCTCACACACACGCCTGTAGGCAGGCAACTGATATTCAATCGATTACATTTAAAAAAGGGTTGTTTTATGTCACTGTACACTACGGTTGCACTAGATATGAGTGTCACTGTGCACTGGTAAAAGTTGGCAGAGTAGATGCAATAGGCTTCACTCACACGCCTGTAGGCAGGCAACTGATATTCAATTGATTACAGTCAAAAAAGGGTTGTTTTATGTCACTGTACACTACGGTTGCACTAGATATGAGTGTCACTGTGCACTGGCAAAAGTTGGCAGAATAGATACAATAGGCCTCACACACACGCCTGTAGGCAGGCAACTGATATTCAATCGATTACAGTCAAAAAAGGGTTGTTTTATGTCACTGTACACTACGGTTGCACTAGATATGAATGTCACTGTGCACTGGCAAAAGTTGGCAGAGTAGATGCAATAGGCCTCACACACACGCCTATAGGCAGGCAACTGATATTCAATCGATTACAGAAAAAAAAGGGTTCTTTTATTTCACTGTACACTACAGTTGCACCAGATATGAGTGTCACTGTGCACTGGCAAAAGTTGACAGAGTAGATGCAATAGGCTTCACACACACGCCTGTAGGCAGGCAACTGATATTCAATCGATTACAGTCAAAAAAGGGTTCTTTTATTTCACTGTACACTACGGTTGCACTAGATATGAGTGACACTGTGCACTGGCAAAAGTTGGCAGAGTAGATGCAATAGGCTTCACACACACACGCTTGTAGGCAGGCAACTTATATTCAATCGATCACAGTCAAAAAAGGGTTCTGTTATTTCACTTTACACTACGGTTGCACCAGATATGAGTGTCACTGGGCAATGGCAAAAGTTGGCAGAGTGCATGCAATAGGCTTCACACACACACCTGTAGGCAGGCAACTGATATTCAATCGATTACAGTCAAAAAAGGGTTGTTTTATGTCACTGTACACTACGGTTGCACTAGATATGAGTGTCACTGTGCACTGGCAAAAGTTGGCAGAGTAGATGCAATAGGCCTCACACACACGCCTGTAGGCATGCAACTGATATTCAATTGATTACAGAAAAAAATATTTATTTTATTTCACTGTACACTACGGTTGCACCATATATGTGTTGCACATGTGCACTGGCGAAAGGTTGCAGAGTAGATGCAATAGGCCTCACACACACGCCTGTAGGCAGGCAACTGATATTCAATCGATTACATTTAAAAAAGGGTTGTTTTATATCACTGTACACTATGGTTGCACTAGATATGAGTGTCACTGTGCACTGGCAAAAGTTGGCAGAGTAGATGCAATAGGCTTCACTCACACGCCTGTAGGCAGGCAACTGATATTCAATTGATTACAGTCAAAAAAGGGTTGTTTTATGTCACTGTACACTATGGTTGCACTAGATATGAGTGTCACTGTGCACTGGCAAAAGTTGGCAGAGTAGATACAATAGGCCTCACACACACGCCTATAGGCAGGCAACTGATATTCAATCGATTACAGAAAAAAAAGGGTTCTTTTATTTCACTGTACACTACAGTTGCACCAGATATGAGTGTCACTGTGCACTGGCAAAAGTTGACAGAGTAGATGCAATAGGCTTCACACATACGCCTGTAGGCAGGCAACTGATATTCAATCGATTACAGTCAAAAAAGGGTTCTTTTATTTCACTGTACACTATGGTTGCACTAGATATGAGTGTCAGTGTGCACTGCAAAAGTTGGCAGAGTAGATACAATAGGACTCACACACACGCCTGTAGGCAGGCAACTGATATTCAATCGATTACAGTCAAAAAAGGGTTCTTTTATTTCACTGTACACTACGGTTGCACTAAATATTAGTGTCACTGTGCACTGGCAAAAGTTGGCCGAGTAGATGCAATAGGCTTCACACACACGCCTGTATGCAGGCAACTGATATTCAATCGTTTACAGTCAAAAAAGGGTTGTTTTATGTCACTGTACACTACGGTTGCACTAGATATGAGTGTCACTGTGCACTGGCAAAAGTTGGCAGAGTGGATGCAATAGGCCTCACACACACGCCTGTAGGCTGCAACTGATATTCAATTGATTACAGAAAAAAAAGGGTTATTTTATTTCACTGTACACTACGGTTGCACCATATATGTGTTGCACCTGTGCACTGGCGAAAAGTTGCAGAGTAGATGCAATAGGCCTCACACACACGCCTGCAGGCAGGCAACTGATATTCAATCGATTACAGACAAAAAAGGGTTCTTTTATTTCACTGTACACTACGGTTGCACCAGATATGAGTGTCACTGTGCACTGGCAAAAGTTGGCAGAGTAGATGCAATAGGCTCACACACACGCCTGTAGGCAGGCAACTGATATTCAATCGATTACAGTCATAAAAGTGTTGTTTTATGTAAATGTACACTACGGTTGCACTAGATATGAGTGTCAGTATGCACTGGCAAAAGTTGGCAGAGTAGATGCAATAGGCTTCACACACACGCCTGTAGGCAGGCAACTGATATTCAATCGATTACAGTCAAAAAAGGGTTCTTTTATTTCACTGTACACTATGGTTGCACTAGATATGAGTGTCACTGTGCACTGGCAAAAGTTGGCAGAGTAGATGCAATAGGCCTCACACACACGCCTGCAGGCAGGCAACTGATATTCAATCGATTACAGACAAAAAAGGGTTCTTTTATTTCACTGTACACTATGGTTGCACTAGATATGAGTGTCACTGTGCACTGGCAAAAGTTGGCAGAGTAGATGCAATAGGCTTTACACACACGCCTGTAGGCAGGCAACTGATTTTCAATCGATTACAGTCAAAAAAGGGTTCTTTTATTTCACTGTACACTACGGTTGCACTAGATATGAGTGTCAGTGTGCACTGGCAAAAGTTGGCAGAGTAGATGCAATAGGCCTCACACACACGCCTGTACGCAGGCAACTGATATTCAATCGATTACAGTCAAAAAAGGGTTGTTTTATGTCACTGTACACTACGGTTGCACTAGATATGAGTGTCACTGTGCACTGGCAAAAGTTGGCAGAGTAGATGCAATAGGCCTCACACACACGCCTGTAGGCAGGCAACTGATATTCAATCGATTACAGAAAAAAAAGGGTTCTTTTATTTCACTGTACACTATGGTTGCACTAGATATGAGTGTCACTGTGCACTGGCAAAAGTTGGCAGAGTAGATGCAATAGGCTTTACACACACGCCTGTACGCAGGCAACTGATATTCAATCGATTACAGTCAAAAAAGGGTTGTTTTATGTCACTGTACACTACGGTTGCACTAGATATGAGTGTCACTGTGCACTGGCAAAAGTTGGCAGAGTAGATGCAATAGGCCTCACACACACGCCTGTAGGCAGGCAACTGATATTCAATCGATTACAGAAAAAAAAGGGTTCTTTTATTTCACTGTAAACTACAGTTGCACCAGATATGAGTGTCACTGTGCACTGGCAAAAGTTGGCAGAGTAGATGCAATAGGCTTCACACACACGCCTGTAAGCAGGCAACTGATATTCAATCGATTACAGTCAAAAAAGGGTTGTTTTATGTCACTGTACACTACGGTTGCACTAGATATGAGTGTCAATGTGCACTGGCAAAACTTGGCAGAGTAGATGCAATAGGCCTCACACACACGCCTGTAGGCATGCAACTGATATTCAATTGATTACAGAAAAAAAAGGGTTATTTTATTTCACTGTACACTACGGTTGCACCATATATGTGTTGCACATGTGCACTGGCGAAAGGTTGCAGAGTAGATGCAATAGGCCTCACACACACGCCAGTAAACAGGCAACTGATATTCAATCGATTACATTTAAAAAAGGGTTGTTTTATGTCACTGTACACTACGGTTGCACTAGATATGAGTGTCACTGTGCACTGGCAAAAGTTGGCAGAGTAGATGCAATAGGCTTCACTCACACGCCTGTAGGCAGGCAACTGATATTCAATTGATTACAGTCAAAAAAGGGTTGTTTTATGTCACTGTACACTACGGTTGAACTAGATATGAGTGTCACTGTGCACTGGCAAAAGTTGGCAGAGTAGATACAATAGGCCTCACAAACACGCCTATAGGCAGGCAACTGATATTCAATCGATTACAGAAAAAAAAGGGTTCTTTTATTTCACTGTACACTACAGTTGCACCAGATATGAGTGTCACTGTGCACTGGCAAAAGTTGACAGAGTAGATGCAATAGGCTTCACACACACGCCTGTAGGCAGGCAACTGATATTCAATCGATTACAGAAAAAAAAGGGTTCTTTTATTTCACTGTAAACTACAGTTGCACCAGATATGAGTGTCACTGTGCACTGGCAAAAGTTGGCAGAGTAGATGCAATAGGCTTCACACACACGCCTGTAAGCAGGCAACTGATATTCAATCGATTACAGTCAAAAAAGGGTTGTTTTATGTCACTGTACACTACGGTTGCACTAGATATGAGTGTCAATGTGCACTGGCAAAAGTTGGCAGAGTAGATGCAATAGGCCTCACACACACGCCTGTAGGCATGCAACTGATATTCAATTGATTACAGAAAAAAAAGAGTTATTTTATTTCACTGTACACTACGGTTGCACCATATATGTGTTGCACATGTGCACTGGCGAAAGGTTGCAGAGTAGATGCAATAGGCCTCACACACACGCCTGTAGGCAGGCAACTGATATTCAATCGATTACATTTAAAAAAGGGTTGTTTTATGTCACTGTACACTACGGTTGCACTAGATATGAGTGTCACTGTGCACTGGTAAAAGTTGGCAGAGTAGATGCAATAGGCTTCACTCACACGCCTGTAGGCAGGCAACTGATATTCAATTGATTACAGTCAAAAAAGGGTTGTTTTATGTCACTGTACACTACGGTTGCACTAGATATGAGTGTCACTGTGCACTGGCAAAAGTTGGCAGAATAGATACAATAGGCCTCACACACACGCCTGTAGGCAGGCAACTGATATTCAATCGATTACAGTCAAAAAAGGGTTGTTTTATGTCACTGTACACTACGGTTGCACTAGATATGAATGTCACTGTGCACTGGCAAAAGTTGGCAGAGTAGATGCAATAGGCCTCACACACACGCCTATAGGCAGGCAACTGATATTCAATCGATTACAGAAAAAAAAGGGTTCTTTTATTTCACTGTACACTACAGTTGCACCAGATATGAGTGTCACTGTGCACTGGCAAAAGTTGACAGAGTAGATGCAATAGGCTTCACACACACGCCTGTAGGCAGGCAACTGATATTCAATCGATTACAGTCAAAAAAGGGTTCTTTTATTTCACTGTACACTACGGTTGCACTAGATATGAGTGACACTGTGCACTGGCAAAAGTTGGCAGAGTAGATGCAATAGGCTTCACACACACGCTTGTAGGCAGGCAACTTATATTCAATCGATCACAGTCAAAAAAGGGTTCTTTTATTTCACTTTACACTACGGTTGCACCAGATATGAGTGTCACTGGGCAATGACAAAAGTTGGCAGAGTGCATGCAATAGGCTTCACACACACACCTGTAGGCAGGCAACTGATATTCAATCGATTACAGTCAAAAAAGGGTTGTTTTATGTCACTGTACACTACGGTTGCACTAGATATGAGTGTCACTGTGCACTGGCAAAAGTTGGCAGAGTAGATGCAATAGGCCTCACACACACGCCTGTAGGCATGCAACTGATATTCAATTGATTACAGAAAAAAATATTTATTTTATTTCACTGTACACTACGGTTGCACCATATATGTGTTGCACATGTGCACTGGCGAAAGGTTGCAGAGTAGATGCAATAGGCCTCACACACACGCCTGTAGGCAGGCAACTGATATTCAATCAATTACATTTAAAAAAGGGTTGTTTTATATCACTGTACACTATGGTTGCACTAGATATGAGTGTCACTGTGCACTGGCAAAAGTTGGCAGAGTAGATGCAATAGGCTTCACTCACACGCCTGTAGGCAGGCAACTGATATTCAATTGATTACAGTCAAAAAAGGGTTGTTTTATGTCACTGTACACTATGGTTGCACTAGATATGAGTGTCACTGTGCACTGGCAAAAGTTGGCAGAGTAGATACAATAGGCCTCACACACACGCCTATAGGCAGGCAACTGATATTCAATCGATTACAGAAAAAAAAGGGTTCTTTTATTTCACTGTACACTACGGTTGCACTAGATATGAGTGTCACTGTGCACTGGCAAAAGTTCACTGAGTAGATGCAATAGGCTTCACACATACGCCTGTAGGCAGGCAACTGATATTCAATCGATTACAGTCAAAAAAGGGTTCTTTTATTTCACTGTACACTATGGTTGCACTAGATATGAGTGTCAGTGTGCACTGCAAAAGTTGGCAGAGTAGATACAATAGGACTCACACACACGCCTGTAGGCAGGCAACTGATATTCAATCGATTACAGTCAAAAAAGGGTTCTTTTATTTCACTGTACACTACGGTTGCACTAAATATTAGTGTCACTGTGCACTGGCAAAAGTTGGCCGAGTAGATGCAATAGGCTTCACACACACGCCTGTATGCAGGCAACTGATATTCAATCGTTTACAGTCAAAAAAGGGTTGTTTTATGTCACTGTACACTACGGTTGCACTAGATATGAGTGTCACTGTGCACTGGCAAAAGTTGGCAGAGTGGATGCAATAGGCCTCACACACACGCCTGTAGGCTGCAACTGATATTCAATTGATTACAGAAAAAAAAGGGTTATTTTATTTCACTGTACACTACGGTTGCACCATATATGTGTTGCACCTGTGCACTGGCGAAAAGTTGCAGAGTAGATGCAATAGGCCTCACGCACACACCTGCAGGCAGGCAACTGATATTCAATCGATTACAGACAAAAAAGGGTTCTTTTATTTCACTGTACACTACGGTTGCACCAGATATGAGTGTCACTGTGCACTGGCAAAAGTTGGCAGAGTAGATGCAATAGGCTCACACACACGCCTGTAGGCAGGCAACTGATATTCAATCGATTACAGTCATAAAAGTGTTGTTTTATGTCAATGTACACTACGGTTGCACTAGATATGAGTGTCAGTATGCACTGGCAAAAGTTGGCAGAGTAGATGCAATAGGCTTCACACACACGCCTGTAGGCAGGCAACTGATATTCAATCGATTACAGTCAAAAAAGGGTTCTTTTATTTCACTGTACACTATGGTTGCACTAGATATGAGTGTCACTGTGCACTGGCAAAAGTTGGCAGAGTAGATGCAATAGGCCTCACACACACGCCTGCAGGCAGGCAACTGATATTCAATCGATTACAGACAAAAAAGGGTTCTTTTATTTCACTGTACACTATGGTTGCACTAGATATGAGTGTCACTGTGCACTGGCAAAAGTTGGCAGAGTAGATGCAATAGGCTTTACACACACGCCTGTAGGCAGGCAACTGATATTCAATCGATTACAGAAAAAAAAGGGTTCTTTTATTTCACTGTACACTACAGTTGCACCAGATATGAGTGTCACTGTGCACTGGCAAAAGTTGACAGAGTAGATGCAATAGGCCTCACACACACGCCTGTAGGCTGCAACTGATATTCAATTGATTACAGAAAAAAAAGGGTTCTTTTATTTCACTGTACACTATGGTTGCACTAGATATGAGTATCAGTGTGCACTGCAAAAATTGGCAAAATAGATACAATAGGACTCACACACACGCCTGCAGGCAGGCAACTGATATTCAATCGTTTACAGTCAAAAAAGGGTTGTTTTATGTCACTGTACACTACGGTTGCACTAGATATGAGTGTCACTGTGCACTGGCAAAAGTTGGCAGAGTGGATGCAATAGGCCTCACACACACGCCTGTAGGCTGCAACTGATATTCAATTGATTACAGAAAAAAAAGGGTTATTTTATTTCACTGTACACTACGGTTGCACCATATATGTGTTGCACCTGTGCACTGGCGAAAAGTTGCAGAGTAGATGCAATAGCCCTCACACACACACCTGCAGGCAGGCAACTGATATTCAATCGATCACAGACAAAAAAGGGTTCTTTTATTTCACTGTACACTACGGTTGCACCAGATATGAGTGTCACTGTGCACTGGCAAAAGTTGGCAGAGTAGATGCAATAGGCTCACACACACGCCTGTAGGCAGGTAACTGATATTCAATCGATTACAGTCATAAAAGTGTTGTTTTATGTCAATGTACACTACGGTTGCACTAGATATGAGTGTCAGTATGCACTGGCAAAAGTTGGCAGAGTAGATGCAATAGGCTTCATACACACGCCTGTAGGCAGGCAACTGATATTCAATCGATTACAGTCAAAAAAGGGTTCTTTTATTTCACTGTACACTATGGTTGCACTAGATATGAGTGTCACTGTGCACTGGCAAAAGTTGGCCGAGTAGATGCAATAGGCCTCACACACACGCCTGCAGGCAGGCAACTGATATTCAATCGATTACAGACAAAAAAGGGTTCTTTTATTTCACTGTACACTATGGTTGCACTAGATATGAGTGTCACTGTGCACTGGCAAAAGTTGGCAGAGTAGATGCAATAGGCTTTACACACACGCCTGTAGGCAGGCAACTGATATTCAATCGATTACAGTCAAAAAAGGGTTCTTTTATTTCACTGTACACTACGGTTGCACTAGATATGAGTGTCAGTGTGCACTGGCAAAAGTTGGCAGAGTAGATGCAATAGGCCTCACACACACGCCTGTACGCAGGCAACTGATATTCAATCGATTACAGTCAAAAAAGGGTTCTTTTAATTCACTGTACACTACGGTTGCACCAGATATCAGTGTCACTGTGCACTGGCAAAAGTTGGCAGAGTAGATGCAATAGGCCTCACACACACGCCTGTAGGCACGCAACTGATATTCGATCGATTTACAGTCAAAAAAGGGTTGTTTTATGTCACTGTACACTACGGTTGCACTAGATATGAGTGTCACTGTGCACTGGCAAAAGTTGGCAGAGTAGAGGCAATCGGCTTCACACACACGCCTTTAGGCAGGCAACTGATATTCAATTGATTACAGTCAAAAAAGGGTTGTTTTATGTCACTGTACACTACGGTTGCACTAGATATGAGCGTCACTGTGCACTGGCAAAAGTTGGCAGAGTAGATGCAAAAGGGCTCACACACACGCCTGTAGGCAGGCAACTAATATTCAATTGATTACAAAAAAAGGGTTATTTTATTTCACTGTACACTACAGTGTCAACAGATATGAGTGTCACTGTGCACTGGCAAAAGTTGGCAGAGTAGATGCAATAGGCCTCACATACACGCCTGTAGGCAGGCAACTGATATTCAATCGATTACAGTCAAAAAAGGGTTCTTTTATTTCACTGTACACTACGGTTGCACTAAATATTAGTGTCACTGTGCACTGGCAAAAGTTGGCCGAGTAGATGCAATAGGCTTCACACACACGCCTGTATGCAGGCAACTGATATTCAATCGTTTACAGTTAAAAAAGGGTTGTTTTATGTCACTGTACACTACGGTTGCACTAGATATGAGTGTCACTGTGCACTGGCAAAAGTTGGCAGAGTGGATGCAATAGGCCTCACACACACGCCTGTAGGCACGCAACTGATATTCGATCGATTTACAGTCAAAAAAGGGTTGTTTTATGTCACTGTACACTACGGTTGCACTAGATATGAGTGTCACTGTGCACTGGCAAAAGTTGGCAGAGTAGAGGCAATCGGCTTCACACACACGCCTTTAGGCAGGCAACTGATATTCAATTGATTACAGTCAAAAAAGGGTTGTTTTATGTCACTGTACACTACGGTTGCACTAGATATGAGCGTCACTGTGCACTGGCAAAAGTTGGCAGAGTAGATGCAAAAGGCCTCACACACACGCCTGTAGGCAGGCAACTAATATTCAATTGATTACAAAAAAAGGGTTATTTTATTTCACTGTACACTACAGTTGCAACAGATATGAGTGTCACTGTGCACTGGCAAAAGTTGGCAGAGTAGATGCAATAGGCCTCACATACACGCCTGTAGGCAGGCAACTGATATTCAATCGATTACAGTCAAAAATGGGTTCTTTTATTTCACTGTACACTACGGTTGCACTAAATATTAGTGTCACTGTGCACTGGCAAAAGTTGGCTGAGTAGATGCAATAGGCTTCACACACACGCCTGTATGCAGGCAACTGATATTCAATCGTTTACAGTTAAAAAAGGGTTGTTTTATGTCACTGTACACTACGGTTGCACTAGATATGAGTGTCACTGTGCACTGGCAAAAGTTGGCAGAGTGGATGCAATAGGCCTCACACACACGCCTGTAGGCTGCAACTGATATTCAATTGATTATAGAAAAAAAAGGGTTATTTTATTTCACTGTACACTACGGTTGCACCATATATGTGTTGCACCTGTGCACTGGCGAAAAGTTGCAGAGTAGATGCAATAGGCCTCACACACACGCCTGTAGGCAGGCAACTGATATTCAATCAATTACAGTCATAAAAGTGTTGTTTTATGTCAATGTACACTACGGTTGCACTAGATATGAGTGTCAGTATGCACTGGCAAAAGTTGGCAGAGTAAATGCAATAGGCTTCACACACACGCCTGTAGGCAGGCAACTGATATTCAATCGATTACAGACAAAAAAGGGTTCTTTTATTTCACTGTACACTATGGTTGCACTAGATATGAGTGTCACTGTGCACTGGCAAAAGTTGGCAGAGTAGATGCAATAGGCCTCACACACACGCCTGCAGGCAGGCAACTGATATTCAATCGATTACAGACAAAAAAGGGTTCTTTTATTTCACTGTACACTATGGTTGCACTAGATATGAGTGTCACTGTGCACTGGCAAAAGTTGGCAGAGTAGATGCAATAGGCTTTACACACACGCCTGTAGGCAGGCAACTGATATTCAATCGATTACAGTCAAAAAAGGGTTCTTTTATTTCACTGTACACTACGGTTGCACTAGATATGAGTGTCAGTGTGCACTGGCAAAAGTTGGCAGAGTAGATGCAATAGGCCTCACACACACGCCTGTACGCAGGCAACTGATATTCAATCGATTACAGTCAAAAAAGGGTTCTTTTATTTCACTGTACACTACGGTTGCACCAGATATCAGTGTCACTGTGCACTGGCAAAAGTTGGCAGAGTAGATGCAATAGGCCTCACACACAGGCCTGTAGGCACGCAACTGATATTCGATCGATTTACATTCAAAAAAGGGTTGTTTTATGTCACTGTACACTACGGTTGCACTAGATATGAGTGTCACTGTGCACTGGCAAAAGTTGGCAGAGTAGAGGCAATCGGCTTCACACACACGCCTTTAGGCAGGCAACTGATATTCAATTGATTACAGTCAAAAAAGGGTTGTTTTATGTCACTGTACACTACGGTTGCACTAGATATGAGCTTCACTGTGCACTGGCAAAAGTTGGCAGAGTAGATGCAAAAGGCCTCACACACACGCCTGTAGGCAGGCAACTAATATTCAATTGATTACAAAAAAAAGGGTTATTTTATTTCACTGTACACTACAGTTGCAACAGATATGAGTGTCACTGTGCACTGGCAAAAGTTGGCAGAGTAGATGCAATAGGCCTCACATACACGCCTGTAGGCAGGCAACTGATATTCAATCGATTACAGTCAAGAAAGGATTCTTTTATTTCACTGTACACTACAGTTGCACTAGATATGAGTGTCACTGTGCACTGGCAAAAGTTGGCAGAGTAGATGCAATAGGCTTCACACACACACATGTAGGCAGGCAACTGATATTCAATCAATTACAGTCAAAAAGGTGTTTTTTTATGTCACTGTACACTACAGGTTGCACTAGATATGAGTAACAATGTGCATTGGCAAAAGTTGGCAGAGTAGATGCAATAGGCCTCACACACGCCTGTAGTCAGGCAACTGATTATCAATCGATTACAGAAAAAAAAGTGTTGTTTTATGTCACTGTACATTACGGTTGCACTAGATATGAGTGTCAGTTTGCACTGGCAAAAGTTGGCAGAGTAGATGCAATAGCCTTCACACACACGCCTGTAGGCAGGCAACTGATATTCAATCGATTACAGTCAAAAAAGTGTTGTTTTATGTAACTGTACATTACAGTTGCACTGGATATGAGTGTCAGTTTGCACTGGCAAAAGTTGGCAGAGTAGATGCAATAGGCTTCACAAACACGCATGTAGGCAGGCAACTGATATTCAATCGATTACAGTCAAAAAAGGGTTCTTTTATTTCACTGTACACTACGGTTCCACTAGATATGAGTGCCAGTGTGCACTGGCAAAAGTTGGCAGAGTAGATGCAATAGGCTTCACACACCCGCCTGTAGGCAGGCAACTGATATTCAATCAATTACAGTCAAAAAAGGGTTGTTTTATGTCACTGTACACTACGGTTGCAATAAATATGAGTGTCACTGTGCACTGGCAAAAGTTGACAGAGTAGATGCAATAGGCCTCACACACACGCCTGTAGGCAGGCAACTGATATTCAATCGATTACAGAAAAAAAAGGGTTATTTTATTTCACTGTACACTACAGTTGCACCAGATATGAGTGTCACTGTGCACTGGCAAAAGTTGACAGAGTAGATGCAATAGGCTTCTCACACACGCCTGTAGGCAGGCAACTGATATTCAATCGATTACAGTCAAAAAAGGGTTCTTTTATTTCACTGTACACTACGGTTGCACTAGATATGAGTGTAAGTGTGCACTGGCAAAAGTTGGCAGAGTAGATACAATAGGCCTCACACACACGCCTGTAGGCAGGCAACTGATATTCAATCGATTACAGTCAAAAAAGGGTTATTTTATGTCACTGTACACTACGGTTGCACTAGATATGAGTGTCACTGTGCACTGGCAAAAGTTGGCAGAGTAGATGCAATAGGCCTCACACACACGCTTGTAGGCAGGCAACTGATATTCAATCGATTACAGAAAAAAAAAGGGTTCTTTTATTTCACTGTACACAACTGTTGCACTAGATATGAGTGTCACTGTGCCCTGGCAAAAGTTGGCAGAGTAGATGCAATAGGCTTCACACACACGCTTGTAGGCAGGCAACTTATATTCAATCGATCACAGTCAAAAAAGGGTTCTTTTATTTCACTTTACACTACGGTTGCACCAGATATGAGTGTCACTGGGCACTGGCAAAAGTTGGCAGAGTGGATGCAATAGGCTTCACACATACGCCTGTAGGCAGGCAACTGATATTCAATCGATTACAGTCAAAAAAGGGTTCTTTTATTTCACTGTACACTATGGTTGCACTAGATATGAGTGTCAGTGTGCACTGCAAAAGTTGGCCGAGTAGATACAATAGGACTCACACACACGCCTGTAGGCAGGCAACTGGTATTCAATCGATTACAGTCAAAAAAGGGTTCTTTTATTTCACTGTACACTACGGTTGCACTAAATATTAGTGTCACTGTGCACTGGCAAAAGTTGGCCGAGTAGATGCAATAGGCTTCACACACACGCCTGTATGCAGGCAACTGATATTCAATCGTTTACAGTCAAAAAAGGGTTATTTTATGTCACTGTACACTACGGTTGCACTAGATATGAGTGTCACTGTGCACTGGCAAAAGTTGGCAGAGTGGATGCAATAGGCCTCACACACACGCCTGTAGGCTGCAACTGATATTCAATTGATTACAGAAAAAAAAGGGTTATTTTATTTCACTGTACACTACGGTTGCACCATATATGTGTTGCACCTGTGCACTGGCGAAAAGTTGCAGAGTAGATGCAATAGGCCTCACACACGCCTGTAGGCAGGCAACTGATTATCAATCGATTACAGAAAAAAAAGTGTTGTTTTATGTCACTGTACACTACGGTTGCACTAGATATGAGTGTCAGTTTGCACTGGCAAAAGTTGGCAGAGTAGATGCAATAGCCTTCACACACACGCCTGTAGGCAGGCAACTGATATTCAATCGATTACAGTCAAAAAAGTGTTGTTTTATGTAACTGTACATTACAGTTGCACTGGATATGAGTGTCAGTTTGCACTGGCAAAAGTTGGCAGAGTAGATGCAATAGGCTTCACAAACACGCATGTAGGCAGGCAACTGATATTCAATCGATTACAGTCAAAAAAGGGTTCTTTTATTTCACTGTACACTACGGTTCCACTAGATATGAGTGCCAGTGTGCACTGGCAAAAGTTGGCAGAGTAGATGCAATAGGCTTCACACACCCGCCTGTAGGCAGGCAACTGATATTCAGTCAATTACAGTCAAAAAAGGGTTGTTTTATGTCACTGTACACTACGGTTGCAATAAATATGAGTGTCACTGTGCACTGGCAAAAGTTGACAGAGTAGATGCAATAGGCCTCACACACACGCCTGTAGGCAGGCAACTGATATTCAATCGATTACAGAAAAAAAAGGGTTATTTTATTTCACTGTACACTACAGTTGCACCAGATATGAGTGTCACTGTGCACTGGCAAAAGTTGACAGAGTAGATGCAATAGGCTTCACACACACGCCTGTAGGCAGGCAACTGATATTCAATAGATTACAGTCAAAAAAGGGTTCTTTTATTTCACTGTACACTACGGTTGCACTAGATATGAGTGTAAGTGTGCACTGGCAAAAGTTGGCAGAGTAGATACAATAGGCCTCACACACACGCCTGTAGGCAGGCAACTGATATTCAATCGATTACAGTCAAAAAAGGGTTATTTTATGTCACTGTACACTACGGTTGCACTAGATATGAGTGTCACTGTGCACTGGCAAAAGTTGGCAGAGTAGATGCAATAGGCCTCACACACACGCTTGTAGGCAGGCAACTGATATTCAATCGATTACAGAAAAAAAAAGGGTTCTTTTATTTCACTGTACACAACTGTTGCACTAGATATGAGTGTCACTGTGCCCTGGCAAAAGTTGGCAGAGTAGATGCAATAGGCTTCACACACACGCTTGTAGGCAGGCAACTTATATTCAATCGATCACAGTCAAAAAAGGGTTCTTTTATTTCACTTTACACTACGGTTGCACCAGATATGAGTGTCACTGGGCACTGGCAAAAGTTGGCAGAGTGGATGCAATAGGCTTCACACATACGCCTGTAGGCAGGCAACTGATATTCAATCGATTACAGTCAAAAAAGGGTTCTTTTATTTCACTGTACACTATGGTTGCACTAGATATGAGTGTCAGTGTGCACTGCAAAAGTTGGCCGAGTAGATACAATAGGACTCACACACACGCCTGTAGGCAGGCAACTGGTATTCAATCGATTACAGTCAAAAAAGGGTTCTTTTATTTCACTGTACACTACGGTTGCACTAAATATTAGTGTCACTGTGCACTGGCAAAAGTTGGCCGAGTAGATGCAATAGGCTTCACACACACGCCTGTATGCAGGCAACTGATATTCAATCGTTTACAGTCAAAAAAGGGTTATTTTATGTCACTGTACACTACGGTTGCACTAGATATGAGTGTCACTGTGCACTGGCAAAAGTTGGCAGAGTGGATGCAATAGGCCTCACACACACGCCTGTAGGCTGCAACTGATATTCAATTGATTACAGAAAAAAAAGGGTTATTTTATTTCACTGTACACTACGGTTGCACCATATATGTGTTGCACCTGTGCACTGGCGAAAAGTTGCAGAGTAGATGCAATAGGCCTCACACACACGCCTGTAGGCATGCAACTGATATTCAATCGATTACATTTAAAAAAGGGTTGTTTTATGTCACTGTACACTACGGTTGCACTAGATATGAGTGTCACTGTGCACTGGCAAAAGTTGGCAGAGTAGATGCAATAGGCTTCACACACACGCCTGTAGGCAGGCAACTGATATTCAATTGATTACAGTCAAAAAAGTGTTGTTTTATGTCACTGTACACTACTGTTGCACTAGATATGAGTGTCACTGTGCACTGGCAAAAGTTGGCAGAGTAGATGCAATAGGCTTCACACACACGCCTGTAGGCAGGCAACTGATGTTCAATCGATTACAGTCAAAAAAGGGTTGTTTTATGTCACTGTACACTACGGTTGCACTAGATATGAGTGTCACTGTGCACTGGCAAAAGTTGGCAGAGTAGATACAATAGGCCTCACACACACGCCTGTAGGCAGGCAACTGATATTCAATCGATTACAGAAAAAAAAGGGTTATTTTATTTTACTGTACACTGCGGTTGCAACAGATATGAGTGTCACTGTGCACTGGCAAAAGTTGGCAGAGTAGATGCAATAGGCCTCACACACACGCCTGTAGGCAGGCAACTGATATTCAATCGATTACAGTCAAAAAAGGGTTGTTTTATGTCACTGTACACTACGGTTGCACTAGATATGAGTGTCACTGTGCACTGGCAAAAGTTGGCCGAGTAGATGCAATAGGCTTCACACACATGCCTGTAAGCAGGCAACTGATATTCAATCGATTACAGTCAAAAAAGGGTTGTTTTATGTCACTGTACACTACGGTTGCACTAGATATGAGTGTCACTGTGCACTGGCAAAAGTTGGCAGTGTAGATGCAATAGGCCTCACACACACGCCTGTAGGCATGCAACTGATATTCAATTGATTACAGAAAAAAAAGGGTTATTTTATTTCACTGTACACTACGGTTGCACCATATATGTGTTGCACCTGTGCACTGGCGAAAGGTTGCAGAGTAGATGCAAATGGCCTCACACACACGCCTGTAGGCAGGCAACTGGTATTCAATCGATTACATTTAAAAAAGGGTTGTTTTATGTCACTGTACACTACGGTTGCACTAGATATGAGTGTCACTGTGCACTGGCAAAAGTTGGCAGAGTAGATGCAATAGGCTTCACACACACGCCTGTAGGCAGGCAACTGATATTCAATTGATTACAGTCAAAAAGGGTTGTTTTATGTCACTGTACACTACGGTTGCACTAGATATGAGTGTCACTGTGCACTGGCAAAAGTTGGCAGCGTAGATGCAATAGGCTTCACACACACGCCTGTAGGCAGACAACTGATGTTCAATCGATTACAGTCAAAAAAGGGTTGTTTTATGTCACTGTACACTATGGTTGCACTAGATATGAGTGTCACTGTGCACTGGCAAAAGTTGGCAGAGTAGATGCAATAGGCTTCACACACACGCCTGTAGGCATGCAACTGATATTCAATTGATTACAGAAAAAAAAGGGTTATTTTATTTCACTGTACACTACGGTTGCACCATATATGTGTTGCACCTGTGCACTGGCGAAAGGTTACAGAGTAGATGCAATAGGCCTCACACACACGCCTGTAGGCAGGCAACTGATATTCAATCGATTACATTTAAAAAAGGGTTGTTTTATGTCACTGTACACTACGGTTTCACTAGATATGAGTGTCACTGTGCACTGGCAAAAGTTGGCAGAGTAGATGCAATAGGCTTCACACACACGCCTGTAGGCAGGCAACTGATATTCAATTGATTACAGTCAAAAAGGTTTTTTTTATGTCACTGTACACTACGGTTGCACTAGATATGAGTGTCACTGTGCACTGGCAAAAGTTGGCAGCGTAGATGCAATAGGCTTCACACACACGCCTGTAGGCAGGCAACTGATGTTCAATCGATTACAGTCAAAAAAGGGTTATTTTATTTCACTGTACACTATGGTTGCACTAGATATGAGTGTCACTGTGCACTGGCAAAAGTTGGCAGAGTAGATACAATAGGCCTCACACACACGCCTGTAGGCAGGCAACTGATATTCAATCGATTACAGAAAAAAAGGGTTATTTTATTTCACTGTACACTACGGTTGCACCAGATATGAGTGTCACTTTGCACTGGCAAAAGTTGGCAGAGTAGATGCAATAGGCCTCACACACACGCCTGTAGGCAGGCAACTGATGTTCAATCGATTACAGTCAAAAAAGGGTTGTTTTATGTCACTGTACACTATGGTTGCACTAGATATGAGTGTCACTGTGCACTGGCAAAAGTTGGCAGAGTAGATACAATAGGCCTCACACACACGCCTGTAGGCAGGCAACTGATATTCAATCGATTACAGAAAAAATAGGGTTATTTTATTTCACTGTACACTACGGTTGCACCAGATATGAGTGTCACTGTGCACTGGCAAAAGTTGGCAGAGTAGATGCAATAGGCCTCAACCACACGCCTGTAGGCAGGCAACTGATGTTCAATCGATTAAAGTCAAAAAAGGGTTGTTTTATGTCACTGTACACTACTGTTGCACTAGATATGAGTGTCACTGTGCACTGGCAAAAGTTGGCAGAGTAGATGCAATAGGCTTCACACACACGCCTGTAGGCAGGCAACTGATATTCAATCGATTACAGTAAAAAAAGGGTTGTTTTATGTCACTGTACACTACGGTTGCACTAGATATGAGTGACACTGTGCACTGGCAAAAGTTGGCAGAGTAGATGCAATAGGCCTCACACACTCGCTAGCAGGCAGGCATATGCAATTAGATTACACAGAAAAAAATAATAAAATAAAATAAATGATGTTTTAGCCCTAAAAAGGGCTTTTTGGGTTGCTGTCCTTGCAGCAGCTATCAAATGACTCATTCAGGTGTGTAGTGAAAGCTAAATACACAGCCTGGCTATCTATTTCCCTATTAAATCAGCAGCAGGAAGAATATATGTCCTCTCTCAACGAATGTAGCTTCAGAATGATTCTAAAATGGAGGCTGTCCTTCAGATGGAAGTCCCTGGAAGGGAGTGTATGCTGCTGATTGGCTGGAATGTGTCTGCTGACTGTAAGGTGCAGGGTCAAAGTTTCCTCAATGATAAAGAATAGGGGGCGGACCGAAAAGCGCATGTGTTCGCCGTTCGATGCGAACGCGAACATGCGAAAATCGCCGCGAATAGTTCTCCTTCGAACTGTTCGGGACATCACTAGTCTCAGTACCCCAATATTTCTCAGATTCCTGTTCATCAAGGTTCTGGTTAAAGAGAAGTTAATTATCAGTAATTTCACAATTTCCTTCTGTAGAAATAAAAGGGTAAATATACAGAACAATAATTTATCAATCATGTTGCATGTCAAAACACTGGTCATTGATTTGGTCATCATTTATACAACCTTCTGGTATCAAACCAATAACAGAATTAGTGAGCTCAGAAGTAAAATAGTCTGAATCTACAGCCTTACCTATTATGGATCCCTTCTCCAAATGGATTGAATAGAATGCTGTGTTATTCACCAGAATAACAAAAGGTGTTTGTGTCATTGTAATGAGAGGTGTGTGAATAAGAGTAAGGCCTATCTGTGGAGTCTGATTACTAAGATTGATAAATGCATACTGTATGTACTTTTTAATTCATTGTCCTCTTTTAACATGGAATAGGAGAGGAAATTGTCCTGCCCCCTCTGGTACTGTAACACTTTGCTCCATCTGTACAGCTAGTGCATAGGACATCAACTGTGCAGAGTTCAATGCTTCCGAGTCAATTATAAATTCTAAAGGTATTTCTTTCAGATTATACCAAAGGACATTATGGATTAAATCAATTTGAGATACAAAACAATGCAATAAATAGTTCCCAATATAAATATTGGGAATCCTCAACAACTATAAATAAATGCATGACATTTTTATCCTCAATTGAAAGAGGTAATAAACATTTTGCCATAATTGCGAGTTGAAGTTTCATGATCAATCCTATGTATCCATTGATCATAGGGTTGTGAATTTCAAATTAAATTCTATTTATTTTAATTATTTTAACAAACTTTCATTACTGTAAGTATGTTTGTGATGTACTACAATGACCAGATGTTTCACTTGTTTATTTCCTATTCTGATATTTAACCATACATGGCCTATGGTATTTGCTCTTATTCCATGAAAATGTCTTACAGTTCCAACAAATGGTCTCAGAATATCTTTTATTTTTGGCTCTGTGTTCAATTTCCTTATATTTGTCTTTAGAAATAACAAGTGACTTAAGAGACTGTATCTATTAATGGTTTGATATTCAGGGATTCTACATTATGTATAACAGAAATATAATATCTATTGTGGATTTCTTCCATTTCACATAGAAAATGGGAATGCTTTCACATATCTAATTTCTTCCATTGATTATTTTATTTAAATAATCAGATTGTCCAGTTTATTAATATTTCTGTAGGACTATCAGCAATTTTCTATATATGAATGGTTTCATTTTCAGTGAAATGTGCAAGTAATACATAACATATTTACTCAAATCTAATGCACACCATTATGGTTAAAAATTGCGTCCCAACGTCGAGTGTGAGCTAGAATCGATGTTGCACTAGATGCAATATTTTCAGGGTTAACATCGAATCTAGTGCACCATCGATAACATTGATGCACAGAGAGCCCCACGCAGAGCCTGGCATCTAGAGGGCCCCAGCACACTGGCACACAGCCTGGCACACAAAAGCATAAAGAAAAATAATAAAATTAAAAAAAAGGAAAGCACAGTGCAAAAAAGAATATTGTTGTTGTTGCTAGGTAAATGTTCATTTCAGTTGCCAGTTATTCATCTCTATTGTTTAATGCAACTTTTAGTGGTACTATTGTATAAAAAAAGAGAAACAGAAAAGGATGTCATATAATGCAAAATTAAAATGCAAAGTTATTTTTTCTGCTGAACAAAATGGAAACAGACAAGTTGGAAGAGAGTTCTTGTACAAATGACAAATGTGCATTACATTCACCAGCAAAAACATTTTTTTGATTCATGGGTACCAAACTTGGGGTGCACATTCGATTCGATGGCGCACTACATTTGCGTAAATACATTAATTTGCTAAGACACTGCACTGTTCTTTTTCTATATCAGCTATTAACCCTTTGCCAGTAGATCCTTGTTTGATCTGTGATATATCATGTGAACATAAAGGGTTAATAATTATACTTTCTATACCATCCCCCTTGGTTTTGTGATTCCCACCTTCTTGTATAATGTAAGTTTCTGTGGAGAGAATAAATTGGGCACAGAGGAATTAGGCAAATTATTAACTGTCGTGGGTTTTGACAATTAAAATGGTGATATTATTAATATCAATAACCTTTATTAATATTAATTACAAATGACATATTTTATATATTTGCCAATTTTGACTAAGTTTGAATTCTTACTACACAATACAGTGGGAGGGGGGGGGGGGAGTATTTGATCCCCTGCTGATTTTGAACATTTGTCCACTGACAAAGAAATTATCAGTCTGTAATTTTAATGGTAGGTGTAGTTTAACAGTGAGAGACAAAATAACCACAAATAAAAACAACAAGAAAAACGCATGTCAAAAAAGTTATAAATTGATTTGCAGGTCAGTGAGGGAAATAAGTATTTGATCCCCTATCAGCAAGATTTCTGGCTCCCAGGTGTCTTTTATATAGGTAATGAACTGAGATAAGCAGCACTCTCTTAAATGAAGTGCTCCTAATCTCAGCTTGTTACTTGTATAAAAGACAACTGTCCACAAAAGCAATCAATCAGATCGCAAACTCTCCACCATGGGCAAGACCAAAGAGCTATCCAAGGATGTCAGGGACAAGATTTTAGACCTACACAAGGCTGGAGTGGGCTACAAGACCATCGCCAAGCAGCTTGGTGAGAAGGTAACAACAGTTGGAGCGATTATTCGCAAATAGAAGAAACACAAAATAACTGTCAGTCTACCTTGGTCTGATGCTCCATGCAAGATCTCACCTCGTGAAGTATCAGTGATCATGAGAATGGTGAGGAATCAGCCCAGAACTACACGGGACAATATTGTTAATGATCTCAAGGCAGCTGGGACCAGAGTCACGAAGAAAACAATTGGTAACGATGTGAAGGACTGAAATCCTGCAGCCCCTGCTAGGTCCGCCTGCTCAAGAAAGCACATCTACAGGCCTGTCTAAAGTTTGCCAATGAACATCTGAATGCTTCAGAGGAGAACTGGGTGAAAGTGTTGTGGTCAGATGAGACCAAAATTGAGCTCTTTGGCATCAACTCAAGTTGCTGTGTTTGGAGGAGGAGGAATGCTGCCTATAACCCCAAGAACACCATCCCCACCGTCAAACATGGAGGTGGAAACATTATGATTTTGGGGTATTTTTCTACTAAGGGGACAGGACAACTGCACCAAAGGGACAATGGAGACCCCCACTGTGAAGCCACATACAGCAGTAGATCGATGGAGTTCAAATCAAAAGCACTCTCATTGAACCAACATGACGTGCATTTTGTCAGCGTCTCTGACATCACCAGGAGGCACATTACGCTATATAAAATATACTAACTATATTCTCATAACGAGCACACTGTACTGTATGATAATATTTAGTATTTATACACTAATAAGAAGCACCCTGCACTGTGTAACAATAATTAGTATTTATACGCTAATAATGAGCACACTGCGCTATTTTATGATATTTAGTATTTATAAACGAATAATGAGCACACTGCACTGTATAATGATAAGTAGTATTTATTCACGATAATGTGCACACTGCATGGTATAATGATTAGGATTTATAAACTAATAATAAGCACACTGCACTGTATAACGATAATTCGTATTTATACACTAAAAATTAGCATGTGTGACGATGCTGCTGCCTGCAATAAGCGCCTTTGACGCTCATTGCAGCCTAAGTGCTGAGCGGCTGCTTCGCCTCACTTTGCGAGGCTCGCATGTGTGACGGCGCAGTTGGCTCTGCTCACAAGGCTCGCCTGTTGTGCCCTAGCTATGCGAGGGATGCAACTGCTTGACCAACATCGCAGACGTCACCAACCTTACAAGATCTCCAATTATATATATGTGATAAAATAATAATGAGCACACTGCACTGTATGATGATAATTAGTATGTATACACCAATAAGGAGCGCACTGCACTATATAAAGATAAATAGTATGTATACACTGATAATGATCACTCTATAGTGTATAATCATAATATGTGCCTGCCATCTTTCTCCCTCTCCCCCGTAGTAGTATTCACCAGACTCCATATGCTTTGCTGTACTATAGTTACTCAGCACTGCCTCCTGCTGGCTGCTTTTCACACATAGCGAGGAAGTGTTCTTTTTTATTTCTTTCACACAACTTTATTATGCATTCACAGTTTTTACAAATGCATTGAAAACAGTCTTGAAAGAACTGGACATCTTCCTGGAACATTTTCTAGCCCGAAGGAAGTCCTTAAAAAATATGGAAAGTCTTATGAAAAAGGAAAAATAGCACTTTTGAAAGTACTACTCACCGATATGGGTGTTCAGGCATTGGTGAGAGTAGTAGTGGAGCTACACCTTTGCTCAGATCAAGTATCCCTCAGTGACTGCCATTGTGCCAGACACCAGGGTTTACAGCAACTCATAGATCCCAAGAGAATATATCATGGGCATGTCAGCTGGTGAATGTTCAAGACCTCACCATAACGTCTCCTGGGGACAGTTACAGACAGTTGAATTAGATTATATTCACAGACGGACCTTGATTGTTAGGTAGATTTTTCAGGGCCTGAAGGCAGAAGAGGTGCCAAAGAGAGAGTGTGAGCAACCATTCACAAGTGACTATTTATAGAGAATTAACAGGACAACTACTGTATTTCCCGATTCTAAGATGCACTTCCCCCTCCCCATATAAACGTCTCTAAAAACCAGGTGCATCTTAGAATCGCAGGTGTGTCTTATGATCACAGGTTTTTATCTCGATGGCTCAGAAGGCAATTTTATATCTATATATATATACTAGCGAATTGCCTGTCAAAAAATGACGGCAATGCAAGTGAGCTAATGGTGTTTGGTGTATATAATGTGGCTGATTTAGCTTCCTTCGTTTTCTATGTCATGCAACTTTTTCTGAATATCCGTAGCTGTTTGGTGATGTTTTACGTGTTTATGGTAGTGTTTTGTGTGTTTAGGGACCTTTAGCCTCGTTTTCGTTTTGTTCGGCGGCCATTTTTTCTCTCGCTTAGGTGATTTTCGGGTCTCTAAACTTCAAAATTTGTGCTTAAATGGAGGTGTAACTTCACTTGCAGAGGTCCTGGGTGCCCCCCCTTGCTGAGAGTAACTTTTTTATGTGTTTGTTGTTTGTATTTATTGTGTTTGTAATGTTTTTGGGGTCGGCGGGTTGCGTCCTTGTTTTTTAATCTTGTAGGTGTTTTTCGGCAAATACGTAGGTGTTTGATGGTGTTTTGCGTCTTTAGACTGCTGTAGCCTCGTTTTCGTTTTTTTCGGCAGCCATTTTTTCTCTCGCTTAGAGAATTTTTTAGTGTCTAATGTGATGGTGTGTCACCAGAGGGCAGTAGAGAGCCCTTCTTCCTCAATGACTTTACCAGCATCATCGGTCTCTTCTGCTCTCTCAGCAATCTCACTTGTGCTCTCTGCTGTTCTCTCAGCAATCTCACTTGTGCTCTCTGCGGTTCTCTCAGCCGTCACAGTGGAGCTCTCTGCTGCGGTTCTCTCAGCCGTCACAGTGGCGCTCTCTGCTGCGCTCTCAGCCGTCACAGTGGCGCTCTCTGCTGCGCTCTCAGCCGTCACAGTGGCGCTCTCTGCTGCGCTCTCAACCGTCACAGTTGCGCTCTCTGCGGCGCTCTCAGCCATCACAGTTGCGCTCTCTGCGGCCCTCTCAGCCGTCTCACTTGCAGCGGCTCCTGCCGTCTCACTTGCAGCGGCTCCTGCCGTCTCACTTGCAGCGGCTCCTGCAGTCTCTCTCGTCTGCTCTGCAGTCTCTCTCGCCTGCTCTGCAGTCTCTCTCGCCTGCTCTGCAGTCTCTCTCGTCTGCTCTGCAGTCTCTCTCGCCTGCTCTACAGTCTTTTTTGACGCTCTCTTGGTGGCTTGTTGCACTCTCTCTGCTATCCACCAGGTCTCTAACTCCTGATTTCTTTCTTCATCAGGTTTGATTTGCCTTCCCTTAACAGGGAAACTGCATTTTAAACTTGGGCAGACAAGCCTGTCCGTTGGATAGCAATAAGCCGGTCTGTCAAAAAAATCCCAGGAGTGCAGTCTCTGTACTGTTTTCACTCCCAGTCTAAAAAGGATCTCTTCCTTCAGGACACAATAATTTGTAGCCTTTTCTTCAGGCAGATCACAATATGCTCTCTGAGCTTCTCCACACAGATAGGGACCCAGGACTGTGGCCCAGTGCTGTTTAGGCCAACCTTCCCTAGTGGCAATCTTCTCAAAGTTCAGGAGATAGGTGTCCACGTCATCCTGAGCTGTCATCCTCTTTAGGAAGCGATTAGGATTCATGCTTCCACTTGCTTCTGTAACCACGGTATTATTTGCAGACTTCAGTTTCTGCAGCTGCACTTTCTGTGCCTCCAATGATTCTCTCATGTGGACTCTGTCCATTTCCACTTGTATCTGCCATTTCTCTGTGGCCTCACGCATGCGGATTATGTCCTCTTCTGCTTGTCTCTGCCATTTCTCTGTGGCCTCTCTCAGACATGCAGCAGCATCTCTTAGTCGAGCATCATTTACAGCAAGGGCTCTGTCTTCTGCAATTTCTTTCAGCCCTTTCTGCTGGCTTTCTTGCTGACAAGCTCCGCCCCCTTTTTGGCATGTAGTGGCGTCTAACAGGGCTTTCAATAGTTCCTCCATTATTATCCTGTACTGTGGGCTGTCTTCTTATACATAGACAATTTACTATCCCACCACTGCCACCATAAATGTGACAGATTCACTGTCACTCTCAGGATCCGTGCCTGGTTTTTCAATAAAATGGAGGACGCAGGAGCTCTTTAAATATTTAACCACACTTTACTGGTTGTTTTAACAGCATACAACATAAAACTGAAGGCAGAAACAAAACTCTAGCTTCTCATTGAAGCCCTGCATAACTGAACTGTAGTTTCCCTTACTGTCTTATGTAGGCGTGCAAACATACAGTCCATATAACGGTAGCAGAGGTGTCTTTTCCTCTCACCTCTCTTAGGCTCTGTATCTCCGGGCCTCTCTTTACACAGCAGATCCCTCCTTTGGTCATCACCTTGAGGGACTTTCTCTTCAAAGCTTCTGGCTTTGTTCCATTAGCTTTCAGTGCGGCCTCTGACTTCAGCCCTGCACACTTCAACACTCCAGCTCTGTCAAACAGCTTTCCACCTGGAGACAGCCGTAGCTCTTGATTGCAGCCACCGCCATGCTTTTTAAGGATCTTCTTAACCCTTTCACTCCTGGGGAGAATTCTTAAAGGGCTCTCTACTGCCCTCTGGTGACACACCATCACACTAAACTCTTTTAATTTGAGTTAAATTGAGGTGTAACTTTAGTTTTCGAGGTCCTGGATGCTCCCTCTTCCTGTAATTTAGCTTTTTATGTATTTGTTGTGTGTATTTGTTGTATTTTTCATGTTTTCATGTGCTGATGTTGCGGCCGATTTATGCAAGGTCGTAATGGGTTGTAACATGTCTCGTATTTTCCTTGCTTAACAACGTAAATTTTTCGAGGGTCGCAGTTGCTGGAAAGGAGCGCCTTTGCGAGGGCAGCGGTCTCGCTATGCGAGCCCGCAAGCGTTAGCAACAACTCGCATGCTCACAACTATATATGTGATATATTATGGGATAATGAAGATGAAGACTTCTCAGGAGAATCAGACTTGATTACTGATTCAGAAAAAAGAGATGAATGAAATATCTGTGGTGAAATGTGGTGTTACAGTATTGTTTTTTGCACATTTGTGTACATTGTTTATATTTAGCATGTTTCCCTATTACTGTTGTTAGTAAATTGATTTCTATTATAATTATAATTTAATCTAAGAAATGTATTTTAATTAGAATCAAAGCTTTTTTTCTGTTGGTGGTACTGAAATTAGTTTGCGACTTACAATTGATGAAATACTGTATAAGGTTTTTTTTATTATCATTATCAAAAAAGTTAATTTGAGCTATATTTGTTAATGCATACTTTCGTTAATGACACTAGTGCCCTCTGTTTTATGATTTTCTCAGTGGAAGCAACCATTCTTAATTAAGAAAAAATCTACATTCATGGCATCACAGCACAGCCTTGGCTACTGTGTACAGTATATTTTCATTATTCGGGTGATATCTCATGACGGAATTAGCCCTGAGAGACAGCAATTTCCATGTGTGGAGTAAATAAGGAGAGGAAACTGAGTGCCGTATGCATGTTTATATATGGGGCAGGCAGGGGGAGCAAGGAGGAGGGAGTTGGGGAGAGGTTATATGAGGACCCTGGCCTTCTCCCTCACTTCTTCTCAGGTGCTACCCTCATCCAGAAAAACACTTATTGCAAAACCGATGACCACCCACCCTCCATGTTCAGTTGGATGCATATTTAAATGATTGGTAGTCACATCATGCAACGGGTAATTTTGCTGCCACATGCCCAGTTAGGGAGGACGACCGTGGACAAGTGTGTGCCTATGGCTTAAGTTCCGGCCCTTAGTGGGTGGGACTTGGTCTCTTTTTAGGGTTAGTAGGCAGTCCAAGGGGTGGTGATATCCTAGCAGCAAAAGCACTGGGGCCTGAATCCGTAAGTTAGTCATGTGACCTATGGTTGGTTTGTCATGTTGACAAAAAGTTAATAATGTTGATATGACCTAACTTCTCCAGGTAATATTTCCTGGTTATTTATTGGAGGGAACGGTAAGGGTGTGGAAAGTGGGCAGTGTTTAGTATAGAGCCAGTGACCTTACAGCAGTGTCAGGTAATACAAACATACTAGTAAACGGGCTAAGGGAGAAGCTTCCTTTGTCACACCCAATCAAATTGCTGGAATACAAAATGCAGAAGGAGAAATCATTACTGAATCCAGCACCATAGATCATGACTGTGGCAGATAAAATTATCTGAGAACTTGCTCTTGATGATGGGTTTGCTTCTCTGTGAGACACACTTCTCTGTGCTGTTCACTCAGGATGTCATCCCAGTACTACAGTGTTTCTTTTTCCTCATTGGTTGCTCTATAAAGCACAAAGGCAGCTAATGGGGAAATTCTGTCAATCACAAGAATACCCATAGAGCTTAATATAAGCACAGCACAGCTTTTATTGGCCTCACAACCTCTGTATATTATATATGCAAGAGTGAGTGGTAGGGAGGATGGCTGTGACAATAGACATGGTACCTGACCCAGTGCCTAGGAACCAGCCGAGCCCCGGCTAAGTTAAAATCTGTTCTTACTTTTCCCCTTGCTGCATATCCCAGTGGAAATTAAAAAAGGGATGAGACTGGCATCATGCCATACCTGGGAATCCCTCACCCCCACTGCCATCAGCTTCCTGGGTCTAGTGCCTTGGATAATTAGTGGAAAATGAGAGAAACTTAAGGGGGAGGGAGATTTAAGTTTGTATGTGGACATGTTGTTTGTTTCTTGTTTAATGTCTGACTGTTATTAAGTTCCCTATAAAAATGCTTACCCATCCCCAATATAGTCACTTCTAGTCACCAATTACAAGTGTGAAAGCTGTAAGTCGTTATTTCGTGAAAACTATTATAAAAGACATTTACGATAAAAAAAAAAAAATTAATCTCTGTACTAGGCCTGCGTTCATTGAGGATACTCCTAACCAATCAATGAGAGGACCTAACATTTGGGAGTTCCAGAGTTTGCCAATCCTGCTGGTTTCATATTGTGCCAATGGTTATATAAAGAAGCTCAATAAAAACTATTTTTTTTTAAAGGAAAAAGAGCAACATTTACAAATATGGTATATTTTGAAAGCATTTTGAATTTGACATCACAACCATTATGACATCACAGAATGTTACTTAGCTATGGTCTGGCATCAACATTCCAGTACTACTGATCCCTACAAGTGTTCAGACATAGGTTGGAGTGGTAGTGGAGCTATAGTGTTCAAACATGCCTGGGCAGATACCATTGTGTCAGCGGAAAGAGTTTATGGCAACTCACAGATCCAAGAAATTGAAGCCATGCCAGCAGGTGACTGTTCCAGACCTCACAATTACGTGCAATGAGGACAGCTGTATACCTGCAAGACTTTATAAGGAAATTAACATACAAGACCACACCATTATCTGGTATGTGAAGTGCTGTATGGGAAGACTAGAAGATCATTATAATCTCCGGTGGCCCTCGGCTGTGAGAAAGACATTTGAGAACACAACAAAGCCAGATGAACAAACCAGAAGCAAAACCCCAAAGAGAGAATGTGAGGAGCCATCCACAAGTTACTATACTCCGCCAATGAAGAAAAAGAAACAATTGTAAGGAGACTATATTGTATAATGAATGTATTTGATCTATATATGTTAATATATATTTTTTGTAATTAAAATTTCTGTTTCCTACTTATACTGATATTCTTTGTTGAAGTTTTAAATGCTTGGCATGTACACATTATTAGTCTCCACAACATTCCTGCTGCAGCTTCTACTTAGTCACCACCTTTTACTAGTGCTGTCCTGGTATTACTATACAGAATTGGCTACAGTGCATATTTCCACTATCAAGGTGAGATCTTAGAAGGAAATTAGCATGGAAGGGCCCAATATATTGTCTGTCGGGTACTTAAATACTTTCCCTTACAGTTTGTGCCACATAATGACTTTGTAATGTAAATGTCTGTCTGCTTCACAAATAGTGTCTGTGTGTGTCGTATACATGTATGTATATGTCTATATTTATATAGTCCGTAATTACTAGCAGTTAGAAAAAACACTTCCATGGAAACTTTGCTGCTGAATTCATATTGTAGAGTTGGCTCCTGAGGTGGTCATAGGATAATATAGTATAGCACATGCTTACCACAGCAGAACAGATATTGTGCTATACAAGGGGTACTAAACATATATAGATAAAAGCAACTAAATGGGGCATTACAAAGATCCACTGATAGCAATAACTCTTGTATTTACTGCACATGTATTCAGACCTATTGAACAACTTGGCCCAGAATTTCCACCAGGTAAAAGTGACATGGCCAAAAAAATCAACGAAACAAGTGAGAAACTATTTTGCCAGATGAAAGCTAACCATTAGAGTTCTGAAAAGGACGACCAACTAATCCAGATGGCTATCTCTATTGCTCTAAAGCTGCTATTTTCCACCCTAAGCCTCCAAAAATCTTTCTATTCCCTCTGTTATTTTCCTCTATCTTTCACCTACTTTAGCCAGTTCACAATGATACTTAGTGTCTATACACTGTTATTGAGCATGCAGCAATGTATAATGATAATGAGTATTTATACAGACAAGCACATTTTACTGTAAATTTGGTATTAAATTCAAACCTTTATTAATAATATTGGAAATAGTAAATAAATGTAATAAAAAAAGACATGCAAAAATTATAGTTCAAATTTAGCAAATCAAAAATATGAAATAGTAATACCTAGTAATATTCTGACTATGACCTTCTTGGGTACCTCCTGCCTGGAAGGTTGCCCTTATGGAATACCCTGATACTATCTTAAGGAAAACCTAGGCTAGGCTATTTGACTGAAAAAATGTATGGCAAGAAATGTTTAAACTGTCTAGGAAAAAAGCCATACTCACATACTCCTTTGTACTTTGAACCCAATCATGTTAACAAAGTCTTTTTGGTAATTTTCTCATTATTAGAGTTTATTTAAAAAAATGTGGATCAGTACCAAGGACACCTAAAATGACTGCCACCAACTCACTCACTGAACTGAACTGACAGAAATAAATCCAGACACAGCTTTTATACTTGTTTACATAATACAATGAAATAATCCATCTTTCCCCCATCTAGCAACATGGTACTTCCCACTAACAGCCAATAACATTTTATTTACATATGATATCCATTAAGAATATAACACATATGTGGGCCTCGCGATGAGCGACTTTGGCTTTCATAGCGAGCCCCGCAATGAGTGGCCTCGACGCTCATTGCAGGCCTTGGACAAACCCGCAACTTGCGTGCCTCACAATAAGCACTCTACGCCTTTGGAGCTCATCGCGGGCCCCACAATGAGCGGCTTTGCCGTTCATTGCAGGCCGCCTCATGCGCTCTCTCCCTCCTCTGTGTCTCTTCCCCCTCTCTCACTCCCCTGTATCTCTTAACCCCCTCTCCCTTTCCTCTCTCAAATGCGCGGGGCCATGTACCATTAAATCTTGGGTGAGAACCTCCTTCCCTCAGCCAGGGCATTGAAAGTGGATGGGCATTCCAGCATGACAATGACACAAAACACACAGCCAAGGCAACAAAGGAGTGGCTCAAGACGAAGCACATTAAGGTCCTGGAGTGGTCTAGCCAGTTTCCCTGTGATCGCCAACAAAGGGTTTTGCCACTTAGTACTAAGTCTAAGGGGTCAAATACTTATTTCCCTCATTGACCTGCAAATCAATTTATAACTTTTTTTACATGCGTGTTTTTTGTGGGGGGTTTTTGTTATTCTGTCTCCTATTGTTAAAGTACTCCTACCATTAAAATTATAGACTGATTATTTCTTTGTCAGTGGACAAACGTTCAAAAGCAGCAAGGGATCAAATACTTTTTTCCCCCACTGTATATATAAGCCTTCGCCTCATCAAATAAACAGAACTGTATTATGTGAAAAGATATTTATTATAAATTAATAAAAATAATGATTCAGTATATTTTAATATAACAAAATGGAATAAAAAATGGTAACAGATATATATATACTAGCGACTTGCCCGTCAAAAAATGATGGTCAATAAAAGAAAGTGTTGAAATGCAGTTTGTCACACAATGTGAGTGTACTGTGTGCCTGAACTATATAGACCCCTCTAATAACACTTTAAGTGCCATGAGGGTCATCCAGGACCCTCATGACCCAAAGTATAAGCACTACACAATTTTAACACAGTCACTTATGGCGGTCTATCCAGACCCTTATAAGCCTCTATTTAACTCCATCAGTACCATAAGGGTATATTATGACCATTATGGGCCTGTTACAACCCAACATTAACCACATAAGTGCTATGACGGTCCTCAAGGACCATCATGACACTAAGTATAAACACTACACTGCACTATACCCCCCCAATAAAACGTTAAATATCAACTAAACACCCTCTACACTAACCTATTAACAGCTACACTACCTACCTACCCCCTAATAACCCCCTCCCCACCACTGTAATTACAAAAATCACAAAAACGAAAGTCATCAAAAATCTACATTACAGAAAGCAAAAAAACCTAAGTCACAAAAAAAAAAGAAACGGAACATTACAGAAAATAAAAAAATACATTACAACCCCCCCCCCCCCCCACTACAGAAAAAAAAATTACACACCTGAAAAGGAAATACATATAATACATACAGTACAATACAATACAATACAATACAATTACATACAATAACATACAATACAATACAATTAAATACAATACATCCCTATCTAATATACATCCCCCTATCTAATATACAATACTATCTATCTAATATACATCCCCCTATCTATCTATCTATCTAATATACAATAAATACTATCTATGTACTATACATCCCCCTATCTATCTAATATACAATACATGCTATCTCTATATAGCAACCCTAATTCTAAGCTACAATAAAATAATTAAGACCACTTACCTTTGAGATGTTTCTTCAGATCACCAACCTAGGGTAAAAAGATTTTAAAAATTGCTACAACACGTTTACATAAAATAAATAAACATTCTAAACATTCTAAATATTATACTCACCTTTTCAGCATATCCCGTTCCAGCATGTCACGTCCTCCTCCATCTATGCTTCTGCGGCGCGGCCCCTGTTAAAAAAACATTACATTAGTACACATACATAAACAGAAAAAAAAATGAAATAAACACAATCTACATTATACTTACCTCCCCACGATGTCTCCGGCCTCCTCGTGTTGTGCCCCGGAAGCATCCAGGCTGTTTAAAAAAAAAAAAAAACATACATCCGCCCTGGCGGATGTCTCTGACGCTAATGAGCTTCCTACGGAGTGTTCCAGAATAAAATTGGCAATGGCGGCTTCTGATTGGCTGAAAACGCTGTCTAAATTCAGCCAATGAGAAGACGCCAATTGTGAACCAATGAGAAAGGGATACACCCCAAAATACCACGCTGATTGGATAACTCACCTGTCAATCTTTATATTGACCCCCATGAGTGAGGGGGTTAATGAAGTGCTTATGGGGGTCTGTATTGCCCCTATGAGTGACAGGGTTAATGATTGGCTTATGGGGGTCTATATTTACCCCCATGAGGGACAGGGTTAATGAAGGGCTTATGGGGGTCTATATTGACCCCAATGAGTGAGGGGGTTAATTAAGTGCTTATAGGGGTCTGCATTGACCCCCATGAGTGACAGGGTGATAGTGTATATTTGTTTTCTTTTATAATGGGTCCTTTAAGGACCTGTAACTCTGGAATTTTGAATTTTCATTGCAGCAGGGGTCCCCGATCGCGTGAGATCTGGACCCCCACTGCGATGGTTAATGTGGGGTTAATGCAGGTCTCCGAGCTTATCTCGGATCCCATGGGGTTAATGCAGGTTTCCAAGCTTATCTCGGAACCCTTCTTGGGTAAGTTGTACGTGGCTGGGCTGTGAGCCTCGTTTTCGTTTTAATTTTTTCATTTTTTCTCTCGCTTAGGGGAATTTCGTGTGTCGGAACTCAGGAATTTGGACTTAAATGGAGGTGTAACTTCACTTTCAGAGGTCCTGCATGCCCCCCACCTTGCTATGGGTAAGCTTTTTATGTAGTTTTTGTGAATATTTGGTGTGTTTTGACTGGTTTTAGGTGCTCGCGGTTCAGCCGTTATGGTCGTATTTTTCGTGCGTGTGGGTGTTTGTTATGTTAAGGTTGGTTCTGAGGTTAATGCAGGTTTCCAAGCTTATCTCGGATCCCTTCTTGGGTAAGTTGTATGTGGCTGGGCTTTGAGCCTCGTTTTCGTTTTTTTCGGCGGCCATTTTTTCTGTCATTTAGGGGATTTTCATGTGTCTGAACTCGGGAATTTGGACTTAAATGGAGGTGTAACTTCACATTCAGAGGTCCTGGATGCCCCCCCCCCCCTTGCTATGGGTAAGCTTTTTATGTAGTTTTTGTGAGTATTTGGTGTGTTTTGACTGTTTTTGGGTGCGCGTGGTTCGTCTGTTATGGTCATATTTTCGTGCGTGTGGGTGTTTGTTACGTTAAGGTTGGTTACGAGGTCATTTTTATTTTTCTAAGTCGTGCGTGTGTGTGTTTTTAACCGCGTGTGAGGCGCCTTTGACCCTCCACCTCCGCAAATGCGGACCCTCGCTTCACGAGGGTCCGCATTTGCGGACAAACACAGCCGACGTTGGAGCCTCCACCTTCCGCAAATGCGGCCCCTTGCTTCGCGAGGGGCCTTATTTGCAGAGCAAACTGCATCCCTCGCTTCGCGTGACGACGAATCGTAGTTTGACAACTATTATATGTGATAAAGGTACAGCAATTATTAAGTATCAGTTATTATCACATTATCCAAAGAATCATATATAAGACATGTACAATATGCTTAATATAATTAATATGGTAATTATAACATTGGATATAGGTTTGATTATTTTGGTATGTTTTCAAATATATGTTTGGAGGAAAACTTTATATAAATATATTATTTTTTATTCTTTATTTTTCCCACTGAAATTTTATAGACAATAATAATAATTATGAGTCAGTCCAGTCCAACCTTATTCAGTGTACATCCTGTCATATGTATGCAATACTGGAATAGATGATCCAGGGTCCATACCTCTGTGAGAGGTGTGAGCATGTTGCCTCTCTGAAAGCTCAAATTGGAGGTCTGGAGAGGAGAATTGCAGCACTTAGTGATATTGCTCAACTGGAAAGGGGGTTGGTCTAGCATGGAGGGTGGAGCTGGGGCTAGTGAGGATGTCCAGGGAGGCAGATGGGTTACAGTTACAAGGGGAAGCAGGGGGAACAGGAGGAGGCAGGCCAGTTCTGAGTTGGCAAACACCAACAGATTTGCCAGATTGTGTCATGATTTAATTGTTTAAGGACTCATATTGTCAGTGGTTTGTGAGTATGTCCAAGGGAGCATGACATTGTTACATTGGGATTGTGTGTTATTGTGTGGTTATATGTTGCCTGTACATGGTTATTATGTATCCTAGGTATAATATATTAATGGGGAAATATGTTATGGGTTATAATATGTTAGTATTATATTGTATATTGTATTATGGAGTGATAGCTAGGTTTTGATTAGTCAACCCTCCCCCATTGTATAAACTCTCAGTCAGGAGTTGCCCAAATGGTCCTGAAGGTAAACACTTGAAATTATAGTAGTCAGGAACAAAGGGATCGCCACAGACACAGAGGCACCATAACCCCAGGGGGTCTACAGGGATTCCCACTCAGAGAATCAGGGCAAAGTCCAGAGGGTAGGGAGATGTTTCTCCCTTGAAAGCCAGAGACCAAATAAATTAGGTAGCCACACCTAGTGGGCGGACCTGGGAGGAGTCTCATGGTTCCCACGTAGGGACCCTGCCTGATTGGCCAGAGGCAGTTAGGGGCTGGCTAAAGGTAGCCCCTCCTGGTAATTTTGTATGCATGTTTAAAAGATGGTGTTTTCCAAAATAAAGGTTGTTGAGAGATAGTTTTAACATAAACAAGGTGTGAGACTATTTCTGTGTGTTGTATCCTGACTTGGGGAGTGGTCTTCCTATGGGCCACTAAGTAACCTGGATCCAGTATCCTCTGCCTGTAGCTTTTGGGCCTTGCCCTCTTCAGAAGCCATCTTTTGTGCCACAGAGAACAGGAACTACATGATTCTGCTGGGGTAGGTTTGAACTAGGTTCATATCAAGCCCCCAAGAAGAAGCAGATCGTGACAGATTGAGTAAAACTGTTAGGCATGTCCATTCAGGAAAGGCAATGCCAGATAGAGCTGTTCCCTCTAACAGCCGGGCGAACAGCTCTACTGGAGGAGAGGGAGGGCAGAATAGGCAGAAGAACAGACAGGTTTTGGTTGTAGGGGACAATATTATTAGGAAGGTAGATCGAACAGTTTGCTGTCTCCCGGGTGCTCGTGTTCGTCATGTTGTGGATCGGGTAGACAAATTATTGGGAGGGGCTAGAAATGAACCGGCGATCTTGGTACATATTGGTACCAATGACAAAGTTAGTGGAAAATGGAGTATCCTAAGGAATGATTTTAGAGAACTAGGTAATAAGCTGAAGGCAAGGACCTCCAAGGTAGTATTTTCTGAGATACTACCAGTGCCACATGCTAGCCCAGGGAGGCAGAAAGAGATTAGGGAGGTTAATGCGTGGCTAAAGATGTGGTGCACTAAGGAGTGGTTTGGCTTTTTAGAGCACTGGGCTGACTTCTCACTTCGGTACAATCTCTACAGTAGGGATTGACTGCACCTTAATGATGAGTGAGCTTTTGTACTAGGGGATAGGATGGTAGAAAGGCTGGAGGAGTTTTTAGACTAGTAGGTGGGGGGGAGGGACTAGATATAAGTAATGGGGTAGAAAGTGTAGAGGGTATAAGGGATGAATTAACAACTCATAGGGGTGGAGATGGGGGAGGGGTAGTATAGTCAATAGGGAGGTAATACTAAGTAATTCAAGTACAGTGGCAGGCACCTCAGAACTACAGACTCATAACATAAGGTGTATGCTTGCTAATGCCAGAAGCTTGCCAGGAAAAATGGGAGAGTTAGAATTATTAGCAATTAATGAAAAATGGGATTTAATAAGCATTACCGAAACGTGGTGGGATGAATCTCATGACTGGACTGTTAATCTGGATGGGTATAACCTATTTAGGAAAGATAGAGGCAATGGTAAACGAGGAGGAGGGATTTGTCTGTATGTTAAGCCTGAATTTAAGGCTATAGTCAGAGAAGATATTTATGGTGGACCTAGTGATAAAGTTGAATGTTTGTGGGTAGAGTTAAATAGCGTAGCAGCAAATTCCAAAAGAATATTAGTAGGAGTATGCTATAAACCCCCAAATATAGCTGAAAGTGAGGAAATACAATTATTGTTACAGATTGGAAATGCAGCTAAGCACGGGCAAGTTCTAATAATGGGAGATTTTAATTACCCTGAAATAAACTGGATAAATGAGACCAGCAGTTCAGCTAAGGGGAGCAGGTTCTTGAGTACAGGGATCATTATCTGGCCCAGGTTATACAGGAGCCTACTAGAAATGAAGCTATCTTAGATTTACTCATCACTATATAATATTGATATAGTATCAAATGTTGAAATAGGGCAACCTTTGGGTAACAGTGATCACAATACAGTCTCATTTGAGATTGAATTAAAAAAACAACATTTTAAGGAGCCAACAAAAACTCTTAATTTTAAAAGGGCAGATTTTAACGGTCTAAGGGCAGCAATACAGCATATAGAGTGGGACAGAGAAATGATAGGTAAAAACACTGAACATAAATGGACAACATTTAAATCCTTACTAAATATACATACACATCGGCATATACCGTGAGGGAATAAAAGTAAAATGAGTAAATCACAACCCATGTGGCTTAACAATGATTTAAAGATCAAGATACGGAGTAAAAAACAGGCATTTAAATTATACAAACAAGAGGGGACAGAGACTGCTTTACGGGAATACAAGGAAATCAACAAGGCTTGCAAAAGCGCGATTAGACTGGCTAAAATAGAAAATGAAAAATGTATTGCAAAAGAGAGTAAGACTAACCCTAAAATATTTTTTACGTATATTAATGGGAAGAAGGCCAGGAAGGAAACTATAGTAACATTAGAATGTGAAACAGGATGTCTGAAAATTAGTGACCAGGAAAAGGCAGATGAGCTAAATAGGTTCTTTTCTTCGGTATACACAAGAGAGGTACAAGTGGTTGAGACACTGCAACATAATGGGGCTACACTACCTTTGCCAAATAATTGGTTAACACAGGAAGTAATCCAAAAGAGGTTGGAAAAAATAAATGTTAATAAAGCCCCGGGTCCTGATGGAATACATCCAAGGGTACTAAGGGAGCTGGGTTCTGTAATAGCCAAACCATTATATTACATTTTTCAAGATTCACTCAACACAGGGTCTCTACCAGATGACTGGAGAAAAGCTGATGTGATACCTATATTTAAAAAGGGAGCAAGAGCAAATCCGGGGAATTATAGACCAGTAAGCCTCACTTCTGTAGTGGGGAAGCTTTTAGAAGGGTTAATAAGGGATAATATAAAAAAATATGTCTATTTGAACAGGATTATAAGTAGGAGTCAACATGGATTTATGAGGGATAGCTCATGTCAAACAAATCTAATTAGTTTCTATGAGGAGGTTAGTAGGAACCTGGATCAAGGCAACTCAGTGGATGTAGTCTTTTTGGATTTTGCAAAGGCTTTTGATACAGTGCCACATGGGAGACTATTGGGCAAACTAAGGGATACAGGAATTGCAGTAAATATCTGCTCATGGATTGAGAGCTGGCTAAAAGACAGGAAGCAATGGGTTGTTGTAAATGGAACATACTCCGATTGGACTAATGTGGTAAGTGGGGTTCCTCAGGGTTCAGTATTAGGTCCTCTCCTTTTTAACATATTTATTAATGACTTAGAGGTAGGATTGGAGTGTGGGGTCTCCATTTTCGCTGATGACGAAAAGTTGTGCAAGGTAATTAAATCAGATAATGATGTGCTTTGCCTCCAAAGGGAATTACATAAAATTGAGGAATGGGCATCTAAATGGCAGATGAGATTTAATACAAATAAATGTAAGGTTATGCATCTGGGAAGGAAAAATAGCCATGCAATTTATAATCTTAATGGAGCAAATCTAGGTGTATCAGATATTGAAAGGGATTTGGGAGTGCTTGTGGACAACCACCTAGGTAACAGTGCTCAAAGCCAAGCAGCAGCTGCAAAGGCAAATAAAATATTAGCATGTATTAAGAAGGGTATAGAAGCCAGGGAAGCAAATATAAGTCTGCCACTATACAAATCTCTAGTACACCCTCATTTAAAGTATGGAGTACAATTTGGGGCACCACTTCATAAAAAGGAAATTTTAGAGCTGGAAAAGGTACAGAGAAGGGCAACAAAACTAATAAGGGGAAGGGAGGTGCTAAGTTATGAAGAAAGACTAACCAAATTAAACTTATTTTCTCTAGAAAAAAGGCGTCTAAGAGGAGATATGATTACCTTATATAAATACATCCAGGGTCAGTATAAAGATTTGTCAGGGGAGCTTTTTGTGCCAAGAGGTTTTCAACTGACAAGAGGACATCCCTTGAGGTTAGAAGTAAAAAGATTCCACCTCAAAGAAAGAAAAGGGTTCTTCACAGTAAGGGTGGTTAATCTGTGGAATTCTCTACCAGAGGAAGTGGTGACAGCGGATTCGATAGATAGTTTTAAAAGGGAACTAGATGTATTTCTAATTAAAAAGGGAATTCAGGGTTATCATGGATAATTAGAGAGACAGTATTGATCCAATTTTTTTACATTTCCCTTTGAGACAATTGGCTAAGTCTCGCCTGTGTTTTTGTTTTTTTTCTATTTGCCTTCCTCTGGACTAATTAATAATTAAAAAATAAAAAAAACATTAAATAATTGATTAATAATTAATTAACAACTAATTAATTAATAGTTAATCCGCATATTGCAGATCAGAGGAAATCTTAAAAGGTTGAACTTGATGGACTGAAAGTCTTTTTTCAACCTTAAATACTATGGCCCTCATTCAATTGCTATTTTGGCCAATTAAATATGGGTCTAAATAAGCACATAACATATTTTTTTAAGTAAGTTTTTACTTAGTAAGCATCTATCTAAAAGCAAGGTTTTCAATAACTAAAAACTTCTTTAAAAAATATATGTTATGTGCTTATTTAGAGCACTATTCAATTGGCAAAATCGCAATTGAATGAGGGCCTTTGTAACTTTGTAACTATGTAACTATGTTTATTATGATATCATACCATTTTATTTCATATGATTTTATAGTTGAATTCAAAAGATAAATTAATTATCGGATTAGATTCGCTAACAGCTGATATTTGTGGTATTTATAAAAATGAATTTGCAAATGATACGTCGACTTATAATTCACAAATATAGTGGTAAGTTGTATATATCAGACAAATATTGATGTAGCAATCACATATTGTAATTGTCAAACTGCGATTCGTCGTCATGCTTTGCGACAAATCGCAGTTTGACAACCGATCAATCGCAGTTAGCCACATTTGCGCATTGCACGGCAAAGTTCACACATGCGTATTGCGCCGCATTGGCCGCGTCTGGGTGGCATTCCTCCCCACAGGATTGCGCAGGGGCTTTCTAGGCCTCAGAACCAGCCGAGGGAGGAGGTAAGGATTAATGGCTGCAGCCATGCTGCCGTCAGTGGCTCTAGGCCAACTAGCAAGCCCCAGAACAAACCCCCACGGTGCTCTAGTGGGGGTTCTTTACCCATGCGGCCACCTCAGAGCGAGTCTAGGGTTCAGAAGAACCAGAGGGGTAACATCAAAAGGATTGCCAACAGGGCTCCGACACCTCAACCTGTAGCTGAACTGTCAGGGAGCGTGAGTGGTGATAACGTACCAACCTTGATTTCGCAGGGCTTGCCGCCATCCTAATCATCATCGCAACTAAGGAAAAAAGAAAGGAGGTGGAGAGAGAGATGGTTGCGGAGAGTATAAGGAGGGATGAAACACAGAGATCCCCCCGTCCCGTGAGAACAAGGAAACCAACAGCAAGGTACAGCGCTCATTCTTTCTCTTCGCCCAGAGTCAAGAGGAAACAGGCCGCTCACCCACCCATGCAAAAAGCATTGACATTGGTTGCTCAGCTGGGGGGGCCACGGCCGTAGATGACCTAATTATTGACAGCAGAGGACCGGCAGGGGCTATGAAAGAGGACTGAAGAGCTGTTCGGGAGGTTAGAGTCGACAGTCCTTTGACTGTAGTTTCACAGCCCACCCCATTGGTCCTAGTATCAGCACCCAGCGCAGTCAAGATATCCGATAGCTCAGTCAGGTCGATGGTATTATGCAGCATGGATAGCTTAGGCACTCATCTACCACTGGAAGTAAAAGAGCGTATTTGGAAGAGGGAATTCAACCAAAAATATTTTTGTTACTACCCTCCTTGAGATTTGTGGATACACAGGACAGAGGGTCAGTGTTGGGTTAGGTGGAGCGGAAGGGCTTTTAAGACATTCGGGGAACTGGCTGCAGGCATTCTTCATCCTGGCATGCGTCATCGGTGAGAGGTTTGCCGAGCAGTGTTCAGCGCTATTCATTTACCTCAATGAGATACGGGTAGCGCAGCGCATCTATGTCGGTATGGCATGGTGGAGGTATGACGAGAGTTTTCGTCACTGCATGGCCGCTAGATGTTGTGGAATGACAAGGCCGTCGCGCACTGGCTGAATGAAATGACCGCCATGCGGGCGTTGGCGCACTTTCAAGGTGGGGCTGGCGAGCCCATACATCCTGCCGCGCCGGGTTGAGCAGTCAAGTGGGCATGCTACTCCTTCAATGAGGGAGTTTGCAAGTGGGCACCCAACTGTCGATATAGGCACGTTTGCTCGAGCTGTTGAGGTGAGCAGATGTGGAAAAGCAAGGGAAACCGGCAGAAATGGTGAGCCCTCTGGAAAAGGGCATGACGCCGGTATCGCTGGACGCAATGCTGCCGTGGCTAAGATGCTACGGTAAGGTTCCAGGAAAAGGACAAGCAGCGAAGCTGCTGATCGACAATTTTCATGAGGGTTTTATGATTCCATCTAAGGTGGATCAATACTTTACCATGCAGCCTGCAAAATTGAAAAGGAAGTCAAGTTGGGCAGGATGGCAGGCCCTTTTGTGGAACCCCCTATCCATTGTTTATGGATATCTCTGTTGGGTGTGGTGCCAAAAAAATAATTTGGAAAGTTTAGGCTGATACACCACCTATCATACCCGAACGGTCAATCAGTCAATGATGGTATCAACAAGGACCTGTCGTCAGTGTCATATGCAACTGAGATTTTCAGTGGCCTGACGTTGGGGCTCTGTTTGCTAAGGTGGACATAAAGTCTGCGTTTCGGTTTCTCCCAGTTCACTTGGCATGCCACTGGCTGTTAGGCTGTTGTTTAGGGAGAAGCTACTTTGTGGACCTATGCCTTCCCATGGGCTGTTCGGTGTTGTGCGCCTACATTGAGACTTTAAGCAGTTTCCTTCAGTGGGCATCGGTTCAGGAGATGGGATATCATATCATAGTTCATTATTTGGACAACTTCCTGTTCGTGGGACCGGGAGGGCAAGAAGTGTGTGCGCACTTGCTGGCTATGTTCTCCAGAGTGGAGCGTTCCTTTGGAGTTCCATTGGCAGACCAGAAAACAGAGGGTCCCACCACCTGCCTTTGCTTCTTTGGGATCATGATAAATTCCCTGACGATGGAGTGCAGTTTACCAGCCCAAAAAGTCGAGGATTTAAGAGGTGAGTGGTCGGATCGCGTTAGCTATAGTCGGTATCAAGGAGTCTGATGAAAAGAGGTTAAGCATACTGCTGTGGTTCATACTGCAATGTAGGGATGCCGGGATGTCGGCGGCATCAGTGTCCAGTCAAGTAACTGCGTTAGCTTTTATGTTTAAACTATCTGGGCAGAAGGACTTGACTAAGGAGTTTCTGATGAGGAGGGTCCTGAAGGGACTGGCTAAGGGTCAGTAGTGTAAGGACAAGTGACGCCCTGTCACATTTTTGCTGTTGTTGCGTATCTCTGTGGCACTGGAGGAGGGCCTTAACAATGGGGGGAGCAGCTCCGTAGAGGATTCGTCCAAAGTCGCGGGAGTAGGTGGGGGAGTTGCCCGGGCCAGTGGTGAGAAGGGACCGTCCCTACCCCTGGGAAGGTGTTACGACGGCACAGAGGTTGACCTCTTGAGCGTGGGCTTAAGGGATGGGGTTACTGCCAAGCCCGGGGCTTCTCCCCTGTTGTAGCGGATTTACATATGCCTTTTGCATATTATGTTAATAAAACTCGCTGCAGCCAGTTGTACCTCCACCAGTTGTGTTGTGTGTTTTCTGGGGTCAGGGACTTTGGGTCTTACCAGGTCATGTTAGATTTATATTTTTGGTAAATAATTATAGAGAATTTCAGTTATTTATCTTTACAAATCCATCCAAACATTTTGTGCAGTAATATCTGCACACTATAGGATTTTTGTTACTGTTTGCTACTCTTCATATAACTATGTGCAGTCTGATTATTCTGCAGTTAACCATATTTAATCGCCCTACATAAAGTTGCATTATTTTTTTGCAATTACCATTAGTCATTAATTAGCTCAATAACAAGGCTTCTAAAACAAAATACTTTTTTTTCAAATAGCTTCCATTGCTATGAATATCAAGCTGCAAATGTTAATTTCTCATGTAAGCAGAAACAATCACATACACTGATTTTAGTTTCTTGCCATTATCCTTAATTTTACTGTATATTTTTTCCATAGAGTAATTTTCCCCAGAATGAAAATGGAATTATTTGCCATAGAATTAAAATATAAATGAAGATTACTATGCCAACTCCTTGATCTGCTATTTAAAAAAATATGTGATACAACATGCTATATGAGGGGTTGAAACAAGATCCTGATTGTGAAAGTACTGTTTTGCAAACATGGCAGCTGCAGCTTCCTAATGAGATATTTGCATAGAGAAAATCGGCAATCAATTTTTTACAAAGTGTAAAAAAATCAATTAGTTTGTCTAATCTTTTCACATATCACAGCTGCATCCTTTTCAACAGTAAATCCCAGCACTTCTTTCTCCGATCTGATATCAGTTTTTTTCATTGGTTATAAAAGAACTTACAATGTAGAAGCACCACACCATCAATAACATTCTAAATGCCGAAGATGAGTTGGTTTCGCTCTTTTATTATATGCAGTGAAATTAACTTCCAAATGCATGATCACACTACATATACAGTCAAATATATTTCTTTATTTGGGATAATTGTACCAATAAATAAATAAATAAACAAATATTACCTCTAATTGTCAAATCTAGTAGCTACATACTTTTTAAATATGTTCTTAGTGTGTATTATATTATTTTTAAATATTGCACATTGAAGAAGCCATGTGGAATGGGAGAACGCATCTGTGAACTGCATTTATCAGCTCAACAAGAGCTATTGTATCTATCTATTTATATATTAAATTTTTTATATTTTAATTACTACTATTGTATTTTTGTTCATCCTCTATGTCATTATATTGTATTACATTAAATAAGATTTGACAATTAGAGGTAATATTTATTTATTTATCGGTTCATTTATCCCACATAAAGAAATATATTTTTTGACCTGCAAGGATCCTTAGTGTTTATTCTGGATATCAGCCCCCCCTATCCAATTCCGGATAAAATGTTTCCGGGTGATTAAGGGGACTTGGGAATATCCTCCTAATAGTTACACACAACTTCTGGCTTTAGCATTTTTTGCTCCTTTTGGATCAAGATATGCAGCAGACAAAGGATTCTCACATCACGGACAAGGATCAGTAATCCCGGTGACATTCAATAAGGTTTGTTCCCGTGATGCGTGTTCCTTACCTCATTTCATGAGGTACCAAATGTGAGTGAACACCTTTTTAATCTTTTGTATTTCATGTTGATTGATTATCGTTAACCTGCGCAACGTGGTGGTACGCTCTCTTACCCCCTTCCCCCCCTTCTTTGTCCAGTTTTTTTAGAAGAAGCTGCTAACTTCCTTAACTCTGTGCAATGATCCACTATTTGGTGATTGGCTGTATATTCTATAGTGCCTCTACCCTAGACCTCACTCTGCTTGGGGAAGAGGACTATCGGGACTGGACTGTGTGTTGACTCAGCAGATTTTACCTTTATTCACTCTAAGGTGACATTGTACGAACTTCCCTCTTCTAACTGTTTCCATTTGTGGATATTTTAAGGAAAAACAAGCATTGGTTGTGATGTGATTACGCCACACCAACAATTATTTGAAGCCTGTTTATTACCTGTTAGGAATACACTTTAGTAGTGCTATGATATTAGCATCTATACTAATATACTGTATAGTACATTGTTCTAACGCTTTGGAAGCATGCTAACAAAATAAGAATCAGTTGGTATGGGAGGTATGGGAACATAAAAGCATTTCAGAGGTAGTTCCATCTAAGACTGCTAGTCTGAATATAAAGTCTGGGCCAGGTTATCCTATGGATTCTTATACTGACTAGTATTGTCAAGGGGCTATTTGAAGAGGTCCTTTTGAAACAGAAGTGAGTAAGAATCTTATATGTGTCCATTGTTCGTCCCACTCCTCACGAGTTTCTAATCCTTTTTACAGATAAAAAATAAAATGTCTGCCATCACTAAAGTGAAACTGAGTACAATAGTTAAAACTTAAAGGTTGTAATCATTGATTTTAAACTGTGTAAACACATTTTGTTAATTATTATGTAAAGTTCTTCAAAAGAGCTTTCTATGAATATGCCACTACAGTGGTCCTTTAATGAGAACAAAACAATTAACTCAGGAATACAACTGATCAACATTGAAACTTCAGAAAGCTGCTCAAAAGAAAGCATTGGGTCCTACTTCAATACTGAGCAGAGGTCTGTTTTTGCCTAGGCGCATGAGGCCCAGACCTCTGGCTGCACATTTTTAGAAGGCAGCAGACTGTCTGAAGTTACCAGTACAGTACCATGGAATAAAGTGTGCATATGCACAGAAATGTCTATAAGCAAAGACTTTTGTGATGGTAACTACACCTCATATTTTCTGGCATACTGTACATACACATATGCACTCATACAATTTTGATCCTTTTTTAGAAGAGTGTGATAATGGGGAAAGGAGCAGTAACTGGGGATTTTGAGCGTTAACAAAACTAGACATGTCTAGGGAAACATATAATCAAAATTCATCCCTACTACCAAAATATATAATAATGAGAATATGCCCTACAATGCAAATTATATATTTTACATGTAAAATTATTCAACTAATTCTCAAAGCAAATATTCTCTGCTATAGAAGCATTACACACACAGATTAGGTAAAAATATAGACACAAGATACTGTTTGCATCACACTAAATACATGGTAACTTAATAACATAACATTCTGAAATATATTCTTAATTTAAATACCTGGTGAACAAAATACATAGGCCTCCATTCAATTCCAAGCTCATAATTACCTTCACACTGGCAGGTTAGAAAGTTAGAAAATTCCGTCTGTATTTAATTGACTCAAGCTTGCAATTACAGGGCTAAAGCCTAAAACCATAAACCCTTCTTGTCACCACAAGTTGGACTGGGATATATGGGGTCTGCATTTACAATCCACAATTACAGTGTGCGCCTCAGCCCTGTGCGCCAATAGAAAGCAGGCTATTGGATTATGATTAATAGGGAGAAATAATAAAGCTGCGTTCCACCCGCCATCACCACCAGGCCCACCACCACCCCCACCATGAGAGAGCCATGCTCCAGCCGGGTCACAGCCCATACCCCCTGGGTCACTAGTCCTTTCTCCTCCTCACCTCTGACCTATTGGATCATGACCTATGTGATGGGGATATTTTGTACACAGATGGCTTCCTCCCATCACATGGTCCATAATCCTCTTCTCTGTGGACTTGCCGGATTCTGTTTCACATTTCACCAGTTGATGGTCAATGAGGAATGCCGTTGAGAAGAGATGCTGCAGTACCTATCTTTTTTAAGCCCTTATTCTGTTTTAAAGTTATGTTATATTTTTATTTTAGGCAAAATTCAGGTCCATGAAGGCAACTTCTTCATCTGTAAGCATAGTTCAAAATATGAAGTAAATGTAATATAGTATCAGTGGCTCTGAGATAGGAATTCTTCAATGACAGCCCCTCCCAAACATGTTGCTCAGACTATTTTAATTCAATTATATATCCCTATTTATATAACAAGATTGTTGCTAGCTTATATTCAGAGAAATACAGCTATGACGGTGGACTGAGAGTGTCACAATGGCATGTTAATCAAAGCCAACATACATGCACCAGTGAAGCATATCACCCTCTCTGAAATATAATTCTGAGAACAGATGATGATTGTGTCTTATGTAAGGACCATGATTCTGGCTGCTGACCTTTGTGCCCTCTCCGTATTAGCGAGTATTTTCCCGAAAATATGATATCGTGGGTATACTTTGAAATGAACGCACACCTGTATAGATGATGAATGTAATGTCAATGTTGCTAAACAATATCCAATGGAGAAAGTGATAGTACCCTTGGATCACTGACTGTGGTCACATCTAAGCATTTATTATTAGATGACACATTATTTTTAATGGTCATGCCTTGTGATATATCATGACAACTATATAAAAAGAAAAAGAACACCACTCTAATCACCTCAAACCAACCACAAAAAACAGAGGATAATAAAAGGTCATACGTCAACATTTCTTGAGACTCAAAAGTTGCTATTGAATAAATGAAAAGGTTAAAGACAACAAGTGGCAACTAATACAATGAGTACCAAGAAACAAGAACCTAATATAATTGTATGCTGACATAGATAACATATAAAGTCAGCTCATATGGATGACCACAAGTTTGTAAAAGAATAACAATCCTGTTCCGGTCAAGGTGCATACAAAATCACTGCTGACTAAGTAAATTAGTGTGTAACCACAGGTAAAGGAATAAAACTTAACCTTTAATTAAGAAAAAAAAAGATATATAAAATATAAAAAATATATCTATAAACAATGGGCATAACAAGGAAAAAGCTCATAGGATAATTTCCAGGTGTGCAAATAAGTGTGGGTTGCTGCTTATATATGATATAATGGGTATGCCCTATAAGGCTAAACCAAAAGTATATCCCACAAATATATGCCTGGTATTTATATGACCAAGGGAGAGAATACACCTTTACAGCAAGTGTGAAAAGAGTGGTGGCCATACAGATACATAGAAAAATGTCTACATGTGATTCTCATAGTGCTTCGATCCAATAAACTCTGCCATGCGCATTGGAACCTGACGGGCGTTTCGCAAATGGTAAATGCTTTTGCTGGGGCCTAGCAGCTCGCAAATCTGCAATCATTTTTTTTTTACAAAAAAATACGAGCCGCGGGACTTAGAAAAAAAAACACTTTTAGCAATGACGCTAAATCATCCACGCCCGAGTACCACATACACATTCGCCGCCATTTTACAACACTAATTTACAGAACGCGGAAGTACACAGCTACACTAACGGCTTCCCCTCGTGCACGCAGTCTTTTTACACTAAACGCTGCACACATTGCTGACACACCTCAGCTCAACAACAGTGCAAATCTACATTGTATGCTGCAGGAACATCAAAACAGATTGTTAGCTCTTCAGCACAATGCTTCCTGCATATATTAATTACAAATAGGTAAAGTATATTAATGTATTAAATTATTACTTATCTAATTAGCATAAAAAACAACATATACACCCCAAAAAAAAAACACTATCGCAATAAATGCAAAAGCCATTCACAGCGCACCTCACAATGAGCGCCGTGCTCATAGCACACAAACTACACCAGGGGACAGCCTTGCAATAAGCGCAAAAAGGAGATCAGCGCCAACTTCATAATAACAGCAAAAGTGCCTCTGTTAACAAAAAATACAACAACAAAGAGGCACGCAATGAGCACCAAAGGCGTGAGGCTCACAATGAGCGCCGAAGGATCTCTGACCAACAGCATTACCTGCCTTACAATTTTATTGCCCCATCATTTTTGAAGGGCAAGTCGCTAGTTATATATATTTCTTAAACTGTTTATTGTACTGTACATTTTCGTCCTTAATACAAAAGTTGTGTACTGTCTACAGATATTACTAAGAGGTAGAAGGGAAGAAGGGAAGGAGAATAAAAGAGAATCATAATAGAAAATAACAAAATATCTAAATGTTATAGACATTTTTTAAGTAAATATAGCAATTTTTCTACATATATTATTTCATGTTTTCTGCAAACATAAAAAAGCTTTTCAAAGTCTGTATATCAGCTTTTTTAATCATTGTATTTTATGCAAAATAACAGTTTTTCATGTATCTGAAAAAATCATGTGTGTTTAGCTACATGTCTTGGAATTCTACTGTTATCTCTTCCTTATTTAATTTTTTTTATTTTTTCTAGATCAGCTTGCTCTATGTATTTAATGTGTTGCGGATATAGTCCTGGTGAGAACACTTTGTTTTGAGTATTGCTGTCAATGGAGAGGGTGTGGATCCTAGCTTATAATTGGCTCCTATTCAATTCTAGATATTTATTTTACAATGGTTGAACACTCTATGTGGATGCTACTTATATGCCGTTTTGGTAACCAGATGTAATGGGAGAGGGAATTGGTTCTTGATAGATTGATTCTATGTCCACCAATCTTTTTTTGTCCCATAGAAAGGTGTCAAGCTTGAATGTGATAGAGCTACTGCTTGGTCATATTTCTCAAGATTAGGAAGGGCTAATCTTCCCCTAGGATCAGATAAATACATAATTTTAGATTTTAGTTCTGACAGGTCAAGTGTCTGATAGAGATAAAGAATTTTAGGAAGAATTTGTCTTTATAGTTGTTATCCCTCCTAGCCAGGAAATTGGATAAGAAAGACATTTTGTCAAGTTCTTATAATATTGTGTCCAATCATAGATACTCTTATTATTATTATTTGTAACAACAAAATATTCCGTTATTAAGGCGTTACGTGCAGGCATAATACAATATTAACATATTGTAAAAGAATGAAAGGCCTGTCTTTGAGCTTAAAATCTAACATACAATGTGCAATTTCACAAGCACCTTACAAGATTTAAATCTCTCAGACTTACCATCTAAATGGTATGGGTGTGATACAGGAGGGTGATTGGTGAAAGGTGGCTGTATGTAAGGCAATAGGCTTAAACCAGTGGAGGTGGTCATGTTACTCTTAATGGAATTCAATATTGCATCACCAAAATTAAAGATCATAGTGTCTGAAACATGTAGCTCCACAATACTCTATCCAATGCTTTTTCTGCATTGATTTATACCAAGGCCAACGGTTTCTGGTTGTTTTATTATCTAGGCAGCACTCAAACTGTATCTCCAAATGACACATATGAGTTCATACACTGGACAATTGAATGTACCTATGCAATTCATCAGTTGTATTTACAATTCTATCCCTCTATTTTCAGATCTACTGTAAATCATTAATATCACGCTATAGTGTAACTTAGATATAATTAGCCCTTGGTTACTGTATATCACATATTACAATTGTCCACCTGCGAGTTGTTGTCCGTACGACTTAGCGATGATCGACACAGGCGCTCATTGCCGGCGAGCCTCGCGTAGTGAGGCGAGACGTTAAACTCTGAGCTCTAGGCTATTCATCGAACCCATCCCATTAATAATTTATGTTATACTCCATTTTTTATGTATTGTGTATCATATATATAGTTGTCATAGTTATGATTTGTCAGTCACGCTATGTTAAAAGTTAAGGACTTGCACATGTGCAATGAGTGACGAAGGGGCTCATTGCAAGTCCCGAAAGTTACGGGCTTCATGGGGGCTGCAATGAGCGCCAGGTGCTCATTGTGAGGCCCATAAGACTTAGAAGTATAGGTGTGAGAAGAGGCTGGCAATAAGCGCATTTGACACTCATTGCCAGGCCCGCGATTAGAGCCAAAGACGCTCATTGCAAGGCCTGCAAGACTTAGAAGTTGAGGAGAGGGAAGAGGCTGGCAATGAGCGCTGAATAATTAGAACAAAATGACGGGTGAGAAACGGGGGGAAGAGACACAGGGGAGGGAGATAAAGGAAAAAAAGCTGCAGGGCAGGGAGAGGGGGCAAACAGACAGCAGGAGGGAGAGAGGGGGAAAGAGACGCAGGGGAGGTAGAGAGGGGGAAAAGAGGCACAGGGGTGAAAGAGAGGGGAGAGACTCGCAATGAGCACTGAAGGCGCTCATTGCGAGGACAAAAAGTTGCGGGTTGGACAACGTCTGCAATGAGCATCAAAGCCACTCATTGTGAGTCACAAGATGTAAGAGTGGAGAAAGCCTCGCATTGTGTGACAAACAGCATTGCCAGGCTTTAAATTTTATTGCCGTCCTTTTTGATGACGCTAGTACACTATAATTAATGCACACTAGCCATAAGGAGACTGGTATCTATTTGCCGGAGGTGCAGAAGATTGACATTTCACATGGAGATTATATTGAATGCAATCTCTATACCTCATAACATTTGAGGTGTCTCCAGGTAGGAGTCAAACATCCATAACAGTTTTTCCATTGATCTGCACTAGGAGTTTGTGCACCCTCTCTCTCCCTTCCCTCTTGTTTTTATACATACTCTAGACACCTACGTGAACACTGTGTCAATTGAGGAAGCAGCACAACCCCTTCCCATTACAAACTTTTGAACAATTAATAGAACAATTGTTTACGCAAGATTTGAAAACCTTCAATTGAGCCAGTACTACATCAGGCCACAACATCCATTCTTTAGTGCTCACTATACCCACTGGAACCAACCAGCCACAGTATCTAACATTTTTTTCAGAAATGTATTAACCAATGAAACTTAGATATGCCTTTAACAATTAATACCAGATACAGTCTATGAATATTCTGCTAATGTTAGAGGCCTGTCTTTCCGGAACACAGCCCATCCAGTGGGGGTGAATAAACAGTGTAAGGATATAGTTTAGTCTATCACATATATAGTTGTCAATGTGGGGAACGCTTACGATGTTGGTCAGACTTTGCGGCCCATAGGGCTGCAACTGCGAGCCACATGGGACTCTGAGCCCCGCAAAGAGAGGCGAGCGGTTGAGGCACGCGAGAGGCGAGGTGAGCACTTGAGGGCCACGGGACTTCTGGACTTCAGCGATCAGGCCCACGGGACAGCCTGCAGTAAGGGCCGCAATCCTCCCTCCCCCTCCCTTCTAACCCCTTTATCCTCCCTCCTTCCCCCTCTCCAATAACCTCCCATGGGACTTTGGCGCTCAGGCCTGCGGGACTTAGCTTGAAGTGAGGGCCTCAATCCTCCTCCTCCTCATCCCTCCTAACCCACTTATCCTTCCTCCTCCCCCCCTCTACAATAACCTCCCTATCCCCTTTCTCCTCTCTTCTTACATTGATCTGAGCTCCCGCTGCTCTCTCCCCTGCAGCGCATCTTCTTGCTGTGACAGTACCGGCATATGCTAATGATGTGATGTCAAATGCGCGTCACATATGCCGGTTACAGACACAGGCAGGGGAGGGGGGAAAGAGACGGAGGGAGAGGGGGGGGGGAAGAGACACAGGGGAGGGAGAGGAGGGGGAAATGAGACACAAGGGAGAGGAGGGGAGAAGTGAGACACGAGGGAGAGGAGGGGGAAAATGAGACACAAGGAAGGGAGAGGTGGGGGAAAAGGAAACACAAGGGAGGGAGAGGTGGGGGAAAAGGAGACAAAAGGGAGGGAGAGGAGGGTGAAAAGGAGACACAAGGGTGGGAGAGGTGGGGGAAAAGGAAACACAAGGGAGGGAGAGGTGGGGGGAAAGGAGACATGGGGAGAGGAGGGGGAAAGGCTGAAGTTTTGATGAATACGTATTGTAAACCATTACATTATACTTTGTAACATGCAACTTAAATTTGAAACAATGGTGAACCATTTTAACAATACTAAACATTTTAATTCAGAGGTATGTATGAGTAACATAAGAATAGATCAACTTTCTGTGAATAAGTATTTGCAACCATTACAAAATGCTTTGTAACATGCAACTTTTATTTCAAGTACTGGTAAACCACATAGGTATGGAATCCAGAGGACGGCAAACAGTAAAAAAAAAACATTGAAACTTAGCCAATTGTATCAAAGGGGGAAAAAAATAATTTCTTCCTGACCCTATTAAATGGCGATCGGATTACTCCCTGGATCAAAACTCTGTATTCAATTATACATTTCAATTTATTAACAAATGGTTATCCTCCTACTTACATAAATCCTTACTTATATACAATGAAATGACTTTGCACACCTTTTAAAACAATTTGGTAAAATCTCAAATAGTACCTTAAAATACTAACATTTAACCTTCAATTGTACGAAAATGCCACCTAATTGTTTTGTGGGGCCAATCATGCAAAAAGGTAACGTCTAACACATTCCAACATGTTACTTTGTCTTCGCAGTTTTTTTTTCTTCACTTTTTGTTGGTATTCTTGTAGTTCTTGAAAATGGCACTTAGAGTTTCCTTTGTGAAACAGTGGAACTCTAAAAAGAGACTGGCAGACATAAAAGTTTGTCCCAGGGGTGTAACCAATGTTCTCTATGTTTTTTGTAATTTTATTAAAATGTTTCCTTAGTGGAATAGTGGTCTTCTAAAAAGAGACCAAGTGAAATCAAATTTCGTTCTCGAAATAAAATCACTGTTCTCTATGTTTACAGAGCCTCATAGTACACAAAGCTTTTGCTTAAAATGCGTCCATCCTCCAATAAATCACCTTGACTTGAGTTTTCTTCAATATTAACTTTATTTTTCTCTGGATTGTTGCATCTTGAAAGTGCAACATAGAGTTGTCCATGTGCAAATACAGGGTTCTGTAAAAAAATACCCACAGACTTGAAAGTTCGTCCTTGGGATTTATTAATGGTTATGGCAAATGCCATGATAATGGGAAATTGTCTCCTTTGAAGGACAAAAGGCAATCAACTCTCACTTGGAGCCAAATCAATCCTTGTTAAACGAACTGGTTCACCTTTATGGGTACCATTCATAATTTCTGCATGTATAATATGATCATTTAAATCCTTCACAATTAAATTGGTCCCATTACAAAGTCCTTTTTTGACAATTGCCCTTTTTTAAGTTGCAAAATATGTGGTTGCATTCCAGAGGGAGTTAAATAATTTATCAATTCCATAATAAAGTTAGATTCACTGTCTTTGTCATCGGCCAGTTCCGAACCTGCACTGTAAGAATCTGCACTGTAATAGTTTTTTTGGGGTGCATTGATTAATTTTATAAGTTCGTTATTTAAGTTCAAGGCAACTATATTTTTAGATGTTAATATCACTTTGCTTGCAATGTCTGAGTAATGCTCGTAATTGATGATATTGAGAAAGATTGTCGATATTAGTAATTCTTTGCAAATCATTTCTGATGGAATTTCAACAGTATCATCAGGTAGATTAGTTATTTTTTAATGTTTTTCTTCTTCAATTTGAATTAGCCAATCATTGAATTGATTTTGGCCTTCAGATCTCATATTTATTTCTAATTTAAGGTGGGTAAATATTTTCCACAGTTCTTTATACAAGTTTCGACAATGTCAGTCCTATTGCCATGTGGCACCACAGGTAATGTTTGCCTAAAATCTCCTCCTAACAACATCACCTTTCCACCAAATTGCAAATCATTACCCATAACTTATTTTAATAATCGATCAATACATTGCAGGACATGACATCATTGTTGCCTCATCTATTATAATTAATTTACTTTTGTGAAATTTTCTGGCTTGTAATGAATGAATTTAAATATCCGACACTGATGTTTCTAGAATAAGAACTGGCAGTTTAAATCCACTATGCACAGTTCTACCACCTTCTGACAAAAGTGCGGCAATTCCAGTTGTTGCAAATGGCATGGCTACTTGACTCTGTGCTCGAATGCAAATCATCAATAAATTATGTAGATACGTTTTTCCTGATCCACCAGCGCCATCTAGATAGAAATAACCCTCTTTGAGCATGTCATCGTCTATGGCATTTGTAATGGCGTTAAATGCTTCCAATTGTAATGCATTTAAAGTTCCAATTTGTTCTTGTGTTTTTGGTATTCAATCTCAGTGTCATACTACTCAAAGTTAATTTCATTTATAAATCCTGTATTAGGCAGATTAAAATTTGTACAATTTAGTCCACTACAAAGAAAGATTTCTTGAATTTCCATTAATGCTTTTAAAAGCGCAATGGTCTCATTGTAACATTTCAAGAAGTCTTCACACATATATAATTTAAATGTTTCCCACAAAACTAATGCATCAGGTGCATTGCAAAAGATGCAAATGAAAGCAAATTGTTCTCTCATTTGCTTTGGCATTTGACATAGTGCTGCTTCTTCTAGACATCTCTCCCATCATCTGCCAGGAAGTTTTGATGTCTTGCAGCTATGTGGAAAGTATTATAAACTATGTAATTCCCTGTGCATAAATGTTCATAACTATGTGCACTGGGAACATGTAAAACGAGTAATCTTAAGCTGAAACATTCAAAGTCTCTTGGACTAACGGTATAAATTTGTGGGATCATTTTATGATTATCTTTTTTTTGTTGTCGTCATTGGCCATTCACATAGTGCTGTGGAATTTCAATGTATAAAAATTGTCTGGCCTCAGTGTCCTGGCAATTTAATTGAAACCAAGCAGTAAGTGTTGTTGCTCTATGTACACGTTGTGCTAATGCATTTCTTTCATTCCCTGCAGTGAAGGAAACAAATTGACTTTTTGGCAAATGGACAGCTAATCGATACACAGCATGTATCATGCATTTCAAATTTGAGAAGACGCAACATTGCTTCTGGAGCACTTACATAGCAAGCATCTAAATAAGATGAAAGTTCATCATGTAAAACTGGATTGTCTTGTTCATTTTGTGCACCTTGCACAACAACAGTTGCTGCATCATATCCTTTGTATATATATTTATACACATATTTGATGGATTTGATAGAAATGCAAGCTTCCACATTTATGTGTGCATTGTACTTCATCAGCAAATGTGGATTGTATGGAACTCCATATCTATTATCGACCTTTTGACCATGGATAATAGCGGTTTGTCCTTCTTTTATACAAAGGGTAATCATCACAATTAGCATAAGTCTGCATTTGAAATTATTTTGGGAACTTTTTGGTGCATTGGTAAATTTTCCATACATGATGAATTTGGATTGATATCTCCACATGGACCATGAATCATTCTATGAGTTACAATCTCATTAAGTTTTGAATGTTTTTCTGGATGTGGCATTTCAGCAGTAATTACTGAATCCATTCTGTCTGCCGTATTCAATTTATCTTTTTCTTGCAGGATTAAAAGTATATGTGCATGTGGCAGGCCTCTTTTTTGAAATTCAATGGTATAAACAAAAGCCACACATTTTCCAAATAAGTGTGCTTTCGTTATAACATGAATTAATGAATTTAGTTTTAATTTGAATACTCTAGCCACCAAATCTGGTCGGTCAGAAGTATTTTGGCCAAGTTTGAATTTTTTTTTGATCTCTGGCCATTGTGGATTACATGTGAATGTAATGAATAAATCTGGTTTGCCAAATTTAGTAACAATAGCAATGGCATCATTGCATCTTTCTTGAATATTGCGAGGAGATCCTTGGAGAGAGGATGGCAAAAAAATTGTTCTTCCAGCAGGAATGTCTGTTTGCAGCCAATTCAGCGACATAATCTATCAATCTACAATATTGTTCTACTCTAAGGTTGTTTTGTTGAAATTTTACAAAATTTTGATTATTTGCTTAGACTTGTAGATAGGAATCAATAATCCACTGTTGTGTGAGTTTCCCCCCACATAAAATAGGATTAAAATGATCCTGAATAGCAGTTTGTGCCACTTTATATTCCAGCATAGAAATAATGTTTCTAACACGAACTTTACTATTGGGATAACTTTGCAATTGAAATTTTGGTTGCCATCCTGGCTCACCATTTGGAAAGAAAATGGGATATGTCATTGGAATCCAAATTACTACTAAATATATTTATGTTTATAAAAGGTCGGCCTTCATTGCATGGATATATTCTAATATCCCGCTCAAATGGTAGTTCACTTCATCATTTTTAAAGACCATGGAAAACTCATTTGCTTTTGGTAAATTATACCATCTTTGATCAGTTTGACGATCAATTTTGAGAACCATATTTACTCTTGGCATTAACAATTGATTTATCTGCACATGTGCCTGTTGTTCTTTTTCAACCTCTGTAATTTTTTTGTATGCTTGACTATATGGATTGTTGGCCATAATGTTATCAAGCTTTTCAAAGACTATGGGTAAGCATTTTTTATTTTCAGGAAGCATAATTCATTGTTCAACAGCTTTCATTTTATCAAGGACATATAACTGTGCACATTTCCTTTGCTCTCCTACTTCTGGGTGTAAATGTGAAGTCTGGTGGTAAATTTGTCCTTGTACTTTAAAACAGTAAGGACCATGTCCTGGGACATTGTATACTAATGTAGCACCCATTGAAACAAATAAAATTGCACTGTTATAAGTTCTAATGTATTTTTTTTAATAGGTATGATTTGGAATTTTTAAATCAGTCATTATACTTTATAAATATTCAGGAAATGTGTGTCTTTCTAGAAGTCTTACCTTTCCTTTCTGACAGCAACTAATAAACTCTCCATCAGTTGGTCTTTCCTTCAGAAAATGATAGGCCCCACAAAACTGACAAACCACATTCATTAATCCATAATAATGAGGTTCTACTGGTACTGTGAGCTTCCTCAACACAGATATCACTACAACTTTCTATATCTACATTGGTGTCATGTGTATGAACATTGGTTTCATGAGGCAATATTGGGTCATTAGGCAATGCTTTACAGACATTTTTTTGTTAACTTTTTCTTTTCTTTGATGCTCCAGCACACTCAGTTTGTGCTTTCTTAGTAATTGTTTCTTTTATTTAGAAGTCTCTGTCGGCTTCTTCTCTTAAGCATTGTAAAGTCTCAGGGGACTGTGCATATCTCCATCTTTGCTTCCATTCCCTTGCCATTCTTCTTTTATTTTCATTCTTGTCTTCTGTGTTGTCCGCCATTGTAATCTGTAATTGTAAATGCAGGTGTAAGTTCTGGAAAAAAATTTATTGTGCATTTTGTTTTTACCTGTCATCAATGTAACAGGGCAGTAATGAAACATTAAAATTACTTGAAATGCATTTGTAATGTTTTCATTAAAGGAATTAATGAATCAATCAATGGGTTATTTTGAATTTGCATACATGAAAAGCTAAAGAGCTAAGCATATATATATTGATCAATAAGTTCAGGGTAAAAAATGTTATTTATTTTTTTTAATAATTAATTATGAAGTAATTAATAAATTAATATACATTAATGAAATAATCTAAAACTGTTATAAATGCAAAACATAAACAGGTAATCATGTGTTCCTAAATAAGGGCAGACACTAGGAGCTATGAGCAAACTATAGATTGGCCTGAAAAGGATTTGTAATGTTTTGCTTAAATTAATTAAACAATAAATCAAGTTAACAGGTGTAATTGTCATTGTTTTTTTTAAATGTTAATTATTGATTAAAAATTAATTAATTAAATAATAAACATTAATGAATTAATCAATAACTGCCATCAATACAAAATAAAAATACTTAATCCTGTTTTCCTAAAGAATGTCATCACTAAATCATATACCTGTCAAGTTGATCTTATAGCAGATCAAATCCTGCAGAGCTCACTCTCTGTCTTCAGGCAGGTGCAGAGATGAGTAATCTGTAAAATTACATGAAAAGCATTTTTAATGTTTTGATTCAATAAATTCATTAATCATTAAAAGTATCCTGTTTAATTGGCATACATGCAAAACGTAAAGGTCTAATCATCAATATATTCATAAGTAAATGCATTACAAAATATTAAATGTAACAAGTGTCATAGTATAATAAAGTGATTTAAATATTTAAGTGCTTAGAGGGTCCTATCACTGTCAGGTAATGAGCAGGAACAGAGACATAAGTGCATTAGAAAATGTACCTAATTTTTTGGCAAGTTTGAAAAAAAATAGTTTTTTTTCTGTAATTATTATTAATTAATAGTTAATCAATTAATGTACGTTAATGATCAGTACTCCAGATATCTAAATGCAATATGCATTGTAAAATAGATGATATTTATTTTTTATAATGATTACTCATTAATAATTCATTAATAGACGTTAATGAATTAATTAATCAATAATGGTGATCAATGGAAAACAAAAAGCCTTAATTATTTTCTTCTAAAAAAGAGCATCATAAATGATATACCTGTAAAGGTGATCTTATTGCAGATCAAATGCTGCAAACGTCACTCAGTTTGTAATCAGTCAGCTGCAGAGATGACCAAACTGTAAAATTAAAAAAAAAGCATTTTTAATGTTTGAATGCAATTAATTCATTAATAATTAAGAGTAATACATGCAAAATGTAAAGGTGTAAGCATGGATATATTCATAAATAAATGCACTATAAAATATAACATTTAGCAGGTGTCATAATATAATAAACTGATTTCAATATTTTACTGCTTTGAGGATCCTATCCCTTTCAGGCAATGAATAGCAACATAGATATATAAGTGCACTGTAAAATGTACATATTTTTTGTGCCAGTTTAAACATTTTTTTTTATTATTACTAATTAATAATTACTAAATTACTGAACATTAATAATGAATTAATCAAACAATAAAAATATCAAAAAGAGCTAAGCATTAATATATTCATAAAGTAAAGGCAGTGACAAATATACAATTTTTTGTTCATAATGATTAGTAATTAACAATTAATAAATTAATGGCAGTCTAAAAACATCATATTTTTTTGGATAATGATTACAAATTAATAATTACTAAATTAATGTCCATTAAAAATTAATTAATCAATTAATAAATATATTTCAAAGCATTAAGTATTAATGTATTTATCAAGTAAAGGCAGTGTAAAATATAAGATTGTGCATATATATATTTTTTTAAATATATATACATTTTTTGTAATAATTAATTCATTAATAAATGTATATACCGTATATACTAGAGTATAAGCCGAGTTTTTCAGCCTTTTTTTAAGGCTAAAAAGGGCCCCCTCGGCTTATACTCGAATCACTCTCCCCTTTGTGTCTCTCTACCCCCCCCGTGTCTCTCTAACCCCCCCGTGTCTCTTTCCCTCCCCCTACTCATCCTCAACCACCCTCATTCTAACCCCCCCTCCTCATCCTCAACCCCCCCTCATTCTAACCCCCCCCCCCACTCCCCTCACTTACCTGCTCCGGCCTCTGCTCCTTCTTGATCCGGGGCACATGTGACGTCACATGCGTGCCATGTTATTAGCATATACCGGGTGCCGTTGAGGATGGGGGGGGTTGAGGATGGGGTGGTTGAGGAGGAGGTTGAGGATGGGGGCTTGAGGAGGGAGGTTGAAGAGGGGGTTGAGGATGAGGAGGGGAGCACCCGGTATATGCTACTGACGTGGCGCGCATGTGGCATCACATGCACGCCGGGTCAAGATGGAGCGGAGGCTAGAGCAGGTAAGTGAGGGAAGGGGGGGTTAGAATGAGGGGGGGTGAAGATGAGGAGGGAGGTTGAGGATGGGGGGTTGAGGATGGGGTGGTTGAGTAGGGGGTTGAGGATGGAGGGGTTAAGGATGGGGTTGTTGAGGAGGGGGTTGAGGATGGGGGGTTGAGGTTGAGGAGGGAGGTTGAAGAGGGGGTTGAGGATGAGGAGGGGGGGTGAGGATGAGGAGGGGGAATGAGGATGAGGAGGGGGGTTGAGGAGGGAGGTTGAGAATGAGGAGGGGGGTTGAGGATGGGGGGTTGAGGTTGAGGAGGGGGTTGAGGATGGGGGGTAGAGGTTGAGGAGGGGGCTGAGGATGAGGAGGGGGCTGAGGATGAGTAGGGGGGCTAAGGAGGGGAGGTTGAGGAGGGGAGGTTGAGGAGGAAGGTTGAGGAGGGAGGTTGAGGATGAGGAGGGGGGTTGAGGATGGGGGGTTGAGGTTGAGGAGGGGGTTGAGGATGGGGGGTAGTGGTTGAGGAGGGAAGTAAAGGAGGGGGTTGAGTATGGGGGGGTTGAGGATGGGGAGGTTGAGGAGGGTGGTTGAGGATGAGGAGGGGAGGTTGAGGATGAGGAGGGAGGATGAGGAGGGGGGTTGAGGAGGGGGGTTGTGGTTGAGGAGGGAGGTTAAGGAGGGGGTTGAGGATGGGGGGTTGAGGATGGGGGGTTGAGGTTGAGGAGGTAGGTTAAGGATGAGGAGGGGGTTGAGGATGAGGAGGGGGCTGAGGATGAGGAGGGGGGCTGAGGATGAGGAGGGAGGTTGAGGAGAGGGTTGAGGATGAGGAGCAGGGTTGAGGTTGAGGAGGGGGTTGAGGATGAGGATGGGGGGTTGAGGATGAGGATGGGGGGTTGAGGATGAGGATGGTGGGGTTGAGGATGGAGGGGGTTGAGGAGGAGTGGGTTGAGGAGGGAGGTTGAGGATGAGGAGGGATGATAAGGATGAGGAGTGGGGTTGAGGAGGGAGGTTGAGAATGAGGAGGGGGGGAAAAGACAAAGGGAAGGGAGAGGAGGAAGAGACAAGGGAAGGGAGAGGGGGAAGAGACACAGGGAAGGGAGAGGGGGGAAGAGACACAGGGAAGGAAGAGGGGATAAGAGACACAGGGAAGGGAGAAGGGAGAAGAGACACAGGAGAGAGAGGGGGACACAGAAGACACAAGAGGGACACAGGGGGCAGCACATTTCCCACCCTCGGCTTATACTCAAGTCACTCATTTTACCCAGTATTTTGTGGTAAAATAGGTGCCTCGGCTTTGACTCGGGTCGGCTTACACTCGAGTATATACAGTACTTTACCTATTTATAATTAATAGCCAGCAATCAATATCCTGAAGAGCTAACAATCTCTTTGGTTTTCCGACAGCAGAAAATGACAGTCATCACCTCCGGAGAAAATGTCCAAAATGTGCCAGTTGTGCCCTATGTATAGGCTGCGTGCACGAGACAGAACCGTTGGTTTAGGCAGGAAAGCCGCCATTTCAGAATTATAATGTGTAGATTAGCAACTTAGTGTTGTAAAATGGCGGCGATATTCTATGTGTTACGCACCTCGCAAGCATTTTCGGTGCTTCCTAACAGTTGTACGTGCCTTGCTGTGTTTTGCACCCTTCGGTGTCGTGTAGCCTCGTTTTAATTCTCGCTTAGACGATTTTCGAGTGCCAACACTCAGCAAATTCGGCTTAAATTTGCTTATAACCTCACTCCCTGACGTCCTGGCTGCCACCCCGTGCTGTGTGTGTTTTTTTTTTATTGTGTTTTTGTGTGGTTTTGGTGTTTTTCGATTTGCACGGTTCGGTTGTTAACAACGTATTTTTCCAAGGTCAGGTTTTTTCTGCGAAGGGATTCTGAGTCGCAATTTTTTTTTATAAGTCCCGCGTTCCTCAACTGCTTGCAGCCTAATACAATCCCACATTTCTTAACTGTTTGGAGCTTAAGTACCGAATGCTTTAATGCCTCAACTGCTCGCCTCGCGAGGCTCGCAGGAGCGCCTTAGTCCCACATTTTTCAATGCCTTAACTGCTCCCCTCGCTATGCAAGGCTCTCAGGCAATGAGCGCCTTTTTAGCGCTCATCGCCTAAGTACTGCGAGTTTCATTGCCTCAACTGCTCACCTTGCTACGTAAGGTTATGTGCTCCAAGCTTCTGGGCTTCAACAGCGCTATGCAGGGCTCAAAAGCGTGACGCCGAATCGCAGTTTGACAACTATTATATGTGATATCACATATATTTGTCAGTTCAAGGACGTTGGTAACGTTGCGGCCCGTAGGGAGGCATAGCGAGCAGTTGAGGCATGACACTGAGAGGCTCACGCAACCTAGGCTGCAATGAGCGCCAAAGGTGAGCGAATGAGGCTCGCAATGAGCGAAAAGGCGCTCATTGCGAGCCACATGATGAGCGCCGAAGGTGCTCAGTGTGGGGCTCGCGATGATCGGCGAAAGGACAGCATTCCCAGCCTTAAAAGTGTTGTCCCTTCATTTGTGACAGCCAAGTCCCTATTATAAATAAATATATATATATATATATATATATATATATATATATATATATATATATATACATATATATATATATAAGATAAATTATACAAGAAAAACAAATCCTCTCAACAAACAGCAAAACATATGTGGCTTTCAGCTAATCGAATAATATAAAACTTTATTTTTATAACTCTAGGAAGAAAGTAAAAAAGAAACTATAAATAATATTAATAGAATTAAAAAGTCCCCTCATTTAAGATGATTGCTAGATAAAACATTAAAATGCTTGTTTTTTTGGTGATTTCTTTTTTTTTTATATATATATAACAAAATATAATTTACTTCTTTTGTTATTATGAAAAACAATGATAAAAAAAGGAGCCTCGGTGTAGGAGGTTAATTGTAAGTTTTGAGCTAACATAATGAGAAATGACATGAAGAATACACAGAAAATAACAATACAAAGCAAATGTCATACAAAATATACCAGACTTGTAGTTTTTTGTATATATTGATTTTCACATCTTATTGAGAATAGGAAACAAACTACTAATATTAGTTCAAAAGTATTATAATTGAAAAGACTGGACAGTTATTGCATCAGTGATTCCTGTTTATTGCACACCTGAAATGAATGCTTAACGCTAAACCCTATTCTATTAAGGCAACGCAAATAACATTGCTACATAAAAGCAGCTAAGTTACATGTTTATTCAAAGCATTTCACTCACAATATTAAAGATCAAACCCAGCATCCATAATCCATGTTCTTTCGTCAGTGTAGCATTTATGGGGCTGGATTACAGATGCTCTCAAATGACATCAATCAATGAATTTTCTTGCTGTGACATATTGTAGGAGCCAAAAGAAAATGGCAAATGGAACAGTGATTGACAGGGAGAACAATATATTTGCAAGCTTACTGTCCCAATGTTTAATATGTTAAAGGTTTCTTTAAAAATTTACATTCAGGTCCTAGAGCTGGAGGTATGGTTATTTAGAGAGAGAGAGTGCAGAAGAATTGAGAGTTGGAAGTGCAGGTTTATATTATTTTACTTATATTAGCTAATTAAATATTACTTTATATTTAATCTTACAATACTTAGAAAAAATGAGAACACATTATATACATACCCATATATTACCCAGGGTAATAAAACACATAGATTCACATATAGGTAGGCAAAACCATCCATACACCCCACCATATACCCTAACATATAAAATAAAATAGAACATTCATTTTTTTTTAGATCAAAGATATATACATACTAGCAAATTGCCCGTCAAAAAATTACGGCAATAAAATTGTAAGGCAGGTATTGCTGTTTGGTGGAGACGCGCAGTGAATGGGTGTTGTGTTTATTGTGTTTTGTATTTGTTTGTTTTTGTGTCTCTTTGTTTTTGTATGGTAATGAAATAATTAATACATTAATAAATGAATATACTTGACCTATTTAGAAGTAATATATGCAGGAAGCATTGTGCTGAAGAGCAGCATATAATGTAGGTTTGCACTATTGTGGAGCTGAGGTGTAAGTGTCAGCAATGTGTGCAGTGTGTAGTGTAAATAGGCTGCTTGCGCGAGGGTAAGACATTAGGGTAGCTGTGTACTTCCGCATTGTGTAAGTTAGTGTTGTAAAATGGCAGCTAATGTGTATGTGCTAGGCGGCTGTGTATGATGTAGCGTGCTTGCTAATGGTGTATCTTGTACCTCGTACGGCTTTTTTAAAATCCGTATGTGCTTGGTGGCGTTTTGCGTGTTTAGGGTCCAGTAGCCTCGTTTTCGTTTTTCGGCGGCCATTTTTTCTCTTCCATAGGGGATTTTCGTGTGTCTAAACTCTGGAATTTGTACTTAAATTGAGGTGTAACTTCACTTGCAGAGGACCTGGGTGCCCCCCCTAGCAGTGGGTAAGCTTTTTATGTATGTGTTGTGTGTATTTATTGTGTTTTTAATGTTTTTATGTGCGCGCGGTTCAGGCAGCAGACGGAATCAGGTCTGGAAACTGAGGACAGGAGACCGGCGCCTCTAATAGGGGAGAATCTTTGTATCTCAATTGCTCTCCCTTCCTCTGATTCCTAAACCCTCTGTCCCCTGTCGTAAGTACAGCCTTCTAAGAACCTGAAACAACTGTTTTATGTTTTAACATGTTTTGTTAAGAATGTTTGAGTGAGTGAGGATACTGGTGCATAAAACCCACCGTATCAGTAGGCAAGAGGTCCTTTACGACGTATCATTGTACTGCCTCAAGATGCACCTCTGCAGAGAAAGCTAGTGGGGGCAGTAATGTGCTATGTAAGAGGACCCTATCGTCCTCAGACACAAATGTTTTCTAGCTCTCTGAGTTTGTCAAGTAAATTGTAACTAACCATAGTCTGCACAGCAAAGAAACAAAAATCATAGAAGGTTAAGTGTGGGTTGATGCAGGGTTTCATACTAAGTGCGCCTTGGTCTGTAAGTGCAAAGTCTATGAGGTGCCCCCTGTACTCGGCCTTTGGACATCAGTCCACTGTTGCTATTGGGTACAGGACTACTCTCAGAGAATAAGAGTGAACACCGATCTTTGATCACCTCTCAGCTTTGTCACTAAACTACCCTGGTGCCGCTGGTTTGAGCCTGTACTCTCCCATACTAAAGGACATGTCCCAGAACTGTAGCAGACTTGTCTCCCATGAATAATCAGACTGTTACGTCAAGCACCTTAGCGTGATGATATAAGAGGCCAGATACTTTTTGGAATAGTGTGCCTCATGTTTATCATTTAGTTCTGCTGGAAACTTTGGAGAGATCAAAAGCGGGGATTTATAGTGTGGGAATATTACTGTGGGAAATCCCCTGACAGCCAAAGTGTAGCTAAGAATCGAGAGAGAGGGGTAAGAGTCAGCTCCATCATAGCCGGGTTATGGGAAACAATCTTAGCAAGGGTGATACTGCGTCACCCTGAAGTAAAGGACGTCCAAAGAGTCCTCCTATCCCACAGGAGAGTATGAATAAGAAATGGAGCAAGCTGACTAAGGAAATGGATTTTGGGATTCCAAAAAGGGGGCCACTTTTGAATTACCCTGCTGAGAGAATCTCTACAAAAATTTCAAATAAAAATTAGTAGAACCAAATGAGAAAGCAGCTTGAAGTAGATGGGCTGTAGAATACTATCAGAGACAGCAAAAGAGACTAAGACAATATCAGTGAGAACAGACCAGCCGAGGAAGGAGAGTCGGTCTGAGTCAGAAAGGGAAGAGGCAGAACAGATAGCGAGATCTAGGTGCCCAGAGGGGAGGAAAAGTATTTAGTGAAGTGGAAGGACAACTCCTAATCACTCCCCAAATAAACTCTGAGGAGGTAACCAAATTGGCTGAGGGACTTTTATCACCTCAAGCCTCAGCCTACCCAGTCAGAGAGCAGTTTATTCCAGGCACAAATGGTCAGACAGACAGGCACATTACCCAGCATGTCCCATGGACACCTGGGAAAATGAAGGTATTTCTCTCATCAGTCCGTAAGCCATGGAGTAATCCATATGGGTTTATAAAAGAGCTGTACAATATCATGGTCAGCTACAACCCCACGTGGAGGGATCTGCTACAGATAAAAAGAGTTGTGGCTGGTCAAACAGACACAGCAGTCATCTGTACTAAACTTACCTTGCCACTTAATCCATCAGAGGTAGAGAATACCCCACATAGGGCATTGGAATATGACAACCAACTCAATAATAAGATTACAGAGTTATTCCCTCCACAGTCTTGGGTATGGATGACAAATATCCAACAAAACTACTTTGAAAGATTTTGGCAGGTTGTAGAAGAAGCAGGAGGTAACCTTGAAGACCAAGGTATGGGTAAGATGCTCACTGCCACATTGGTGTCTGGACTGAATAAAGAACTTTGGTTTCTGTCCATGCAGATTGGAGAGACAAGTCAGTCTCAGCACTAAAGAGCCTAGCAAGCTAAATCCAAAGAAACATTGAGGAAGTGCAGGAAAAAAGAGCTCAGATGGTAATGCTAGTCAATGTCACTGGGAAACCTCAATGGATGCACTTCAGAGGGACAAATAGAGGAGAATCCAGAAAAGTTAAATGCTATAACTGTGAAAAACTGGGTCATTTTGCAAGGGACTGCACAGTCCCAAAGCGGGGGAGACAGGAGAACAATTGATGGGCAGGGTTTCCAGTGTTACCAGTCATCTCTAAAGAGCATAGGGGGTGATACCTTTGTTCGCCTGACCCTCTCTGACATGCCATACCATTCTGTGGAATGGCTGGTGGACACTGGAGCAGCCCGCAGTGTTCTCAAAATATCAGAGGCCCCAGATTTGAAAATGTCTAGAAAAATTGATGCTATAGGACTAGCAGGTAAAGCTATCATGCTGAGAGAGAGTGCAGACACTCCTGTACCTATACAGTAGGTCCAGTTGAGACTCCCCTCTCCTTTGTCCTCAGTGACACTGTTCCCTGCAATTTGCTGGGAAGAGATGCACTGATGAAACTAAAGGCGAACATCCAATATACAGAGGATGGACTGGTTGTCACTACATTAGTGGGATCAGCAGACCACAACACATTAGAGAGTCTGATCACTCTAATGGCAGTGTGCATCCTTCCAGAGCAGGATATTCTGCCTGACCTGAAGGATGTTCCCCCAGATATTTGGGCTATAAAAGGTGGTCCAGTTAGTCTGATAAAACAAGCAGACCCAGTGATCATTAAGCTCAGACCTGGAGCTAAATTGCCCAGAATTCCTCAGTATCCCCTTAGCATGAAACAATTAAATGGTGTAAGAGACCAAATCAAAATGTTGTGAATCAGGGGGTCCTGATTCCTACAAAATCACCTGTAAATACATTCTTGTATCCTGTGGCTAATCCTGAGAGACTGGGAAAGTTCCGTCTGGTCCATGTTTTGCGGGCAGTAAATAAAAACATTCAAGATGATTCACCACTTGTTCCAAATTCCCACACTATTCTAGGAGACATTACTTCAAATGCCTCCTGATTCAGTGTGATAGATTTGGTCGACGCTTTCTTTTGTGTCCCTGTACATCCTGACTCTCAGTACCTGTTCTCTTTCACTTCTGAAGGACAGCAGTTTGCTTGGACAAGGTTGTCCTTCACCATCTGAATTTGGTCAAATCATGAAGCAAGTCCTAGACAGGTGGCATGCATCCTTTGGGGTGACTGTCGTGTGGTATGTTGATGATATCCTTCTGGCAGACACCTCAAGAGAGCTATGCACCAGTGCGACTGTTTCACTACGCTCCAACTTGAGCACTGAGGGATGCAAGGTTTTCACCAGTAAGTTACAGTTCTGCCAGGAATAAGTAATTTTCCTAGGCCACTGCATATTACAGTGCTCTAAACACATCACTGCGGATAGGGTCTCTGTGAAACAGAAGGCACAATACCCACAGAATGCCAAACAGATCAGCGCCTTTCTGGGATTGGTCGGGTACTGTAGACAATGGATACCAAACATGTAACTACTCCCTTATACACTTGCTACTCCCTTATACACTCTGACCACTCAGACTGGACACATAGAGCTGTATGAGGAGGAAAAACAAGCTGTGGACCAGTTAAAGGCTGCTATACTTAGCGCCCCATTACTGTCTCTCCCAAACTACACCAAGCCATTCTACCTGTTCTGTTATGAACAGGAAGGACAGGCTTCAGGAATACTCAACTAGAAGTATGGGGGAAACAGAATCCAGTGGGGTACTTTGGTACCAAACTGGATCCTGTGATTTCAGCAGGAGCTGAATGTGTAAAATCAGTAGCTGCAGCAGCAATGTTAGTTGAAAAAACAACTGACATTGTTCTTGGGAATCAGTTGTTTCTTATGGTTCCTCATGTTGTACAAGCAGTCCTCCACAGCCTGACAACCAAACACCTCTCTGTGGCCAGGCTAATGAAATATGACATTTCCTTGCTGGTGCCATCTAATATAACCATTCTCAGGTGCAATGTTTTAAATCCAGCCACTCTTTTGCCATTTCATGAGGAGGACTGGGAGCAACACCAAGGACATGATTGTGAGCAGGAGCTAGAGCTCTACTATGCCCAATCCTGTCTAGGATAAACCCATTCCAACTGCTGAAATGACACTATATGTAGATGGTTCTAGACTCCAGAAATCAGAGGGAGGGTGTGCCACTTGTTTTGCTGTAGTGAATGACACCTCCATTCTGTACTCTGAGCCCCTTTATCCTGGTATGCACTCGGCACAAAGTGCTGAGTTGCTTGCTCTGACCAAGGAATGTGAATTGGCAGAAGGGAAGACAGTGCACATATATACTGACTCCCGTTATGCCTATGGAATCCTCCATGATTTTGGCTTTTTGTGGGCACATAGAGGCTTTCTGACCTCTAGTGGACATGCAGACTTCATACAGGATTTGCTACAAAAGGTGAAGCTACCTAGAGCCTTAGCTGTTATGAAATACCAGGCACATCAGCGAGAAATAGATCCTATTACTATGGGTAACAACGGGGCAGATGAAGCAGCCAAGAAGGCCGCTCTTATGGTTCTCCAAGAGTCCTCTAAAACTGTGGAGAATTTGATAATGGAAGTCTTAAAGACTCTCCAAAACCAAACAGGTTCAGAGCAAGTGAAAAAATGCGTGTTGCATGTTAGGGAATGATGGTTGGAAACATGGGGATGTTGAAGTTCTATATCCTGTTCTAGCCAATTCTCATCTCCCTTGCCATTTTTCCAAAGGGGGAATGATTGCGCGTGTCAATACATTTTGGTTTGCGCCAGGTTTCTCACAATTTGCAACTGAATGGTGTAAGAAATGCATGATCTGTGCCAAATACAATCCAGGTAAAATGACAAAGGTAGAGATGAAACATCTTGTAAAGTCTGACTACTGGTTCCAAAGATTGCAAATAGACTACATCCGGCTACCCAAATGTAGTGTCTACGAGTATGTTTTGTTATGTGTGGATATGTTCTCCTCCTGGGTAGAGGCTTGGCTTGTTGCTAAGGCAATGGCAAGTGTGACTGCTAAAACCTAATATCTGAAATTGTGTGCAGATATGGTCTACCTGACACAGTAGTGTCTGATGGAGGTACTCATTTTACTAGGGAAGTGTTTACAGAAATAATGAAAAGGTTGCATTCACAATCATATGGGAAAGTAGAGAGAGCAAATGGTGTTCTAAGAAATAAAATAGCTAAGATCTGTGAGCAGACAAACCTTACCTGGGTACAAGCCTTACCATTAGCCCTTTTTGCAGTGATGCACACCCCAAAGGGAAAACATGGCCTCTTGCCATTTGAGATTTTGTTTGTCAGACCACCACTGACAGGCCTTTTCTTTCCACAAGAATTACATGGACAGTATGCTTTTTTTACTGATGATGTTGTCCATCTACAAATGCAACTGACCAAATTGCATGGCAATGTTTTCTCTTCATTACCAGATGCAAAAGAAACAACCGGAACTCACCACCTGCACCTTGGAGACTGGGTGATGATAAGGAGATACGTGAGAAGACATTTAGAGCCCCGATTTGATGGCCCATACCAGGTATTATTGACCACACCCACCTCAGTCAAGGTGGAAGGGAAACCAAACTGGATACACGCTTCCCACTGTTAGCTAGTAGATTTCCAGGTCAGTGATAAAAAACTGTGTTCAAAGGGTGAGGCTACCGGGGACAAAAAGGATTCAGAAATGCATGTACTGCTCTGCTTTTTTTTTCTGTGTTTTATACTTTCATGCACAGGTGGACGGCAGGAAGCAGACAAATTCCATCTGGCTCCCTTTAATTGGTGTACCAATATCAATGAATGATTTTAATTTAACATATTTCAGTTATGGGTTTCAAATAGAATTGGGTCACTCTACTCATAATGCTCTCTCAGATCAAGGGACATATTTAGAAATTGCTTGTATAATTTCTCCACCTACAATGATTCTGGGGCCCATGTACATCAATCACATAGCAAAAAATAAAAGGTCACTTTGCCAGTTTATTTTCAAGAACTTGAAGGAGTTAATAGCTTCCAGAAGAAGTGCTTAACACTGAATCATATTCAATCAAAGATATGGGGAAAAATCTATTTACATATTTACAAAAAAAGTTTATTGTACCACATGGTAGACAGCGGCAGACACATAAATAAAAACAAGATTAAAAACACTAAAAAGAAAAATCGCCCTTTAAAGTGTGTTGGAGTACTAGGAGTTGTGGTTTATTTTGTATCATAAATCAGAGAATAATGTCTCCTTTTAAAACCACTTTTCCCTTTTACTTCATAAACTAGAAATCCTCATAAGTGATAATATATAAAGTCTATCTGGAAATCTATTTGAATTTAACCCTTGGACATGATTCACTTAGAGGTACTCTATTTATATACAATGAGGCTCTTATGACATAAAGCAAAGGCAGGGTCCAGTAAGGGGACAAGGACTTAAAGATATTTATTGATAGTAAACGTGTACAGTTCTTTAATGAAATAAGATGGGGACTTATGAATATTGAGAGAGAAAAGCTTTTTAGGTAATAATAAGTAAAAGGGGTTCCTTTCCCTATATTAGAGACCTGTCACTATATACAGTGTGCCTAAATAGAGAATCCTGTAAGATAGTTGACTAAATCCTGTTCCAGTTCTTATATATAAACCCCTTCTACAAAACCCATGCAGCACATCTATCTTCCGATTGATTTTCAGCTTGCTTGTACTGCGCCTAAGCTAATCAGCCCCACATAAATCGTCCTGTCTGCCCTCAGCGCTGGTTTCACTGCTTAACTTGTCTCAGCCTCTCCACGACATCGGCGTATGACGTAACATGTCTCGTCTGAACGCCCTAAAGTACGTTTCTACGCTCCTGCGTCTTTTTCAAAGGGGGAAGGCGATGGTGAGCTGCTGCTGTGTCTTTTATAGTATTGTGGCGTTACTATGGCAACATAACATATAAAAATGGCAAGGAGAAGTTAAAGTGAATATAATATAGTGTCTATTGTAAGTATATTATATATATATATGTATCTATTCTCATATGATTAAGGTAAATGACACTGAAGTAATAGTCAATACTAATTCTATAGGAAGCAATATAAATGTGTGGGATGGTAATAATTTCTATTCATGGTTAACATTAGCACCTCATACATAAGAATTTGGTTCAGTAAAGCATATAACTGATACATTGTGTATATATATATATATATATATATATATATATGTGTATATATATATATATATATATATATATTGTGACAAAGATGGTCGTATAACTCGGTGGTTTCTTTAAAAAGGGTCTGATACTGGCTTGAAATGCAGCAAATTGGTTTATTTGCAAATGCAAGTAACAACTGAGCAGTAACTCTGCTTAAAAATAACGGAAATAAACATCTACTTAAACGAGCTGACTATAACTCAGGAACACCCTGACTACTCCTGTGCAGCTTATCTGCGACAGGGAAAAAACACTACAACACTGTGTCTTCCAGAAGGAGTAGCTTCAAGGAAATAGTGCCACCTAGTGGCCAGGATACAGTCAGTCTCATAGGTAGGTAGTAGTGCCCCCTTGTGGCCTAGATACACATAATCACTTCTTACTTATATTGCCACCATGTGGCCAGGATACACACCATCTCTTCTTACTTATTTTGCCACCTTGTGGCCAGGATACCCATACTCTCTTCTTACTTCTACTGCCACCTTGTGGTGAGGATACACATAATCTCTTCTTATTTATTCTGCCACCTTGTGGTCAGGATACACATAATCTCTTCTTACTTCGATTGACACCTTGTGGTCAGGATACACATAATCTCTTCTTACTTCGACTGCCACCTTGTGGTCAGGATACACATAACCTCTAGTACATCTGGAAGTCTCTTCCACGGTACTCTTTACACCTTCGCAGATGAAGCATAGGGCCCGCCCGTCTCTCCCGTATGCTTCACCCCAGGGACCCTTAAATTACAACTCTACTTGCAATAACTTCATTCGACAAAACTCAGCCTTTTCCCTGGGGCATAATAAGTCTTGGTACCTTCCTTCTGAGGCCTCTGTCAGCTTCACACCCGCTAGGCCTTTAAGGCAACTCTGCCTGGGGATTCTCACTAATCCCTTCACACTTACTTGGCTTCCTGAGGCTGTATTCACTCTTCCAGCTCTAAGCGTCCTGCGCCTGCAAACAGCTCACACTTCCTGCTGTTGTCTCAATACTCGCAGCCAGAGTAAATCAGGTAACTCTTACAAGCTTGCTTCCAAAGCTCTCACTGTAACTCCACAGAGGATCAGCCTCCACTCTGTGGCTTGCTTCTGGCAGCAGCACACAACCTGCCCAGAGCCTAGCCAGCCACACCCCCTTTCATGTCTGCTTTCCAGGCTTTTAAAGGGAAGTTGCACCAATTAGGAGTTCTTCAGAAGTTTTAACTCTGTCACTCCTGTCAAGAACTCCATACTCCACTTGCTTGTCATATCATCTAAGGGGCAAACGGTCACATACCCTCCCCCTCAGCTCAAAAACATGGTGTTGGGCGACATGCCGAGAGGCCGGACATCCGGTAGGGCCAGTCACCACTCAAGAACTCTTCGCCCAGCCAACCATTCCTCATCTGTGCAGTCCGCATTGAGGTAGAAGGCTGCGATTGAGTGGCCACCTGCAAATCCATCTTCTCTCTACCTTACTGGTCTGTTTGCATCCTTCATGTGTGTCGCCTTTATCAGGAAGGAGTGAATCCCCCATCTTTGTAGAGCTGTCCTTGAATAGCATCATGGTGGACTCTGTAGTCACATGTCTGGGTACAGTTATAACAATATCCGTTGCACTCTCTTCGAGCCCGTCATCATTTCCAATCTCTTCATTATCTTCAACTCCCAGGAGATCTTCTACAGTCTCAGTGTTTCCCTCGTCATCTTCAACTTCAAAGCCATCTTCATTGTCCAACTTAAACATGGCCTGGCACTTCTGCAGCTCTTCAGTATGACGCTGTTTCATTGCTTCCTGCAGCTTTGCTTTAAGAAGTTGCAGCTTTTCACCTGGCTTTTTCTGAATTATCTTATCAGTTGTTTCAGCAGACACAATGACAAATACCACATCTGCTTTTAGCCCCTCCTTTCCATCTGCCGTTGTCTCTTTACGGACGATATTTAGATTAACTTTCCTCTCAATCACAGGCTTGGCTTTATGCAGGGAGTGCTTCAGAAAACGCTCCTTCCAAGCTTCTAGTACTCTATTTTGCTTTGGTTCATCCAAGTTAACAAATGAGCCATCATCAGGGCACAAACAGGGCTTCAAGGAGAGATCCACCCTAAGAGCAAGGAGCTTTTCCAGCTTGGAAAGCGTTGCTTTATGTTGTGTTGGTACAGGACATTTAGATGTCTCCTCAACAGTCTGAGAATCCAGTAAAGGCACAGGGATTTCCTGCTTGATTTCATAAGTAGGATCTTCATCTTCACTTACAGGCTTTGGAATGGACTTTGGCTTATCCACATGGACCACCGAATCCACTGTGTGCAAAGCCATTTGTGGCTCATCAGTACTCTTGGCTGGCTCACTTCTTCCATCTTTAGTTTCTTCTAATACCTCACCCATACAAGCCTGTGATGCTTGGATAGAATTATTTGCATCCACTTTACATTCTTCTGCTGGAGCAGAGTCACTTGTTTTGATTTCTTTTGTATCACTAATGTCCATCTTACTTTCCAAACTGCATGGCTAATCCTTTGTTGATTTAATAAGCTCCATGGCTTTCCCTTCGCAAGATGGCCTTGGCCGACGCTTGAAGAAATCATGAATTGATTTGGGTTCAGGTAGATAGTACGGCAAAGACACAGATGACTCCCTGATAAGTCTCTGAGTCTCACTGTGGAGCTGTTTCATAACCTCTTTGCTCTGCTTTGCTGCTTTTCTCTCCTTTCTTTTCTCTCCCTTCTGTTCAAACTCATGATGTTCTCCTTCAGCATCTTCTGAATCATGAGAATGTTTACTTAGCTTCCTTTTCACTTTGTTTTGAATGGCATCTAAGGATTCCTCCTCTTCTGCATTATCACTTTCTTCCCTCACACCCGTCTCAAAGAGATCTCCATCAACTAGCAAGCAGTCACTGTCATTCAGAGGAGGCCTCTCCTCCTCAACCTGCTCCTTTGTTTTTTTTTTATCCTTTTTCAGTTTTTGGATGGCTCCCATTTTCTTTTCCTCTTTTCCCATTCTTCTCTTTGATTTACTATTCTCCATCTCCTCTTGGCTGCTGCTTATCTGTTTCTTAGAGGTCTTGTTGCGTTCCTTCTGTTTTGCTTCAGGAACAGTCTTTTCTAAGGTGTTCACATCGGACACTGGCATAGCAACACTTTCTAGCTGATCTCCCTTAGAAGCCTCTTTGTCACTATCCTCACTGTCTAATGTCAACAGTCGTATTCGCCGGGGCTTCTGTCAAAATGGAGAAATGGTCTCCTTTTTATCACTGTGCGGCAGCTCCCACACCACTGATTCGTTCAGCTTAGGCTTTGGGGGACATTTCCGCTGCTCCCAAATAGGCATCAATTTCTCATTCCTGTAGGACACTCGGTAGTCCTCAAATGCAGGCTTCCTCCGCCATTCAGGGATATACTCTGGCCTCATTTTAACTTGGGCTTGTCTTTGGAGCCTTAAAAAATGCTGTTTCTCCTCCTCTAAGGCCATTCTATCTGCACCAGCAGGCTCTTTTGTTCTCTCAGCAACCTCTTTGGGGCCCTCAGCAACGTCTTTGGGGCTCTCAGCAACCTCTTTGGGGCTCTCAGCAACCTCTTTGGGGCTCTCAGCAATCTCTTTGGGGCTCTCAGCAATCTCTTTGGGGTCGTCTGTGTTCTCACGTGCTCGTTCTGCAGTCTCTTTGGCTGGATCGGCCTTCTCTTTGGCTAGATCGGCCGTCTCTTTGGCTGGATTGGCCGTCTCTTTGGTTGGATCGGCTGGCTCTGCGGGCTCTCTCTCCGGGTCTGCGGGCTCTCTCTCCGGCTCTGCGGGCTCTCTCTCCGGCTCTGTGGGCACTCTCTCCGACTCTGTGGGCACTCTCTCCGAGTTTCCATCAAGGAAAGGTTTGGCTTGCCTTCCCTTAACAGGGACTTTGTACCTTAAGCTCGGGCAGTGATAAGCCTGTCTGTTAAAAAAAAATCCCAGGGGTGCGATCTCTGCACCTGGACACCCCGGTAAACTCCAACGCGGTCAAGGATTTCCGCTTTCAGGTCATCATAGTTCTTTGCATTTTCTTCATCCATGCACAGGTAAGCTTTCTTAGCTTCCCCTGTCAAATACGGGGCCAGGAGACTGACCCAGTACCTCTTGTGCCACGCCTCCCTGATGGCCGTCCTCTCAAAAATGGTGAGATAGATGAACACATCATCATCATCGGTTAACATTAGGAGAAGTTCATCGGCTCTAACCCGGGCTGCGTCTTCCATACGTTTCTCCAGGTTAGCTTCTCTCTGAGCTATCTGGATAGCCCACAATCTGTTACTCTCCTGTTGATCAGCTACAGCCTGCTTCAAGGCTTTTAACATGTCCTCCATGTTGCGCGGTGGGTTGTCTAATTGGTTACAGACAAAAGGACATCCCACTTCTGACACCAGTGTGACAAAGATGGTCGTATAACTCGGTGGTTTCTTGAAAAAGGGTCTGATACTTACTTGAAATGCAGCAAATTGGTTTATTTGCAAATGCAAGTAACAACTGAGCAGTAACTCTGCTTAAAAATAACGGAAATAAAAATCAACTTAAACGAGCTGACTATAACTCAGGAACACCCTGACTACTCCTGTGCAGCTTATCTGCGACAGGGAAAAAACACTACAACACTGTGTCTTCCAGAAGGAGTAGCTTCAAGGAAATAGTGCCACCTAGTGGCCAGGATACAGTCAGTCTCATAGGTAGGTAGTAGTGCCCCCTTGTGGCCTGGATACACATAATCACTTCTTACTTATATTGCCACCATGTGGCCAGGATACACACCATCTCTTCTTACTTATTTTGCCACCCTGTGGCCAGGATACCCATACTCTCTTCTTACTTCTACTGCCACCTTGTGGTCAGGATACACATAATCTCTTCTTACTTATTCTGCCACCTTGTGGTCAGGATACAAATAATCTCTTCTTACTTCGACTGCCACCTTGTGGTCAGGATACACATAACCTCTAGTACATCTGGAAGTCTCTTCCACGGTACTCTTTACACCTTCGCGGATGAAGCATAGGGCCCGCCCGTCTCTCCCGTATGCTTCACCCCAGGGACCCTTAAATTACAACTCTTTTTGCAATAACTTCATTCGACAAAACTCAGCCTCTTCCCTGGGGCATAATAAGTCTTGGTACCTTCCTTCTGAGGCCTCTGTCAGCTTCACACCCGCTAGGCCTTTAAGGCAACTCTGCCTGGGAATTCTCACTAATCCCTTCACACTTACTTGGCTTCCTGAGGCTGTATTCACTCTTCCAGCTCTAAGCGTCCTGCGCCTGCAAACAGCTCACACTTCCTGCTGTTGTCTCAATACTCGCAGCCAGAGTAAATCAGGTAACTCTTACAGGCTTGCTTCCAAAGCTCTCACTGTAACTCCACACAGGATCAGCCTCCACTCTGTGGCTTGCTTCTGGCAGCAGCACACAACCTGTCCAGAGGCTAGCCAGCCACACCCCCTTCCATGTCTGCTTTCCAGGCTTTTAAAGGGAAGTTGCACCAATTAGGAGTTCTTCGGAAGTTTTCTCCTCCTGTCAAGAACTCCATACTCCACTTGCTTGTCATATCATCTAAGGGGCAAACGGTCACAATATATATATATATATATATATATATATATATATATATATATATATATATATACATTATGTATATGTATAAAAAAAACAATGTAAAGATAAAAAGTAATGATAAAATAATATGATAATAATAAGAAATATTATATGTGACTTGTGATAAATTGAATCCATAATGTGTGATTGTGATCTATTTCTTTTTTATGGCTTAAATAAAACTATATCTGATATATAGTCAAATGTGCCTCATATAAAGATAAAAAGTGATAATAAAAAAATATATAATAATAATAATAAATATTATATGTGACATATGATGAATTTAATCCATAATACGTGATTAGGATCTATTTCTTTTTTATGGCTTTAAATAAAGTATTTTCAAATAATTGTGTCTTGTGAAATTCGGCCTGCCATTCAAAGGCTCTGAAACTTAAACCCTCATTAAGGCCCTCTGGTTTTTTGGCATGTAATTTATAGATATATTGGTACTCCTTTTTTAGGAGTACCAGGTCTATATTACCTTTTCTACGGCCAAGGGTAGCACCATCAATGGCATATAATTTTAAGAGGCTACTGTTCTTAATGTGATAGGTTTTCATATGTCTGGCTAGGGGTGTGTCAAGATCTTTTTCGATGGCATACACATGCGGCTTTCCCTCGGACACGCAGCCTATTTACATTACACTCTGCACACATTGCTGACAATTACTCCTCAGCTCCACAACAGTGCAAACCTACATTGTATGCTGCAGGAACATCAAAACAGATTGTTAGCTCTTCAGCACATACCTTCCTCCTATATTACTTACAAATAGGTAAAGTATATTAATTTATTAATTATTTAATTAGCATACAAAAGTACATATACACAAAAAAACAATACACACAAAACCCATTCACCGTGCGCCTCACAATGAGCGCCAACGCTGCTCATAGCAAACAAACTACACCAGGGGACAGCCTTGCAATAAGCGCAAAAAGCAGATCAGCGCCAACCTTACAATGACAGCAAAAGCGCCTCTGTTAAAAAAAATACAACAGCCTCGCAATGATCGGCGAAGGCGCTCAGCGCAAGGCTCGCAACAAGTGCCGAAGGATCTCAGACCATCAAAATAAATTATGTCTGTGCCAAACAGCTTTACCTGCCTTACAATTTTTTTGACCCGTAATTTTTGACGGGCAAATCGCTAGTCATTAATAAAAGTAATTTTTCTCTATCTCCTCAATACAATTTATGAGGAGATATATATCTTCAGTATATATCTCCTTATGATTTCAAAATATGATTATTTTTAAGGTTATGTCACAACTCTCAATATTTGGCCTATAAGAAGTTAGTGTTCTAAAACTTTGGATGGATTTTATTTATTTATCATTTTATTTAGTCGGATCATTTTCAAGAAGAAATTATTGTGTCCATATATTGGTGTTACACTTCTTCATTCTATCACAACCATACACATTCATGAAGCTAATATAGTAATATATTTCACAAGACACAATTATTTAAAAAGACTTTATTTAAAGCCAAAAAAAAAAATAGATCCTAATAACATATTATGGATTAAATTCATCATAAATCACATATAATATTTATTATTATTATTATTATTATATTATTATTATTATCACTTATCTTTGATTCACTTTGCCAGTTTACCCAAGGTACATGTTGGGGAAACAGATTGTAGAAATGCTACCTTAACATTTATCATGGAACCTAATGATGCACCATGTGATATGGTAGATGCGGGTTATAACAGCTTATGTTTTTGCCCAACATTGACAGCTTTGTGTGCCCCCAGGTGTTCTTGCCCTGAACAAACAAACGAAGATGAGTGGAGCTGTAAAAGTAATGTGCAACACAATATGGTATGGTTCCAAAAGTAGCTGGGAAATCATGGTAAGATAATTCCCAGGGTCTTGAGACAAGGACTCTATTACGTTTGTGGCAATAGGGCCTACTCATGGCTTCCCATGGGAGCATGGGGTAACTATACCATAGGAAGAGTTGTACCAGCCATTAGACCACTCTGAAATATCTCATTGTTGGAAATATACCAATGGAGAACTAGGTATAAACAAGAACTATTCTCATCTGCAGATAAAGCCTGGATGTGGTTCCCCTCTTGGACAGGTTGGGGTGTCGAATTAGCAAATAAGATAAATAAATATGCTAGTATCATGGATGGGATTATTAATTAAACTACAAGTTCTATCCATGCCCTAAATGAAGAGTTAGCCCAAGTCAGAAAAGCCCTACAGAACAGAATGGCTCTTGATTATCTGCTAGCTATATAAGGGGGAACTTGTGCTATCATAGGTTCAGAATGCTGTACCTGGTTTGAGGACTCCCATGACCCCATAGAGACACACATGAGCAAGTAAAACAGTTGCAACAACAAGCTAGAGATATATCTAAAGAAGGATGGAACCCCTTCTCCTGAATGTGATCTATTGGTGTTTGGTTTAATAATATGCTTTCAAATTTCTTAAAACCCATAGTGGTGGTGATAGGATTGATTTTAATGTGCTTAATTGCCTGAACACTATTAGTAATTTATGTTTCTCATTGCAGCAAAAAGGCGGATACTCTCATTGCCTAATAGTGATGTCGTGAACATAAAATTTTAGGTTTGCAAACAGCGGACGCAAACTTCCATCAAATGTTCGCAAACGGGCGAACCGCCATTGACTTCAATGGGCAGGCAAATTTCAAAACCCACAGGGACTCTTTCTGGCCACAATAGTGATGAGAAAGTTGTTTTAAGGGGACTAACACCTGGACTGTGGCATGCCGGAGGGGGATCCATGGCAAAACTCCCACAGAAAATTACATAGTTGATGCAGAGTCTGGTTTTAAGCCATAAAGGGCATAAATCACCTAACATTCCTAAATTGTTTGGAATAACATGCTTTAAAACATCAGGTATGATGTTGTATCGATCAGGTAGTGTAAGTATTACACCCGCTTCACAGTAACAGACCAATCTCCCCTTTTAATGCACCGCAAACAAGCGCAAACAGTCCCTTTGCACAACCGCAAACTCCCCATTTGCACAAGGTTGGATACCAAGCTAGCCATGTCCCGTTCCTTGTCCTCACTGATGTCATTGAAGGTCTCTTCCTCCACCCAGCCACCAAGGGTCCCCGAAAGGTGACAACAAGCTCCCTGCTGTGTTTGGTCTTCCACCTCCTCAAAGCCACCTTCCTCCTCTGACTCCTCTTCTTCAGACTCTTCTCTCTGCGTTGCCTCTGTCTGCATTATTATAAGGTGTGTATTGTTAAGTAGCACTATTCCTATCGGTTTAATCCCTGTTACGTCCACTATTAGGGGACGTGTATATGGCATTGATTTTTGGAACAGTGAGTTGGAAAAAGATGATTGGTCGGACCTCCTACTTCAAATTTGGGGCACTGCACGTGCAATCTAAGGTGCCACCATATGAGTGTCACTGTGCACTGGCAAAAGTTGGCAGAGTAGATGCAATAGGCTTCACACACACACGCCTGTAGGCAGGCAATTACTATTCAATCTATTACAGTCAAAAAAGTGTTGGTTTATGTCACTGTACACTACGGTTGCACCAGATATGACGCATCACTGTGCACTGGCAAAAGTTGGCAGAGTAGATGCAATAGGCTTCACACACACGCCTGTAGGCAGGCAATTGCTATTCAATCTATTACAGTCAAAAAAGTGTTGTTTTATTTCACTGAGCACAATATAAGCTGTGAGCCTGACACAGGCAGGCAACTGAAATTAGATTTAGTCCTTCAGGTCTGTAGTGGAAGCTAAATACACAGCCTGGCTATCTATTTCCCTATTAAATCTCCAGCAGCTACACTATCTGTCCTCTCACAATGAATGCAGCTTCAGAATGATTCTAAAATGTATGCTGTCCTTCAGATGGAAGGCCCTGGAAGGGAGTGTATGCTGCTGATTGGCTGGAATGTGTCTGCTGACTGTGAGGTCCAGGGTCAAAGTTTCCTCAATGATAAAGAATAGGAGGCAAACCAAAAAGCGCATGTGTTCGCCGTCCGATGCGAACGCGAACATGCCAAAATCACCGTGAATAGTCCGCGGGCGAACTGTTCGCGACATCTCTATTGCCTAACAATATGATACAACAGCCACAGAGATGACCGTCTGGTAGCCTGCCTCTCCTGCAGACCCTCTTGCTATTTTTGTGAGCCAGGTGGACAACATCATCTCTGCGAGGGGAATCCAAAGTTGCACCACATCAGTTTGGGGATTGCATTTGTTTCAAATAAGGGAACTCAGTGTGTAGAATTTAGCCTAGGTCTGTGGTGGGTGCATCTCTGGCTGCTGTTGTTATACATTCAGATAGAGATTGTATGCTTGTGCTTGTGTGTTACTAATAAAGATGTGTGAATGCTTAGAGGAAGTGGTTACCAGGTAGGCAGCCTGGAATGGATGCCAGAATCCCACTATCTATGCAGCTTATTTGTGTAGTTCATGAAGTACGGGCTATCTAGGGGGTCACTTCCAGCTATGTAGGCTGTTAGTTAGTTAAACAAGAAACACAAGGTAATAAATATGTGTGATAATAAATTATCAAAAGGGTGAAAATGTTAAAGAAAATATTAACTGACCATGTCTTGCCCTGTGCTTTATATCAAATTTATATTTTGATTGCCATATCAAACAAAATGTGTTAATTCATCTTCCGCGTGCAAAAGTATACCATCAGCCACCCAGCATAGGTGAGGAGGATGATGAAAAAGGAGACCAGAGTAGCCAGCGCTCCAAGTGGTGGCCCTAGAGTGACTGTCCAGTATAACGAGTTGGAGAGGTTGGTGATGGATAGTATGGCTACAGGGACTGTCCCCGGAGCTCCAGTTCTGGTAGCAACACCAAATCATGCCACCATGCCAGGTGAATATCATATACACCAACATACATCCACATGTACACCATAAGCACATAGATAAATCTAACCCCATGGAAATGCTGTACACCAATGAGAGTGAGATGTCAGGCCCCTGGAATTCACTATTGATCATCTATCCCTCCTCCAATCCAGGAACCTTACCACAATTTAGTATAAACCAACATAGCCTTTGTTAAAGAAATGATTAACTGCCCATGTCCTGTGCTTAATATCAAATTGATGTTTTAAATGCCATATCAAACAAAATGTTTTTCTGATAATTAATCTGTTGCATGCAAAAGTTTACTGTCAATTGCTGTCTCAGCCACTCAATTGCTGCAAGTTCAAGATAAGGAAACCCAGGGTTGCAGAATGTGCAGAAGACTTGGATTGAAGTCTGCTTCATTGTACAATAATAATCTTTTAATGTGGACCAGTTGTTTCACATTGCCTTATTTCATCAACACCTTTCAGAACAAAGCTTCCAAATATTGTGATTTGATCATTAAATAAGCTTTTTGAGTTGCTAAAATTATTACTACAAATCATAGTAATCTCTATCATCAATAAATAATAAAAACTATAATTGAGACATGGTCACTGACTGTTTTGCATGACACAGTGTGCAGCAACTTCTGCAGAGTATGTATATGCATGTGCTGCAGAGACCAGCCCACAGCATAAATCAAGATATTGTTATGAGACAATATCAATATAAAAAAAGATCATAATACAATATAATGATTACATCTAACAAATTATAGCTTTAAACTAAGTTAAGTTATTGTTAAGTAAGTTAAGCAAATAAGAACCATCCAGGTTCAAGTCAACAGCATATCAAATAGATAGGAATACACATCAATCAAATGATCATATACCATTATTCTCTCATTTTAGCTGACAGGAGGTATTGGTCCACAACAGAGCCAGAAATAGGGGTATTGGCTCAGTTGGATCCAGATGTAAAGGAGAGGCCCAAGAGAGGATCAGGGGTCCCGGGATATGGGGAGGAGGACTTGCAGTTTAAGTAATCAGTGGTCAGAATCACTGGCCCATCAGTCACACCAGTGGCAGGCAATCCCACTGCCCCCCCCCCTCCTCCTCCCCAAATTGATTCTCTATACAAGCTCTCCTGTTGGACTGATATGTGGTCCATGTCACCACCACCACTATTAGCTCCCCCTCCCACCACTGGCACGTCCTGTTCACCAGCACCAGGTCCACCTCCAAGGATACCAGACGCTCCTCAGCACCTCCCACTAGGCCATCACCACCGCTATTTCATCCCACAGCCAGTAGATGTTGATCATGATGCATGAGCAAAGAGAAGTTATGCAGGGGCTCCAGGCCAGTGTCTTCTTCCATCAGGCCTCAGTGGGCTGCAGCCAAAGGAGCCTCTATAGCGAGGTGAGGAGGCATAATCAGCAGATGGTGTTCTATATGGCCAGGCTGCTCCAGGTTGTGCAGAATCAGAGTGCGCTCACCCAGCTGAGCATGGACATCTCCCAGAGTGTTCTGGTTCTCAGTATCACCTCTTCCACCCCAGAGACCTCCAATGCACACATGTACCCGGGCCTGCCTATGATTTAATATTCTCAAAAGCACTCCTCACTGACAATCTATTGGTCCAAATGTTAACATAATCTAGCCTTTTTTTGTTATTTTTATCCAGGTTTATGAAGGCATCCTATTCGTCTGCAAACAGTGCTACCAAATAATGTGAGTTAAATATATACACAGAGGCTATCATGTTTAATAACAAATATTTGTTGTTAAGTTTAACTTATACCAATGCAGATATGGCGTGGGACTAGCAAAGTCCAACAATGGCCCTTTAATCCAAGCCAGCAGTAATACATGCGTTAGTTAACCATGTCATCCCCTATATATAGGAGATATAATCTAATATACATCAGATGAGTGTGATATCCATGTGGATAAATATATCATCTAGAGATGATGATACTCTCAGTAAAATATTTATTTTGAAGCAGAGCAACAGAAATTTTCAAGAAAACACTTTATTTAACAACAAAACATTGTGTTTGCCTAGATAATTACTGTTATGTTAAAGTAAATTACATAGTTTATGTTTGTTAGCCTAAGTGGCAAGAAGGAGATGTGCTTCACACTTTCCACAACCAGGCACAGTGATAATTCAATTGCTACATTAGATTATTAGATTATTAGAATAGGCTAGATTACCTTAGTCCCACTAAAAAATGCTCACAATAAATCATTGCTTCACATTGCCCATGGTTAAGGTTTCACATTGCTGGGACATCCATCTGCTATCAGGATCAATGGCTTCAGTACATCTAAAGTTTAATGGGAGTTTGGAGCTTTCTCTGAAGTTTTTTGATACCCTTAGCAATTTTACTAAGCTTTAACACACATTCTGCTTCATATCTTGTACCATAAGATACTATTTCATTTCATTTAAGAATAAATACTGATGTAGTTACTGTTTCTTACATTATTTCACCTGCAGTTCACTTCCAAAGAAGACTAAGAAGAATCTAAGAATCAATGCTATATTTATTTTTGCACTGACAGAATCACTGGTTGATGTATGAAATGTTACTGCTAATGGTCTGGCACATCTTCAAATACATTTAACTGATATTGTATAAGTGGATAATAACTGTGAAGTATTAATAGAATATCCTGCATATAGTATTATATAAGCTATACGCTCTTGACTTCAAATTTTAATAAAAGCTGACAATAATTTTACGTTTTGGCTTCTATTAAATTCGGAACTGGCTGGCTAATAGTGAATATAGTACAGTAATAAACACATTCAGAAATGTTACTCATGCCTATGGAGAATATCTAGCTAACTTGTCTAATAAATTGTTTTAATTAAGGGAACAGGGACTCCACAATGTTTTAGATCAACATGTTGCATTCATTTTTTGAAGTGGGTGGGGAGAAGGGAAATTGTTAGTATCAGATTGATGGTGATATTGTTTACTGTTTTACATAATTTATTAAAAAGTTCCAATAATAATTGCAGACTAACTTAAATGGCTGCAATCCCTGATTAACATTTACCAAGCATCACTGTAGCTGTGATGTGAATCACTGTATTCAATATGCTCTACTTTTATTTGTAGAAAAATGCAATCACAACCCTGATTATAGTCCTTGTGATAGCTTAATAAATACCCCTTACCCACAGTAAGGGATACAGCACAGCCCATTACAGATCCTGTGATAACTTAGTGAATCCTCAACAAAATAGGATCCTGAGTTTGAATTTTTTTTGTTATATCACTGTCGTACACCAATATGTACTGTAAAGGATCCTTGCATTAGTGCAGCGATGATCCTTGCGTTTTCCTCCGAACTCCAGCTGAAACAAAGTGATTATAGCTCCAATCCCCCAAACATGAGTCAAAACTTCATGAAGGGGTAAACATGAACTCTTTACTGAGGGCTACACGCCCGGTCTATCTCTCAGGACTTCCTCCTGGTGCACAAAGGAAAAACAGTAGCCAATCACAGTGGCTATAGCATAAGCACTCCCCTTACACATAAGTCACTCCCTCTTTTCTATCCTGGAGATAACTTAAGGTAGCACAGAGAGCCTTAATTATCTCCAGGAAGAAAGAAACATGGCTTCTTTGTTTTAATAAAACAGAATAAAAATGTATAACTTTGTTTTGACACAATATAAACTTGAAGTTCCACATATCCCCAGATAGCTGAGATCTGAGTGCATATTCTAGGCGAATAGCGCTCAGATCCCACGAACGCAGTTCTCAGAATTATCGACTGAAGTTTGTCTTATTAGGTATTTCCATGAAAGCCCATTGTAAATCCTCAAATAACCGAACAGGTGGGTTCGTGAAGTCTGTAAAATAGGGGATTTCGTTACACAGCTCCCCCTTAGTCCCATGGAACGGCATACCTGCTTAGATCCTAACGGATCGGCTAAGGGATGTCCGGTAATCCAGAAACAAACCAAAATTACGCCTTTTCCAGTTCAGTTTGCCGGGAGAGGCCATCGGCATTGGCATTCTGTTTCCCAGGGCGGTACTGCATTGTGAAATTATAAGGTTGCAGCGCCAAGCTCCATCTGAGTAATCTGGGGTTATCGCCAGCCACTCTGTTGAGCCAAATTAAAGGGTTGTGGTCAGTCAGCACGGTGAAAGAGCGTCCATACAAGTAAGGCTGTAGCTTCTTTAGTGCCCAGACTAATGCCAGACACTCTTTCTCCACAGTGGCATAGCTGACTTCGCGGGGTAATAGTTTTCTGCTCAGGTACGCCACTGGGTGATCCATGCCATCGTCTCCCACCTGGCTCAATACTGCTCCCAGTCCAAACATTGAGGCATCTGTGTGGACGAGAAACCTTTTAGTATGGTCCGGTGCCGCTAACACAGGAGATGCACTTAACGCAGCCTTGAGTTTCTGGAAAGCCTCCTCACACTCAGTGGACCAGATTACTTGTCGGGGCAGGGACTTTTTAGTGAGGTCTGTCAAGGGCTTGGCCAGGGTACTGTAATCCGCTACAAATTTCCTGTAATAACCTGCGGTACCCAGGAATGCCATAACCTGAGTTTTTGTCCGTGGTTGGGGCCACTGGGTGATGGCCTCAATTTTAGCGGGCTCTGGTCTCTGTTTCCCTTACCCTACTCTGTGGCCTAAATACTGGACTTCCGCCATGCCCACGTGGCATTTCTCAGGCTTCAACGTGAGCCCTGCGTGCTGAATTCGGTTGAGCACTACTGAAATGTGTTCCAGGTGGGATTCCCAAGTGTCACTGAAGATAGCTATATCGTCCAGGTAAGCACAAGCGAAGCCCTGAAATCCCGCTAGGAGCCGGTCCGCCATCCTTTGAAAAGTGGCTGGGGCATTCTTCATCCCAAATGGCATAACCTTAAACTGGTATAGGCCAAATGGGGTGACAAATGCTGACTTCGGAATGGCCCCAGGCTCCAAGGGGATTTGCCAATATCCCTTGCACAGATCAATAGTGGTCAAGTAATTCCCCCCAGCCATACGGTCTAGCAGCTCATCTACTCTGGGCATGGGGTAGGCATCGGTAATGGTCCGATCATTTAGTTTACGGTAGTCCACGCAGAACCTGGTGGTACCGTCCTTTTTAGGAACCAGGACTACTGGGGAAGCCCAGGGGCTTTGGGACGGTTCTATGACCCCCAGTTCTAACATATCCCGGAGTTCCGTTAACATACTTTCCCGTACTGCCTCTGGAATTCGGTAAGGCTGCTGCCGCAGGGGTAACTGGCCTGGGGTCTCCACTCGGTGGACTGCCAGGGTCGTATACCCTGGGGCTGCAGAAAACATGCCCCCAAATCCCTTTAACAGTTGGGAAACCTGAGCTTGTTCCTCGGGACCTAATGCTGGCCCCAACTGTACTTGGTCTACTCCTGTGGGTTTCTGGGGAAGCATATCTGGTAGAGGGATACCCTCGCTATCCTCATATGCTGGAGCACATACCGCGGAGACCTCCTCTGGCCTCTCGAGATATGGCTTAAGCATATTTACATGGAAGGACCTCCGGATCCTATTATCGGAACAGTCTGCCACAATGTACGTGGTATCACTGATCCGCTCTAGGACCGTGTAGGGGCCCTGCCAGGAGGCTTGCAACTTATCTGTTTTGATGGGTTTCAGAACTAGGACCTTTTGTCCCACTTCTAATATACGGTCCCTAGCTCCCTTGTCATACCAGTATTTTTGCCGCTTTTGGGCGGCTCGCAGGTTCTCCCGAACTGTTTCGGTCAGAGTCTGTAGCCGGTCTCTCAGCTCTAGTACAAATGAGACTATAGGGGTACCTGCTTGTTCCATATCACCTTCCCAATGTTCTTGCACGAGGTCCAGGGGTCCCCGGACCCGTCTCCCGTATAATAGCTCAAAGGGAGAGAATCCGGTGGACTCCTGGGGAACCTCCCTATAGGCAAAAAGTAAATGAGGGAGGAATCTTTCCCAATTCCTGCAGGTCTCTGTGAACGTGATGAGCATTTGCTTAAGGGTGCCGTTAAATCGTTCACAGAGGCCATTGGTTTGGGGGTGATAGGGGGAACTTAATATGGGTTTTACCCCACAGCTCTGCCAGAGTTGTTGGGTAATCACCGCAGTGAATTGGGTTCCCTGATCGGACACTATCTCCCTAGGGAATCCCACCCTAGTGAACACCTGAACTAGTGCTTCTGCTACCGTCTCTGCATGTATATTCGACAGAGCTATAGCCTCGGGGTAGCGGGTAGCGTAGTCTACCACAGTAAGAATGTATTTCTTACCGGATGGACTGGGTTTACTGAGTGGGCCAACTAAATCAACCGCCACTCGGAAAAATGGTTCCTCAATAATGGGTAGGGGGCGTAGCTTTGCCTTGGGGTGATCCCCTCTCTTCCCTACCTTTTGGCATACTTCGCAGGTCCTACAGTAATCTTGCAAATCTCCCGTGACCCCTGGCCAGAAAAAGGACTGGGTGAGTCTGTCCCTCGTCTTTTTAATGCCTAAGTGGCCGGCTAGGGGAATATCGTGGCTAATCCGCAACAGTTCTACCCGATACTTACGGGGCACTATCAACTGTCTTTTTTCTACCTGGCCCGCTCCTGTCCCTGTCCCCCCAGTCACTCGGTACAGTAAACCCTTTTCCCAGCTAAACCTTGCCTGATCTCTGTCTCCCTGGGGTTGTTCTACCTTCCTCCTATACCCTTTTAAGGTGGGATCCTCCCGTTGTGCTTGCCCGAAGTCTTGAGGGGTACCCCAGTAAGAAGTCTGGTCAGGGGGGATCGTCAGAGGGTTATCGCTTACCTGGTCATGAGTCGAGGGAGAGGCTTCCATAGCTCTGGATTGCTGCCGGGTGGTAACCGGTAGGGCTCCTTCGGTACTGCAGGCTGCCAATTGTGACGTCAGGCATCCTAGATCATTTCCCAGCAGTACTTCCGCGGGCAAATCTGGCATGATGCCCACTTCCACCGCCTTGGCCCCGGTACCCCAATCGATGTGGACTTGCGCCGTTGGTAACTTGTGAATTGCCCCTCCGGCTACCCTTACAGCAATGGTACGTCCTGTGTGCTGGGTCGGGGTGACTCGGTGTGGCTGGACCAACGTAATAGTAGCGCCGCTGTCTCTCAGTCCTCGAGCCTCTTGCCCATTGAGTTTTACCGACTGGCGGTGATGTGCCCTGTTATCCCCAGCCGCTTGTACAGGGTTTACCTCATGTAAGGTGGCCCAATTTTCACTATTGCCACTGGGTGTCTCTTGAGGCAGATAATTGTAATCCTCTTGCACACAGTGTGCGGCGGCTTTTGTCTGTGGTATCGGTGCCCGTCCCCAGCGGTCTGTAGTGCGTTGTGGGCAGTTAGGTTTGATGTGCCCCACTTGCTTGCACCCATGACACATCGGAGCAGTCCTTTGGTACCCTCTATTTGTGGTATTGCCCCCTGGTGGTGGTACCCTCTGTGGCATAGTTGGTGGGCCAGAGGCAGGCCGCTGGCTCTGGACCCCTCGGTTTCCATCCCTCCGCCTGCTCTCATGAAATTCGTCTGCCAGCCGTGCTGCCTCCTCTACCGTTTTTGGCTTTCTGTCTCTGACCCAATCTCGCACCTCCGCTGGGGTATAATCAAAAAATTGTTCTAGCAACAACAACTGCACAGCATCCTCTAAAGTAGTTGCCTGATTCCCCTGCATCCAATTGCTGGCAGCGCGCTGCATACGAAATGCCCACTCCGTATAGGAATCTTTATCTTGTCTTCTGAGAGCCCTGAATTTCCTTCTATGAGCTTCAGGGGTTACAGCGTACCGGGCTAACACAATCTCTTTTATCTTGTCATAGTTTTGTATATCCCCATCTGGCACAGCTCTCAATGCTTCGGCTGCTCTACCTGATAGTTTACTACTTACTACGGCAGCCCAGTTAGCTCTTTCCAAATCTTCTAACACACATTGTCTTTCAAAATCTTGCAAGTAATTGTCAATATCCATCCCACCACTGCCACCAGTGTAAAGGATCCTTGCATTAGTGCAGCGATGATCCTTGCGTTTTCCTCCGAACTCCAGCTGAAACAAAGTGATTATAGCTCCAATCCCCCAAACATGAGTCAAAACTTCATGAAGGGGTAAACATGAACTCTTTACTGAGGGCTACACGCCCGGTCTATCTCTCAGGACTTCCTCCTGGTGCACAAAGGAAAAACAGTAGCCAATCACAGTGGCTATAGCATAAGCACTCCCCTTACACATAAGTCACTCCCTCTTTTCTATCCTGGAGATAACTTAAGGTAGCACAGAGAGCCTTAATTATCTCCAGGAAGAAAGAAACATGGCTTCTTTGTTTTAATAAAACAGAATAAAAATGTATAACTTTGTTTTGACACAATATAAACTTGAAGTTCCACATATCCCCAGATAGCTGAGATCTGAGTGCATATTCTAGGCGAATAGCGCTCAGATCCCACGAACGCAGTTCTCAGAATTATCGACTGAAGTTTGTCTTATTAGGTATTTCCATGAAAGCCCATTGTAAATCCTCAAATAACCGAACAGGTGGGTTCGTGAAGTCTGTAAAATAGGGGATTTCGTTACACAAGCGTCCTCCCTCCCCAGCGTCAGGGTGAGCTGCAGGGAATTGAGAGCTCAGACTCCATTCCCCATCGACAGATTGATATGCATGGAATTGGGAGCCCCGTCTCCATTCTCCAGCGTCAGGGTGAGCTGCAGGGAATTGAGAGCTCAGACTCCATTCTCCAGCAACAGGCTGAGCTACCAGGGGCAGAGACGGTCGGTCCTGTCCCCCAGCAACAGGGCTGTTTAGCCAAAGGGGAGACCGTCGGTCTCCCCCTCCTACAACCAGGCCCCAAACAGGCTACTTCCGTGGTAGCGCGGGCACCAGGGCAGAGTACCGCTGGTCTCTGCCCACTCAGCAACCCACCAAGGCTGCTTACCAGTGCCCAGCACAGCCGTGGTGAGGCACCTGGACATGGACAAGTTTCTCCTCTACCCAGGTGTAGTAACCAGTTATTGTGGGTGGGCTGTACTGTTGATTGTGTTTTGTGGGTGGCCTTCCAGACTAACCCGGAATCTGGCCGGCAGGAGGTCAGATATCCGGTTAGTCTTTTTGGAAAGGGGGAGAGATGTGACGAGATCAGTCTCGTCAATGCGAATTGGAGAAGTCTAGAGGCCCACATTCTGCCTTTTGACTACGGACCATGTTGACTTTCCACCTACAAAGACATACAAAGCCATGCTCCATTTTGACAGAAAGGACTGTGATCTAACTTTTGAACCACTGGACCAATTTGTATCATTTTGACACATGTTTGTATTTGGAGTATGCTGATTCTGAAAATGTATGTTTTATGTGAATGTGATGCATACTTTTAAAGTTATGAAAAATGTGTAGATATGTGCTACAGATTCTGACCATCCCCCATTAGGTAAACACAGGGTGTCGCCAGGACTTGAACAAAGGGCCAGTATGGGGTTTCCCAGGGGCATAGACAAGGAGCAAACAGGAAGTTTCCATGAGGACAGTCTGGGTGAGAATGAGCATGGCAGCCATGCCGGGGGGGTGGCCCATGGGAGGAGTCTCATGGTTCCTACCCTGTCTGATTGGCCATAGGTAATTAGGGGTTGACCAAAGGTAGTCACTGCCCCTACGGTGTATGTGGAAATGGGTTTTTATATATGTCTTGGTTTTTAATAAAGAGAGAGTTCTCTGCTTGACCCTCAACCACAGAGCGTGTGTCTCGTGCTTGGGGGAATGGGTGTCCTGCAGTAGCTGTCCCTATAGCACTGGACGGGCGGATCGGCTAAAAAGGCCTGGGCGCCCCCTTCTTTGTGTGGGGGTACCGTTACACTGGTGGCAAGCGGCGGAATTGTTCCCACAGCCAGAAGGACAGCTACAGGAGACACCATTCTGTGGATTTACAAGTTGGGGGCAACGCATGTCCCAGCACAGCGACCCTAAAAGCAGCAGAATGGAACCAGCAGTGCTATACGAAGATGAGGACCTGGATGGCCGGGATGCATTAAGGAAAGGCATCTGGTACCAGGCCCTGGATAATCTACAATACCAGCGGGGTGAGAGTCTCCCCAGTGAAGAGCAGCGGTTGCAGAAGCAAGTGGCCCTGCGCATGCCCTTCCTGGGAGAGCAGCCCCTTGAGGAATGGGTGGAGGAACTCAAGCTCCGTGCATGGCAGGAGCTATGGCTGGAGGATGCCTACCAGGCGCTCTGGTGGTATATGGCACAGTATATACCCTGGACAGCCGAGCATGACAAGCCAGAGGGAGAGGAGTTTGGTGGTCCTGGGTTGTTATGGGAGTCATTTGCAGAGCCTGACTTCGGGAGCCCTGCGCAGACCAGACTTGAGGATATTTTCTATGAGAGGGAGGCTAGGCATGACTGGGATGACCCCCATGAGGTAGAGCAAGACCTTGTTCACCTAGCAACCCTGGAGTGGGAACTGGAGAGGGACTACCGAGATCTCTTCCACTCCATTGGGAAGGCTCAGCATTACAACAAGGTGAGAGACCCAGATCCAGACCCCTTCAGCTGGGAAGAGGTTGTAGAGATTTATTGGGAGGAATCCCAGGCGGGAGGTGGAGATGGGACCGAGGTCTCTCCACCGGCCCTACAGGGATGCTGGGTGGCTAGCCCAGATCCCCAGCGCCAGTGTGAAGTGCAGGGAGTGGAGAGCATTGTCTCCCCTCCCCAGCGGAAGTGTACCTTGCAAGGAGAGGAGAGCAGCGTCCTCCCTCCCCAGCGTCAGGGTGAGCTACCAGGGGCAGAGACGGTCGGTCCTGTCCCCCAGCAACAGGGCTGTTTAGCCAAAGGGGAGACCGTCGGTCTCCCCCTCCTACAACCAGGCCCCAAACAGGCTACTTCCGTGGTAGCGCGGGCACCAGGGCAGAGTACCGCTGGTCTCTGCCCACTCAGCAACCCACCAAGGCTGCTTACCAGTGCCCAGCACAGCCGTGGTGAGGCACCTGGACATGGACAAGTTTCTCCTCTACCCAGGTGTAGTAACCAGTTATTGTGGGTGGGCTGTACTGTTGATTGTGTTTTGTGGGTGGCCTTCCAGACTAACCCGGAATCTGGCCGGCAGGAGGTCAGATATCCGGTTAGTCTTTTTGGAAAGGGGGAGAGATGTGACGAGATCAGTCTCGTCAATGCGAATTGGAGAAGTCTAGAGGCCCACATTCTGCCTTTTGACTACGGACCATGTTGACTTTCCACCTACAAAGACATACAAAGCCATGCTCCATTTTGTCAGAAAGGACTGTGATCTAACTTTTGAACCACTGGACCAATTTGTATCATTTTGACACATGTTTGTATTTGGAGTATGCTGATTCTGAAAATGTATGTTTTATGTGAATGTGATGCATACTTTTAAAGTTATGAAAAATGTGTAGATATGTGCTACAGATTCTGACCATCCCCCATTAGGTAAACACAGGGTGTCGCCAGGACTTGAACAAAGGGCCAGTATGGGGTTTCCCAGGGGCATAGACAAGGAGCAAACAGGAAGTTTCCATGAGGACAGTCTGGGTGAGAATGAGCATGGCAGCCATGCCGGGGGGGTGGCCCATGGGAGGAGTCTCATGGTTCCTACCCTGTCTGATTGGCCATAGGTAATTAGGGGTTGACCAAAGGTAGTCACTGCCCCTACGGTGTATGTGGAAATGGGTTTTTATATATGTCTTGGTTTTTAATAAAGAGAGAGTTCTCTGCTTGACCCTCAACCACAGAGCGTGTGTCTCGTGCTTGGGGGAATGGGTGTCCTGCAGTAGCTGTCCCTATAGCACTGGACGGGCGGATCGGCTAAAAAGGCCTGGGCGCCCCCTTCTTTGTGTGGGGGTACCGTTACATGTACTATTAGGATTTTACCATTCTCTTCTCTCTATTTTTGATACACAATCAAGAAAATTTAAAACTACAATATACAGACATTTGTCTGTCTGTTGTTTCTTAAATGTTCACCTTTTTGTTATATTTAGATAATGTTCAGTATATATTATTCAAAAGCATCAATGAAGACCAATTAGCACATATAACTTATACTCAAAGATCAAGGTAAAGATCTGGTAACTGAAGACAGCATCTTATTAACTCAGTGGTATGTTCTTTAATTGCATCTCTTTCTATTACATTTTTATTGACTAATGGTTAGGCAGATGTAAGATCCATTAATATCTGTCCAATCTATGAGGGCTACATTTTGCCTAAAAGACCTTTTTGAATAATCACAATAAAAGAGTAAAATATAACATGAAAGTGAGCATTTGATTTTGTGTTTAAAGCTTCCAGAAAAGGCAAACTGGGTCATATTCACTTTGTCAAATGAAATAAACCCCCCATGCTGCAGTGGGTCCCGATCGGAACTCCCTGCCACCTATTAACCATCCACAAGCCGGGGAGTCCCTGGATATATTGTGTTTGTGTAGTGTGCAATGGTTTTAAGCAAGGGCCTCTGCCTGTGGTTATGGGAGCAAGAGTATCAAGTTATAGCTAAGTGTATGTGGTTCTAGAGGTTACCAAGATTAATAGACCTTGGTGATTTGGCTAAGCGCTTAAGGAAACAGTGTGGGTCTTCCTAGGTATTAGGGTCGGACAGATCCAGAGTTTTAAGATTGTGCAATTGTTCTTGTAAACGATCAAGATATGTTTCTACTTGTTCTTGTATCGAGGAGGGTTGCAGCTTCTCTGTTCACATCAACGCCATAAATGGTAGAAATAGTAGGGGGGGGGGGGGGGAGAAGCGCAAAAAATCTCCTAGTGCGGATAATCTGGTAAGTATTGAATGTGGTGCTGTTCTTTTCAATGTGATCTTATGTATTGTACGCTACTGATTTGTTGTCAATCGAATAAAGCATTTAAAGATATTTCTAATTAATTCTATGAGTCGGACATATTTATTTGTATAACAAATAAGTAGCATACACTGTACAATAAATAAGATCACATTGAAAAGAAGAGCACAACATTGTTTAAGTATCAATAGCTACAAGCAATACCCACAGAACTGACGGCGCTTGGTGGCTCTTGAATTAACATTAGATCGAATTTTGCTCCCCTTTTGACTCATGTAATACCTCACATTTATTAAGATCAACCCAGGTGAGTTTTTTTTTAATTTTTTCATTTAATTTGTTTCATCTATTGAACAACAAGCATCCAATACTTTTAATTTAAATAAAGAACAGTATATTACAGAGAGGAGGTTCATTGTTATTAATAATTCATGACTTTAATGTTACTGGCTTTGTTATCGTGTTTACTTTCTTGCGCTAAGTGTAACTGGTTCGTTTTTACTGCCTTCGGCCTTGTTTTCATCCATTTATGTTTTTTGTCCGCAATTTTTTTTCTCGCTTAGCTGACTTTTGATCTCCGAAAAACTTCAAATATGCCTCAAATTAACTTGCAACCTCACTCACAGGCTCCCTGGCTCTCGCCCTGTGCTGTGTGTGGGTGTGTAGGGTATTTTTTTAAGTATTTGGCATTTTTTGGTTGTCTTTCGAGTTCGGTGGTTTGGCCATAAAGTATTGCGTGCCGTAAAGTATTGTGTGCCTTGCGATCAGTGCCAAACTGCTACGCGCTTAGTGCTCCACCCCTGCAATGAATACCTTCAGCGCTCATTGCTGCTAAGTCCTGCGGGCCTCACGATGAACACCTGTGGCGCTCATCTACACTGCTACAATGAACTCTCATTGCAAGCCTCTCCCTCCGTCTACTGTACTGGCCTCATGATGAGCAGCTTCCCCGCTCATTGCAGACCTTGGCAACCCACAACTTTTGTGGTTTTCAATGTTCACCTTTGGCGCTCATTGCGAGCCTCTCCCCAGTCTCTGACCCCTTGTGTCTTTTGTTTTTCCTTATTTCCCCACCGTGTCTATTTTCATTCATCTCTCAGCCCTGTGTCTCTTTCTACCCCCTACCACCTCTCCCTCCCCTGTGTCTTTCTCCTTTGTGTCTGTGCTGCAGTTTTGCGTGGTTCGCGATGAGTGCCGTTGCTTGCATTGTTTGGCTAAGTGTTACTGGCTTTGTGATCGTGTTTACTTTCTTGCGCTAAGTGTAACTGGCTTTGGGGTCGTTTTTACTGCCTTCACCTTCTTTTCATCCATTTACATTTTCTCGTCTGCCTTTTTTTTCTCGCTTAGCTGATTTTTGATCTCTGAAAAACGGCAAATATGCCTCAAATTAACTTGCAACCTCACTCACATGCTCCCTGGCTCTCCCCCTGTGCTGTGTGTGAGTGTGTAAGGTATTTTTATAAGTAAGTTTATTAAGTTTATTGGTGTTTTTTGGTGGTCTTTCACAGTCGGTGGTTCGGCCATAAAGTATTGCGTGCCGTAAAGTATTGCATGCCTTGCGATCAGCGCCAAAGGATTAGGTAAGTGCAAGTAATTTAGCAAAAGCTCATCAATACAAATAAGGTGTTTGTCCAATACAAAAGGTATCACAATATATTGTAATACTCATTATTCATCTATATATATATATATATCACATATTATAATTGTCAAACTGCAATTTGTCATCACGCTTGCGAGCCTCGCAAGGCGAGACGAGCCGTTTGCTTCCCAGAGGGCCTCAACTGTGAGCCTCGGAAAGTGGGCGAGCTATTGAGGCATTGAAGCCTTCCAAGCATGCAGGACAATGAGTGCCGACGGCAATTACTCTGCCGCGCAGAACTTACGTTGCAATGAGCGGCGAAGGTCGCTCATTGCAGCCAGCGACTCTATCACACATGAGAGCTTAAGGGGAAAAATGCAACCTCGGAAAAATACAAATTTAATGGCCGACCTGCAAAAATCCAAAAACACGAAAAACAAGAAAAATTATAAACATTTTTTTAAAAAAACACATTCACACACATTTCAGGGGGAAAGCCAGTAAGCCTATGAGGGAGGTTGCAAGCGATTCTGAGCCTTATTTGACGTGTTTCGTCACTCAAAAATCGTCTAAGCAAGAAAAAAAAAGCGGAAGAAAAACGTAAATAGTTCTGAAACTGGATGAAAACGAGGCTGAGCAAAGCCAGGCAAGTGGGACTTAGAAAATACAAGACGGCAAAGACAGTAACACTTACACGAACATCGCTAGGCATGCAGGACTTAGAAAATACACGACAGCAAAGACAGTAACCCTTACACGTACAACGCCAGGCATGCGGTACTTAGAAAATACACAATGGTGTATTTTCTAAATCCTGCGAGCCCGGGGTTGTTCGTCTAAGGGTTACTGTCTTCGGCGTTGTGTATTTTCTAAGGTCTGAGTGTCTGGCCTTGCTAAGCCTTGTTTTCATCCTGTTTCAGATTTTTTTATGTTTTTTTGGCCTTTATTTTTTTCCCACTTTGGTGATTTTCAATATATTCAAAAGACAAAATATGCCTCAAATGAACTTGCAACCTCACTCACAGGCTCACTGGCTCTCCCCTTGTGCTGTGTGTGAGTGTGTAAGTTAATTTGAGGCATATTTGTGCGTTTTTGCAGGCTTTTCCAGTTTGTTGCTGCAGCCTTTAAAGTCGTATTTTTGCTAACCCGGCAGTACATATAGGTACTTCCAGTCCTAAGTCCTATGAGCTGTAATTCTGCATCCGTCGCAAAGTCCAGGGGCCTTGCGATGAAACCTCATTGCAGCTAAGTCCCGCGTGTCTCGGGATGAGCGCCAGCTAAGTCCCGCGTGTCCACCACTGCAATGAGAGCCTTCCCCTCATGCTTCAACTGCTGGCCTTGCTTGACAGCCTAAATCCCACAAGGCTCGCAAAGCGTGATGACAACTTGCAGTAAAATAACTATATAGGTGACTAGCGACTTACCCGTCTCAATAAAATTTGAAGCCCAGAAATGCTGTTTGCCACACAATGCAAGGCTCTCCACCCCCTCTAACTTGCGAGCCTTCAGTGCTCATTGCATCCCCTCTACCTAATAAACCTTGAGAAGAGCACGGCGGTCATCACAAGCCCAGCAATGAGCGCCATAGGCGCTCAGCTCCCCCACCTCTACATTAGGGGCCTCGCGATAAGTGTCTTCAGCCTTCGTCGCTCATTGCGAGGCTCTCACCCCTCTACTTTACCCTCCCCTGTGTCTCTTTCCCCCCACTCCCTCTCCATTGTCTCTTTCCCTCTCTCCCTCCTGTGTCTCTTTGCCACCTCTACCTGCCCTGTTTTTTTTTTTTCTTATCTCCCTCCCCTGTGTCTCATTCCATCCTCTTCCCCCCTTCCTTCCCTGTGTCTTTTTCCTCCCTCTCCCTCCTCTGTGCTCATTTTTTCCATTTACAGGTGTGAAACCATTTGCGGGCTTGGGAAATTTATCAATTTCTCCAAGGTCAAAATAGTCTTCTGGTTTACGTGCTTGAAAAAAGTTACGGCTTTACGGCTCCTATTTTTTTTCTCACAACAAACGTCAAAAAACGTAAATTAAATAGCAAATGAGCTTTCAACTTCACTTACAGGCTCCCTGCCTCTCCCCCTGTGCTGTGTGTGAGGTTGTAAGCTAACTTTGTAATCAATTGG